>JAOWCC010000577.1:152133595-152733595 GCA_030867875.1 Actinernus sp. WN-2022
CGCGGGGGTGGTTCAGGGTTTTCAGCTCAGTTTGGGCAGGTAGCTAGGGTCAGGGTTTTGACCTGATTTGGGCAGATCACGGTCAGGATTTGAGTTTAATGTGGGTGCAGTCAGGGTTGGGGTTCAGTATTTTTTAGGCATCAGGGTTTTTTCACCCCAAAAAGGGAGCAATCAGGGTTTTGGAGCTCGGATGTTGCGTCAAACAGGGTCAGAGTTTGAGCCTCTTGGCCTCACATACATACCCATTTTTCATCTAACTCGACTAATTCCCAGCTCCAGCTCCCACCTGGCTCGTTCCGTTGTAGGAAGAACTGCGACACTTGCCCTTACATTTCCGACGGACTTACAAGCTATACTTTCTTTGCCACCAGTGAAACGCGCTCTATCAAATTTAACCTGACCTGTAACACCAAAAATCTAATCTACATGATTCAACGGCGGTAACCGCTGCAATCTACAATATATAGGTGAGACTAAACGACGCTGAAAAGACAGATTTAACGAACACCGCCGGACGATAGATAACTCAGTCTTACAACAAATCTAAACCCACAACAGTTGCCGAACATTTTCTTAATTCTCCTAATCACACTACCAACGACATGCAACTTATTCCTACGCCAGAGAAGCGTTTTTAATCGCACAGGCCCGGCGAGAACACTCGAACCTTATGGCCTTAACATCCGGGAAGAGCCATTTCACCTTCTTAACATTTTTTCACGGTCTATCATATTGTAATCTGTTTTATGACAGCTCAGTATCACGTTCAAAACTACACGCCAATGTAAATGTTCTTCATTGTACCTGAAGAAGGCTGGTGTGGCCAGCCGAAATATTGTACTACTAATTTCAAAATTCTACGTTGTATCGGTCTTTGCTTCTTTATAGTTATTTTTTATTTGATAGCCGATTTGATCCAACGTACACCAGCAGGATTGTCGTTCACGATTGCTTGCTTGAATAATTCGTCACATTTTTTTCAATCACCAGAGTTTTTTTTCAATCACCAGAGTTGTTTTTCGATCACCAGAGTTTTTTTTCAATCACCAGAGTTTGTTTCAATCACCAGAGTTTTTTTTTCGATCACCAGAGTTTTTTTCAATCACGAGAGTTTTTTCAATCACCAGAGTTTTTCAATCACCAGAGTTTTTTTCAATCACCAGAGTTTTTTTCAATCACCAGAGTTGTTTTCAATCACCAGAGTTTTTTTTATCACAATCTCTAGAGGTTTTTTGAAACAACAGGGTATTTGATAGCCTGCTATGCAGACGTATTTTTTTCACTCTCATAAATTCGAAGAAAAAAGAGAGTGAAAAAATACGTCTGCATAGCAGGCTAGGCAATCAACAGTTTTTGAGTAGTGTCACCACATAGATATCTGGCCTCTATCAGCAGAAGTGATGAAACACAAACTGGTCCCACTATGGATAGTGATGCTGAGTATTAGTACCAAAAACCTATCATTACCATTTATATTTCATATAAATATTTCAACTTGATCTCTTTGTATCTCTCTTCTTGTGTATAAACCTGCGAACATTTATAACCCGGATCATGCGTACTGTACGCAAAGTCGGCCGACGTATCGGTCGACATGTCGACCGACGATCAGCCGATAGGCGGCCGAGGGTCGGCCGAGAGTCGACCGCTACTCGGCCGAGACTTGGCTATTCTGTATGTCGGCCGAGCTCTTTATTTATTTCCCAGCCATGCGCCTCTGCATAATACCCCGATTGGAGTGCGTGGAGCATATATTAGAATTAGAACCGAGCCCTTCAGTACAAATTTGATGCTTATTAATAAATCATAGCGATCCCAATATTTTCCAATGTTATTTTATGTCGAATACTGGGAGCCGGCGCGCGGTTTAACTCTTTACCAGAGTTTTTTTTCAATCACCAGACTTTTTTTCGATCACCAGAGCTTTTTTTAATCACCAGAGTTTCTTTCAATCAACAGAGTTTTTTTCAATCACCAGAGTTTTTTTTGATCACCATCTCTACAGATTTTTTAAAAGAACAGGGTATTTGAGGGCAATCAACAGAGGTTAAGTTATTGATTGAGGTTTTGTGTAACGTTGACAAATGAAAATAAGGACAGTTGACAACATATTGGTGATAACACATTTTAATGTGATTACAATAGCGATTTTTATTTTTGGACCATTCGGCGCGGACATAAACTAAGTTCCGAGTTAGGATCCCGAGTTAGGATCCCGAGTTAGGATCCCCCCCTAGGATCCCCCCCCCCCTCCCCCACCAAAAACAAAAAACAAAAAAACAATATACTAATAAGAATACTTTTTTTTTTAGGCTTAAATATATAAGCATCAAAGCATCTTGAGAACAAAAATATGCATGAGAAAACTGACACTCTCAGTGAACTGAGAAAAACCCTAACAATGGGTTCGGAAAATCCGGACTGAGTTTTGAAAAAGCAGATGAGTCACTAAACAAATATGGGTATCCGTAATTCTCTCTTGAAGTTGTTCGACTGTTTTTATCGGTAATTCAGTTTATAAAATATCCCAATTGATAAATACCGTAGAATCCCGGTGATAAGCCCTGGGCTTGTACAACTTCGTAAGGGTTTTGGGTGGTTTAGGGTGGTTTAGGGTTTTGGCTTATAACCGGGAGGGCTTATAACCGGGGGGGCTTATAACCGGGATTCTACGGTATTATACGATACAATACAATATTATTATAGGTCGGCCTCCCGAAAGTAACGACAGTTAAAGGCTGCTAAAACCGAAGTAACGACCCTCGTTACACGTTACCGTTTCGAAACTTTACAGTAGAATTTATCATTTCATTGAGCAGGCAAATGTTTCCGCGGTGCTACTACTGATACTCGTTTTCAGGTGACGTCATCAAAATTCTAAAATCTAAACTAAAGGATCTATAACCCTGTTCTTTTAATATGATTTAGGTATCGGTATACTCAGTATTCTTTGAAAGTTTTACGTCGATACGGTGAATCGTTATTGAATTAGAGTATTTTGAATTTTGTGACGGCCCAGATCAGCGTGTTTCCTAAATGTTTTAAAATGTTTGACTTGATTTAACGTTAAAAGTGATATATAATGTGTTTTGAAGTGAATGCTAATCATATTGCTGGGGAAATCAGCTTTATTTGTAGAGTAGGTTTTCGGCCGCCATCTTCGGGTGTACCAAAGAGGTACACCAACATGGCCGCCGCATACAAATTACACTAAATTGTTTGAATGTTATTTCTCCGACAGCTCGGTTACGAAGTACTCTAATGCTCCAAAATTTCGGTCATTTACATATTTTCACCTGCTCTATACACAACATTAAACGTATTTTACTAATATCAGTCTTTTCTTGACGCAATTTTTTGTGTGACGTCAGTGAGAACGATCTATACTCTGTCTGATTACTGCAGTTATCGACCAGTCATCATGCATGATCGGAAGCAAAATACTGAAGCAATCACGACAGGCTGACTAGAAAAACGCAAAACCATATTCAGGATATGCAGTAAGCTAATATTTGGCTGTTTTGAAGTGATGGCGGTTCAGTTCGTTACATTACGTGTAGAGAAGAGAGAACTGGTCGGCGCGCGAAAAGTGTTCAGCTTGTGTAAAGTCTCAGCGCCGTATTCACCTCGTGTTGAGCGGTTTTTACGGCGAATTTCTAGAACTACATACTCATACTCTCTTGGTAGTTGCCGAATCTGTTAGCTTTGGTTTGTATGAACTGTATAAAGAGGAGATGCTGCAGTGCAAATAACATGCTGAGAGCTGTCAAACTAGTTTGATCTAAATCAAAAGCGCACTTCCTATTACTAGTGATTATATACATGTTGGGAATTTTGACATGAGGTAGAACAGCCCCTAAAAAGAACATGATGTCGATCAGCAGGGAAAGAAAAGGATGCGAGATTCACTGGTTCGCAAAGGGAGCTCGACATGGTAAATAAATTGAAGAACTGAAAAACTATATTTGAAAATGCAAACTTTAACAGAATGTGTACTTTTTTTGGGGGGGGGGGGGGGTAACCTAGGGGGGATCCTAACTCGGGATCCTAACTCGGGATCCTAACTCGGGATCCTAACTCGGGATCCTAACTCGGGATCCTAACTCGGGATCCTAACTCGGGATCCTAACTCGGGATCCTAACTCGGGATCCTAACTCGGGATCCTAACTCGGGATCCTAACTCGGGATCCTAACTCGATAAATAGCGAGACTCTTCGGCGCACCATACTTATCTCATATATACTATTTTGCTACTTCAAGTTTTGGTCTACGTCACTTGCCGTTTCCGCAATTCCTATTGCGAAATTTACCACATTTATAGATCTTCATGGATCTTCTTACCTTAGAGCTCTTCACTAGATTGTACCATCTAGTACCTGAAGAAGGCTGGTTTGGCCAGCCGAAATATTGTAATATTCAATCAGTATCAAATCCTACGTTGTGTCAGCTTTGCCGTAGTCCTTGGACTTCGTATTCTCAATTAAAGCCACTATAGACGTACTATATACCGTTTCAAAGGGCTTCAATTGAAGAAAGCATATCTTTAATCCGGCGTTTTGAACAAAAGTTAAAGCGTAGATGACCCCGCGAAATGACCCCGTCCGCCAGAAGGAGTTCAGCCCTTCTGGCTTTGAAAAATTGTTTTGTAATTTTATAAATATTTAAATATCCATTTCCACTAAATTGTCTAAAATATGTCGGGAATTTATGACTATTGCGCATGATAGATTTTATCCCTTTTCAAAGTTGAAAAAGTAGTTTTTCATCCCATTTTCATACAAACCTGGTTATAAAAGCTGAACGAAAAATAACTTCAGACAAAATATTCGATAAAACGGCTGTTTTATAGAAAAATTGAGCAAAACGTGCAAAGGCTGGACTTCAAAAGAGTTGTGTTTTTGGCCGAAAAGAAGAGCCAAGCAGCTCGATGAAGGTTTTCCCGTTTCCAAATATACTCGCAAACTAAATTATCTGACAAACTAAATTGTGCTGTTTTTCTCTTTTCTTATTCTTTTTGAATACCACCGATTGCATTAACGTAGAAATATTTACGAAAAGTAGCGCAGAAAATCACAGGATAGCTACCCTGGTCCCAGAGGTTTTCTCCGTTGATTAGAGAGAGCCGTGAAGAGGCGATCAGTGAGCTAGCGAGCCGTGAAGTGGCGAGGAGGGAAGAGAGAGAGAAAACCTCTGGTACCGGGCGTCAATTGACTAATTGACTACCACGCCAATAGATTTGAACGAGGGACAAGATGTCTCTCCTTCCTGATTGGAGGAATATCTAACTACATTATAGCGCTGCTAAATGTACTCACACACTAAATTGTGCTGCTATTCAAAAAAGAAGAAGAAAAGAAAAAAGCACCAAGAACGATTACTTTTACTTTTTTGGGCATTGCATTAACGTAGAAATCTTTACGAACGAAAAGTAGCGCAGAAAATCACAGGATAGCGAGAATGAAAAAACATGCCTATAGTGAATAACAACAGCTGTCAATCATTTTATGTGCTTTTTTTAGCGGGACATCAGAAAGTCGCATTTTCAAGGCTTTTAATTAAAAAAAATTGTTGTGATGCTAGATTAGGGCTTTTAGATTTATAATTTACGAAAAAACGTAATTTCGAAACTTTTCCATTATTACCATTAGCGATCGACGAGACACGTACCTACAGGGGTTCAAAAAAGTATTCATTTACCGTAGTGCCATCGAATTTTTTAACTAGGCCGGAAATTATTACTGAAAGCTGGTTTATATAATGAATATTGCATGGCATCCCAAAAGAGGATGGCAGTTAAAAGAAGTTGGCAGTTAAAATAAGTTGACGTGGCGTGAGTAAACATTTTGAGAATGGTTGCCAAAAGAAACGACATAACACCTACAGCGAGCCTTCATGACTCGTAAAATATTCAGTTACGCGTTTTCACAGCAGTTCTTCACCAGTTAAGGCCCTATATAAAGCTTAACAAGTGAGAAATCTGAGACTAACCGGTTAGTTTATCCATTGCAATCCCGATTTCAATTTCTTTGGAATTTATAATACAGTTCCCAACACATTTGGAAAGCAAGTAGTGATCTGGGGTGGCGACTTATTTGTCGGACGTCGATCTTTCAGAAATCAGAAATTATCACAACTACAAGACGTGTGGAAAGAATTACGTTGGCGGCAGGGGAAAGTACTGATTTCCATAACGTGTGGTTATAGTGGCGGCGTCAGCTCTCATTCTTACTGACATCCTCACCAACCAGACTCAGGTTAGATCAATCGACATATCGATTTCTCCAATCCGCTATTACTTAAATAGCCGGTGTAGGCCGGCCCGTTCAACGACTGAATCCATTCTACCGTACTTAAAGCCGACAATAATAATCTCGCCGAGAAAGCTATAGAATGGATGCCAGGGATGTAGTTTTGTCGGTTCTTTTTGCTGGCATTGCAGTCCTTGGAATAGCGTTCAATGCGATAGTCATCGCCGTTATCTATCGCACGCGATCCTTGCGAACACCAATGAACTATCTTTTACTCAACTTGGCCATTAGTGACATCATGATAGCTACCTTCATTCTTCCACGACATGTGTTTTTCAACACATTTACTCACCCCAAAGGCATGAGCGGAGATTTGTTGTGTAAATTTGTAACAGGCGGAGGTTTTATCTGGATCGGCGCAACCGCAGAGGGATACACGCTCATCACCATCGCCTTTGAGAGATATTTTGCAATCGTCCAGCCCCACAACGTAAGCGCAAGAATCACAAACATGAAACTCAAATGGATTGTTCCTCTTTGCTGGGGAATAAACACGGTTGTGAATCTACCCAGTTCGGCTTCTTTGGCGTACATCGAAAGCGCACATTTTTGTCTCGAGTCGTGGCCTAAGTGGGTCGAACCAAGGGCATATGTGGGATTTATATTTGTCGTGGGAATGAGCTCCGTTATATCCATGCTGGTTCTATACTCGTGTATTTTATACTCCTTGTGGAGCGGCAAAGAGCGCGTTACTGAGTTGTCGCAAAATGCCCGCTTTCGAGCTCGCAAACGAGTTACCAAAATGCTGGTGATAATCACAGTTTTCCACATCATCTGCCGCGTTCCTAACTATACATTTTACCTGATGGTTTACGCTGCCCCTGGGGCCATATATGGCTCTATGGTTTACAACATCACAGTTTTGTTTATCTTAATCAATTCTACGTCCCATCCGTTTCTCCTTTGCTGGAATATACGCACTTTTCGACAAGAGTTGCGAAAGCTCATGACGAGCTTAGCTCGACTCAAAAAGTGGACTCCCTGCCGATTAGGTACATTTGGTGAACCTAATCGGCAGGGAGTCAGTTCAGAGAAAACAAAGGAGAATGTAACCTGAATACAGGCATATGTGGTTTTAGTGGAGCTGTGGTAATTGCATAACTGTCACCACTTGGTGGCGCTAATAAGTTGAGCCTTCCCCGCTGCGCAATATTCCTAGTGTTAAAACCATTAGCTATTAAAACGTAACTGTACGAAGATGCAATACAATAAGGCCGCATTTCTGTCGGAAAATCTTAACGTAAGAAAGTCTTATAAGTAAATGTAATTTGAAATCCAACATGATTTAACCAAGTTCCTTACTAAAACGAATTTCCAGTTTGGCTCCTGCCACGGATTTTGCACTAAAACTGATATTGCAGTCCCTGGTTTCAGTTAGCCCGTTTTCCAAAGCGTGACTGAGGGTTAGGCTGTCAGAATGCGGCGGTAGATCCGTCTGTTTTGGGAGAAAGCGTTGTTGTCACAAACGTTATCAACGTCAACAAATAACTAAATGGACACTTGATCTTCAAGATATATTTTCAACGCTACTGGGTTGGAAAAGAAGATGCTTTTGAACACAGTTTTCTACAATCAAGCATCCGGCCAAGAAAAGACGAAATAAAGAGCAGTCCGCCCTGCTAGCAGAATGGTCACTAAACGTTTTCATCAGTTGTTTTCACGATACTAATGTTCTTCGAAGCTTCGTGCACGTTCGCCATGCATGCGCAGTAACAGCGCAAAACAGCTTCGCTTAATTGTGAACAGAAAAGAACGGAAACAACTGCGACGTCGGTGACTTTTTCGTAGCCTAGGAAACCTGAACGAACTCCTCTGACACATCGCGGGCATTTTTTATGACTTCGCTTGTCCCCCCTCCCCCTTCACAATGTTGGGATAGAAAGGCAACATTTCGGTCTTCTCGAAAACCAACATTGAAATGGGGGAGGGGGATTGTGTTAAAAATAGCCGGAGTCCGACTTAAATGGCAGGGGTTGTCTGAGCGAACGGCACCCACGTCCAGGGCATTTAATTAGCTTCAGTAGATTGTGCCAGCTTTTTTGAGCCGTCTTTGTCTCTAAATGGGCACCAAATGAAATTCTTAATATGACCATACATACAGTGACGTCATACCTATATGACGTCATAAAAGTAGGGGGGATAGTAGGGTGCATATGAAAAAATATATAGAATTACGGCTTTAAAAAATAAAATTCTAAAATTAAATACATTTTTACTAAATCTATTAATACCGATACACATTTACGATTTCTAAGTCACAATAGCTTGTGAATATTAATTTTTTAAAGCCGTGCATGTGCCAAACTTTGAAACGGCTAACGAATTTTCGATCACGACTCATATCAGCTGTGTTAATAATGCCGAGCTTGAGGGCCGAATTCAGCGAACAATATATCTACTGACTTATAGTAGGGCCGACACTGAGAAATTTCCCAACAGAGAAAGCTTTGCCCAAGCCGTTATCGAAGGATGGGAGCAAAATAACAGCAAGGTTATTCAATGGCTGGTTTCTTTAGAGGTTCACGCAGAGCTTGAAGTGCCAAATCTGGAAACGAATCGCTACCACTATCACATGGCTCTGATGTTAAAGACGAAATCAAGGTGGTTGTATGGTTGTATATCTATCGTAGTCGAAAACAAATAATAAAATGCAAAAGCAACAGTTGTAACGGACTCACTGTACTTTTAGCGCGCGTGACAGTAGCCGGAAGTGATCATCTCTACAATTCTCCGTTCATTTCTCCAACACAAAACGATGATTTCTGCCTGTAATTGCAAGCCTCAGCCAAGAAAACTTGCTCTATAGATGAGTTTTGGACGCTGAACACGATGAACTGAGTACTTTGTGTGATACAGGCTTTCAACTTAGAGTTTGCTCATTTCTCCCCTCATTGTAAATAAAACTCCATCTAAAATTTGAATTTATTAACCGTTACAACGGAGAAATGTTCAAACCAGCATTTCGGCGCATCCTATGTACTTCTAGAACGCTTTATATGACACAACTTAAACAGTATATATGTTATGAAAACGTTTTAACGGTATAAGTGCATGGAAATACGTCTAAATAAGTGACTTTGCATGGAGAAATGGAGAGGAGAAATGCCGATGGAAAACAACAGCTTATGCTGTTGTGTGACTGCTGCCGTGACACGGCTGAAATGCAGGGCCGAACGGGGAAAAAGGCCAACAAGCCATAGCAATAGTTCTGGAACGGATTAACATTTTATAAACTGTGTTATTTGTTATATATTAGACAGGAGTGGGTTATGAATAAATTTGTAAGAGCAGGCTTGATCGGCCGAGTCCGAGAACAGTTTTACACTACGCTCAGTGGGTAACGTAACGGTTACAGTTACCACGAATAAATCGGCAGTGACAGTTCTCAGGATATGCAACCGTTGTTGTCCTTTTCCATCTCTAGTATCTGGTCCTATGTCCCTTCTGTTCTACAACAGTCTGCAATCTTTTTGGCATGCTTTCAACAGCGTTGTCAACGAACTGTAGTGGGATATTATTCAGATGCCGGGATACACGAGCTTTGAATTGCTCGAACGACTCGCGCGTAATTTTCTGTTTGATAGCGTCTTTCTCTAAAGCTGACTTAATTATGTTGAAACAATTCTCTATCGGATTGAGATCAGCACTGCGAGGCGGAATCCGGTGGAATTATGTTTCTATTCTGAGTAGCTATATATAGATTGAAGGGCTTTGTGAAACACGCGTGCTTCTAGACTGATGAAACAATTTGAACATTTGATGAAACGCAAATGCTGCACCGGAATTAATACTGAAAACAGTAGAAACGGCTACATCTACAGCATAAACGAATCCCCTTTATCCACTTTTTTGAGCATTGAGTGTGATCACTGAACCTAATTGGGCGAAAACAATTAAGTAAAATATTTGGATACGCCCTCGGATATTATTTTACCCGGGGTATCGGGCTTTTTCATCAAATTTGCATTGACAAGCGCATCCGTATTCCCACCAAGTGCTTACTGCCCCCTCTCGTTTTGAGCTGTTTTCGTTAAATTACCTGGACGTTATTAACAATTATACCATGTGAGGTACCTAAAATCTCGCCTCAGACATGTCTGAGCGAACGGCACCCACGTCCAGGGCATTTAATTAGCTTCAGTAGATTGTGCCAGCTTTTTTGAGCCGTCTTTGTCTCTAAATGGGCACCAAATGAAATTCTTAATATGACCATACATACAGTGACGTCATACCTATATGACGTCATAAAAGTAGGGGGGATAGTAGGGTGCATATGAAAAAATATATAGAATTACGGCTTTAAAAAATAAAATTCTAAAATTAAATACATTTTTACTAAATTTATTAATACCGATACACATTTACGATTTCTAAGTCACAATAGCTTGTGAATATTATTTTTTTAAAGCCGTGCATGTGCCAAACTTTGAAACGGCTAACGAATTTTCGATCACGACTCATATCAGCTGTGTTAATAATGCCGAGCTTGAGGGCCGAATTCAGCGAACAATATATCTACTGACTTATAGTAGGGCCGACACTGAGAAATTTCCCAACAGAGAAAGCTTTGCCCAAGCCGTTATCGAAGGATGGGAGCAAAATAACAACAAGGTTATTCAATGGCTGGTTTCTTTAGAGGTTCACGCAGTGCTTGAAGTGCCAAATCTGGAAACGAATCGCTACCACTATCACATGGCTCTGATGTTAAAGACGAAATCAAGGTGGTTGTATGTAAAAATATATCTATCGTAGTCGAAAACAAATAATAAAATGCAAAAGCAACAGTTGTAACGGACTCACTGTACTTTTAGCGCGCGTGACAGTAGCCGGAAGTGATCATCTCTACAATTCTCCGTTCATTTCTCCAACACAAAACGATGATTTCTGCCTGTAATTGCAAGCCTCAGCCAAGAAAACTTGCTCTATAGATGAGTTTTGGACGCTGAACACGATGAACTGAGTACTTTGTGTGATACAGGCTTTCAACTTAGAGTTTGCTCATTTCTCCCCTCATTGTAAATAAAACTCCATCTAAAATTTGAATTTATTAACCGTTACAACGGAGAAATGTTCAAACCAGCATTTCGGCGCATCCTATGTACTTCTAGAACGCTTTATATGACACAACTTAAACAGTATATGTTATGAAAACGTTTTAACGGTATAAGTGCATGGAAATACGTCTAAATAAGTGACTTTGCATGGAGAAATGGAGAGGAGAAATGCCGATGGAAAACAACAGCTTATGCTGTTGTGTGACTGCTGCCGTGACACGGCTGAAATGCAGGGCCGAACGGGGAAAAAGGCCAACAAGCCATAGCAATAGTTCTGGAACGGATTAACATTTTATAAACTGTGTTATTTGTTATATATTAGACAGGAGTGGGTTATGAATAAATTTGTAAGAGCAGGCTTGATCGGCCGAGTCCGAGAACAGTTTTACACTACGCTCAGTGGGTAACGTAACGGTTACAGTTACCACGAATAAATCGGCAGTGACAGTTCTCAGGATATGCAACCGTTGTTGTCCTTTTCCATCTCTAGTATCTGGTCCTATGTCCCTTCTGTTCTACAACAGTCTGCAATCTTTTTGGCATGCTTTCAACAGCGTTGTCAACGAACTGTAGTGGGATATTATTCAGATGCCGGGATACACGAGCTTTGAATTGCTCGAACGACTCGCGCGTAATTTTCTGTTTGATAGCGTCTTTCTCTAAAGCTGACTTAATTATGTTGAAACAATTCTCTATCGGATTGAGATCAGCACTGCGAGGCGGAATCCGGTGGAATTCTGTTTCTATACTGAGTAGCTATATATAGATTGAAGGGCTTTGTGAAACACGCGTGCTTCTAGACTGATGAAACAATTTGAACATTTGATGAAACGCAAATGCTGCACCGGAATTAATACTGAAAACAGTAGAAACGGCTACATCTACAGCATAAACGAATCCCCTTTATCCACTTTTTTGAGCATTGAGTGTGATCACTGAACCTAATTGTGCGAAAACAATTAAGTAAAATATTTGGATACGCCCTCGGATATTATTTTACCCGGGGTATCGGGCTTTTTCATCAAATTTGCATTGACAAGCGCATCCGTATTCCCACCAAGTGCTTACTGCCCCCTCTCGTTTTGAGCTGTTTTCGTTAAATTACCTGGACGTTATTAACAATTATACCATGTGAGGTACCTAAAATCTCGCCTTAGTCATGTCTGAGCGAACGGCACCCACGTCCAGGGCATTTAATTAGCTTCAGTAGATTGTGCCAGCTTTTTTGAGCCGTCTTTGTCTCTAAATGGGCACCAAATGAAATTCTTAATATGACCATACATACAGTGACGTCATACCTATATGACGTCATAAAAGTAGGGGGGAGGGGTGGCGTGCATATGAAAAAAAATATAGAATTACGGCTTTAAAAAATAAAATTCTAAAATTAAATACATTTTTACTAAATTTATTAATACCGATACACATTTACGATTTCTAAGTCACAATAGCTTGTGAATATTATTTTTTTAAAGCCGTGCATGTACCAAACTTTGAAACGGCTAACGAATTTTCGATCACGACTCATATCAGCTGTGTTAATAATGCCGAGCTCGAGGGCCGAATTCAGCGAACAATATATCTACTGACTTATAGTAGGGCCGACACTGAGAAATTTCCCAACAGAGAAAGCTTTGCCCAAGCCGTTATCGAAGGATGGGAGCAAAATAACAACAAGGTTATTCAATGGCTGGTTTCTTTAGAGGTTCACGCAGTGCTTGAAGTGCCAAATCTGGAAACGAATCGCTACCACTATCACATGGCTCTGATGTTAAAGACGAAATCAAGGTGGTTGTATGTAAAAATATATCTATCGTAGTCGAAAACAAATAATAAAATGCAAAAGCAACAGTTGTAACGGACTCACTGTACTTTTAGCGCGCGTGACAGTAGCCGGAAGTGATCATCTCTACAATTCTCCGTTCATTTCTCCAACACAAAACGATGATTTCTGCCTGTAATTGCAAGCCTCAGCCAAGAAAACTTGCTCTATAGATTAGTTTTGGACGCTGAACACGATGAACTGAGTACTTTGTGTGATACAGGCTTTCAACTTAGAGTTTGCTCATTTCTCCCCTCATTGTAAATAAAACTCCATCTAAAATTTGAATTTATTAACCGTTACAACGGAGAAATGTTCAAACCAGCATTTCGGCGCATCCTATGTACTTCTAGAACGCTTTATATGACACAACTTAAACAGTATATATGTTATGAAAACGTTTTAACGGTATAAGTGCATGGAAATACGTCTAAATAAGTGACTTTGCTTGGAGAAATGGAGAGGAGAAATGCCGATGGAAAACAACAGCTTATGCTGTTGTGTGACTGCTGCCGTGACACGGCTGAAATGCAGGGCCGAACGGGGAAAAAGGCCAACAAGCCATAGCAATAGTTCTGGAACGGATTAACATTTTATAAACTGTGTTATTTGTTATATATTAGACAGGAGTGGGTTATGAATAAATTTGTAAGAGCAGGCTTGATCGGCCGAGTCCGAGAACAGTTTTGCACTACGCTCAGTGGGTAACGTAACGGTTACAGTTACCACGAATAAATCGGCAGTGACAGTTCTCAGGATATGCAACCGTTGTTGTCCTTTTCCATCTCTAGTATCTGGTCCTATGTCCCTTCTGTTCTACAACAGTCTGCAATCTTTTTGGCATGCTTTCAACAGCGTTGTCAACGAACTGTAGTGGGATATTATTCAGATGCCGGGATACACGAGCTTTGAATTGCTCGAACGACTCGCGCGTAATTTTCTGTTTGATAGCGTCTTTCTCTAAAGCTGACTTAATTATGTTGAAACAATTCTCTATCGGATTGAGATCAGCACTGCGAGGCGGAATCCGGTGGAATTATGTTTCTATTCTGAGTAGCTATATATAGATTGAAGGGCTTTGTGAAACACGCGTGCTTCTAGACTGATGAAACAATTTGAACATTTGATGAAACGCAAATGCTGCACCGGAATTAATACTGAAAACAGTAGAAACGGCTACATCTACAGCATAAACGAATCCCCTTTATCCACTTTTTTGAGCATTGAGTGTGATCACTGAACCTAATTGGGCGAAAACAATTAAGTAAAATATTTGGATACGCCCTCGGATATTATTTTACCCGGGGCATCGGGCTTTTTCATCAAATTTGCATTGACAAGCGCATCCGTATTCCCACCAAGTGCTTACTGCCCCCTCTCGTTTTGAGCTGTTTTCGTTAAATTACCTGGACGTTATTAACAATTATACCATGTGAGGTACCTAAAATCTCGCCTCAGACAACCTTCGCCATTTAAGTACGGACCGCCGGACAAAATAAGGCTATTCCGAACACTGAACGAACTCCTCTGACACATCGCGGGCATTTTTTATGACTTCGCTTGTCCTCCCTCCCCCTTCACAATGTTGGGATAGAAAGGCAACATTTCGGTCTTCTCGAAAACCAACATTGAAATGGGGGAGGGGGATTGTGTTAAAAATAGCCGGAAATTGCTGAAGAGGTCCGACTTAAATGGCAGGGGTTGTAGTTTGATCTAAATCAAAAGCGCACTTCCTATTACTAGTGATTATATACATCTTGGGAATTTTGACATGAGGTAGAACAGCCCCCAAAAAGAACATGATGTCGATCAGCAGGGAAAGAAAAGGATGCATTGTCAGAAATTCATGCCACGCGTGCGCACTAGGCATTAAATGTCATCAATAAACAGATCCGGAGTTGCTCAGAATTTTACAGTAGTTTGTATGGAAGTTTTTTTGGGGGGATACATTGGGAGATGGTATTATAGCGAAGCTCATTTGTTCCGATCTTAGCAATTTCTAAATCATATTGCCTTCCGTAAAATTGTATTCTTTCAAGTTATAACGAATAATTATGGCCGCGAAAAGAATCTGAAATGAGTTAACTGACCTCCATGTTATGACCTCCATGTTGACAGCAATCTCCTTCCTTTCAGCCGTTATGATGGTTGCTCTGATCAACTTTACAATATAAAACTCGGGTGGTTATTGTTTTGTCCCGATTTAATCCAGTAGTTTAAAAGACGTTATATTGCCCAGATAGATCCAAATATAACTTCACATTATCCTCGAGCAGCGAATTGCGAACAAATATGAGTAATTTTAAGTACTTAGGACCTCAGCTGTGGTCCAAACTGGACTCCAATATATACGTAACGCGCCATCAATTGAAGCCTTTAAAAAGGTAATCAGAAAGCTAAACTTAGAAAGTTTTACAAGCAACGGCTGTAAAAACTGCATCTTATGTGCATCTTAGGTACATATTTTATATAAAGCAACTTACTGTACATATTTTTAAGTGTTTAAATGTTTGTCACTTAGATAGTTTGTCACTTAGATAGTTTGTCACTTAGATAGTTTGTCACTTAGATAGTTTTTAAAATGTTTTTTAGATATATTTAGTATTAGTCATGATTTTATTTTGTATTATGTTTATTTTATTTATTTATTTATTTATTTTTGTTAGTGTCCCTACTTAGTGGGCAACTGCTATTAATCTTGACACTTTAATAAAGTTATCTATCTATCTGTCTATCGTTTTTCGACGGCGACGGCAGGGAAGAATGCCGTAAACACGTAAGTCCTTTGCACATCTCTTGCCTCTCTCTTCGAAACGCTTTGTCCGCCATTTCTCTCTCGGTTTGGCTGTACAAGCCTGGGAACTGGTATATTCTTAACTGTTCTTTCATTGGCTCTATTATAACTTTCATATATAAGAGCTTGTCTGATAGGGCTAAAAAATAACGCGGCATTGAAATATAATATGCAAAACTAAATCGTGACTGTATTTCCTGTAAACGTACTCGGTTACACTGTTTACCTCCCGCTTGGCTATTAGCCGCTCTACTTATAATAATCCGACATAGCTAGAACTTTCCAACCACGCAGTTCATAAACACTAGAAGCCTTTCGAATTCGACCGCTTTCGCAATTCGCTTCGAGCAGAGTGCTTGGCCTGGAATAATGGCTGAGCGAGCCTGAGAACAAGTAATTTATGATGGACAGGCAGATTTGCATAATTTTATACCCCGCCCACAATGGCATGAATTTCTGACTATGCGAGATTCATTGGTTCGCAAAGGGAGCTCGACATGGTAAACAAATTGAAGAACTGAAAAACTATACTTGAAAATGCAAACTTTAACAGAACGTGTACTTCGGGATCCTAACTCGGGATCCTAACTCGGGATCCTAACTCGGGATCCTAACTCGGGATCCTAACTCGGGATCCTAACTCGGGATCCTAACTCGGGATCCTAACTCGGGATCCTAACTCGGGATCCTAACTCGATAAATAGCGAGACTCTTCGGCGCGACATACTTATCTCTTATATATACTATTTTGCTACTTCAAGTTTTGGACTACGTCACTTCCCGTTTCCGCAATTTGTATTGCGAAATTTACCACATTTATAGATCTTCATGGATCTTCTTACCTTAGAGCTCTTAACTTGTACCATCTAGTACCTGAAGAAGGCTGGTTTGGCCAGCCGAAATATTGTAATATTCAATCAGTATCAAATCCTACGTTGTGTCAGCTTTGCCGTCGGTCCTTGGACTTCGTATTCTCAATTAAAGCCACTATAGACGTACTATATACCGTTTCAAAGGGCTTCAATTGAAGAAAGCATATGTTTAATCCGGCGTTTTGAACAAAAGTTAAAGCGTAGATGATGATATTTTTCAACTCGAAATGACCCCGTCAGCCAGAAGGAGTTCAGCCCTTCTGGCTTTGAAAAATTGTTTTGTAATTTTATAAATATTTAAATATCCATTTCGAATCCCAACTAAATTGTCTAAAATATGTCGGGAATTTATGACTATTGCGCATGATAGATTTTATCCCTTTTCGAAATTGAAAAAGTAGTTTTTCATCCCATTTTGATACAAACCTGGTTATAAAAGCTGAACGAAAAATAACTTCAGACAAAATATTCGATAAAACGGCTGTTTTATAGAAAAATTGAGCAAAACGCGAAAAGGCTGGACTTCAAAAGAGTTGTGTTTTTGGCCGAAAAGAAGAGCCAAGC
The DNA here is from genome assembly GCA_030867875.1 of Actinernus sp. WN-2022. Taxonomy (NCBI): domain Eukaryota; kingdom Metazoa; phylum Cnidaria; class Anthozoa; order Actiniaria; family Actinernidae; genus Actinernus; species Actinernus sp. WN-2022. Next base: position 152,151,011 of record JAOWCC010000577.1, read on the forward strand.
AGCTCGATGATGGTTTTCCCGTTTCCAAATATACTCGCAAACTAAATTATCTGACAAACTAAATTGTGCTGCTTTTCTCTTTTCTTATTCTTTTTGAATACCACATTGCATTAACGTAGAAATATTTACGAAAAGTAGCGCAGAAAATCACAGGATAGCTACCCTGGTCCCAGAGGTTTTCTCCGTTGATTAGAGAGAGCCGCGAAGAGGCGATCAGTGAGCTAGCGAGCCGTGAAGTGGCGAGGAGGGAGACAGAGAGAAAACCTCTGGTACCGGGCGTCAATTGACTAATTGACTACCACGCCAATAGATTTGAACGAGGGACAAGATACGTCCCTCCTTCCTGATTGGAGGAATATCTAATTACATTATAGCGCTGCTAAATGTACTCACACACTAAATTGTGCTGCTATTCTCTTTTCTTCTTCTTTTTTGAATACGGCACCAAGAACGATTACTTTTACTTTTTTGGGCATTGCATTAACGTAGAAATCTTTACGAACGAAGAGTAGCGCAGAAAATCACAGAATAGCGAGAATGAAAAAACATGCCTAGTGAATAACAACAGCTGTCAATCATTTTATGTGCTTTATTTAGCGGGACATCAGAAAGTCGCATTTTCAAGGCTTTTAATTAAAAAATATTTTAGTTTTAGTTTTTTGTGATGCTAGATTAGGGCTTTTAGATTTATAATTTACGAAAAAACGTAATTTCGAAACTTTTCCATTTTTACCATTAGCGATCGACGAGGCACGTACCTACAGGGGTTCAAAAAAGTATACATTTACCGTAGTGTCCGGCATCGAAATTTTTAACGAGGCCGGAAATTATTACTGAAAGCTGGTTTATATAATGAATATTGCATGGCATCCCAAAAGAGGATGGCAGTTAAAAGAAGTTGGCAGTTAAAAGAAGTTGACGTGGCGTGAGTAAACATTTTGATAATGGTTGCCAAAAGAAACGACATAACACCTGCAGCGAGCCTTCATGACTCGTAAAATATTCAGTTACGCGTTTTCACAGCAGTTCTTCACCAGTTAAGGCCCTATATAAAGCTTAACAAGTGAGAAATCTGAGACTAACCGGTTCTTTATCCATTGCAATCCCGATTTCAATTTCTTTGGAATTTATAATACTAACAGTTCCCAACACATTTGGAAAGCAAGCAGTGATCTGTGGTGGCGACTTATTTGTCGGACGTCGATCTTTCAGAAATCAGAAATTATCACAACTACAAGACGTGTGGAAAGAATTACGTTGGCGGGCAGGGGAAAGTACTGATTTCCATAACGTGTGGTTATAGTGGCGGCGTCAGCTCTCATTCTTACTGACATCCTCACCAACCAGACTCAGGTTAGATCATATCGATTTCTCCAATCCGCTATTACTTAAATAGTGCGAAGGCCCGTTCAACGACTGAATCCATTCTACCGTACTTAAAGCCGACAATAATAATCTCGCCGAGAAAGCTATAGAATGGATGCCGGGGATGTAGTTTTGTCGGTTCTTTTTGCTGGCATTGCAGTCCTTGGAATAGCGTTCAATGCGATAGTCATCGCCGTTATCTATCGCACGCGATCCTTGCGAACACCAATGAACTATCTTTTACTCAACTTGGCCATTAGTGACATCATGATAGCTACCTTCATTCTTCCACGACATGTGTTTTTCAACACATTTACTCACCCCAAAGGCATGAGCGGAGATTTGTTGTGTAAATTTGTAACAGGCGGAGGTTTTATCTGGATCGGCGCAACCGCAGAGGGATACACGCTCATCACCATCGCCTTTGAGAGATATTTTGCAATCGTCCAGCCCCACAACGTAAGCGCAAGAATCACAAACATGAAACTCAAATGGATTGTTCCTCTTTGCTGGGGAATAAACACGGTTGTGAATCTACCCAGTTCGGCTTCTTTGGCGTACATCGAAAGCGCACATTTTTGTCTCGAGTCGTGGCCTAAGTGGGTCGAACCAAGGGCATATGTGGGATTTATATTTGTCGTGGGAATGAGCTCCGTTATATCCATGCTGGTTCTATACTCGTGTATTTTATACTCCTTGTGGAGCGGCAAAGGGCGCGTTACTGAGTTGTCGCAAAATGCCCGCTTTCGAGCTCGCAAACGAGTTACCAAAATGCTGGTGATAATCACAGTTTTCCACATCATCTGCCGCGTTCCTAACTATACATTTTACCTGATGGTTTACGCTGCCCCTGGGGCCATATATGGCTCTATGGTTTACAATATCACAGTTTTGTTTATCTTAATCAATTCTACGTCCCATCCGTTTCTCCTTTGCTGGAATATACGCACTTTTCGACAAGAGTTGCGAAAGCTGTTAGGCTGTCACAATGCGGCGGTAGATCCGTCTATTTTGGGAGAAAGCGTTGTTGTCACAAACGTTATCAACGTCAACAAATAACTAAATGGCCACTTGGGTTGGAAAAGAAGATGCTTTTGAACACAGTTTTCTACAATCAAGCATCCGGCCAAGAAAAGACGAAATAAAGAGCAGTCCGCCCTGCTAGCAGAATGGTCACTAAAAGTTTTCATCACTGAGTTATTTTCACGATACTAATGTTCTTCGAAGCTTCGTGCACGTTCGCCATGCATGCGCAGTAACTACGCAAAACAGCTCCGCTTAATTGTGAACAGAAAAGAACGGAAACAACTGCGACGTCGGTGACTTTTTCGTAGCCTAAGAAACCGATGGAGTGCACAACTGAAAGATGGGATTTGTTGAGGGTAACTGATTAAAATATTATTTATGCACCTTGATTTAATATTTTTAACGTGATCTGACACTTGCTGTGTCGAAACTGCGATTTGATTGGATCAGAAACTATTGACGGGGAAGCTATTTCAATGTTATACAATATGCTATACTTGTTAATATCTTTATCAGATCGTGTTTATTGCTCGTTTTGCAAAAAAAGGCAGGTACATCTTAAATTTACATTACGATTTCATGACATTGATGGGCGTCTCTCAGAGAAAACCAAACGATTCTAAAAAAACATTTATTAAGCTGATTAGCTAAATCGGGCTTTATTGCTTTAAAAATTATGATGGCGTACCCGTAAAAAAAATCAAATCAGACTACTCAAACGATGCCGATGAATCTTTTCAAAACGCAAAATGTATTATTAAATAGCATGTTTCTGAATGTAGATGTAGAGCTCGTGCGTTTAGTAGACATGGATTCTATTTTGCAATACTGATTTGAATAACGAAGTAATAATATCAACACAAATAGTTTTCTATCCAATTGAAAACGAATGCAATCCTTTTTGAAGCTCTCTAAGAGCGATTGCCGGACGTATTTCAAAAGTTGACATACCTAAATTTGTTTTTCATGACAAACGTTACTGATAAAACCGATAAAACGGAGAAAGGGAACGCCATGCAAGTGAACGCTCATCTCATGCAGATAGCACCCTATAGAGCATGCAGAAATAGGCTTCCGGTGGTCAAAACAAACCAATGTAATTGATCGTATATAATTAGTTACAAAAGCAGGGGTGCCCGTACGTGGGCAAAACCATAGTTAATAGAGTGGAATGGTTAGGAAACTCAGGGACCTTCTTTGTTATATGTCTTTGTTAGCTTTTTTCAACCACTACCCTGCACAAAACACAATAGAAATTCCAATATGTTAATCAATCAGCCAATAGAAACGTGTGAGTTCAGTCGTTCAGGGAACGCTAATGAACTATGATCGTGCACAATCTTTTGTCTTACCCCTTCCAACATAAATCGCAGCGCCTTTGTTAGCCCTTTTGAAGTTTGCCGGGTTTCCTAACCATTCCACTCTATTACCCCCTATGTCAAAACAAACCAATGTAATTGATCGTATATAATTAGTTACAAAAGCAGCTAGCCCCTAAAATAGGGAATCATATTTGTTTGGATCAAGGAACATTTCACAAGAGTTACATTCATCACCGTGCAACGATGATGCTCTCCAACATCTTGTATGTTTAACTATATGGTGCTGACGCAAAAAAAACTATTCAAACACTAAACAGACCCCGTCACGAGAAAGATTACACTAAAATTATTAAGATTACCGAGTTTGAGGAAGCCGGTTTGTTTTGATAATAAAAATCGCAAAACTCAGCGGAGAGTACATGTATTTGTATGGCTTTAGGGCCGACGGCGTCCTCACAAACCACACATTCTTTCATTTTAGCAATTTTGAAAGCTTGTCATTCAGTTTTTATTTAACCAAACTCGGTAAACTTTCTCCCAGTCCCTTCCTCAACTCCGAAATGGCAAATATATTTATTTTGTTCTCACCCGGACCAGCTAGTCTCTATAGTTTTACAGCACAAGTGCATTCATAATATTGCACCAATACATAATTCACTCGAGATCTTTTCTGTACGTTCCAGTGTATATAATCTCAGAGAGCAACTAATTTATACTAAATTAGCTGGCGGCGGTGTACAACACACGTCGTATATTTACACAATTCGTTTAGATGAGTTACATCACAACTAGCCAGACTTTGTAGTAACCTGATAAACTTAGACTCACACCTTCCCAACATACTTCCAGGTCTTGTCTTACTACAGGCCTACTTTATCACTCAAATGAATTCGTGGGTGCCACCTTGTGTTCAAGACAACCATCTAATTAACATACGCATCCCGGCATGCATTAGGGGAGTTGAGCAACCGTTCCATGGCCAGAGCACTTGGTTGTTAGTCTTCGGAGCAAGCGAGAAATAAACAGAACATTACAATATGTACATACATTTTCTCAGTATTCAACAACTATGTTGTGCTATTACTATTTTCTATATACGGCCAGGCGCTCATAACTAGGAGCGTCCATATGTCCAATATAGTTATCACAGCGTTTTTACAAGTTGGGCTATTTTTAGATTATTTCCCCCGCCAATTAATGGTTGCACCGTGGCGGAACAAAAGATGCCTCATTACACTATTTTTGTTATACCAAACAACATAGCTGCTACGCTTTTGTTATTTGATTCCCGTAGGAATAATTGCAACTCAACAATAGCGGGAAACCGTTCTAAAAATATTCTAACTTGTGAAAACGTTGTGACATAGGCCTAGTTTGCGGAATGGACGCTGTGACATAGGTCTAGTATACAGGATGGACGCTGTGACATAGGCCTAGTATGCGGGATGGACGCTGTGACATATATAGGCCTAGTATGCGGGATGAACGCTGTGACATAGGCCTAGTATGCGGGATCGACGCTGTGAGTATGCGGGATGAACGCTGTGACATAGGTCTAGTATGCGGAATGGAAGCTGTGAGTATGCGGGATGGACGCTGTGACATAGACCGGCCTAGTATGCGGGATGGACGCTGTGACATAGGTCTAGTATGCGGGTTGGACGCTGTGACATAGGCCTAGTATGCGGGATGGACGTTGTGACATAGGCCTAGTATGCGGGATGGACGCTCGTAGTTATGGGCTCCTGATACGGCTCAAGATCAGTTAAATTAACGAGTTACTTGCAACTCACTAGTTATAACTTGGTAGACTGCTTGCATTATTTGTCATGATGATAATATAGTTTAATATATACACTGTTATATTGTATGTCATTCTATGTATACTCTAGTTGCTGCGTGCGCAGCGAGCAGCAACCTATTTCGAACGTCTTTGATGTGCCGATACCGAAGTTCATATGAATTATTTTGGGTTCCTCGGCCTACATTGTTCCTCGGCCTACATTGTTCCTCGTTATCATTTCATCGGAGCAGAGAACTGGTAACTACAATACGCGCTTTCGGTTCATAATTTGTGTCAATAGAGACCTTTAGCTTCAGGTTTTTCACGTGAACGGCAAACCGCAAACGGCAGTTTGAGGTTAGGCGTTTGGCGTTTGAGGTAGCAATTCTTGGCGTTTTAGCTAGACGATTTTTAATTCGCGAAGAAAACAAATATATTGGATTTCCATGGCTGTGCAATGCTTGTTTTTTTTAACGAAGATAAAACGCTCAATATACACTCCTTCCACTTAACTTTTATCTCGATATGTAGACAAAGGTCTATTTCACATATCTGTAGCGTCAATACGTGGCATAACTCAAAATTAAAGCAAAGAAACCTTGAGGGAAATCACAAACCTGAAAACCTACCTCTTCCCGTCGAAAACGCGCGTTGAAAACCTCAAACGTGACGTCTGGGCCTTGTCACGTGACTTGTAGACGTTTGCGGTTTGCCGTTTAGAGCTGAAAACGTCTAGCTAAATGTCTCTATTGGCCATAGCAACCTCGTAATCTCGTACCCAGACCTCATTTGTTTCTTACTGCGCATGCATGACGAACAAATAGGGCTCTGCCGGCTCTGCCCTATTTTTTCGTCGAGCATGCGCAGTAACAAACAAATGGGGTCTGGGTACGAGATTGTGGCCATAGTGAATGAGACCTCAACTATACCCACAATAATGCCCGCTTCTATCGCTTTAGGTAAGTAGGATGTTGCACAAAAAGTTATTGAAATATTCTATCAAAACATTAGGACGTTGTTTACTGCTTTGGGTTGTGAAAGAAAACCCTGTTTCCTCGGTGAATGCGACATGTATCCGAGCAGAGTTTCTGTGTTTGATTCTTTTCTCACCAGAGTAACAGACGATACGCGAAAAGGCTGGACTTCAAAAGAGTTGTGTTTTTGGCCGAAAAGAAGAGCCAAGCAGCTCGATGAAGGTTTTCCCGTTTCCAAATATACTCGCAAACTAAATTATCTGACAAACTAAATTGTGCTGCTTTTCTCTTTTCTCATTCTTTTTGAATACCACATTGCATTAACGTAGAAATATTTACGAAAAGTAGCGCAGAAAATCACAGGATAGCTACCCTGGTCCCAGAGGTTTTCTCCGTTGATTAGAGAGAGCCGCGAAGAGGCGATCAGTGAGCTAGCGAGCCGTGAAGTGACGAGGAGGGAAGAGAGAGAGAAAACCTCTGGTACCGGGCGTCAATTGACTAATTGACTACCACGCCAATAGATTTGAACGAGGGACAAGATATGTCCCTCCTTCCTGATTGGAGGAATATCTAATTACATTATAGCGCTGCTAAATGTACTCACACACTAAATTGTGCTGCTATTCAAAAAAGAAGAAGAAAAGAGAAAAGCACCAAGAACGATTGCTTTTACTTTTTTGGGCATTGCATTAACGTAGAAATCTTTACGAACGAAAAGTAGCGCAGAAAATCACAGGATAGCGAGAATGAAAAAACATGCCTAGTGAATAACAACAGCTGTCAATCATTTTATGTGCTTTTTTTAGCGGGACATCAGAAAGTCGCATTTTCAAGGCTTTTATTAAAACATATTTTAGTTTTAGTGTTTTGTGATGCTAGATTAGGGCTTTTAGATTTATAATTTACGAAAAAATGTAATTTCGAAACTTTTCCATTTTGCCATTAGCGATCGACGAGACACGTACCTACAGGGGTTCAAAAAAGTATTCATTTACCGTAGTGTCATCGAAATTTTTAACGAGGCCGGAAATTATTACTGAAAGCTGGTTTATATAATGAATATTGCATGGCATCCCAAAAGAGGATGGCAGTTAAAAGAAGTTGACGTGGCGTGAGTAAACATTTTGATAATGGTTGCCAAAAGAAACGACATAACACCTGCAGCAAGCCTTCATGACTCGTAAAATATTCAGTTACGCGTTTTCACAGCAGAGGCCCTATATAAAGCTTAACAAGTGAGAAATCTGAGACTAATCCGTTCTTTATCCATTGCAATCCCGATTTCAATTTATTTGGAATTTATAATACTAACAGTTCCCAACACATTTGGAAAGCAAGCAGTGATCTGTGGTGGCGACTTATTTGTCGGACGTCGATCTTTCAGAAATCAGAAATTATCACAGTCAGAAAGAGCTCTAAAAGCAACAAGAAATTACGGGAAAGTTCTCCTTGTTACTTTCCTTCATTGAATCGAATCAGAGGTTAAAGAATGCAACTACAAGACGCGTGGAAAGAATTACGTTGGCTGGCAGGGGAAAGTACTGATTTCCATAACGTGTGGTTATAGTGGCGGCGTCAGCTCTCATTCTTACTGACATCCTTGCCAACCAGACTCAGGTTAGATCATATCGATTTCTCCAATCCGCTATTACTTAAATAGTGTGAAGGCCCATTAAACGACTGAATCCATTCTACCGTACTTAAAGCCGACAATGATAATCTCGCCGAGAAAGCTATAGAATGGATGCCGGGGATGTAGTTTTGTCGGTTCTTTTTGCTGGCATTGCAGTCCTTGGAATAGCGTTCAATGCGATAGTCATCGCCGTTATCTATCGCACGCGATCCTTGCGAACACCAATGAACTATCTTTTACTCAACTTGGCCATTAGTGACATCATGATAGCTACCTTCATTCTTCCACGACATGTGTTTTTCAACACATTTACTCACCCCAAAGGCATGAGCGGAGATTTGTTGTGTAAATTTGTAACAGGCGGGGGTTTTATCTGGATCGGCGCAACCGCAGAGGGATACACGCTCATCACCATCGCCTTTGAGAGATATTTTGCAATCGTCCAGCCCCACAACGTAAGTGCAAGAATCACAAACATGAAACTCAAATGGATTGTTCCACTTTGCTGGGGAATAAACACGGTTGTGAATCTACCCAGTTCGGCTTCTTTGGCGTACATCGAAAGCGCACATTTTTGTCTCGAGTCGTGGCCTAAGTGGGTCGAACCAAGGGCATATGTGGGATTTATATTTGTCGTGGGAATGAGCTCCGTTATATCCATGCTGGTTCTATACTCGTTTATTTTATACTCCTTGTGGAGCGGCAAAGAGCGCGTTACTGAGTTGTTGCAAAATGCCCGCTTTCGAGCTCGCAAACGAGTTACCAAAATGCTGGTGATAATCACAGTTTTCCACATCATCTGCCGCGTTCCTAACTATACATTTTACCTGATGGTTTACGCTGCCCCTGGGGCCATATATGGCTCTATGGTTTACAACATCACAGTTTTGTTTATCTTAATCAATTCTACGTCCCATCCGTTTCTCCTTTGCTGGAATATACGCACTTTTCGACAAGAGTTGCGAAAGCTGTTAGGCTGTCACAATGCGGCGGTAGATCCGTCTGTTTTGGGAGAAAGCGTTGTTGTCACAAACGTTATCAACGTCAACAAATAACTAAATGGACACTTCATCTTCAAGATATATTTTCAACGCTACTGGGTTGGAAATGAAGAATGATGCTTTTGAACACAGTTTTCTACAATCAAGCATCCGGCCAAGAAAAGACAAAATAAAGAGCAGTCTGCCCTGCTAGCAGAATGGTCACTAAAAGTTTTCATCAGTTGTTTTCACGATACTAATGTCTTCGAAGCTTCGTGCACGTTCGCCATGCATGCGCAGTAACTACGCAAAACAGCTCCGCTTAATTGTGAACAGAAAAGAACGGAAACAACTGCGATGTCGGTGACTTTTTCGTAGCCTAAGAAACCGATGGAGTGCACAGCTGAAAGATGGGATTTGTTGAGGGTAACTGATTAAAAAAATATTTATGCACCTTGATTTAATATTTTTTAACGTGATCTGACACTTGCTGTGTCGAAACTGCGATTTGATTGGATCAGAAACTATTGACGGGGAAGCTATTTCAATGTTATACAATATGCTATACTTGTTAATATCTTTATCAGATCGTGTTTATTGCTCGTTTTGTGAGATACTGTCGTTTACATGAAAAGCAAAAAAGGCAGGTACATCTTGATTTTACATTACGATTTCATGACATTGATGGGCGTCTCTCAGAGAAAACCAAACGATTCTAAAAAAATATTTATTAAGCTGATTAGCTAAATCGGGCTTTAGTGAAAGTATTGCTTTAAAAATTATGATGGCGTACCCGTAAAAAAAATCAAATCAGACTACTCAAACGATGCCGATGAATCTTTTCATAACGCAAAATGTATTATTAAATAGCATGTTTCTGAATGTAGATGTAGAGCTCGTGCATTTAGTAGACATGGATTCTATTTTGCAATATTTGAATAACAAAGTAATAATTACTAAACAAAAATCAACACAAATAGTCTTCTATCCAATTGAAAACGAATGCAACCTTTTTGAAGCTCTCTAAGAGCGATTGCCGGACGTATTACAAAAGTTGACATACCTAAATTTGTTTTTCATGACAAACGTTACTGATAAAACCGATAAAACGGAGAAAGGGAACGCCATGCAATTGAAAGCTCATCTCATGCAGATAGCACGCTATAGAGCATGCAGAAATAGGCTTCCGGTGGGCAAAACCATAGTTAATAGAGTGGAATGGTTAGGAAACTCAGGGACCTTCTTTGTTATATGTCTTTGTTAGCTTTTTTCAACCACTACCCTGCACAAAACACAATAGAAATTCCAATATGTTAATCAATCAGCCAATAGAAACGTGTGAGTTCAGTCGTTCAGGGAACGCTAATGAACTATGATCGTGCACAATCTTTTGTCTTACCCCTTCCAACATAAATCGCAGCGCCTTTGTTAGCCCTTTTGAAGTTTGCCGGGTTTCCTAACCATTCCACTCTATTACCCCCTATGTCAAAACAAACCAATGTAATTGATCGTATATAATTAGTTACAAAAGCAGCTAGCCCCTAAAATAGGGAATCATATTTGTTTGGATCAAGGAACAGTTCACAAGAGTTACATTCATCACCGTGCAACGATGATGCTCTCCAACATCTTGTATGTTTAATTATATGGTGCTGACGCAAAAAAACTATTCAAACACTAAACAGACCCCGTCACGAGAAAGATTACACTAAAATTATTAAGATTACCGAGTTTGAGGAAGCCGGTTTGTTTTGATAATAAAAATCGCAAAACTCAGCGGAGAGTACATGTATTTGTATGGCTTTAGGGCCGACGGCGTCCTCACAAACCACACATTCTTTCATTTTAGCAATTTTGAAAGCTTGTCATTCAGTTTTTATTTAACCAAACTCGGTAAACTTTCTCCCAGTCCCTTCCTCAACTCCGAAATGGCAAATATATTTATTTTGTTCTCACCCGGACCAGCTAGTCTCTATAGTTTTACAGCACAAGTGCATTGATAATATTGCACCAATACATAATTCACTCGAGATCTTTTCTGTACGTGCCAGTGTATATAATCTCAGAGAGCAACTAATTTATACTAAACCACGTCATATATTTACACAATTCGTTTAGATGAGTTACAGTACATCACAACTAGCTAGACTTTGTAGTAACCTGATAAACTTAGACTTACACCTTCCCAACATACTTCCAGGTCTTGTCTTACTACAGGCCTACTTTATCACTCAAATGAATTCGTGGGTGCCACCTTGCCGTTCAAGACAACCATCTAATTAACATACGCATCCCGTCGTGCATTAGAGGAGTTGAGCAACCGTTCCATGGCCAGAGCACTTGGTTGTTAGTCTTCGGAGCAAGCGAGAAATAAACAGAACATTACAATATGTACATACATTTTCTCAGTATTCAACAACTATGTTGTGCTATTACTATTTTCTATATACGGCCAGGCGCCCATAACTAGGAGCGTCCATATGTCCAATATAGTTATCACAGCGTTTTTACAAGTTGGGCTATTTTTAGATTATTTTCCCCGCCAATTAATGGTTGCACCGTGGCGGAACAAAAGATGCCTCATTACACTATTTTTGTTATGCCAAACAACATGGCTGCTACGCTTTTGTTATTTGATTCCCGTAGGAATAATTGCAACTCAACAATAGCGGGAAACCGTTCTAAAAATATTCTAACTTGTGAAAACGTTGTGACATAGGCCTAGTATGCGGGATGGACGCTGTGACATAGGCCTAGTATGCGGGATGGACGCTGTGACATAGGCCTAGTATGCGGGATGGACGCTCCTAGTTATGGGCTCCTGATACGGCTCATGATCAGTTAAATTAACGAGTTACTTGCAACTCACTAGTTATAACTTGGTAGACTACTTGCATTATTTGTCATGATGATAATATAGTTTAATATATACACTGTTATATTGTATGGCATTCTATGTATAGGCGAATCCTTGTTTACATTTTTTCCTCATTAGCATACATCAAACTTCAAGCGACGTACATACAAACAAACAGAGTACATAAATCGAAAGAGATTGTCACACTTGATAATCACCGAAAATTTGAGAGTGATATGATAAATATATTTTGAGGAATGAGCGTTTAAAAAGCTCAAAATTTACAATGAATGTATGGCCGTCAGCAACTCTTGCCCCCCAGCCCATTTTATAGTTTTGAAAAGTCAATTTCTCCGTAAATATTTAACATATCAATCTCAAATTTTCGGCGGTTACTCAGTTTAAAATTATCTTTCAACTGATATAGTCTGTTTGTTTGTAGCTTGAAGTTTAATTTATGCTAATGAGGCAAAAATGTAAACAATGACGTCAGCAAGGATTCGCCTATACTCTAGGCTCGCAACCTATTTCGAACGTCTTTGATGTGCCGACACCGAAGTTCATATGAATTCTTTTGGGTTCCTCGACCTACATTGTTCCTCGTTATCATTTCATCGGAGCAGAGAACTGGTAACTACAATACGCGCTTTCGGTTCATAATTTGTGTCATTGGCCATAGCAATCTCGTAATCTCGTACCCAGACCCCATTTGTTTCTTACTGCGCATGCACGACGAAAAAATAGGGCTCTGGAAGAATCCGATTTTTGTGTTTTCTGATTGGCTGTTCTGAACAATGCAATTTCACCGGAAGTCAAACATAAAGCATTTCTGGAGGGTGGATTTATTTAGACAAAGGCATTGGAAATTGGGGCCGGGTTATCTAAATGCTAAAAACAGTTGGATTTTATCTAAATGGATGCCGCTAAAAATCTTCAGGGATTCTTAGATATTTGCTTGTATCCACTCGGGAGTTCGTATCACTTCATCGTTAACACACATCGCACACAGTACATGAATTCTCAGAATTCGAAAATCGAACTCAACTGGATACCGTAACAGATAGGTAATACTGATATGTTCCCATATTAACAACAATGTTCGTAAGTGCTCTATAGGCTGAAGTGGCGTTTCCCGATTTCGTAAACTTGTGAACAGGCGCTGATCGCTTAAATATAAGCGTTTATATGGGAATGTAACGAACTCCAGCTTTCAAGGAGCTAAAATACGAGAGAATCGTAAGTAAAAATGCCTTGACGTGCTTCTACGGTGTATTCAGTTGCTATTTGTGTGGTTATCTGGCTCAGGTAAGGCGATTTCAGCGAGTTTTCGATCCCCATGAATCCTCTTGTGTACTCCGGAATCTGTGATGTCTGATATCCATCGCACGATAAAGAAACACGAGCCTAATGCATGAAAATAAAGCTTTAACATCCAAACTAAAAACGGCAGAAGATGAAAGAGACTCCCTAAGGCTTGCCCTGACATTAGCAAGCGAAAGATCACTATCAAGATACCGGGTGAACGTTCAAACCTAGGCCTGAGGCGCTGAGAGAGAATCGAACCCGAAGAAACGACTTCTCAGGGTGACGTACTGATAAGCATGCGCAGAATCAACGGAAGTCCGTGATTCGCGGACTTCCGGAATCGGATTATTCCAGAGCCCTATTTTTTCGTCGAGCATGCGCAGTAAGAAACAAATGGGGTCTAGGTACAAAATTGTGGCCATAGCGAATGAGACCTCAACTATACCCACAATAATCCCCGCTTCTATCGCTTTAGATAAGTAGGATATTGCACAAAAGTTATTGAAATATTCTATCAAAACATTAGGATGTTGTTTACTGCTTTGGGTTGTTAAAGGAAACCCTGTTTCCTCGATCAGATGTTTTCCCGGTACTGTGGGAAGGCTAGAAGGATTAAAGCATTGTCTGACGGATGTTCCTTGCTTTAACGTACTGAAGAACAGCTGCTTGACCCATTGTGTTTACGCATTTAATTTAATGCAAATGATCAAACTGAAACAATCGCAAATGAACTGGGTCGTCGCACAGTCGTGACTGTCGATCTTCACACGCTGTGACGTCCTCTGTACATATATGACAACGAACAAACGGGAAAATATAATATATTTGTTTTATATAACAATAGACCATTTTCTCAGGTATGCGCACGCAATATTGGCCCGCCAAATCACTTTTTGAACAATAGCCGATAATTATTCCGTATAAACAGTTTACAGATGTAGAATAATTGTCCAAATACGACGTTATTAGTTCCAAATATCTTCGTAGAAGTGGACCTTAGTATAGTTGTGACTTATTGGTCAGCCCAGCCTGCCCAGGTATGCCTCAATAGCGGTGACATGTAAGGTAGTTATTTATGGGAGCTGAAATAGATAAACTTACGTTATCATCAATAGCACATAGTGCTATTAGCATGTGTGTTACCTAGATACTTTTTACCCTGCAAGCGCGATATTTTGAAATACTCTAGATTTATTAATATTTATTATTATTTGTTGTTGTTATTGATATCATTATAGTGTTGTTATAAAATATTACTAGTATTATCTAATTGTAAATAAGCAAACATTGATTGTATTCTTAGAATTTAATATGAAATTTTCATCCTTTATCTTAATTAATTGACTGCACGTACAGATTGTAAACGAGCTTATGCTCATTAGTGACTACGTGGGTAAATAAACTACTACTAGCAACGTTTTGTCCAGCCAATCCTCTCTCCGCCGCTAAGTGTTAAAAAATCACCGCTATTTGGCGAGAATCCAAGTTGTGGGAAATATTTCCTCTCAAATATAGTGACCTTGGGTAGTTAGCTTGTCTGCAGTAGTATTGGACAGAATCTGGAGACTCGAAAACGGTGAAGAATGTAGTAAATTACGGGAGCTCAAATTAGTGCGGCAAGTCCACTCCAGCTCGCGCACAACTCGACAAATATGATAAGCATAAAGTTTTGCTCACGCCGAACGAAAAACAGAGTGATTTAGTTTCTTACGTTTGCGTTCTCTTGTAAACGTAAACTTTGGGGTTTTGACGTTGTGTTTTTCCAGACAACGGTTGAAATGAAGGCGACTGCGTGCATTTTCACGTGCAGTTATTGTATTTTATGCCGTCGTCCTAGACGTTGTCGTCCGGGTTGCGTAAGGTCCCTATTAAGCAACCAGGACGACGATAGCAGTGACGACGGGACGTAGAAAAAAATTTCTCCAGGAATTGGGTGTTTACTATTTCCCTTGTTCGTGTTGAATTTTTTTTCACAATTAGATTTTCGAAAAATTTAATGACTATAGAGTTCCGTTCACGCCGAACGAAAAATGATTTGATTTACTTTCTTACGTTCGCGTTGTCTTTAAAGTGCCTATCACCCTTTTCCAATTTTGATAGCTTATGAACCTCCGAAAAGTTTTGAGTACTTCTGTGAAGAATGTTTTGGTTTAAAGTGAATACTTTATGTTCTACGCTTGTTTGAAATCGTGTAAATGTGACCTTTCCTGACCCATGACCGCGTAAGTAAAAGCCTGAGTCGAAACCTGGGTAGACGTCATCTCATTAATGCATTTTTCTCCATGCCGCATTTTTATCACAACAACATCGATGCATAGAAAATATACACAGTTTTTGAGTTGTTAGTAAAGAAAAAAATCATTTTAGTCAACATGTTAAGGATTTCTTCAAATGATTGCAAACCCGAATTAATTATATGACGTCAAGATGACGTCTACCCAGGTTTCGACCCAGGCTTTTACTTACGCGGTCATGGGTCAGGAAAGGTCACATTTACACGATTTCAAACAAGCGTAGAACATAAAGTATTCACTTTAAACCAAAACTTTCTTCACAGAAGTACTCAAAACGTTTCGGAGACCTGTTTATAAGCTATCAAAATTGCAAAAGGGTGATAGGCACTTTAAGGCCTACGGCAAACGTCGAACTAGCCATGAACTTAATTCAGTCGAACCTATTAATTTTGAAATAGGCTCATGGATAGTACGACGTTTGCCGCAATTGAGATCGACCTATTCAATAGGTACGAGTCCAGCACGAGGGTCGAGTAGCCAAGTCGGGAATTACGACTCTGGTGCGACTTTATGGCAAACGTCGTTCTCAACACGCGCCGAACTAAATTCATAAATTATGTAAAATAATAAACAAATCATGTGAATCGTATGGATTGTGCGAAAACCATGAAAACAACATCTCCCCCATCTCCCAAACATTGATTCCCCCCCTGGTGAGCATGCGCTGTACAAAGGCGATTTCGAAGGCGAAATGGCGGCCTATCGAAAGACATTGCCGCATGACGCTCAGCCGGAAATGTGAAGTTCGTGCTTCGTGTTCCGATATAGCTCGCTTTGAAACGCTTCTACCATATGAAGTCAAACCATCCGGAATGTCGTTGAAAACTGCGGCATGATCGACTATTAACATAGGTTTCAATGTGTGAATCACGACCGCTAGAAACACGGCCAATAACGCCACTTGCAGTAACAACCATCGTCTCCTATACACGGCACCGAGTGCTGTGTAGAACGCCATTCTTCTGTTTCTGTTTTGGACAATCATTTTCCACAGAAATGCTTTCTTAGATTCGACTGAGCGCTGTATTTCGCCATATCACTAGCCGCGGGCGAAAAGCCCCGGTGAGTGAGTGAAATGCGCCAGGACACGTGTTTGTTCCCATGATTTAATTAGGCGCAAGTGAATTAATATCGACATATGTTCGACGTTTGGTGCTACGTCGGCCCTAAGCCGATCTTCTACCGAACCTATTTTCACGTGCAGTTATTGTATTTTGTAATTGGGGCTATTATTTTATGCCGTCGTCCTGGACGTTGCCGTCGTGGTTGCTCAAGGTCCCTATTAGGGACCTTACGCAACTCAGGACGGCAACTTCATGGACGACGGCATAAAATAATACCCTTAATTACAAAATGCAATAACTGCACGTGAAAATGCACGCAGTCGCCTACATTTCAACTGTTGTCTGGAAAAACACAACGTGAAAACCCCAAAGTTTACGTTTACAAGAGAACGCAAACGTAAGAAAGTAAATCATTCTGTTTTTCGTTCGGCGTTTGTCAACAACACCGTCTCTAATTTGTCAACAACACCGTCTCTAATAGCAGATTATTACAGTATGGTGTTCCACACGGATCCGTCCTAGGCCCATTGCTATTTTCTCTGTACTTTGCTCCTTTGGAAGATGTGGCCTCAACTGCATGATGTATGCTGACGACACTCAACTGTATCTAAACATTAACTCTGCATCTGATCGACCTACTGCCCTATCGAAGCTTGAACTATGTGTTAAGTATATCATAAGTTGGTGCACAGGAAATATGCTTATGTGCATCGCGTAAAATTGGAGGTCATTTCCGGTGTATTTTCTAATTTGCATACTATCTTGGCGTCAAATTTCAAGTTTCAAGCTCATTAACTCCGAAATTTTACAGTAAACACGCGTTCATAAACATATGGCAAGATAACAGCACGTATCGAAGAAAACTTAACATCGGAAAATAAAATTATTATATATACGACAATAACACAACTTAATTTAATCCTTACCTCTGTACTGTAGGTCTATTTAGCGATTTTCTTGCCATGAATACGGCCCCGCAATGGCCGAGCTTTACGAAGGTCCACAATAAAATACTTAACATCGGAAATCTGATGTACTTCTAAAGCCATTCAAGAGACTTGTATTTGTTTGCCTATAAATTAAACGTATCATGCGATTTTTCAAGGTTTTTTGGGGTCGCTGTAGGGGCCGTTTGTATGAGACAGAACTGTATAAGCACCCCAAATTGCCCAAGTTCGCGAGCGTTTTTCTCTTGCCAGAAGGCTTTCTTCGTCAGCCATATTGGAAAATATAGTAGCCAGGCCTCCGTTACTACAGAAACCGAGCTGCTTCGTACCTAGTTTCAAGTTAAAACACGGTAAAACTCAGCCAAAGAACGCTTCCGAGGACTGGCGACTTGGACGCGTGGGACCTGAGTCCAATATTTTTTGCGGGAAATAAAATAGTTTTCTCTCGCTCGTGAAAAATGTTCCTTCCCTGTTTCAATAGTAAATATACACATTTTATTTGAGTTTGTTGACAAAACCAGTTAACTAAAACGGAGAAAAGCAATAGAGTTGTCGTGTGCTTGTTCTCAGTCTTCCACACGGTCATGGCCTGATTTTAGGGGCAATTGTACGCGATGGCAACCCTAAGAAAACTGAGATTGTACATCTTTCGTCTCGCTTTATGCAGTGTGGGCCTTTGCCAGATATCTCGGTGGATGGAACCGTAATAGTTCCTGTTCCTGCAGCTCGTGATTTTGGAATCGTCCTCGACAGCCATGTGAAGTTGACACCACACGCGAATAACATCTGTCGATCAGCTTCCATGGCCATTCGCAACATCGGCAAGATCAGAAAATATTTAAATCAGGCGGACTGTGAACTGAAACTTGTTCATGCTTTTGTAACATCCAGACTGGATTGTTGCAATAGCATACTGTATGGACTACCATCTACTGAAGTGAATAAGTTACAAAGAATCCAAAACACAGTTGCTACTGAGACTAGTTGCGAGGATAGAGAGAGCAAACCACATCACCCCAGTGTTACATGACCTTCACTGGCTGCCAATCAGAGACAGAATATCTTTCACCTTACTACTCTTGACATTTAAGGCTCTCCATGGACAAGCTCCAAAATACGTAACTGAAACATTAGCTAGATATAAACCTACTCGCAAATTACGCTCATATTCCCGTAACCTTTTGTCTGTTCCTGTATCTCATACCTCTACTTACGGTGATAGGGCTTTTTCTGTAGCTGTTCCCAAACTTTGGAACTCATTGCCAGATCATATTAGATGTCTAGACCGCCTTAGTTCTTTTAAGTCATTACTGAAAAAAAATATTTTCTCACGTCAGCTTTAAAACTTATATTCTGTTTTATTATTGCATTTTCCCATGTTCTAATTAGTCCATCTAGTCAAAGTCTTATAGTCGTAATTTATTTTATTATTAGGGACCTTAAGCAACCAGGACGGCGACGGCAGTGACGACGGGACGTAGAAAAAGTGTTCTCCCGAAATTTGGTGTTTACTATTTCCTTTGTTCGCCTTGAATTGTTTTTCAAAACCAGATTTTCGAAAAATATAATGACTATAGTGTTCCGCTCAAGCCGAACGAAATATGATTTGATTTACTTTCTTACGTGCACGTTGTCTTTAAAACGTACAATTTGTGGTTTTCACGTTGTGTTTTTGCAGAGAACGGTGAAAATGAAGGCTACTGCGTGCATTTTCACGTGCAGTTATTATATTTTGTAATTAAGGCTATTGTTTTATGCCGTCGTCCTAGACGTTGCCGTCGTGGTTGCTTAAGGTCCCTAATATCTTTTGTATAAAACGTAGTCATTAGCATAATTTTTAAATTAACTTATATTTTATTGTAATAGTAAGCAATCGGTTTTATATTAGCTATATTTTTATTAAGCTACATTTACATTTTAAGCTATATTTCTGTAAGAGCATTGAGACATTGTATAATGCTCCAAATATACATATTATTAAAACTTTATGCTTATCATATTTTTCGAAGACCTGGATGTGAAACGTAATTAAAAGCGAATAAAGGAACTAGTAAACACCAGATTTCGGGAGAAAACACTTTCCTAGCTACCTCCCGTCGTCACTGCCGTCGCCGTCCTGGTTGCGTCCTGGCAACGTCTAAGACGACGGCATAACACAATAGACTTAATTACAAAATACAATAACTTCACGTTAAAATGCATACAGTCAACTACATTTCAACCGTTGTCTGCAAAAACACAACGTGAAAACTCCATATTCTACGTTAACAAGAGAACGCAAACGGTCGAAAGTAAATCACTCCATTTTTCGTTCGGTGTGAACGGAACTCTATGCTTATCATATTTTTCGAAGATATGGATGTGAAAAGTAATTAAAGGCGAACGAAGGAAATAGTAAACATCATATTTCGGGAGAAAACACTTTCCTACCTCCCGTCGTCACTGCCGTCGTCGTCCTGGTTGCGTCCCTATTATCATCGCACCCGCGCGCTACAAGATTCCCTCTCTTACTTATGCTCTCTTCTATACACTTATATTTCAATAAACGTTGTCGAAGAAAGAAAGAAAGAAATTGACTGATTTGAATCTAATCGGGAGGCGGTTAAAATTCACAGCATCAGACAAACTCATGCATGTGTTGGAATCATTTAGCCACGAAAGTGGCATTTAATTCAATTGAATTGATATGGGAATCATATATAAATATTGTAAACGGAATCGTATGCCTTAAGTCGTTTATTAATAAAGACTATTATTAACACTATAAAGCTATAAAGTTGGGCGACAACACATTCCACACATGAACTTGTAGCAGTCTAAAGGCCAAGAGCAGGCACACGTTTACAAGTTTGGGCGGCTTAGTAACCGCGCCCGTATTGACCGTACATTGCCTCTTTACAGTAGGCGTTAGGGGAGGAGGTGTGGAAATGTCCTGGGCTCGGTTGTCCGAAACAAGGATAACTTTATCCCTAGAATAGCGATATAAAACTGTAATTGTGATCTGTGTAAAAACGGGTTAGCGATTTAACCCCGGGTAGCGCTCACCCTTGCTTCGAACAAGCGGGCTCTGTTGGTGAACAGCTAAGAGGACGATCCAGTTGATTGGGCGACGCTATGCGACGTTGGCTTTCGTAGGTCTAGGCTAGATCAGTATCGAATTGCCGTAATTATAATGACCTTCGACGTAAGTAATATTTATTAATTATGTTTGCTCATTACGGTTTGGGTTTTATGTCGAAGCATTTGTCATAACTGAACAGATTTGATACACTATAATGGAGTGTCTTCAGCAAAGGTGGGCGATAAAACACGTGCAACTCGCTAGCTATAACTTTGCTAAATAAACAGGTACTACTACTACTATCCCAAAGTTTGTTCAAAATCCAAGTTTTGACACTGAACACCGTATATTTCTGCCACATCAGTTTACATACATTTGAAAAAAGGGAAAACTGCAGAACATTGCCCATGATTTGAGTTTTCAAGTTTAGTTCGCATACGCTCAAGACTGATAACTGACAAATCTATAGCGAGCAACAGAATTAACGAAGGGACAATAAGGTAAATAAAAACCACAAGGAAAAAACTCTTTATCGTCCTCGGTCCGTACTCAACACCTAGCTCGGGCACGGTTTTTTCTATACAGACCTCTCTGCCGGTAAATAATCTCGTGAAACATTAACGTTTTATTTCGAACCTTTGAAATTATAATTTGATTGACATTTCAGCCATATATTTTCCACTTCATCTTTAGAATGGTTGATGTCACCGAAGTCAATAAGCCCACTGACGGCAACGTGTTTCTTTCCAGTCAAGGTTCTGTTACAAACTAGGAGAATGTTTGTGGAATTCATGTCGTTGTGAATTGTTCCTTGACGAATGTGATTCATATGCGGCTTGACATTCTTCTCAAAGGTCTCGAAAATCTCCCGAACGAGGCATCTTTCGCTGTCACTGTCGATGAGATGGATATATGGTTCTAGAGCAAGGAAGTTTTTCAAGTCAAACCTGCTGTATCTCTTCCTTATGGCTGGATGGGAAAAATCCTAAAAGACAGAAAAAATAAGATTCAAATTTGAATTGACAAATAATTGACATTTTTAGTGACATGCTTAATACAGAGATTTGCCCATATCACTCCTGTCTTGATTCACCTCCACTGGTTGCCTGTTAAGGGAGCGGTCATTAATTACTGGGGGAGGGCTAAGATTTTTTGGGCTTCGATTTGGGGAGGGTCACAAATTTGTGGGCGCCTGTTTTAACAATGAAACTTTTCATGGCGAACAATTTCGTACAGTCAGCGGTTGTCATTGCGGGCGCGTAAGTGAAAATCTATTTTTAAAAAGAAAGCCGTTGATGACTGTTTATAGAATGAGGAGAGGTTACATGGACACCGACAGTCAAAATGGCGGACGAGCTGCTGTTTTCAATGTCCTCCGCGAAGGGAAATGTAACAGCTGAACGAGTCGGGTCTGTCCCTTTAAACTTTGTACGTTTGGGAAGGAGAATTTTGGCGTTAAAATGCAGTTATTTACAGGACGTTTGGAACCACCAAAGCAAGTATTTCAACTCGTTTTTCTGGCGTTAGAATCTACTTTGGTATCTGCAGAACAGATTCAAACTTGTGGACCTCAAACATGAACTACTCGGAAGTCTTTGTAATTGAGCTTTCTGACTGGCCTTTACAGTATTTAACAGAAGATGTATGGCGGCTTTAGCTAATTTGGGTCGTTTTTTAGCAGAGCATCGGGAACCGGTCTAATCATCCACAACTTGTTAGCAATCATAGTCGAGGGCAGGAGCAGGCATGTTAACTGAATTTAAAACTTGTGGACCTCAATAAATATAAATATTAAAGCAGCAAATTGGAAAATTGCGAAAAGGTAAGCCTTGTCTTCACTGTTGTCACTAATTTGGAACGACGTGTAATGCATTGCATGCGTGCGGCGGCCATGATGTACGATATTGTTCGCCATGACAATATTTTCAGGCTACTTCAATCGACCATTCAGCTCCACCTTGGAAATGTCCCTTAACCAGCAATCAGCGCGTGCTGGATGCTGCTAACTGGGCAACGTTCGAGACCTCAAACATTTTTGTTATGTTTTAGGGAGGGCCAAGATTTTTTGGGCTGATGTTTTGGGGAGGGCCAACATTTTTGGGTGCTCGTTTTAGATATTTTACCGGTCCTCCCCCCCCCCCCTCCCCCAGTAATTAATGACCGCTCCCTAAGTATCGGGTTGAGTTCAAGATCGCTCTTCTTGCATACAAGGGTCTGAACGGCATGGCGCCGAACTACATCTCGGAACTACTATTAAGTAAGCCTGTCAGCTCATATCATTTAACATCGGATGATAGGCACCTACTCTTGGCTCCTCGAACAAAATGCAAGACCTTAGGTGACAGGGCGTTTGCCCATGCAGGCCCTGTAGTATGGAACTCTCTACCCCTGACTATTAGACTCTGCAGTAACATTGACTCTTTTAAGATCCAATTGAAGACCTATCTTTTTAAGAAAGCATTTAATCGTCATTTTTGAACTTTTTAATATTTTTAACTTTTTAATATTTTTAACTTTTTAATATATTTTTCTTTCAATACGGACTGACATTATGGATTTGTATGCCAGTCGTAGTACTTCTGTTTGGTCGCCTTAATTGGTTGTACTACATATGCTGCGGCTGGCATATAAATCCTATTATCAGTCATTATTATATTTAATTCATAGCACTATAATAGCATATATATAATATCTGTTTGGTCGCCTTAATTGGTTGTACTACATATGCTGCGACTGGCATATAAATCCTATTATCAGTCATTATTATATTTAATTCATAGCACTATAATAGCATATATATAATATCTGTTTGGTCGCCTTAATTGGTTGTACTACATATGCTGCGACTGGCATATAAATCCTATTATCAGTCATTATTAATAGCATATATTTTATCCGTTTTAAACTTTTACCTTTTAGCCTGCTTGTGTGTACATACAAATATGTGCTCTCATTTAACTTAATGCTTTTGAATATTTTACATAATTTAAGCGCTATATAAATTTACACATTATTATTATTATTAATGTGAACACGATAGCGGTACCATATCGCATGCTGTACATCACTTCACAACAGTAGACCTACCGGCAAAACTCAGACAAGAAATACCTCTTATTAACCGAGTGCGAGGTCCGTACCGTAAGGTCCGTACCGTAAGGTTCGTACCGGAAGCCGTCCATACCGTAAGGTCCGTACCGTAAGATCAATACCGTAAGGTCCATACTGTAAGGTCCGTACCGCAAGGTTCGTATCGTAACGTCCATACCGTAAGCCGATCCGTACCGTAAGATCCGTACCGTAAGATCCGTACCGTAAGGTCCCAACCATAAGGTACGTACCGTAAGATCGGTACCATAAGGTTCGAACCGTAAGGTTCGTACCGTAAGGTCCGTACCATAAGATCTGTACCGCTTCGCGCTTGGGCCATAAAAAGAGGGGGAAACATGGATCCATAACTTGCGGTACCGACCGAGCAAACAAAGTCAATACGATGTTTATTGTAGAGCTCCATCATTTTCTTTGAGACCAAAAGTGGTCTGAAGATCCATACGGGAAGTTGACCTACCAAAGCTCGCAAAATTACTTAGCTATATAATAATTAGTATATTATCAGAAGCATTAGTATTGTCCTGGACTTCTGGTATTATACATCTTAGTTATAATCTCGATTAAGATTGGTTGGGAGTTACCTGAATGGGAATTTCTCGACACTGGACAACCTTCGTTGCCAGCAACAACATCAATTAACAACAACTAATTTTATTCGTACAGACAGAAGTGATTACAAAGATAGTTAGCTAAACAAATGAAGTGATACATGTTAGCTTGAAGCTAGTGCCAATCTCGTTTTCATTTATCGGCCAGCGGTGACCATAAAGAACGCGGGCACTGGGAACGAGATTGAACCTGTAAGCTGCGCGCGCATCTGTTGGTAATCATGGCCTGGCCCCCCAAATTTCGGATGAACACAGACTTCGGTGTTGACAAATTTTGATATCCAACAATTATTGCTTAAGCAACGACGACGGTAGCGACAACGGGACGTAGAAAAGTGTTTTCTCCCGAAATTTGGTGTTTACTATTTCCTTTATTCACCTTTAATTACGTTTCACATCCATATCTTCGAAATTTATTATATGCAAATAATTCCGTTAACGCCGAACGAATAACGGAGTGATTTACTTTACTGAACGTTTGCGTTCTCTTGTTATTTAAAGTAAAAGTTAGGGATTTCACGTTGTGTTTTTGCAGAGAACGGCCAAAATATAGGCGACTGTGTGCATTTTCACGTTCAGTTATTGTTGTTTATTTTAGCCGTCGGCCTAGACGTTGCTGTCGTGGTATATCGTGCAGCAGCACGCGTACGTCTATGGGCCATAACCATGAGAATCTAAGCATAATTATTTATAAGGGTTACGTTTCTGCAGTGACATAAGATGAACACGATTTTGCTGTCGTCCATAGCCTGCTGGTAGACATTCCGGGATTGCTGTGTTGAGCAAAAGATAATGATGAACTATACTCCGTGCCAACAATAACTCATTTATGCTCTAAACTTTTATCTCCGTATAAAACACAGAACACCTGTATGTTAACCATAATACTTTATTATTATTGGTAGGATAGGATATGTGCAGTGCTAGGATGCGAAACTGAAAAAGCATCAGTTACAATTACTTTGAGAATACTTTACAGTCCAATATTCTTAGGCACTATTAGCCGTGCCTCGATTTTGTCACTGACACACGTAGCCGTCCTTGGCAGACTCAGATTTCCACCTACCGTGGATTTTAAATAATCTGTCTGGTATATTTAGATTCGCTGCTGCGGTAGCCCCTCCAGACCTAAAACTGTGGTTACTAAAACCAGAAGAATTTACTCCAACAGATACCAGATTTGCTTTAAGTATCTCTCTAGATCTGTTGGCGCTAAGAACTTTTGTAGAAAGAACGTTTCTTTTGGCTTGTTTGTCATATCTTACTGATCTAAATATGAAACCTTGTGAATTGTTAGGTATCTCTGCAGCACTCAAGTATTTAAGGAGAAAGGTATATGGGCATGTATCATTGCCCGTTTTGGCAATATAAACCCAAGAGCCTTCTCTGTATTTGTCTGTTTTGCTAACTTCTACGAGGATCTTGTGATACTCGTCTTGGGTTACAATATTATTCCTCCTAATATTCAATAATTCAGAAATGCGGAAAAACCCCGCGTAAGAAAGTAAACACATACATACGAATCTAATGTCAACTAAGTTACTACTACCCCATAACGCTTACAAAGTATCCTTAGAACCTCAGGGGTTATTGGTTCAGCTTTCTTAACAGCTTTACAATTAATACGGCTTGAAGCCTCTACAACTGATTTTACAAGAAACTTATTACAAGGATTTCTATCCTCGAATCCTGCCAACTTATGTATCCAATTTATTGCATAATACATGTTGTGTATGGTTGCCTTAGCCTTATTTTCTTCAAACATTGATTTAAGATACATAGCAACTGTAGTAGGTGTAGCGGGAAGGAAAGAATTTCTCATATTACTGAGTTTACACCAATATTTGAATTTACAAAAGTTTCTACAGTAAGACAAAACAGTATTATCTGCTCTAGAATTTAAGGCAAGGAACCACAACTTCTGATCCGTCTGACCGTTTCCTTCCTGATATACAGCTGAAGTAATATCTGATCAAAATATAATAATAAGAATATATTAATCATAAATATACCTTTAACCATACCTAAAGGGATATATAAACGAAAACAATGTAATTGTATAGAGATTATATCGGTTGTCGATGTACTCTATCTTTCGTTTCGAACAAAAGGCGGCCCAAACAGGTGACGCCAATAGCAACCTAGATAACAGATATAAATCTGAGAACCCAAGTGGGATTTTTGTTGTTGTTGTGTTTGTTTTTGTTGTTGTTATTGAACTTCAATCTTGATTACAACCCAAGTGGGACTTTACAGATAAAACAATAATAACCAGGTGGTCCCAGTAAATGCATACAAATAATATAATTAATTAATTACGGAAACTAAGTAGTTTCTTCAACTTACTCAACAAACTAGGATCCAGGTGAATCCGATATGACTTGTGTCAACTAACACCAAGTGGTTAACATGCCAGGTAGCTCAGGTTCAAAATATCAAATGATCTCGCTAAGTCGTACATGTATAAGTACCAAAGTAGTAATATTTACATATTTCAGTCAGGTTCCAAGTGGACCCTGGTTAATGTGTATCAATATAACGTAGATAACGTCCAGGTGGGCGCTTGATCTGAAACATCCAACTAAATACCGCAAACCATGATCATGCAACTTTATGCAAAATAATTGTCCTCCGATGCTCGTCAATCAGTTCTACTATGAAACCTTAGGAAAAGGACACCGGAGCGAAATTCAGGTGAACCAAACAAAGATTTCTTGTTATGGCCAAATTCAAACACCTCTGTACCACACGGGATTTCACATATATCAGTAAATATGCACGATAACCCTCTATCTGTGTACACCATAGGCCAGAATACGGCAGAAGGCCATTTTGGTACCATAAGGGTACCTCTACACCCTGTGGCAACGATGTAATTAATAACTCTAGGGATGAGGAAAATAGGCGGGACTACCCAATTATTTTCATTCGCCCAAGAAACCGAAAACGAGTCTACTACTTCAGTGCCCGGGCACCAAAACCTGCTGTTAAAACGAAGTAATTGTGTATTTTCATGATTAGCGAATCTATCCACAGAATGTGGACCCCACCTGTCCTCAATCACACAGAAGTATCTCGATCTAACTCGCCAATCGTCGTAGTCTACGATTTTGCTCAAAAAATCTGCTCTTTCATTAAGTGATCTAGGGATCCATTCCACCTGGAGTCGGATATTATGTTGTACACATATCTTGAAAATACGAAGAGCGATGCATTGCAAGTCTTCCTTCATGCTACCTACTTCGACTATTCTCGAAACGCTTTGATTGTCGGTATACCATATAATCGTTTGACCTTTCAACATATTAATGAAGGACTCCATACCGAGGGAGATGGCATAAAGTTCTCTGTAAGAAGAGCTACGTTGAGCTTCCATGTCGCTCCACATCTTATGAGCAATTGCGTTATGAAATTCTAAGATGTAGCTTGCACAACCGGTAGAGCTCGCGTCAGAATAACATATTCTAGAATAAACAAATTGCTGCTTAAGCATGCGTTTACTGTTCAACAACAATAGATTGTTTTTCCAGAAAGTTAACTCTATTAGAGTAGAGCTCGATAATTCGATCCTCGTATCCCACGAAAATCTTCTCAAAATATCGAAATGAGAATATCTGGTCATAATACGAGTAATATTACCAAGTACAAAACCCATGGAAATAACTTTTCCTACGAATTGTGCCACTTTTCTGGCTGTACTGAAAGAATGCAAAAGAATATTATCAATAATCTGCTGAGTACTGTGAATTCTATCTGTGGGAATAGCAATAACGTGAGTAGACAAATCTATCATGTATCCCAACCACTCATTTTGGTTGTAGGCTGCCAGACCGACTTCTTATCATTAGGCAGAAAACCCGACAACTTCAGAACCTTCTCTACAAAATTAGACGACCTCTCGCAACTTGCCCAATCTCTAGCTGAACCGAGACCATCATCGAGATACACTGTAATTCTGACAAAATGCTTTCTCCAATATTTAACTAATTCACGGACCACTTTCGTGAAAATAAATGGAGCAGACGAAAGACCAAATGGAAGAACCGTAAAAACAAAGAATTTACATACTCCATTGAAACACCAAGAAAATCCAAGAAAAGATTGATGTTCTACCATTATATCGATATGATGGTAGCCGGACTTAAGATCAAATTTAAACATGAAATTATCATACGGAAGATAATTATTGGCTACTCTGATATCTTCAAACTTGATCTTTTGCTTCCATATGTGGAAGTTAACATGTCTTAGATCGAGGATCAACCTTTTCTTGCCCGACGTTTGTACCGATACAGATAATGGGTTTATCACGATCGGAGGGATTACGACTTCTATAACACAGCCTGATTGAACAAGTTCTATTATAGATTCAGTTACAAATTCAGAATGCTTGCTTGCCGAATTATTGTTCTTAAATCTAGCAGGTTGTGGCGTGTTAATGAACGGAATAACATAACCTTTATCAATAGTATTGATAATGAAGTTACTAGCTGTAAGCGTATCCTTCCAAAACTTGATATGTTTTCTGAGCCTGCCTTTAACTGTTAAGGCAGTAAGGCCTGTAGGATTAGTATCCAAACTGCCCTCAAATTCGAAGTCTCTCCCATTAACGTACTGAAAATACTGGTTACCTTCAATGATTTCTCTTACTACTTTATTCTGGGCGATGAATTTAGTGCTGCCCACTTGTACCGCTGGTCTTGTTTGTATAATCCCTGTAGTTACTGTACGTGTAGGACGGTCCTGGTGAGAAGTAAGCACTGGAGTTTGGGCAGTTGTTCCTCCAATGACCTGTCTTGCCACAGGCGAAACAGACGTCGTTCTGGCTTTTACCAAAAACTTTTCTCGTTGTTGACGGACGAAAATTATTGAAATTTCCCGGTGAAATAGAAGAGACAGCAGTAAAACTAGTAGGGGGCGTTTGTCTTCTTATAATCTATGGAAATTAAGGAACAAATTAACTGTCGTTTGATCCGTTACACTCACTGTCCTAAGAGTATAAAACTTGATTGCGACATGACTTATATCTGTTTGAATAACAAAAGCGTATAAACAAGTGTGGAATGTACTCTTACGTATAAATCTAGTTGCACTGCAATAACAGTCCCGAGCATAAATACATTTATTGTCTATACTCCGTGCCAACAATAACTCATTTATGCTCTAAACTTTTATCTCCGTATAAAACACAGAACACCTGTATGTTAACCATAATACTTTATTATTATTGGTAGGATAGGATATGTGCAGTGCTAGGATGCGAAACTGAAAAAGCATAGTTAAGAATATAAAGAACGGGCCGTAGAAAATAGCGCGAAAACACTGAAAATGTCAATCAAAGACGAACGGACACTTAACTTCTGTCCCGCTTGCTGTTTACGGGAGTTTCTTTTCTTTTTTATTGCCCTTTGTTCCGCCGCACGGATTTTCTTCTCGTCTTCAGAACCAGAGGCGACTTCGTCGGACAGATACTCGTCGACTACAGCCCAACCCGCTTCCGACTTATCGGCGATTCTGATGAGCTTGTTCCGTCGATCTACCGACTTTGTAGTAAATTTAAGAGATTCGTCTAGCTTGATAATCAGCGCTGTAACCTCCTGGTTGTCTGGGTCCTCAAGGTCGACGAGGTGTTTCAAGGAGTTTACAAGATCCGAACTATGAGAAATTTGGTCCAAAGTTTGCGTGTTAAAATCAAATTGTTTCTTGTTACCGTTGAACTTGAAGTTCACACTACTTTCGGATTTAAGCTTCTTTGCTAGTGAGGAAGAGGACTTTATCTGGTCCTGTGATAGTTCACGCTTCAATGACAAAAACTTTGAATCGAAGTATGATTTCAGTTGCAAAACTGTCTTGTCAGTTTGATCTCGGGAAGCATGTGGAATAGAATCTTCTTCTTCGCCTCTATCTGACATGATATTAAGGAACAAATTAACTGTCGTTTGATCCGTTACACTGACTGTCCTAAGAGTATAAAACTTGATTGCGACATGACTTATATCTGTTTGAATAACAAAAGCGTATAAACAAGTGTGGAATGTACTCTTACGTAATCTAGTTGCACTGCAATAACAGTCCCGAGCATAAATACATTTATGTACTGGCTATATGAAATTAAAATGCTTGTATCCATTAATTGAGTCATTTTACCTTCCGTTAATAAACGTGACCCGCCTGATTGATAATCGATCGCTTTTTCAATTGAAAACTCGATGTACTTGAAAGCTCATGATTGTGTTTTTAAACACAAAAGTAAACGTGAGATCAACATAAACACAAAGGCCTGTCATTAGTTATGACATACCTCCTTCCTTTGACTTGGACTTTGACTTACCATTAAAGCTTTGCTGACAGATCCAATGAATTCACCAACTACTTGTAATATTTCCTCTGTTTTTGCAAAGTTGTCCAAAGTTTTCCCAGGCACCAACTTAATCAAACGCGCGATGCATCTCTCAGATTCTCTCAAATTCTCATTCTCATCCAGCCTTTCCAACGGCACGGGTAATTCAACCTTGATTGCCATTTTATTCGGTTTAGTGAATCCCTTTACTGGAAAAACTTCAGGACAGGGAAAGCCTCTCTGGCGAAGAAACTCTATACTTGAATTTTCCGCGTTAATGAAATCTTCATCTCTGCTGTCCACTGCATTAAGGATCTTGAGGACGTACTCGCCTTCTAACGGTTGCTGTATAATTGAATCATATTCCTCATGCCGTCTACCTCTTATGTAAAAGTTCCTATCGCTATAGCTCGTGAACTCACTTATTTCCTTGATATCTGAAATACCATACAAGTTTTCAGCCAGATATTTAGCGGATTTTAGGGTCACCATCGGACGCCTTATCTCTGACTGAGCTGACATATCGAAGTGTTGCAGATTGGATCAGTGATCAGTAGGGGCGGTTGAGTCGGAAGCTATATAGTAAAATTGTAATGGTAGAGTGGTTTTATTTAATTGTGAGAGGTAGACGCGAGTGAAAACAATACCGTTTTCGCTATGCATCATTCCCACTGGCAACACGTAACGATATGAGTCATATGAAACAGCGGCAGGATGATACATAATCACATTTATTTACTGACCTTTTTTGAACAAAATGCAATGAAATATCATTTTCTCCAGAAATTATCTGAATTATACTTCTCGCATTTGTAATAGAACTCATTTTGATCATCAAGTGCTTTGTTCAGCTTCGTCAGAGCATCACACCACATTAAAAATGACTGAGAGTTCAGTGACGCGGGACTGCATGATCATTTACATGCAATGAATCTGAACTTATGCTAATAATTAAATGCCATACTATCAGGATCAGGACGAATTTTGTTCACGTTTTCTTGTAGACTTGGCTTATCAAAACGTCTGATTTCTTTCATCGTTCGGCTTTTCCAGTGGCCCTCTGTAACAAAGGTTAGAGCTTCCGCCGAAGGCATCTCTAAGCCGTATCGGAAACCGCGATTTGTTTCTTCACTGGGTTCAGCCTGTCACTCGAGGGAGAAGAGGAGGACTGGGGAGGGGAGAAGAGAAGAGAAGATGACAAGAAGAGGCGAGAGTTGCCTGCGGCAGATGCCACGTTCTATGAGGGTTGTCCAATACTCTGACAAATTTATGCATAGTATTATATTGTATTGTATTATATTGACATAACAATAGTTTAACAATACAATACAATTGGCAGAACGATGCAACTGACCAATGCTATGCATTGGACAAGTATGACTAATTCAAATCGCTTGACATCGTAGAAGTTATATTTTATGACAGGAGCCCATTACTAGGAGCGTCCATCTTTCCCATTGGTTCTGTTCCCAGCACAGGAGTAGATGTGGCTATATTTAGAATTGCATTTCGCGCGAAATAAACAAAGGCCATGTTGTTTTAGCCCGGGTTTTAGCCAATAGATAGCTATACGTCACTTCTCATTATTATTCATTATCATTCTTCTCACTTTCAACGAAGGAATTCTAATTCTAAATATAACCATATATACTCCTGTGCTGGGGGCCCAGCCCATGACATACAGTAGGAATGCTCCTGGTAATGGGCTCCTGTTTATGATTTAGAAGTTATCAGTTCTTTGACCTAGTTGACAGATCAGAGCACAGGCCGCCAACCACAATAATATGAAGTGGAAACTAGAATAAAACGTGTTTTACGTAGGCTGGGTCGAGTAGTGGTGGTTTATGGGCAGCGCGCGTATATATAGGCTGACCGTTAGAGATTTGAACCATTCTAGGTCAGCCTCGTCCAGATTTACACCGTGGAAACTCAATACACATCCAGCGCGATGGACGAAGGAAAAGTTCAAGAATTTATAAAACAAAATAATGAACAGGTATCTTTATCTCCAGAATGGGACCGACTGATCTCCTCTTACAATCTCTGGTCTCAAAAGATCCAGTGAGGCCGGAAACTTCGGCTATTCAGAGGAAAGAGATTAATAGAATCAAGACTGTCGATTCCAGACCTTCGTTCCGTAAAAAGAGCAACGAGGAGCAGTTTAAATCTACCAACAAAGTGCTCGACTCCCTCAGTGGAAGACGCTAAACGGGGATAGCCTCGAGAATTCCAATCTTTTATAACGAAGGAGGCGCTTATTAAAGAGAGCCAGAGGCGCATTCAGTTCAGATAGATCGAAGTATGGCTGCATGTGGAAGACGGTAAAAGAATATCAAAAGCACTATCTAGCAGAGGACTCTGAAGACGAAAAGAAAATTTACAACTGCAGAAGCAGGAGCAGCCAATAATTCAAAACGATTCCCACGGCGAATCGCATGCACTTCAATCTACTAATAAATCAGCATTTGGAGAAGCATCGACTGAATCAATCTCAGGGATTTGCTATTCCAACCATCGTATCCAGAGGTTTAATAAGCTGAACAGAGTTCCTACTCCAGTTACCAGAAAGCTCTCTCAGGAACCTGTTTCTCATGTGAAAAACACGGCATTGGAGGTCGTGTTGCCATCAAATCAGCCGTTGAGTCCATGCAGGAACGGGAATAACATGACTAGATCGTAGTTCATTCCAACCGGCCTGTTATTTTCTTGTAGTAATTTAAAGATTAGTATTTCATTGATCGCTGAGTTGCACTTGCAGAACCACACGAGTTTTCCAGAGTAAGTTATGTCCCTTATGAAAATAAGCAATACTTGAAGACTACTTGATGTGTATTTGCAGTTTATATTTTTTTTGTACTTGCAAGGTACCTGCATTGTGTTTGAAAAGTGTACTTGAACTATATTTGTTTGATCCCTTATAGCTACTTGATGGTTAAAGTATAGAGTATACTTGAGCTGGACCTTTTCGTACTTTCATTATATTTGTTTTATATTTGTTATATATTTGTTATATATTTGTTTTATGGTTGTAATGTACCTGTATTTGAAACATCAAGTACATATTTGTTGTGTAGTTGGTAAGTACTTGAAATATATTTGCAAAATAGTACTTGAAGTGTTCCAGTTTACTACTTGAGCAATATTTGCACAAATGGACAAGCAATTCAGAGTTAGGGGGAAATAGTACCTAAACCAGACTTGAAGTGTACTTGTAGCTGATACTTGATTAATACTTGAATTGTAATTTCAAAGTTCATGCAGGTCTGTATTTGTACACTACTTGTTAATGGTTGAATGCTACTTGACTAGTTCTAGACTCCTTGCAATATACTTGACCCTCCCTGACTTGTACCTTTTTGGTCATTGAATTATATTTGCAATATTCTTGAAATATACTTGGAATATACCTGTATTTGAAACATCAAATACACACTTTATTTTATCTAGTCGATCTAAAAATTAACTTGAAATGTACCCTAAATATACTTGAAATGTATACCTGCAAACTACTTGACTTGTAATTTCAATACTTTTGCAGATCTGTATTTGCACACTATTTTATTACTACTTGAACTGTAAATTCAATATTCATGCAGGCCTAGGTCTGTATTTGCACACTATTTTATTACTGGTTGAATGGTACTTGACTAATCTAGAGTTCTTGCAATAAACTTGACTTGTACCTTTTTGTCACTGAATTATATTTGCAATGTTCTAGAAATATACCTCTAAATGAACTTGAAATGTGCCCAAAATATACTTGAAATGTGTACCTGCAAACTACTTGACCTGTAAATTCAATATTCATGCAGGCCTAGGTCTGTATTTGCACACTATTTTATTACTGGTTGAATGGTACTTGACTGATCCTAGAGTTCTTGCAATATACTTGACTTGTACCTTTTTGTCATTGAATTATATTTGCAATGTTCTTGAAATAGACCTGTATGTGAAACATCAAACAATATTATTTATTAATTCGCCACTGAAATGAAAATGATCTTGAAATGTACATGTACCTAGCATATACTTAAAACGTGTACCCGCAAACTACTTGAACTGTAATTTCAACATTCATGTCTTTTGTTACTGCATGAATGCTACATGTACTTGACTGATCTTAGGGTTCTTGCAATGTACTTATATACAGTAGGTAATTGAACTGGGAAAATAGCCCTACATATCTCAGTGCTATGATCAACAAAACAGTTGAGTAACTTTTAGTTTAAAATAAAAATTGCGACGTGCAACTGGCAGCAAACTTCAGCCAATAGCAATAACAACCACTAAAAGTCCTGGATGCAACCAACCCAGGGGCCCCACTGCACGCCACAGGGCCCCCTATAGTCACAGGATATTTGACCATGTCTACATTACATTAATTCCCCGATTATTTACTGTGAGATTAAGAAATTCTGCATTTAAATTTGGTAATTAAATGACAATGTGTAGCTAAATTAATTATTAGCCAGCCAAACAAAATAAATCATTGATTTAATTGTTTTATATTTTTATGCTTATTTAATCTGTTTCAAGTATTGGGAAATATCAATAAAAAAATTGAAGTTGGCAAGAAAAAAGCCAGGTCGATGAGTTAAATTACTGCAGGACTAAAAATAACGGCCGGTCATCGGACGATGTCCAGCCAGAATTGGAACTTAATTGTCTGGTCAAACCTTTGTCTTGCCAGTCATTTTGACCGGTCAATGTTACTACAGTTTCAACCAAATACTGATCTTAACCGGCGACTGACCGGCCGTTATTTTTAGCTCTGTTACTGGAAAGAAATGTATTTTGTTTGGCATAAATAAGTAATACTTACAAAATTTCTTCGCATACTTGTACAGCTCTTTGTCATGTTTTACATTTTAACTTATTGCCATGGCTGTGATTGGCGTTTTCAACTTAAGTTAAAAAATCACAATTTTGTCTCCATCCATGCAGTTTCTGTTTCCTGTTAAATTGAAAGATGTGATTGAAATTAATTAAGAGCATCTAAATACAATACAGATACATTTATGTTCATGCATTTAATAACAGTAAAAAAAATATTTTTATTAAAATATGCTGGAAATCTGGCTGCAGACAGGCCGTGGAACAAGTAGGTTTATTTAATAGTGCAACATGTTCGGTCATTTCGGTTGGAATGGTGAACGACCGGGTAAAAGAGGAATACATCCAAATGTATTATTTCCTTACCGAAAACTCTCCAGTGGATTTTCATTTCGCTCTTCTACATGTAATTATCAAGTTTAATACAACGCAATGGGTTCCTGGCGCGTGGCGGGCATCACGCAAGACGCGTACGAGTTTTCAAACGGTTAAAGTCGCTATGTCACGGTACTGCTGATGATTCCGGCCCGGTGTACCAGCGATTTCGCCCCTCCGTGAATTCGCCCCCCCCCCCCCCCCCCCCCTTCCTCCTTATTATTACTACTGTAATGTATTGGACGTGGAGAATAGTACCGTAAAAAGGTATCAGTAATGTGTAGAAAGGCATGTAATTCAATTTTATTTTCAAATTCACGCTTCACTTTTCTTCGACAAAATTCGTTACGGTAAACGTAAAGCTACGGTAAACGCTACAGTTTTCATTCGCGCGAGCAGTGCAACAGGAAACTCGACAAGGGATTCTGCAATCTTCGAATGATTAGTTGTTAGTATTTCTTGCCTGAAGCCAACATGTAGATGATGTAATTATTGTGGGCACTTAAAGGTTTTGACAACCCGTAAATCCGCCTACTTTGAAAAGACTTTGCCGAATAAAGGAAGTGTTACCGACTCGCGTGAAAACGTCCTGAATAAACAAGCAGCAATGAACTAATCAGGATCTAAAACGGCGGGAAGTTTTAAAACTTACTTTAGCTTGTAGCGAGTGGAACTCATATTTGGAAACAACTGCCAAATAGTCTGATGATTTTTTCATGCATGAAAACCATAATGAAGTTGTCGTAATTATCGTGCTATGTAAGATTTTGATAACCCGTTAATGCTCGCGTCGATCCATCTATTTCGAAAGAACTTTGAAGGAGCGTTACCGACTCGCGTGCTTTGTTCTATTTCAATTGAGCTAACGGCGCTTGTTAATTCGGTAATTATATCATTTCTAACTAGGAAAACCTTTCTGGATAAACAACTTATTAACTAATGAGAAGATAAAACGGCGGTAAGTTTTGCAGTACAGTTCTAGCAGTACAATTAATTCAAATCCGGGAAGAATTTGAAATGACTTTCCGAAGAAAAGGAGTGTTACCGACTCGCGTATTTTTGTAGTCAGTAGTAGTAGGGGTCTTACACTTCATTTTATTAAAAAAATACTTTAGATTTATATAAAAAAAAAACTTTTTATTCAGTGCGTTGACATCTACTGCCTCTATTTTCTGAGGCGGGGCGATTTCAATAAGAATTACGAGTACAATTCACTAGCGATTTCGCCCCCCCTAAGGGGGGGGGGGGCGAATTCACTGAAGGGGGGCGAATTCACTAGCGATCTCGCCCCGGGGAGGGCGAATTCACTAGCGATCTCGACCCGGGGGGGAAATCGCTGTGACACCGGAACGACATTCTCAGAGCGGTGAGATATTCATTTTTAAATCGGCTTCCATCAGTGTTCTGTTTGAACTCATATATCTTAGCCTCCTTTTGGAGATGTAAGATGTCCTAAATAAGTTTTAGTTATTTGTTTAATCACGAGTGCTGCCTCCCGGCAGGGAAGAATGCAAGAAATTGAAAGCTTTTTGAGTTACAACCAGAACAGGGTTTGGATTGGCCAGTACGTAGATCAGAACAGAGTTCATGAGACAATATTGGCAACGTTTCAAGTTATAACGACATGGCATTTTCAACAACATTATACCTGACTGCGCTGCCATCTTCTCGCTCTTTCGCTGCAGACAGCAAAACCATGTGGCGCCATTTTACATGATTGGACATCCTTGTCGTTTAGGCTCAACTGTTTTTCTTCGACAAGCACCTTTATCGCCACAGCTATATTGATAAAAAATATTTCAAAGTTGTAATCTTTATGATTTACATAAACACGCGGGCTGTTAGCGACTTCACTTTGGTAGAATTCGGACTGTTTATATTATGACTAGAAACACGGCCAAAAATACAAGCGAGTAAAATAATGAAATATAGATACCATTCATAACTGCCGTTTATCTTGGTTGTACATGTAGGTAGAATAAAGTTCCCGTAAATCTCGCCATATAATGTGTTAAACTACATTCTACAGTTGTAAACAACTCGCATGTGAATCATGCCTGTCACCCGATTCGGCAATTTATTTTGATTGATTCTCATTGGATGTTACACAATGAAGCTGTCAATTCAATGTCTGGACACTGTAACATGTACCGTGACATAACACCTTTAAGTTATTCATGATATGTAGGTTATATTTATTTCTCGTAAATGTTAGTACCCTGGGTACCAGAGGATTAATTAAACCTCTCAGCCGTCTCTTCATCTCACTCTCTCTATACATGTATATACCGAATAGTACTAGTTCTCCAAGCGAGGGCCTCTGGAACCGGCCCACGGTAAAATGCTTCGCGATTCGAAAAATCATGTAAAATGCCGCTATAAAATGATATAAAACCTGGCGTATATACAATCACTTCGTTAATAAAAGAATTACTATTCAAGTTCAAATATTCCCTGCTAGCAGAGGTCTCTCTCTGTCTTTGTGGTCTCGTTTCTTGGTAAAAATTAATGTTTCTCGTTTCCATTTTACCAAGACAGAAAGAGACCTCTGCCAGCAGGGCATACGGCTATCAATACATGTAATTGATGTAGGGTTGAACCCGCCCGGTGTTGAAGCCTTTATAGCCGTTTATACAAATCACAAATCACAAATTTAATGATCCCATCTTACCTCGTTTGTCTTGTAAGGCTTACTCCAAAGGTTTGCCTTTTCTTGAAGCCATATTATACAGATATCGTGAAGAGATCACACATACTTCGTACCGAAACCGTTGGTAAAATAAAAATTGCGCAACATAGCCAACAATACACAATGCAATGCCAACCGTTCAAATCAATCCCACAATGCACCAATGCATCCCATAATGCAATGAAGCCCTTCTTGGCAGCCATTTTGAAAAAGAATTCGGTACGGTTGGAGTTACACAATTTTGGATATGATATGAATTTCAAATTGCATTGACAATCAAGGTAATCAAGGCTTGGAAACCGATCACTCAAGAATTTAACATTTTAGTGATGCATCTAAGTTAATATGGCGGAATATTGGACCCATTCCACTGACAACGTGTCAGAGATTGGAAGGTAAATTAATGCTACTACTCGCATTATTTACACGTTTCAAGTATATACTAGGTACACTTCAAGATAATTTTCAGTTCAGTGGCACATTAATTCATACAGGTCTATTTCAAGAACATTTCAAATATCATTCAATGACAAAAAGGTACAAGTCAAGTATATTGCAAGACCTCTAGCCCTAGCCCTAGGATAAGTCAAGTACCATTCAACCAGTAATAAAATAGTGTGCAAATACAGACCTAGCGACCTGCATGAAAATTGAATTTACAGTTCAAGTAGTTTGCAGGTACACATTTCAAGTATATTTTGGGCACATTTCAAGTTCATTTTCAGATCTGTGACGATTAATAAACATGTATGCATGCAAGCACATTTCATGTACACCTACTTGATATGTACTTGTCACACAAGACATAAGGTTCTGCTAATGTACGTGTCTGTTGCAAATACATATCATGTACACCTGGTCATATATGACAAGTACATATCAAGTAGCCGTCTGTTGCAAATACATTTCACGTACACCTACTTGATATGTACTTGTCACACAAGACCTAATGTTCTGCTAATGTGTCTGTTGCAAATACATATCATGTACACCTGGTCATATATGACAAGTACATATCAAGTAGCCGTCTGTTGCAAATACATTTCACATACACCTACTTGATATCTACTTGTCACACAAGACTTCATGTTCTGCTAAAATGTATGTTGCAAATACATTTCATGTACACCTACTTGATATGTACTTGTCATATATAGACCTGCTGTTTGGTGCAAATACATTTCATGTACACCTACTTGATATGTACTTGTCACACAAGACCTAATGTTCTGCTAAAATGTATGTTGCAAATACATTTCATGTACACCTACTTGATATATAC
The DNA here is from genome assembly GCA_030867875.1 of Actinernus sp. WN-2022. Taxonomy (NCBI): domain Eukaryota; kingdom Metazoa; phylum Cnidaria; class Anthozoa; order Actiniaria; family Actinernidae; genus Actinernus; species Actinernus sp. WN-2022. The sequence goes on from JAOWCC010000577.1 coordinate 152,190,860, forward strand.
TTATCATATAAGACCTGCCGTCTGTTGCAAATACATTTCATGTACACCTACTTGATATGTATTTGTCACACAAGACTTCATGTTCTGCTAAAATGTATGTTGCAAATACATTTCATGTGCACCTACTTGATATGTACTTGATATGCAAGAATACGAAACATACAAGTCAAGTACACTTCAATACACTACTCGAGCTGTACTTGACATCAAGTACAACACAAGTATTGTGGCAAGACTACTTCAAGAAAGGCTTGAAGATCAGTCAAGTATATTCAAATACAGTGCAAATACATGCGTAACAATAACAAGTATACTTCAAGACAAATCAAGTAGCATTCAAGTCTAGATCAAGTACCATGTAAGGACATCTAGTATTATAAGGGATAGCTCCGAAGATAGAGATTTTGGTAAAAAATACGAATTCAAGTCCGATCGTTCCGGCACAGGCGTTTGCGTGAAAGGCAGCCTATTCCCCCGGGGAGTGGGTACTCCTGTTTGTGACATATTATGTATGTGCAGCGGGGATGGGTCAGGGTTTTGAGCTCAATTTGGGCAGGTAGGGTCAGGGTTTTGACTTGATATGGGCAGATCAGGGTCAGGATTTGAATTTAATGTGGGTGCAGTCAGGGTCGGGGTTCAGTATTTTTTAGGCATCAGGGTTTTTTCCCCCAAAAAAGGGGGCAATCAGGGTTTTGGAGCTCGGATTTTGGGTCAAACAGGGTCAGGGTTTGAGCCTCTTGGCCTCACATACATACCCATTTTTCATGTAAGTACCCCCCGCGGGGGGGGGGGGGGCTATTCAAAGCATTGCAACAATGGAAACATTTAAATGCCCCTCAGTTTATTTTAGAAGCCGGATTCAATTTGGTTATAAGTTACCCTTAATTGATTACACTCGACATGGTCGAAGACATCCGAATGAAACCAGCGACACTTGAGGATATAAAATAGCACACTGCAAAGGATGAAAGTCTACAAGGGCTTATCAAGGTGATTAAAGCGGGATGCAGGCCAGAAACGAAAACTGAACTATCCGGCCATCACTGATGACCCCTTATTTCAGCATACGCGAAGAACTAAGCGTCTACGACGGGACAGATCGAGTATTAGTATAGACCAACTAGTGGACTATTACGAATCCTGAATTCTGATTGGCTATACCCTATACTATAGGTCTATTTGTGATAGCCCATGATAGAGAAAAACCGCGGCACGCATTTACAAGAAATAATAAATAAAATTCAACTTCAATTTGTTCTTTCTATTATTTTCTACTGTCCGACTAGTTAGTCTATACTAAAACAATTAGACCTCTCGCGAGATGCTGTACCGCGTGCATTACGCACACACTGGTGTAATCAGCAGCCACTCTCGAACACGCGCGAGTGTTTATAAGGCCTGGGGGAGGGTGAGTACGGAAGTCCGACACTTCATCGACAGAAAGCAGTCGAAGGAAACTATAGTGCCCCATGAGATCCCAGACCGCCCTTTGGCGAAAGTCGGAACTGATCTGTTTAGCTTTCAAGGTCGCGAGTACTTAATCTGTGTGTACTATTTCCCATCACTCTGGGAAATCGACCTCCTAGAGAAGAGAACACAAGGTCAGGCACATACAGTGATTAAGAAGTTGAAGGCTCAGTTTCCGAGACATGGGATACCAGACACATGCATGTCAGACAACGGATCCCAGTTCAGCCCAGACGAATTCCGAGATTTCGCCAGCAGGTGGAACTTTGAGCATATGACAAGCTCACCGACGTATCCCCAGAGTATCGGGAAGGTGGAGTCAGCGGTCACGTCGGCCAAAGCCGTAATAAAGAAGTCTAAGACAGAGAGAACAGATCCCTATCTGGCGCTCCTGCATGGAGTACTGGAATACTCCAACCCAGAGCATGGAGACCAGTCCATTGAGGCGCCTCTTTAACAGACGAACAAAGACGCAGCGACCGACCCTTCCAAACCTCCTCAAATCCATCCACTCATGATCATGCAGTGACGAAAAGCTTGCAGCGAGCAAAGAAAGGCAGGCAGCGTACTATGAACAAGCAAGCCAAGGACCTGGGATAGCTAAACGCAGGACACGGTGAGGTTCACTCCTCTAGGACTAACAATGAAGTCTGAGGCAGTGAAGGCCAAAGTGTTACAAAAGGATTCGGTCCTACGAGATCTTAACAGAAGATGGATCAAAGTACCGTCGCAACCAACGCCACTTGCGCAAAACAAAAAAAAATCACACACCAACAGGCCTTCTCTGTCGTCAACACCTGATGAACTACAGGCTGTGGAAGCTGAATCACAGGCTGTGGAAGCTGAACCACAGGCTGTAGTCTAAGCTGAACCACAGGCTGTAGAAGCTGAACCACAGGCTGTGGAACTGAGCTGAACCACAGGCTGTGGAAGCCACAAAGCCTCCCTCGGTACAATACAATGCAATAACTTTTATTTAAACACGAAAAAAGATTAAAGCGTTACCCGGCTTGTGGGATCGTGTATAATACTAAAATAAACTAATTGTTAAACTATTAACTAATTTTACATTTAAATGCTAACTATATTTAGAACATGGTCACACCCACTCGACCAATCAGCGTTCCCCATTTCAGCTGTCTAATTTAATAAATCCCATAGTTACTAATTACTCCCCTAGTCTAGATACTGTATATTATTTCGAAATGTTCAGAATTTCTTACAATAGTTGCCAATAATTTCAGAAACAATGTCTCGTGGATGTGACCAAATTCTAAGACGGTTAGATAATGAACACCGTTTCGCGTTCTATGTGATTTAGAGTGCCTCGCATTTTAGGCTCGTGGTTTTCTATCTAAATGCTCGGCACTCTAAATCACGTAGAACTCTCGTGCCATTACTGATCTAACCCTTACATAATATTATTAAAACTATTTAAAATTACCACTGATAAAGAAGTAAAAATCAAAATCTGCTGTGTTCATATCATTATCAATGAAGCATCTATATTTAAAGTTGATAATTCAGTAAGATATAAATTTATATATTACTATCGAGGGAGGCGAAGTTTGCGGTGATTCAACACCGAAATCTAAATTATACAGGTCATACTAGTCAAGGTCTTGATATTAGAGGTCTCCGCAGTAGTCGGGAGTGAGCAGGTTCCACATAATAGACGCTCTGTGTGCTTCCGGGTATGTGCTATCGAGTTCTTCATGATCTCGGTCCTGTTTTCATGCTATTCCAAACCTTATAAAGTTTGATTCAAGAAGGCACACTACAAGTTAAATATTGCCAAGAGAGCTCTGCCAACAGGGAATTTTATTCGTGAAGCCATTTGCAACTTATCAAACCTAAATCCAAGAACAATAGGTCATTCATTACTAGTTGGTGATCATAATTTAAGCGTAATATTATGCACGACTGTATCATTATGCCGATAACGTTTTGTTGGACGCCCCTACAAAATTCATCTTTGGGGGTCGCAGATTGGCTGGTAACGTTAATGGTTATCATGTAGTTTGGAAATATACCAGCAAAAATACTTTTTACGTAAATCAAAGTAATAACAGTAATGTTATGGTTTATTCGCATAGTTGCTCTATACATCCTTCCCTGCTTGCAGAACCCATTCCTTCATTTCTGTAATCGGACAGGCGGGGTAAAGAAGGCTCTGCCCCCAGTCAGCTATAGAGGTTTTTAATCTTAAAAACAAGCCAGTACAAGTGCTATTGCCAATACACTGGCATTCAAAAGAATAGGAGGCTTTCTACTGCTTTAGTTTCGCAAGGGATTGTGGTCAAATGGACAGCCGCCATCTTTTTCGGTATATACTTCATGGTAGTGTTTCGTTCCATAGTCTTCCTGCATAATACTGTACTGTAAAACAGTAGAGAAAATGATTATGCAGGGAGACTGATATGGAACGAAACACTACCATGAAGTATATACCTGTTTTTCGTTACGGTGGATCGGGGTAAGGGGCACTTTAAACTAGGCCTGTCCCAAAGATGCTCGGCAACTTTTTGGCAACTTTTGTGATATCGGGCAACTTTTTCTCTTTGCAGCAACTTTTTTGACTTTTGGCATTTTTTTTTTTTAAAGAATTTTCACAAATAAAACAAATAAGAGGGCTTAGTAAGTTCTCCAGTTGCAGGGTCTGGACATTAGTAAGTCGCCTTAGCGAAATTTTCATCTTTCTGTGCGGAATATTGGTCTTCCTGTTCAAGCGGTCAGCGGTCGGTCAGTCTCAGATCAAAGATGGCGGATGCCGCAGTCATGCTCGAATGAATTAAATGACCCCGAAGATAATTCAATTGAAGATAATTCAAATTTGAAACGGTTTTGTTCAGGACATTTTTATACCACATGGTTGGAGATTGATTGATTTTGGTTTCAGATGTCAAGAAAAACTTGAAACTTGCATTAATTGTTTGTATTATTGTGAATGATTAAAAAAAGTATCAATCCTGACCTTGGTTGTGCAGAGACATTTTATTGCGGTCGATATCATTGGCAACATCAGAAATCTAAGTTGTTTTTTTAGCAACTTTAGAGCAACTTTCTGAATTTTGGAGCATCTTTTGGTCAACTTTTCAAGCTTTTTCGAGCATCTTTTTAGAGAATTTGGAGCATCTTTGGGATAGGCCTACTTTAAACAAACTTTAATGTAGAGGTCATACCCTTTAAATGGTAGCAATGGCTCTTACAAAACCGAAGAGTATATTTGAAATATTTAATATCGGTAGCTAGCCATGACACTGGGCTATCATATATTAGTATAAACCAACTAGTGGACTATTACGAATCCTGCATTCTGATTGGCTACCCTACTATAGGTCTATTTGTGATAGCCCATGGTAGGGAAAAACCGCACGCATTTTCACGAAATAATAACATGTTTTCAACTTCAATTTGTTTCTTTCTATTATTTTCTACTGTCCGACTAGTTAGTGTATACTAAAACAATTAGACCTCTCGCCCTCATAATTGACTCGTAGCCCATTCGGGCTGCGGGTCTAAATGTTAAATAATATCATAATTATAATAATCCATGGAGGTAAAACAAAGAAATCAATGTGCGATAAGTGATCTGTAAATCTGATACAGATTTCGTCCTGATCTGCATGAATTTTGCTTCAATTTTCTCGGCCGAAATAGATCCTATCATCAAAATAACTGAAAAACACGACTATGACTCTATACATCTAGACGTTTGAAAGCCATATACAGAATTCGTGTCGGTGCTTTATCAGATTTACAAACTCTATCTTCCAGCTTGAGTTTGTATTAAAATCAGATAAAGCATGGCTACTCATTCTGTATCTGTTACTTATCAAACTCATTCATAATTCATGAATCAAAAATATTTAAATCTGACACAGATTTCGTCCTGATTTACATAAACTTTGGCTTCGATTTTTTCGGCCAAAATAAATATATCGCCAAAATAACTAAAAACACGACTCTCTACATCTAGACGTTTGATAAGTCAGTTAAAGAATTCGTATCCGATCTTTATCCGATTTACAAACTCTCGCTTTCAGCTCGAGTTTGTAAATCGGATAAAGATCGGCCACTCATTCTTTACATAGTTAATAGAGTGGAATGGTTAGGAAACCCGACAAACTTCAAAAGGGCTAACAAAGGCGCTGCGATTTATGTTGGAAGGGGGTAACACAAAAGATTGTGCACGGACATAGTTCATTAGCGTTCCCTGAACGACTGAACTCACACGTTTCTATTGGCTGATTGATTAACATGTTGGACTTTCTATTGTGTTTTGTGCACGGTAGTGGTTGAAAAAAGCTAACAAAGACATATAACAAAGGTCCCGGAGTTTCATTACCATTCCACTCTATAGGCGAATCCTTGTTTACGTTTTTTCCTCATTAGCATACATCAAACTTCAAGCGACGTACATACAAACAAACAGAGTCCATAAATCGAAAGAGATTGTCACACTTGATAATCACCGAAAATTTGAGAGTGATATGATAAATATATTTTGAGGAATGAGCGTTTAAAAAGCTCAAAATTTACAATGAATATACCTGTCAGCAACTCTTCCCCCCAGCCCATTTTATAGTTTTGAAAAGTCAATTTCTCCGTAAATATTTAACATATCAATCTCAAATTTTCGGTGGTTACTCAGTTTAAAATTCTCTTTCAACTGATATAGTCTGTTTGTTTGTAGCTTGAAGTTTAATTTACGCTAATGAGGCAAAAATGTAAACAATGACGTCAGCAAGGATTCGCCTATTAACTGTTCTTTATCTATTACTTATAGAGTGTTTTTCGGTTGTGTCTTACAACCAAAACCAAAGTAACTACAGAGCCAGTCACAGGAGCAACTAAAATGCAATGAAAGTGTGTGGATTTACTTAATGTCTGAACCAGTCACAATTCACGAGGAAAAGTAAACACAAACAACTCTCGTTACCATGACTACTATAACCGGTGCCCCTAAACACATTATAATAATAAAAATATTTTAACAGGGTGCCCATGACACCGAGGTGTTTTTCAATGGGGCCCTGTATAAAATTTAAAAACAAATAACAAGATAAAAATGCAAAAAAAAAAAAAAAAACTTGCAAAACTGAAGTAGAGCATTTCAAATCCTAGCATATCGACACGATTTTCTTCATTCGAAAGACTTCGATTCCATATTAAACTGGTCCACAGGTGAAATGCGCTCAAATAACCGTAAGTTGTAATGCTATATTTTCATTCTGCAATGTGATTGGTTTTCGCTGTCAAAGTGATCGCGGTTAAAGTACACGCAAAGGACCACAACAATGTTGGGTTTTAGTTTAGAACTTGATTGGCTGATAATTACAAAACATTTTTCACAGCCAAAAGAAAAGCTAAACAAACACAAAACCAAAGCAATCACTTATTACTTTAGACACTCAATTGAAAACTGCTTTATTAATAGAACACAGTGGAACGCCCTCAACTTCATTGACATATGTACAGCAGCTCAAATCTTTAATTATTTTAATTGTAGTAAGGACAGTTTAGTTGCTCCATTAACATCCCTAAATTATTAGGCAGAATTATTTGTACTATCGCCTCTTAGTTTTTTTCTGCGCTTGTTAAACATATCCAGTGTTGCACCAAGAGCCCAGCTTACTTCAACACCATCAATTTTTTTACGAAGCTGAAAAAAGAAGAAGGAAATGAAAGGAATTATATGATAAATAAGATTAATAGTGTACGTGAGTACATGTTTAACCCTTTAGTTAATCTGGGTGCCATCAGGGGCAGATCCAGGAAATGCAGAAAGAGGGGACCGTAAAAGTGCAGTGTAAGCCGAACCTCGCGATTACGGACCTTTATCAGCCACGACGGCAACGTCTTGGACAACGGCATAAAATAGCCTTAATTACAAAATACAATAACTGCACGTGAAAATGCACGCAGTCTCCTACATTTTCACCGTTCTCTGAAAAAAACACAACGTGAAATCCCCAAATTGTCCGTTTTAAAGACAACGCGAACGTAAGAAAGTAAATGTAATCATTTTTCGTTCGGCCTGAACTGAACTCTAGAGTCATTATATTTTTCGAAAATCTGGTTGTGAAAACAATTAAGGCGAACAAGGGAAATAGTAAACACCAAATTTCGGGAGAAAACACTTTTCTACGTCCCGTCGTCACCGTCCTGGTTGTTAAAGGTCCCTATTAACTAGGGAGGTGCGGGGGCATGCCAACGAAAGGGGTGGCCGCGGTCCCCTCGCCCTCCTCCCCCCTCAGTCCCCCCATTCTATTAGTTATTTGCTTTGAAGTTTTCAATCTTACTAAGTTGAAAGAACAATTGCAAGGCCCTAATATTGCCACTCGGCGTACAATGTATAGACAAATGATCTTGAACTGCACGAGGAAAATTGACAATGGATAGTTTTTAAATCCTTCTTTCTTTGTGTTAGTTCACCACAGTTGTGAATTAGTTATTCTAGTAAGTACTATGATCTCTAAGAGAGAAAAAAATCAACAAAGGCTTACAATGTACGTTCGAACTTAGAATTTCCATGTAACAGATTTTAGATGCATATTTTCATTATGCAGTAAATGAGAATTTTGAAACAGAAGTTTCACTTTTCTAATAGCTGTAGCCTCGTATATAGTTTCCAAATATCAGTACTTAGTGTATTACTGGATCTTTGAACTCATGTAATCGAAATCAATGCCAGATTAATGCGTAATTATATTTTAACAGTGTGACTTTTGTTTCTTTAAGGCTTGCTGTACTATATCTTTCAAGATAAAAGTCATACATTGTACGTTCGTTAATTCTCTTTTACAGTGCAATCATATCCCACACGTACATGTATAATTTAACTATGAACAACAACAAAAGAACTTACAATGAGTTTCCTGTCATTATGGAAACCATAGCCATATTTCAACAATGCAATAATATACGTTGCATCTAGGCACAGAAACTCATTTGACCTCACAGCCATAGAGGAACAAGCTGATAAAATAAAGAAATAGACAAAAAATCACATTCTGAGATTGTCCCAACTTAGTGCTTTTAATTAGCAAATTGGAAGACCATGATTACAGTGTGACTCTGAAACCGGGGCCACTTAGACAGCGATAATAAAACACCTTGCAAAAGGAAAATAAAGCCTTCCAAATTACAAATCCACGCGATTTTCTTCATTCAAAAGACTTCGACTTCAGGACTAGTCCCTTACAAGCCTGCTATGCAGACGTATTTTTTCACTCTCATAAATTCGAGAAAAAGTAACGTCAGTGTGACTACTGTAACCACTTAGACAACAAGAACTGCATAATACTGTAGAACAAAAACAAAGCATTCCAAAGTTATTTGAGCCAATCAGTGTTGATCACAATAGAATAGCAACTTGGGACATTATTTTGTCCTCAAGGGAATCATAATATTGTTTGAGTTAGTTAGTTATTGTTTGAGCCAGCTATTGGGATTCTACTGTAATTACTCTGTTCTCAAGTTAAGTCATTTGGTTGAAGCAAATCGCATGGATATATGCTAGGATTTGTAAGTTGGAATTATTGAATATGTTCGTTTTGCAGTGGCTTTACTTCTCATTGTCTAAGTGACTACCATAGTCATACAGTATTAGTACTGACTGATCAAGAAGCTGTCTTTATGTACCTTTCTCTGCCTCTCTGATGTAATCTCCAACAGTTATGGTCCCACCCTTATTCAAATCTGCCAAAAATCATATCAATTTGCATGTATCTGGATCTTATGTTTATAAATTATATTTACCCATGGTTACATTTAACATACGTCCATGTACAATTTGTATTCCAATAACTTACAGACAAAGGATTATTGAAACTTAGATCCACTGTGTATATAGAGCGGATTTCAATTGAGTGTCCGAAGTATTTTGGTTTTGCGTTTACTAAGCACTCCTATTGGCTGAGAAAGTAAACCAACCAATCAGAATCCAAATTGATTTTGGTTTTGCTTTGGTTTGTCATTGGCTCACAGGGAAGCCATTTATGAGTTACTTGTGATTACTCGCTCCTATGATTGGCTGGCTGTGGGTAATTTGCGTTTGGTCTTTCGACACTGTGAAATTCGCTCTATACATGTACATGTATGCACCCTAAACACCACTGAAAAGGATATAAGCATGAGTCTTCTCCCGTCCCCCTCCTACTCCTTTAAGCTGCTAATTGCAGGCTACTGTAAAAAGGTGACCAGCCTATTAGAGTGATTGATTCATGGTCAGCAACACTGTGGTCGGTAATTGTCATAAGTACAAGAAGGGATAGTGCTCAAAATGTCAGCTGCTACTCGCTCCCCGGCCACGGTGGTTAGCATAACTTAATTAACTTTAGTTGATCATACCAGACTGTGTTTATCTTCCACGCCGATGCAGATCAACACTAGTTTTTACAGGAACTAGTCACCCATCATGAGTACAAGTGGTTGGTAATAATATTACCAAACACTGTTTAACAGTGCAACTTGTTAACTATTAGCCACTCCATAAAATTAAAGAACACATGCCAATTGATCCCTTTTTATAACCTCTTTGTTATTACAAAAGAAATCCACCCATCGGCCCAAAAGAAACATGGTCTCCTCCGACCCTATCTACGGTAGGTAATATTTAAGTTAACATCTGACCCTATGGTGCCATAAAGACTGATCATTTATATTCAAAAACAGGACTGCATCATGACTTACCAATAAGTCCTAGCTCAACTGCTCGATCATAATAATAGGAGAAAGTATAGAATGTTCTCTTATTCATCTCGTCTGAAGAAGAAAGAGTTAAGAGCAACGTGGACATGAAAACAGAATGCATTTTTCCAGATCAGGGCTGAGGATCAGGGCATCAACTGTAGAGTTTTGTTTGTTATTTTAGTTTCTTAACATAATTATATTATTTTTAATTGTTTGAAAAATCCTCTCCTACAAAATTAGTTTAAAGGTTACTGGATATATTAACAATAACCTAATAATTGTGACATTGAAATTTGCCCTGATATTTTGTTGGCATGCAGGTATTATCTGATCCAAGAAGAGAACAGTCCCAAGAGCAAAGCTCAAGGGAAACTGTGAGCTTCAAGGATCAGATAATATCTGCAGACAAAATATCAGCCGAGGGCAATTTTCAATGCCACAATGTAGGTTATTGTGGTGATCATCCTTCCAAATAATTATTTTCTTTTGATGCATACTTACTATCACAGGGGGTGTATTTGCTGATATTTGTCCTCTGACAGAGAGACAATAATATCAGGGTCACCTGACGCATTCCACAAATCATGCACAAGACAATATTTGATGGGTTATAATGTGGGTTAAATATTGTGTATTGACTAATATACCAGAAAGGCACTGATCAATCCAAATCAGTTTTGAAACAGAACATGTCAAAACATCGTAAAATTGGAAGGAAATGTGACTAAAATACCGGTACATGTCATAGTGCATAGTGTAAGGAGAAAAGTAGTTTTGGAAACTTCAAGATCTAGATGATTTTAGTTGTCTCAACTTGTTTATCAATGAACTTTCAAAGATGGACAAATCTTTCAGTCATCTCTCACCTTGTTTATCAACTTTCTTGACTAAATTCTTGGCATGTGTCAAACATGCATCAAAGCTGTAACTGGGGTGACCACTTAAACAGTAAATTAAACATATCAAACAATATTAGAATGTATACTTTTATCAGAAAATTAAAAAAGGACAGTTTATTTATTGATGTCATATTAATCATTATAAATTGAACTTAGCCATTAATTAAGACAGCTTTATAAGCTTATCTAACCTGATTTTATTAGTTTTTCCACCAAATACCCATTCACTGTTGTGTCTGGGTGGAAGACAGGGACTGTGGCTAATATTCTGTCCTCTAGCTACAAAATAATAATTTACAGTTATTCAATATTATAATCATAATTAAATAAATTCATTAATAATTCATAAGGTGCCAACCAATCCAAAAGCAGTGTTTGAGTAACATGGATACCCCTGTAACGCTCCAACAGTATCAGTTACAGAATACTAACTAAGCTAGTTTAAGTATTCTGTTCTACCAAATATACATGTACATGTACAACACTGATTAACGAAACATCAATGCATGTCTGTATCACTGATACAGTCGATTCTGGTGTTTTAATAATCAGGTCTCACAGCTGCGCACTGACCTCCCATACCCAAAACTGAAATGTCATGGTAAAACTCCTGTTTTGATGTATACTTACATGTATGTCTTATCAATGTGAGACCTACCATAAATACCTGCATATATAGGCCACACCCCAAACTTAGATGCCATTTTTTTGAGGAAAAAAATTAGAAGCTTCATAAATGCTTGTACTTGAAGCAAAACCTCTTCAGAAGAGATTGTTGTCATTCCAAGGCCAAGTCCATCTTCAATGTCACTTTCCTTGTCATTTCTTGTGTATATTTTAACCTTTCTGTCGTTAAATCACTCCAGAATTATTATTCTTTTATTCCCCCATTAACTGACAAGATTTTCAAGGAACTTCATTCCTTTAAGTGCAAGAGAAAGTGAGGTTTTCTGGCAAAGCTATACATGCATGACTTCGGATGTGGTCTGTCATCTTGGACTTTCAAGAAGGGGCCTGGAGCAAGTGCTTGTGATAAAATACAATATAATTTTATATAATTATATAATTTATGTTCTATGCTCTGTCACTGCGCTCCGCCGCATAGAAAATATTTAAGTTGTATATTCTACATACACATCAAGCAAGGCGTGTTAGCTATAGGAGGATGCCGACCAGTTATGTCAAGTTTATTGCCGTATAAACATTACATATTAATGTTAAACTAATGACGAATCGCCGGATACGAAAAACCATGTTAAAACCTCACTTTGAGGAAAACATTATTGTGGAAACGTATATTCCAACCCAATGCGAATTCGCCGAGACCCCTGGAGGTTAAGGATCATCAAAAGAAAAAACTTACATGTACAAACGCTGTTAATTTAAGCCTGGATTACAGAGAAATGTCTAGAAAATTTTGGCCCGGATAACCAAGCGTGTAAACTGGTTGGCGTCAAGTGAAAACTATATGTAAATATCATCTTAAATAACAACTCCAAGTCCTTAGGGAAGAGCAAGAGGTGCTAATTACGAATGCCCAACAAAAATACATTTTGTACCCACATAATATTTGGCCCTTCTTTTTGTCCAAAAAAGTGTTGCCTACATGCAGGTATTTACAGTATACTTTTGTGTACTACAGGACTGTGATGTAAACTATGGAACTGAACTCTAAACCTGGGGCCAACACAATAAACTTTTACACATGTATTTTAGAAGTGTGGCTATAAATTTTTGGCATTTAAACAAAGTTGGCCTGACTAACATACTGTATAAACTTGTGTCTTCAAAACATCTTACAAGAGATACCTAAGAGAATATCAAAACCATGCTTGATTCTGTGAATTTTGTTTTACGCTTTTCATATAGCTCACAATTACAGTGTGTAACGCCAGTTGACTGATGCTTATATTTAGGAGGATCCTCATGCAATCAATAAGCCTCCATGGCTTCTAAGAGGTATCCTTGCCATTATTTCTTATTTATCTAATAATTTACTTTGTACTGGATATTACTATAATTATTATCCTAAATGATTATATAATATAAATATACCTTTTTCTGTACTACTATATCAATTGGCAAAAAAAAAATGAAACTTGTGAAATACACAAATAAATGTTTTATTGAATTGGCTCCTGTAGAAGGCTAGAATAATAGTATTAGAGCCTGGGAATAGGAAAACTTCCCAACTAGCAGAGGTCTCTGTCTTGGTAAAATGGAAGGCGATGGAGAGACCTCTGCGGACATCCGACGCTTTCTCTGTCATGCATGCGTGAAGTTTCCTTGGAAACAAGTGATGCGATCTCACGTGTACTTACTAGCGCACAAAACAACTGTAACAAACAACTGATGCGTACTGTCAGCTATTTCCGGTAAAATGTGTTTTCGAAACTGGTTTGACTCGTCCATGAATGATGACGGCAAGCATTGGATGTCGGCAGAGGTCTCTCCCTTGCCTTCCATTTTACCAAGACAGAGAGAGACCTCTGCTAGCAGGGAATAGGAAAACGAGAGGGTGCAGCAGAAAATCAAGAGGGCAGAGCACCCTTTCGTTTGGGCCTAGCTACAAATGTAGAACACTGGCTTGGTTATGCTAATTATTATTTACATAATAATAATTGTTGTCATGATCTCTAACAAAATCTAAAAACCACTTAACGTGCTTGGAAATCATGATCTCTAACAATCTCCAGATAGTTTTAGAGTATGAAAGGCTTAAGTTGAAGTAAGAATTCCATAAAATAAAATAAAGACAATTTTTGTGAAAAATCTTGAATGTGATTGGAAAATTTTAATGTTGACATTTAATATCATTTTATATATCAATATTATATTTATTAATAATTACATAGTTTGTTTTTGTATCTCGATCCACACCATAATACATAATTTTATGTATTATACATGTACTATTAATACCGTAAAGTTCTGAAAGAAACGACCTGGTTACTTTCGGATTTAGAAGCCTTCAGGGGTTGCTACTTTTGGGAGGTCATTACTTTTGGGTGGTCGTTACTTTCGTGGTAAAAAAAACCTGTTAAACTACAAGCTTACTACAGGATGCCCGGGAATAGCACAAAAACACAACTATGGTAATTCCAAACTCAGTGTGGTCAGTACAGTTTTGTACTTTAATTATTTTATACCTCTTGAAACATCAGTGGACTTGTCTAGTGTTTATATTAGAACATACAAACTTGTATTGCATGCCAGTGACATTGATGTAAATAGCAACAGCTATCAGTGATTCAGTAATAATTAGTGCTTAAAAACACTTTACGGTAAAAGGTTGCTACTTTGGGATAGGTCGTTACTTTCGGGGGGTCGTTACTTTCGGTATGTCGTTACTTTGGGAACTTTACGGTAATACAATAGTCTGAGCTACATGTATAAATAAGTCAGCAATTAAGTTTAAAAAAGACCTGACAGCTTTCCCTCAAATATCACCTTCAGTTACCACAACCCAGTAGTCCATGATAAAATTTACACATAGAATAACTGCAATGAGCGATTGTGAAGAAAGGATTCCAAAGTGGTTTGATTATTACATGTACATTGTATCTGCATGTCAATCACTTCTGTGACCTCCGAAAGCCATGTCCTGTTAAAATCTTGGATTTATATTTTTAATTTAGATTTTTTGTGTTTGAAGAGAAATTATTACGACACTTACAGTCTATACTATATTTCCCAGCTTGTGACATTATGTCTGCCCTGGCTGACATCAGTCCAAGACCAAGGTATACAAGGGAACAATAAACGATACGAAGTGCAAATTCAATAACTAATTTTAAGTCGTGTCTTAAGACACACCTTTTCAATTATAATTTAGAATAGTGTGTTTATTTATTGCTTCGTGGAACAATTTATTCATTATTATATATTTTAAGAAAAATGTAAATTTCGAATCTTTTTAAACTAAGTACTGTTAAATTTATATTCATATTGTAAACGCATTGAGGCTTGCATAATGCGTTCTAAGAACGGTTATTATTATTATTATTATTATTATTAAACCAGTATTATAATTATATAGTTTTGATTTATAGAATTTTTTTTAGTATGGTATGTATTGTACCTTATAATATTCATTAATAATTCATGAGGGCCGGTGCTCATGGATACCCTGTAAACCCAATACAAGATTACAATAAGCCCTATTAGTATTCTGTATCTATTACATACAGAATACCAACTAACTAGCTATCTAAAATCATGTATCAAATTTGTAATGTCCATGCAAAACATACCTGTGAGAATAGAGAGCATTTTTGTGGCCAAACACACCAACTGATTGTGTAAATCCATTAGGTGAATAAGAGATGGTTTCCTAAGTGGTAAAGAAGAAATGGCATTCATACAAGCTTAGTAGTTAATTTATAATTTTATAACAGACATGTATGCATATACAAATGTACATGTACCTTCTCAATATGTACATGACTTTATCACATACACTGTACACCAATTAAATTCATCCTTGATATTCAAGTAAAGACCTTTGGTGTTGCTCAATATTAAAAGTTGAGACTTAAATTTTATATTGGCTGAGGATGAATCCTATATTAATTAAGTGTTTTGTTATACATGTATACTGAACAAATCATCCTCCAATCAATACACAATAAGCAAATTAATTTTGTGAACAGGTACATGTAGGCACCCTGTAAATGTTTGCAGATAAGAGTGCGTCACTGGATGGATTTCTATACAGGGGCAAGAAATTTCACTCAAATTTTACGAAATTATATGGCCGTCATGAACGTAAAAAGGGCCTAATTAGGGCCTTAAAATGGCACCAAGCGGAAAAGAGCGACCAAAGATGAACCAAACAGCTTGAGCCACAAAAAAATTGGGTTGATATTTAGGTCGTGCAGTTCGTAAACATTAATTTCAGAGCAGCCAAAATTTTTGATGCTAAAATTTGGGTTGATGTTTAGGTTGTGTAGTTGTACGTTAAACCTATTAAAGAGCAGCCAAAAATTTGTGATGATCAAATTTAGGTTGATATTTAGGTCGTGCAGTTCGAAGTCATAACCTCTGTCAGAGCAGACAAAATTATTGATGTTGAAAATTTGGCCCAGTCGCCTCCTAGTTATTTATAGCCTCATCCTTCACAGAAACGAGGCAATTGGTTGCCAGATTGTCAGTTGTCGGTGAGTTCTGGTTTCGACGTTAGCATACAATAATTATTGCAACATACGTGATCGAGTGGCCTTTGGCACGACGACCGTTTTTAGCGCCGGGAAGTCGTTGTTTTTCAAAATGGCTGCCATATGGACAATGCATTGCTCGCCAAGCCGGGCTTAGCCTGGTTTGCCGGACTGGCCCGGTCTCTCCAAACTGGGCCAGCCCACCTCATGTGCGTGAGTTTCTTCACGGTGACCCGCTGAACCATTAAGAATATTTAAGAGTTGGGACAGATGCGTGCATGCACTCATTCCTTTGTTGGACGATGTTTTTTGAGCGCTATTTCATTCCTCTGTATATATACATGTACTGTCAATAAACACTCATTATTGAAAAGATATGTTGAGGTTGTCGAAGTTGGTTCCTCAAAGCTAAGTTAGTTGGCAATTGTCACTTCAACCATAGTCGCCTCTTCTTCCACAATATCTCCCCTTAAGTCAATTCTAGCCCGTTTAATTGGCGAAGCAGGTGACTCGTTATCAGCACTCTGATAGTCAGCCGTTTGTTCCACGCTTTGCAGTAAATTTTCAGTTTCAGCGTGTTCGGACCGATACGGACCTTGATTTTCTTGGCAATCTATAAAGATGGGAATAATTAACGAGGCTGCGGGCACTAAATTCTTCCTCCTCCTTAATATATTTTTCTGGTACTCTATTATTCTCTGCCATCGATCGACAGACCAGAAATGTTTCCACTGAAGTTATATGGACAGCTTGGTTAGTGTGGGTCAGGTTCAATGCACAAAAATCACACAAAAGCGATTCATGTTGCTGTTTTCGCTGCTAGAAAGTAGAACGTATTAGAAATCGTGACTTTTGCGTGCTTAGAAAAACACTTAACAAATGTGTTGACAGACACCTTGTCCTAAATATATTTGTGGGAATTAGTGATTTTTAGATCAGTTTTCACTGTTGGGTTTTTCTACATACTTCCAAAGGGTAATTGTCTTTGCAGATACTAGAGTAATGACGATTAGATTGAACGTTTGTAAACTTGTGTAGGCACAATTTCTAGGACTACAAAATATATTAAAAGGAGCATTTTACTCCTGCATGTCGTGTCTTTCCTGTAACATGATCGACTATGAAATATTCTGAGCACGCAAGGGTGATACAATCTAAAAATCATAGAGGCCTGGCTTCTATTAGTCCCTTAAATTTTTGGCGCTCATTTTAGTTTTCCGTTTGGTTGTAATCAAGTCTGTTGTAAGCAAGCCAAGTGTGGATAATCTTTACCTTCGCGGTGATAGTGTTCGGTATCAGTTGTTAGTTTGGAAATTGATTTCTGTGCATGGTTGCCTGTATTTTGATTCCGACAAAAGCCTTTAAAGCACTGTACTAAAATGTCGCTGTGTGTTGCGCGGGACTTTCGAAGTGGGACAAGAGGCTGAACTGAGCTGGCGAAGTCAAAATGGTGAAAAGCAGAGGTTCATTGGTATCATTTTGAAGACTGCCAAGAAAGGTATGTGTCCAGTATTTATTAGGTACAAGCTGTAATTGCTCTGTTAATTTATGTCGATAAGTTTCACCTCGTGATGAAGTTTAGATAGTTTTGGCGGTCAATGAGACAACAGGAATACATATTTTGAAATTTTACATGTTGATACAATAATCACCACACTGAGAAAGTTATCGATTCTATCTTGTTATTAAATATGAAGTTACAGGTGTACTGGTTTGCTGCATAATCAGAAAACTCTATCATATAAGAAATTTAACAACCGATTCGCCTAACTTATATATATGCATAATAACTTGTCGTCTATATATAGAACATAAGCCAATGCAAAATAGAATGAAATGAGTCTTTGTAATATTTCAGTGATAGAATACAAACAAGTATTCTTTTATTTTGGGTATGATGCCGAAATTTGTGGCGAGGGTGCCGATTTTTTCACTCATAGCGATGAACTAGTAGATTTGCATCAATGCTGCATTATTCGTTTAACGTGCGTCGTGCGTCATATGTTTTCCCGGGATGTTTTATATTGCGTGATCCCACCCAACTGCATGCATTTAAGGCCATGTTCTTGTATTTAAGTGTTAATTGTTATCAGCAAGATCTTGGTTGTCTTCTATAGATTTATCGTCTTTTGACTGTTTGGAAATGCTCAATTTATTTTTCTAGATACATCTTATTAGATAAAATTTCAGCCCGTATTACCTGAAAAACCACGAGTTGCGCTTTTCCCGGATCTTTACCGAGCCTGCAGGGGCATAAGAGATATACAAGCAACGAATAAAATGTCGGCTTTGAACAGTCGCTCGTGAAAACTGGTTACTACTGGTTGACTAGCGGGTAATACAGCTATTTATTGGGTAATACGCTGGCATATCAGTCCGTTTTTTCCCCCCGTGTTTTTCGCTACCCAAATCTTAATTATCGCGAAAATGAAAGCACCATGACATTCTTCAATATCTACCAGTTTTATGGAGGTTAAATTTAAAGCGGGTGCTAGATTATTTTCTTCTAAATGGCACCCGCGAAAGTGATCGGTATAAACCTTAAGAATATCGAGCGTGCATCTTAAGAAAATTAAGCATGCTGAGCAGCCTATGAAATCACGCGTTCATATGATACTCCATAATTTATATTATCGTTAATTTTAATAAATATTCATGGGACGGCTAAACAGAACAGGATTGCGTTCTTGAAAGTGCACAAGTGTAATCCGTCCGCATGGACATACTATTTTGTTTCCTTGTAAAATTACTTGACAATTTGCAAAACTGAAACTCTATCAGTTTATAATAAAATTTAGTACAATGCCCACTGTTTTTCCTAATGTAATACGCATTACTTTTGCTTTTTTCATAGGCACCAACAACTAATTAAAGATAATCATGATGTGCGACTCCTGGATAACAGTGACATTTACGTCAACTGAAACAGCCTTTAGTTAGAAGTGTCAGGTGCAAACTGCACATTCGAAAGGAGCTAGCAGTCTCCACCTTTTGAAGAAACTTAGGAAAATCCTGTAGACAAGGTATAGGAAAGGCCGGAAAGCATACATCCAACAATGACAGCAAGCGGCTTGTATGTATTATGTATGTTACGTATAATTATATGTAACCATGATTAGCTAATTTAACCATATTTTATAAGCAATGGAATATTAAAGGATCTCATAAAAAGCTTGGCAAATTAACGAGGCTTTGCTTATTATTCATTGTAAAAGCCTTAGGATACGTATATGTAGGCTCAATTTAGCAATAACATTTGCTAATAAACTTGAGATTCTTCAATGCTTGCATATTTGTTGTTCTTTTATTTATGAACTTTTCACGTGACTAGCGCTCATCCCCGGGAGTTTCGTTTACGTGCGGCAAAATGGCCGCCATGAAAAAACGCTTTGCATGATGGGACGACTGATTCACAGTCCGAAGCTCGATTGTTGAGCCAGATTTACGGCCAAAATTGCTGTACGATTTTGACCTAAATTGGAGCCTCATTTTGTCTTACCGGATTTAGGTTCGTATTTTGGTTCGATTTATGCTCATTTGAGGTTCGAAAATTTAGGTTTCTGTGAGGTTAGTTTTGGTTCATTTGTGGCTGAACCCGTTTTGGCTCAAATTTGGTCGACTTAGGCCCATTTTTGCTTCGAAATTTGTGGCCCAATTTTGGCTCTTATTTATTACAGTGAAAATTTTCGCACGGGAAGGCGTGATCTTAGAGTTGAAACTGAAACAAAAAGTGCTAACTCCTTGAAGTTTGTCACTTTCAACTTTGCGAATAACTGCAAGGAAAACAATACTTCAAATGCCCTATAAACAGGTTTCAGACAACTTCAATAAAATTGTTGTACACTTACATCCAACCAGAATATGAACTACATGTACTCTCACGGTCATATGATTTGGAACGAAGATTTTAGATTTTATGATTTCAAGTAAACTGTACAATAGCGAATGTGCTAAATTAATAGTAGGTACTCTCTCTACCGCTGTCAGTTTCTCAGCACGAAACGGAAAAGCGTTATGTGACAAAAGAACTAAATTATGTAACAAAATAATACATGAAACAAGAAGCATGTATATTTATGTACCATATAATAATATAATAATATAATAATTACGTTTTTACCTTGGAAAGAGGATGGAAAGTGACTTGTGTTGATCCTCCCCCAAGATCAAGAGCACCAAAAAGTGAATCTACTGCCTTGTGAAAACTTCCTGAAGATAACAAATATCACTGTTACATGTACCATCCCAAAGTTGTTTTTAGTAGTCATGTAATACCATACATGTAACACTCGTAGATAAGCCACACCCTTTCACCTAAAATCTTTGTTTCAAATCGAGGATACGGCTCTACAAGAAAACATCTAGAAAAAAGCTTCTAGTATCCAGTTTCCTCTCTTCCAATCAAATGCCTGGTTACTAAGCTACATAGGAACTTTGAAATCATGATTTAATATATTTTTACATGCAGCTGGTTTCTGTTGACATGTGAACTTTAATCTACTAGAGTAAGACGTCACCTGGATGAAAAAACATCCTATGGAAACTGGTTTAAGTAATGCTCTGGCTAAGAACGATAGCACTGAACGGCAAGGAACGTAAAACAGGGCTTGACACTAACTTTTAAGACTTGTTGCCACAGTGGAAAAGTAAACTGAGTAACTATTGAACATGTATTAAAATCATACTTTCCAAACCAAGCTTTTTACTTTCCACAGGAAAATTTTACTTTCCAGCGGTAACAGGGTAACTGTTAGTGTCGAGCCCTGTAAAATGTGTTAATTTTCTATTCTTCTTTCTTGTGAATTCATTAATTGGTTGATACTCATTAATTCAAAAGACCACCATATATAGAAGTAATGCACTTTCATTAGATAACTTTTGAAGTTTTAATGTACGTACCGTAGTTTTGATCAAACGGTATGGTTTGATTTCAATGAAAATCAACCATTAGGAAAGTTCTCACATTTGTGATTCAAATATCTTTTGTATTCCCCCTTTCCTATTGGCTGGATGGTGTTAAGTTTTCACAGTACAAATGACCAACAGCACCGTTTCCTTTATTTTCTGCTTGTAACTTTGACTGAGAACATCTCAGACACCACTTAAGACACAAACATTGTCCGAGAGGACATACTTATTACATCAGTCTATTGTCTTTTCCTACACATTTTATGTACTAGTTCTTATGCAAATCATCACAATTCCAAATTAAAATATTGCGACATTATTTTTATAAGATTTACATTCATTTAGAGCACTAAAAGTGGCACCCTAAAATTACATACAATTTACACCAACAGAGGTCATGCTTCATTAACATGAAAAAAAAACTGTGTACATCATATTTTTAATTATAAAAAAGTATAAATTTGAAATGCATGCAGTTTGCTGATAAGAGCCAGTACATTTCTTGTATGCAGTTGAGTGGGAATTGAGGTAGAAATGGGCCCTTTGCAGGAATGCAATCACATGGTTGTACAGCATGGAAAAAATTATAACTAAATTTCTTTAAACACTGTCACTTGTACGAGATTGGTAGTGTCATTAGGAAATTGATTGTTACATGCACACTTTATTTATCTTCGAATTTACAGAGTTGCTGAAATGAGCTAATATCTTCGAGAAAATTGTTGATCTTTGAGGTTTGTTTGCCATGCAGTAAAGCCCTGTGATCCCATGGGATCACAAGTGCAATTCATTTGGTAATGAGTAGTTATATCAGCATGTGACTGTAATAATCCTGCAAAAAGCCTAAAAAATATTGCATTTTGCTCCAATCCTCACAGAACATAACAAAACAATATAATATAATTGAAGAGCTGTGTGCAAAAAGGGCGTAA
Organism: Actinernus sp. WN-2022; assembly: GCA_030867875.1. Lineage (NCBI taxonomy): Eukaryota > Metazoa > Cnidaria > Anthozoa > Actiniaria > Actinernidae > Actinernus > Actinernus sp. WN-2022. Next base: position 152,212,919 of record JAOWCC010000577.1, read on the forward strand.
GTGATTGTTGATCACGTTCTAAATTCTCCCTTAGAAAACAAAGAAATTGAAGGAGAATTTAGAATGTGATCAAAGAGTCACTTACGCCCTTTTTGCACTCAGCCCTTCAATTATTATTGGAAATAAATAAGAGACCTCGTGAGGCAGGATTGAGCTTGGCTTTGAAGTTTCATGTCCAAGTGCTGCATAGTTACACAGACATCAAAACCAATTGCAATAACATAACACAGGCAACAGGTGTTCAGACTCTTGACTGCTGGCCCAATGTGTCAATTTTTGCAAACTTGTGCTGTTTTTTTTTACAGCATTATAAAGTTTATAACTTTAAATGCATTTTTGGTGGTCATTTGAATGTATACACTGTATATATGCATATGAACTGTGTACGTGTACAACCTAGTGCAACCTCTGACCAGAGGTGCCTTACATGTACTTCTAACTTACATGTACATATTTTTTTAAATGAAGTACGAGTACTTGAAAACATCTAAACATTATTCAAAGTATGAAATTCATTGTTCACTATCTCATGATTGTATAAGGCCAACATTTTAAAATTGTCAACCAATCATCCACACACTGGGGACCAAAAAGACCCAGGCTGGAAATTAATGAGAGCTTTTGTTTGGGGGTGCTATACAAATAGGCTGTCCCTTACCAAACATTATGATATGGGCCATATATGGCCCTCAGGTATGGGAATGATATGGGTCAAACTATGGGTTATACATGTATATGGGTTTGATATGGAAATGATATGGACAAAGCACTACCATATCAATCCCATATAACTAGATCACACTTTGCTATGATATGGGTTAGAAACGTTTTTGGTAAGAAACCCATATAATACCAATATCATGTCCACCTCCCAGACAGCATTGATGATATGGGAATGATATGGGCACCCATATCAAATCTCTATCAAACCCACACCTGTATGACATGCATGGCCCATATATGGCCCAGGTATGGGTATGATATGGATTATATATGGATTATATATGGGTTTGCTATGGAATTGATATGGACAAAGCATTCCCATATCAATCCCATATAACTAGCTAGATCACACTTTGCTATCATATGGGTTCGAAACGTTTTTGGTAAGAAACCCATATAATACCCATATCATGCCCACCTCACTGACAGCATTGATGATATGGGAATGATATGGGCACCCATATATATAATAAAAATAATAATAATACCTTTATTTTAAGAGGGTAGTACTAAATAGTGTACAAACACTAATGAACTTGTGGCCCTCTATCTAAAAATACACTAAAATCTAATTACATATAATACTAGAGATAAAAAGATAAAACTATATACACATATTGAATTGCAAATGTAAGTAGTCTATAATATCTAAACCTATGAAATCACACTATATAAATCAACTTATGGATAAAAATGTTCAAACGATAATTGCTCATTAAAAAATCTACCGCGAAGAGCACGCTTAAAGGATTTAAGACACGCTTGTTTTTTCAGGTCAGCTGGTAGACTATTCCACAACTGTATGGCTGTCACTAGGAAAGATCTACCACCTTCTGTTACTCTATTATACTTTGGACAAATAAAATTATAATTAGAAAATCTAGTGTTTCTTGTGTGTAATGAACTATTTAGCCTAAGTGATTCTACTAAATAATCCGGAACTGCCAGTTGTGTCCTTTTAAAAAGTATGGAACATTGAGCGATCTTAGTTTCATTATAGAATGGTAACCAGTGTAAACGATTAAACAAAGGCACGGAAGATGCCCGTGGCTCGGCGTCTAACATTACTCTTGCTGCTCTTTTCTGTAAACGAAGAATCCTTAGAAGAGAGTCTTTGGAACATGACATTTGCCAGACAACACTAGCATAACTAAAAACTGGTTTGATCATTGCATTATAATACAAAATTCTTTGCTCTAAAGGTAAACAAGATTTAATCTTATTTAGCACCCCTATTCTTTGAGACAGTTTTTTACACAGTCTGTCAATATGATTTGTAAATGAAAGAGCACTGTCAATGTCTAAACCGAGCAGCCGCACCGAATCAACTTGCTCTACTGCAACTCCCCTATCAAATATCTATCAAACCCACACCTGTATGATATGGGCCATATATGGCCCAGGCATGGGTATGATATGGGTTATATATGGGTTTGCTATGGAAATGATATGGACAAAGCATTCCCATATCAATCCCATTTAAGTAGATTCGCACACTTTGCTAATGCAAAGTTGTATGGGAATGATACGTTTTTGGCAAGACATCCATATCATGCCAATCTCCTCACAGCATCAGGTACTCATGGGCCAACAGTCTCGCTCAAAGACTTAACAACCGCCATCATTATAATTAACGCAAGATGACGGTCAACGTTTACCGTCGGCCGTGGCACCAAACTTAAACAGCATCAACCGTACGTCGACGGCCATGCAGCCACCAAACGTCTTGAACTGTCAACGGCTAGACACCAACCATCATGAACTTTTCGTGGCTTCAGAAATAGATTTCTCAAGACAACCCGCAAGAAAAACTCGGCAAAAGTTTATTCTCCTTTCACACTATATATATTTTTTATATTCAATACCGCCGTTTTTTCGATATACATTAACTATACTCTCTATATATATACGAAGTCTAAGTTTAGCATTTAATTAACTGTGAAAGTTTGAGCTCGTATATTATAACAGTTAATTAAATGCTAAACATAATTACGCTCTTTATATATACAAGCTCAAACTTCCGCAGTTAATTAAATGCTAAACTTATACGTCCGTATATATACAAACTCAAACTTTAGCCGAAAAGATACTTAGGACCACCTTTTATAACAACACAGGGAGTGCCGTAAATTAAATGTGAAACTGCAGAAGTTAAAGTTTATTTGGTGTTATATACTTTGCACTTCTTAAGCAGCAAACTTTATAATATAGCTGCAAACTTTATAATATAGCTGCAAACTTTAAAGCGGGCCCCGCGCATTAAAGCGAGCTGCCGTTGTTTATTATTTTGTGCCGCAAGTTTAAGGCTCCATATTTTTTTTATGATAGTTCTACATTCCCAATTCAGTACTCAAGGGTTGACTGTATGTTTTCAGTTCATGATCATCATGTAGTATATAGGCATTAGCCTGCTATGTAGATGTAAATGACTCCCTATATTGTAGTGATAGGGGCTTCATAAATGACCGGCCCTAAAAGAGCCTAGAAAGTCAATTAAAAAAATTAAAAGAGCCTAGAAAGTCAAAATGATTTTGACCCCTAAAAGATACAACCATATAATGTCTGTTAAAATAATTGTAAAATCACAAGCACAGTAAAAATATATCTTAACTACATCAGTCAAACACTAAACGTATCAATCAGTTTGAGAAATGAAATTACACCCTAAAAGGTATTGTGTACTTACATAATTAGCTTTTATCAAAGGACCCAAAATGGTATGGGGCATTGGATAGGGTGACCCCTAAAATGTACGTACGGCTGATCACCCCTATCACTTCAATATAGGTGTCTCCCCCTATACCTACATGTATATATTTTTTGTAATAAATTAGAAGAAAACATAACATCTGCTTACCCAAGAGCTTGATTAATTAGTTTTCAATATGTAAGCATGACGTCGCACTTTTGTTTCATTTTTCTGCCCAATCAAAAATCATTGTTAGGATTGTTTGAATTGGCACGCCATGCAATCGTCATGAACTCTCAGCTGGTTGCAGGTGCCATGGTGCAAATATATCAAAACAATCAAGTTACCAAATCTGTTTTTAGATTCCCCAAAGCCAAAATTTGACTCAATCCATTTCTGCTCTTTCTCTTATATAGCTTTCGATTGAATTTTATTGAGCTTTTTATTGAGCTTTTGGAGGCTAAACATATGAGACACATGAAATGAAAGACAATGAAATGTGAAATGTACAAAGTAGTCTTGTCTCAAGTATGGGAAATCTCTCCTATGATTGGTCAATAGCAAATGTATTGTCTAAATTCCTGTTAAAATGTAACGTTATGCCAATTTCCATGATATGGAAGGTAAAATCTGATTGGTCCATAACACAATGAGGTGTGCATATTGGAAACTAATTAAGCACCCTAGGCATGGTACCTCATGAATAACTAATAAGCCTAGCAGTAATCACTCCCCTTGCATGCTTTACTCAAATAAACCTGCATTAAAATATTAATAGTTATCAATTAATTTAAAAACTGTAACTGCCTAATGCTCTTCAATAGCTCTTCAGTTGAATAAATTATCATTATAAAGTCAATAAATGTACCATACATTGTGTGCTTTACTCAAATAAACCCGCATTAAAATATTAATAGTTATCAATTAATTTAAAAACTGTAACTGCCTAATGCTCTTCAATAGCTCTTCAGTTGAATAAATTATCATTATAAAGTCAATAATGTACCATACATTGTGTACTGCTTTACTCAAATAAACCCACATTAAAATATTAATAGTTATCAATTAATTTAAAAACTGTAACTGCCTAATGCTCTTCAATAGCTCTTCAGTTGAATACATTATCATTATAAAGTCAATAATGTACCATACATTGTGTACTGCTTTACTCAAATAAACCCACATTAAAATATTAATAGTTATCAATTAATTTAAAAACTGTAACTGCCTAATGCTCTTCAATAGCTCTTCAGTTGAATACATTATCATTATAAAGTCAATAATGTACCATACATTGTGTACTGCTTTACTCAAATAAACCCACATTAAAATATTAATAGTTATCAATTAATTTAAAAACTGTAACTGCCTAATGCTCTTCAATAGCTCTTCAGTTGAATAAATTATCATTATAAAGTCAATAAATGTACCATACATTGTGTGCTTTACTCAAATAAACCCGCATTAAAATATTAATAGTTATCAATTAATTTAAAAACTGTAACTGCCTAATGCTCTTCAATAGCTCTTCAGTTGAATAAATTATCATTATAAAGTCAATAAATGTACCATACATTGTGTGCTTTACTCAAATAAACCCGCATTAAAATATTAATAGTTATCAATTAATTTAAAAACTGTAACTGCCTAATGCTCTTCAATAGCTCTTCAGTTGAATAAATTATCATTATAAAGTCAATAAATGTACCATACATTGTGTGCTTTACTCAAATAAACCCGCATTAAAATATTAATAGTTATCAATTAATTTAAAAACTGTAACTGCCTAATGCTCTTCAATAGCTCTTCAGTTGAATAAATTATCATTATAAAGTCAATAATGTACCATACATTGTGTACTGCTTTACTCAAATAAACCCACATTAAAATATTAATAGTTATCAATTAATTTAAAAACTGTAACTGCCTAATGCTCTTCAATAGCTCTTCAGTTGAATAAATTATCATTATAAAGTCAATAATGTACCATACATTGTGTACTGCTTTACTCAAATAAACCCACATTAAAATATTAATAGTTATCAATTAATTTAAAAACTGTAACTGCCTAATGCTCTTCAATAGCTCTTCAGTTGAATACATTATCATTATAAAGTCAATAATGTACCATACATTGTGTACTGCTTTACTCAAATAAACCCACATTAAAATATTAATAGTTATCAATTAATTTAAAAACTGTAACTGCCTAATGCTCTTCAATAGCTCTTCAGTTGAATAAATTATCATTATAAAGTCAATAATGTACCATACATTGTGTACTGCTTTACTCAAATAAACCCACATTAAAATATTAATAGTTATCAATTAATTTAAAAACTGTAACTGCCTAATGCTCTTCAATAGCTCTTCAGTTGAATAAATTATCATTATAAAGTCAATAAATGTACCATACATTGTGTGCTTTACTCAAATAAACCCGCATTAAAATATTAATAGTTATTAATTAATTTAAAAACTGTAACTGCCTAATGCTCTTCAATAGCTCTTCAGTTGAATACATTATCATTATAAAGTCAATAAATGTATACCATACATTGTGTGCTTTACTCAAATAAACCCGCATTAAAATATTAAGTTATCAATTAATTTAAAAACTGTAACTGCCTAATGCTCTTCAATAGCTCTTCAGTTGAATAAATTATCATTATAAAGTCAATAAATGTACCATACATTGTGTGCTTTACTCAAATAAACCCGCATTAAAATATTAATAGTTATTAATTAATTTAAAAACTGTAACTGCCTAATGCTCTTCATGATCAATAGCTCTTCAGTTGAATACATTATCATTATAAAGTCAATAAATGTATACCATACATTGTGTGCTTTACTCAAATAAACCCGCATTAAAATATTAAGTTATCAATTAATTTAAAAACTGTAACTGCCTAATGCTCTTCAATAGCTCTTCAGTTGAATAAATTATCATTATAAAGTCAATAAATGTACCATACATTGTGTGCTTTACTCAAATAAACCCACATTAAAATATTAATAGTTATCAATTAATTTAAAAACTGTAACTGCCGAATGCTCTTCAATAGCTCTTCAGTTGAATAAATTATCATTATAAAGTCAATAATGTACCATACATTGTGTGCTTTACTCAAATAAACCCGCATTAAAATATTAATAGTTATCAATTAATTTAAAAACTGTAACTGCCTAATGCTCTTCAATAGCTCTTCAGTTGAATAAATTATCATTATAAAGTCAATAAATGTACCATACATTGTGTGCTTTACTCAAATAAACCCACATTAAAATATTAATAGTTATCAATTAATTTAAAAACTGTAACTGCCTAATGCTCTTCAATAGCTCTTCAGTTGAATAAATTATCATTATAAAGTCAATAAATGTACCATACACAGGGGTTTCAATACGTTTTTAGGCAACCGGTGGTCCTGACGTTAGAGGCGGTGGTTTACCTAGTAAACTTTACTCAACACTTAACAAAAAAAACACAACGATCGTGTGAAGTAGCCGGCGGTAAGAAGCAAAGTAACCGGCGGTTTATTGCCGTTAGCCACCTTCTATTGAAACCCCTGCATACATTGTGTGACTCAGCTGCATGCTTGTCCTTTTAGACCAGGAGATCTCTTACATGTATAATCTAGCTTTATGTAATTTCCTTCCTATCCCACTTCTTGTCACTTCACTGTAATTCCTGCTCTGGTTCCCTCTGATTTATGCATCCATGCAGGCACTTTAAAAATTGAACAAACCTTTAAATGTAAATGTACAGGAAGGAAGCTGCATTAATGGCTTACAATCATTCATAATTTCATTTACTATTTTTGTGCTTTACCTTGCAATTAATTGTTTTTACCTTTGTCCACAAGATCTATCTTATTCTCATAATTATAAACATTTTGGCTCGCCTAACTGAGCCAATTCAGGACACAGAGCATGCACTGCCCAGACTCGCTCAAAACAGCATGTACATGGGGTATGACAACTTTTCTTCCATGTAAATGCTCGGTAAATTAAAGTTGGCTCAGGGGGAGGGTGACCTGGTCCCCGAGTCAACTTTTCTGCAACAGGGCCTTAGGCCAAGTAAAAAAAAAACATGTTTATCATTCGGATTTCCAAAAAAGAACGGAGTGTGCGGCCCTCTTTATTTGTAAAGTTGGGGACAGCTGTGGTTCAATCCATACTTCAAGTTCAATTAGCTAACATATACAGACACATTCGTTTTTTCAATCATTATATTTATAAGTTATACCATGGCATGAGGGGTATTAGTGATTTAAATTGCCCCGAGAGCCGAGGGAAGATTTGTAAAAGCGGCCGAGGGACTTTTACAAATCTTCCCGCGGCTCTCGGGGCAATTTAAATCACTAATACCCCGAAATGCCATGGTATAAGTTTGTTGTACCATGATCGCCAAGGAACGGAACAAATCTCTGAGAAGTTTAGTTTTCTCTGCCGAAACTAAAGACGTCGCAGTCGAGTTGCTTTCGAAAACGTTTTGTTTAATGCTTGACTGAGCGCCATTGATTAAACGACCCTAGCTTCCCCTGGGGAAAAGCGTGTTGTTTTTGAGAAGAATAACACTAAAATACAATGTAATTATGCGGTTGACTAAATATTCAAAGAGCATGAATGGATTTTAATTACGTCACGTTTATGGTTTTAAGTATCCCACATGGAAGAAGCGGGTTTGAGAAATTAAGAGAAGAATATGCAGATTGAAATAGGTCATCCCACATGGATTACATTGAAGGTTATGATGAAGAGAGGTCAGTTTGGATTCAGTATTTTTCATCCGGGAGCGTAGGGCTAGTCGTGCCAGAGGGGAGCAGGAGTTGATGCTTTTGACCTTCTCACTTCCAGCCTGCATTCTCTTCTAATTTTCCCTCATTACGCATGCAGGGGAAATTTAGAAATATGCATTGTCTTGAAATTTCGAAACAATGCATATTTCTAAATATCCCTGCCATCAGGGAAAATTAGTGGTTTAAATGTGCCTCGGAGAACAAAAGAATCCGAGGCTACCATGGTATAATTATATTATAACTGGCCATGGGCCCGGTTGTTCGAAGCCCGATTAAGTTAATCCAGGATTAAGGGCAAACTTTAGTTCGATTTGCTAATTAACTTGTGAACGACATCTTTGAGGTTAAAAACCTATTCCTATAGAGGAGAAACCACAAGGACTTTTCTACTTGTCTTGCTAGATTTAATAGATTCCAACAATAAGAAAATCCGGTCCGAAAATCCATTCAGTTGAGTTATTTACCTAGCTCAGTTTTGAACTGAATTCAAACTATAACTCATCCACATTCATGATTCAATCGTAAGACGTGTCGTAAGTCATAAAAAAGTCATTTGAAATTTCGGGAAATTTCATTCACATAATTTTATTTCATTGAGAGAAAACTCTTTTGACGATACTTTAATAAATAATTTTACCAAGAAAAGAATCAGCAGCATTATTTTCGTATTCCTTACCTTTTCCTGGTTTAGAGAATGCTTCGTTTTCCTCGTTGTAGATCTAAAACTCCGGCACACACTGCACAACTCTCCGCCAAAGGCGCCATTCTTCTTCGACGGGAAGGATCGAAAACGCGCGCGAAAACATTAGCATAGAAACGAGGCAACAAATGAGGCATGCTGGGAAATCCTCACAGAGCCAGGCAAGATGGCGGACTGAGTTGTTGAGAGGTCGATGAAAATGTGTTATCCCAACTATTTTACCGTCAAATCTGTCATCGGAAGGCTCGATTAAATCTCTTATTGTAGAATACTACAAAGAAATTGGTCAAAGGTGCCTCATTTAAGCGCTTAAATGACTGAAATCGAGCGATCATGTGTAGGTTAATATCACAATCATGCATCACTCAATCAGTTATGATACACTGTTAAAACTTACGTGTTATATTTCCGCTTTAATTTTTTATTCTTATGCTATGGTTTAAGTGTATTTTAATTAACTCATTATTTACTTAACAAATTGGGTTGCACATCAGATTTGTCAAAATTTGAAAAATATTAGTCATTAGATGAGGTTATACGAAAATGTATTCTAAAAAAATAACTTAAAAATAGGTTGGGGGTATACCCCAACATACATTTGGGTATTGTATATTTTTCGTATCCCAATGGTCTAACCCGCACCAATTTTACATATGTGCAAGACGTCATTTTTGTAAGGGAAAAACGTGATAAAAAAGTGTGATATTTTTGGCCCACCCCTGCGAAATGAAGCTGAGAATTCCTAGGAATTCCTAGGATTTTCCTAGGAATTTGTTCCTAGGAATAGAGGTGTTAATTTTCACGGTAATTGGAACATGGAATTCCTAGGAATTCCTAGGAATTCCAAGCTTTGGTTGAGTTTGGAATAGCTGGGAATAAAATTCCTAGGAATTCCTAGGAATTCTTAGGAATTCTTAGGAATTCTTAAGATCAATAACTACAGGCCAGCAAACCTTTGAATTCAAGGAATATCTGGGAATTTTTATGAATTTCTTGGAATATCTGGGAATTCCTAGGAATTCCTAGGAATTTTGCTTGGAATACCTGGGAATTCCTAGGAATTTGTTGTATGTACTTAACTTTGAATTGAAAAAACATTAAAAGGTAGAATTTTGCCAAACCGAAGGGTAAACATATAGGTTAGGGTCTGGCAGTAAACTAACAGATATCAATAATGAATCAATGCTTATTTCTTGCCATTCTATCTTTTAGTTTAATTATTAAACTTATAAAGGCTGTGCAGTCTATACAGAGTTACATGTATTAACAAGACTGATTGTGATTTCTCTCACTACATTAATTTTTGTAGGTAATTGGCAGTGGACTTTTTCCAGTGTTCAGCTTTCTTTGAGGGTTTTTAGATTTGAAAAGCTTCTGATCTGCAACTTGAAACCCTGAAAATATAAATATAATCAATAAAATTAGAATTACACCTTCACCAGATAAAGGATTTTACATGTCCAGTGTGGCGTGACAACCGGAAATTACAAAGGAATCCCTTGTGCTTCAAATCTTGTCCAATAAATTGTTAATAATTAACTGGTTAAATTGCTTTTGGAATGAGTTTTTCAAAGTAGAAATTATGGCTCAATGCCTTGATCGCTGAGTTAAACACATTGACCAATGGTTGTCTTGAAAGCTAGGATAATTGAGGTTAAATGAGCTAGTATATGTAGGAGTAATATCTCACTACACATATGCATATACAAACAAAATTATTCAAATCGTGCTCTACACTTATACTAGCAGAGACTGTGATTAAAGCTCACATTAATCCTTCAATTCATAGCCCAAAACATGCACTTAAAGCTCTACAGATTGAGAAGTTCTCACTGCAAAGTTTTCAAGTTTAATTTATTGAGAGCGTAACTCATGGTCCGATCAATAAGTAATATAAACAAAACCGTATTAAACACGGGAACCTAATTGATATGCATGTTCGAGAAGCATCTTACCACATTTTCATAAGCTTTAAAGAATAGTTTCTTGAAATGTATTCGAGAACATTACTTTAAAATGCACAATAATGACAAATTAGCGAACTGAACTACTAGAAAAACCGTAAACTTAATTGTTTTGTGTCAAATGCGTGTCTGACAGAACTTTCAGTTTCATTTAACGGATTTAATTAAAGTAAAACATATGCTCACCTTTTACAAAGATTTCTCCAGGAATTCATCTCATCTAGAACTGATATAATATTTCCATCTAAGCATTCTCTTTCGTGAAATACTGTTGGGCGAGCTGTAAAAACCTCCAACAAACGCACGAGTGAACACAGTGAAATGAACAAGTCTCACTTCACCTAATGGCGCATAATTTGAACTTCAGCCAATCCCTGGAGGCCTGTCAACTCCTCCAGCCAATCAGGTGCAAGCTATTACGAAATATTTATCAACTTGATTCTAGTCTTCACTCGGTTGAAGTGGAAACATGGCAGAGAGTTCTTTTAAGTTTTGTTCAAATTTCTTAACAACAACAACACATTTTCGAAGATTTAGACAAATACTTTGCCTCATTTAAACACTGGGAAGGTCAAATCGGTGAGTAATAGTAAAAATAACCAGGAAAATATCGTGATATTAAGCTTTTCTTCTGTTAAGCCTCGGTCAACAAAATAATTATGACAACAAGTTTACAATAATAAATTACATGTATAAGTTTTAAAATTTCTCATGAAAACGATCTTAGCTTTCCAATAAAGTATTTAGAAATATGTGAGTGCATGATCTTAGTCAATTGGTAACAATTCAAGTATCCTTATAACTTTACTCTGAAATTAATTGCTCAGAGGAAGCTTAAAGGGATTTAGGAATTTCTGTCCAGCAGGGCAGGGAAGACATGAAGTTGAACACTTCTAAATTCAATGTCTAACTTAAGAAACTTAAGAAAACCTTCATTAATTCCTAGGAACTCTCAGGAATTCCAAGCCTAAAAAATAACACCTTCACAAAATAGCTTCAGTCAAGATGGAATTGTTAGGAATTCCTAGGAATTCCTAACTATTCCAAGCTTTTACACTCTTATAAACCTAATTGCTAGTAATTCCCAGAAATTCCAAACCCTGAAAGGCAGAGCTTATTTGCAAAAGTGGGAATTTCTGGGAATTTCTGAGAATTCCTAGGAATTTATCTTCTTTGGGACAGACTGAATTGACAAATTGGGCAGGTTTGGAATTGATAGAGACATTATTTATCACAATTCTTATTGTGTGACATCAAAGTGTGATAAATAATATTTGGTCGTGGTATCACACAGTCTTAATCATATTTCATAACGTGATTTCTGGTAGATCGTACATTTCAACTAGTTACGTGTGATTACAGTATAATCACTGGTTAGCCTCACTGGTTAGCTCAGTTGGTAGAGCACGGTCTAGAGTGCGGGAGGTCGGGGGTTCGAATCCCGGCCGGGTCCTTGGGCAGGGACGTTTATAAGCCGTTGGCCTTGTCTCATTCTACTTCTAATCAGTATTTGAAGGGGACGTGAAATAACCTGTTGTACTACTCGAAAAAGAGCAGGGGATTGTCACCCGGTACAGCAGCCTGGCCATTGCACTAACCACACTCAACATTGTAAACTGCGTGGCAGCTATTAGCGCCGTGAAGCAGTCCGAAATAATTCACTGACGGGATATGTCAGTGATATGCAAAGCGCCATGAAACTGTGGTTGATATGGCGCTATATAAATGTGGCCATTATTATTATTATTATTATTATTGTGATAAAGTGTGGTTCTTGGAATCACATTTCGACCACATATTCACACTTTCTTTGCATGGGATACTTCTATCACAAACATGCAGGGCCTTTATGAATATACATGTAGCTAGGTTTACTTAGATCAAACTTAAGCTTGTAGAATTTCAATGTTCCCATGTTGATCGACCCATAGAAGGATTGAGAAACACTGGGTCATTTGACACAATGAGCAAACAAATCGATAGCCAGAATCCTGAAAATGTACTGAGCTCCATATCAAACCATATGAAGAAACAATAATTATTGATAATTATTACACCCTATAGCTGTCTCTATGGAAAGTCGAGATCTATAAATTGAGTATCTTACTTCCCATAGTTCTTCCATATCAGTTCCATATCATTATCCAATAATCCCATATCATTTCCATATATGGGTTTGACATGGCCCATACTCCAGATATGGGTTTTATATGGCAGCCTGCATGTACCATATGATATTCATGATATCTTGAATTTGTATGATATGGAAATTATATGGGATTGTAAGTGTGAACACACCATAAGCAATTCCATATCAAATCCATATGAAGAAGCACCAATAATGTATCCTGCTTCTATGGGAAATGTATGAGTATCTTGTTCCCATACTTTTTCCATATCATGATAGACATGCAATTGCCATCCCATACCATTCCCATACCTAGAAATGTTGCAAAATCAGAGCCTTATTATCATTTCAATATCATATTCCAACCATCCCATATCATTCCCAGATATGGGTCAGATATGGCCCATACCAACCCATATCTTACCCATATCAAAATGTTTGGTAAGGGGTGTACTTATTCTGTTATTCCAACAAATATCTCCACTGTTTTAGCCATCTCTCCAGCTTGGTGTCCCAGTTCAAAGAGAGCAAAAACTTGCTTGCGCCTCGTTTTTCAATGGTCAGCCTTTTCTCACCAAAACTTACAATGTATGGGATTGAGCATGCACACCACAACGTTGTCTCTCGATTCCTCCCCCCCCCCCCCCAATAGGAATAACAGAACTTACAATAATAAACATTTTCACTGTAGAGTGCCTTAATTATTGATCCCTTCAAATTTTCACTTTAATAGTTAATTTTCAATCTGAGCCCTTCAATAATTATTACTGTCTGTGATTATTCAAATGCTGACGAAGGTCTCAACTGGTTAAACCCATGCATGAAAGCCATGCAGTTCAAATTATTAGTTTAGTATAGTTTATGGCATGAGTTTCATAATATTAAGTTATGTGCAAGCTAAATATTTGATAATTATTACTACCCAAATAACTGCACTGTTGGCAGCTCCAAAATAACAACTTATCACTTGACTACTTTCGATTCGCTCACCTGACCATTTGAAGCACCCCAAATGATCAAGTGAGAGAATCAAAAGTAGTTACCTAGGCATTCCAAAATAATGATTAATCTGTTATTTTACAGTAGGGTTTCATTTGCGTTAAAAACTCACTACCCGGATTGTTAGTATACCAGTTTGAAACACCAAGAATGAAAGTTGAGAGTGTGGTAGAGAGATTAAGGCTTGAATCTTCATTCATCTTCTTTCTGCAAAGACAGCAGCGACATTGCAGTTGAATCTCTAAACGAAATGCATTGAAAAATGCTGCTATTGTTTAGTAATGTCAATGATCATTTGGGGTGTACGTCCCAAATGGTTATGCAAGTGAATTGAAAGTAGTCAAACGATGGATCAATATATTGGGGCTGCCAAAAGTTCAGTGATTTCGGTAGTACGTTACAAATTATAATTGCAAAAGTAATGTACCTGTTAAAAAATTGACAGTGACCCAAGCAAAAATCCCTTCATCCAAGCCATCCATGATTGAGACACTTAAAGGCTGGTGTTTTGGAACATCAAATGGAGAGTCTCTAAAAACTTTGTAAACCTGAAGAAGAGAAGCACTTTGATGCTCAGTACAGTCATGTACTGTATGACCACATAAATATATTACAGTATGTGTACATTGTATGTAGCAAATGTAATACATGTGTATTTTTTAACTATTGATACGATAGGTACATGTACATGCACATGCCTTGGTAATGAATAAGAACATCAATTGATGTGAATAAATTGTCTCAACCCGGTAAAAACATAGTTTCCCAATGGAGAACTTGTGGATACAGGCCAGGTTGTCGACAGTACTGTACTGCAACACTTACTGTATTATCCAGCAAGAGAGCATCTATAGACTGTATAATGGCCACCTCTAATTTTCATAATTTGAAAGATAAATCTGTAGAAACTAATGCTGCATACATGTATGTACCATGTAAATGAAAGATCACATTAAAACTTATCTAATACCGTATTTCCTCGATTAAGCGCCCTGGGCACTTATTTCAAATTTTGTTGCCAAGGGGGGGCGCTTAATCGAGGGGGGCGCTTAATCGAGGGTGGGCGCTTAATCGAGGAAATACGGTACCTGTGTTCAGGTTTAGAACAATGTGCAGAATTGCTATAGGCATTTCAACTCCAGGAAAAACATGAAAGCTAGCAAAGCTAGAAAGGCTAGCCCCAAAATGTTGTTTTTCTCATAAACATATATCTCATTTCATACTGTACATTGTATGGGTGCTATAATGTAGCTTGAAAGCAATGATGTTTAACACTCAAATTTCACAGGAAAATTATAAATTATACAGGTTAGCTCAGTGGTTATTAAGCGCTGGTCTGTTGTGCGGGAGGTCGCGGGTTCAAACCTCGGCCGGACCAACACTCAGGGTCTTAAAATAACTGAGTAGAAGGTGCTGCCTTTGTGAAACAATCTCGTTCACGAACTGCAAATGGTTAGACCTTCACGTCTTCTCGGATAAGGACGTTAAATCGTAGGTCTCCCGTTGGCCTCAAGTTTATCAGTCTTTCAAGACTGTTACGAGTTACAAACGTTAAATAAGGTCGCTTTACTTTTTCTTTACTTTTACTAAGGTCAATATACATATTCTTTCACATGGTAATGGTCATGTTTTCAGTACATGCATATTACACTGTATGTACATGTATGTGGATAAAACTACATTGAAACAGAACATTTAATATATATGCATAATTTATAGCATTTTGTTGTTAAATTCAGAAAATATCCAATCTCTTCTCCCCAGCTTTTTTTTGCTTGGACCTTCCATCCCCTTTAATTTCCCCTGAATTTTCCAGCCTTCCTTGTGTGAAACATGCTTTTGGTGCTAATAACATACATGCAACGAGTTCTCAAATTTGATTGGCTGAGAGCAGCTGCTAAACACCAGTGCCAAATCGTGTAATACCAGTGCCGAATCATGTAATATCTGCAGTGCCAAATCATGTAATACCTCAGATGTGAACAAACTATCCAACCAGAACTCATGAATTGGATTGACTGTGAGGCGGCAGTGTTTCCAAACTTTTGCAATGTTCAATGTAGAACAACAACAAAGACAGATTTCCACATTTACAGCTGGAAGAAGTTGAAAAGCTGAAGCAAAATCGTTTGAATAACATCACGACAAAACACAAACATACGCGGATGAACATTATTAACAAGTAATCATTATGGCTTTCTCGTGCAATGAACATCACACTAATGTTCAAATTAATCCTGAATTGCATTAGAAAGCCATATGATTACCTATATATTAATGTATACATTTGGTGACACGCAGTGGCTGTAAAAAAATATGTTGTGCAATTTGTTTTTGCATACATAAATGTGTGACAAAGTTTTATTGTAATGTAGGTATATATTACATGCTATTTACGTTTAAATATAATTATTATAGTGAGAATACTGTCACTGAAATTGTCTTGTTTCTGTGCTAAATGCATGCATGGATAAACAAGTTTAAAAAGTAGATGAATGATCCACATTTTGGAGGAATTAAAATGGACCTGTAAAATGTAGCTTTGATTCAGAAAAAACAAAACAAAATGTATTAACTATACAGTGTAATGCGTACATGTATATGACTATACAATCATGTAATTAATCATGAATTCATGAATAAAATGTGTTTTTTACAGCACCTCTCTTAATAATCTCAGATTCAGATTCATTTATTTTTGCACTATTTTTCCTTTTTTTTAAATAGAATTTACAAATATGTAGGAAAAAGGAATGATAATATAAGCTATTAAATTTAATGAGCTAGGTTAGATGTGCGTAGTGGTCAAAGTAGCCGCTAGGCTTTCGAGTTGATCACTACCATAGGTATAATAGTCGAGGGAAGAATTATATAAATAGGAAAAAGTGCAGAGGAATTATACAAAAGAAATAAGAAAAAGAGCAGAGGAAAAGGGTGTTGGTAATACAAAAGGAAATATTGCTATAATTAGTTTACATATAAATAATTTCATGAATATAATAATCCTAATGCTAATGTTTCTCAAGTTTCATAATTTCTTGAATATAATAATCCTAATACTAATGTTGATACTTATGTTAATTATTCTAATGCTAATACTAATACTAATACTAATACTAATTCTAATACTAAGTACTGTAACAATACTAATACTGTAAATAATACAATACTAATACTGTAAATAATACGAAGAAGCCTTTACTGGAAGGAGACGTAATCCTGCTGTGGCTTTGAGAGCTACTGGTGTGCTTAAATGAAGCTGAGAATTCCTAGGAATTCCAAGGATTACTTGATCTTCTGAGGAGCATGGAAAAATTCCTAGGAATTCCTAGGAATGGAGGTCTTAATTTTCAAGGTAAATTGGAACATGGAATTCCTAGGAATTCCAAGGATTACTTGATCTTCTGAGGAGCATGGAAAAATCTCTAGGAATTCCTAGGAAATCCTAGGAATATTATTGTTGCCTGCAGGGTGACTTGGATTCCTAAGAATTCCTAGGAATTTCTAGGAATTCGTAAGAATTCCTAGGCATTTCTTGATATTCAAGGAATGGGAGAAAATATGTCACTTATTAAATGAACTGGTGTTCATATGAAACAATAATTATCTCAAAATATGTTTTATACTGCCTTTATTTAAGACAACATAAATGACTTGGTATAATATTGAATAAAGAGGTAACATACAATCCAATTACAAAACACGACAGAAAATAAAACAATTACAAATTAACTGTACTGTTATGAATGTCCTTTACATTGCAATTGAGTGGGAGCTTGAGTCACCAACACTGAAATTTCCAGCTCATGAACTTGATCTGATCTGCAACTGATAGACCTCTTCTTGTTCAATCAGTTACAACACATGCGAGGGCATGTGGTAAACCGCGGACTGGACTGGACTGGACTGGACTAGTAAAACGCGGACTAGTAAAACGCGGACTAGTAAAACGAGGACTAGTAAAACGCGGACTAGTAAAACGCGGACTAGTAAAACGCGGACTAGTAAAACGCGGACTAGTAAAACGCGGACTAGTAAAACGCGGACTAGTAAAACGAGGACTAGTAAAACGCGGACTAGTGAAACGCGGAATAGTAAAACGCGGACTAGTAAATGGAATTTAAATAAATATTATTCACGCATTTGCCAACAATAATAATAATTCACGCAATTCCCAACAATACTAGTTAATATTTCTCTTTATTGAACGTATAATCAACAAATCAGTGACGGTGCACAACTTCGCGTGTGCAAGTTAGCCAGTAACAAAATTCAAATTTGTTTTCTTGTTAACAAACCTCGAATTAAAACCTTAGCTATAGACCGTATACGTATCATCTCCGATATTTCACTGAGCTGTATAGTCGTTTGTTATATATCAAAAACGACAGGACGGTCCCCTGATACTTTATGAAGAACGAAATATTTTAAAGTATTGGCTTATAAATAATAAGGCCATGTCGCAAAACGTCCATCTGTCACGATCATATACTCGTGATGCAGCGTTTTCCGAGAGGTTTATTCAACTCTTAGATTTCATTTCCCGTTGTTCGCTCTTATCGTGGCATGTTGGTAACACTCATTAGCTTCTCTTGTTTGGACAGCCAACGGTACTTCGTCACTAATCACTTTCGAATTACGCAAACGCATTCTAACATATTCTAAAAATAAACTGGTCTGTAAAGGAGATAGATGGTCCTGGTAATGGGCTCCTAGCTTTGCGTATTTACTTACTTATCCTATTTAACACAAAAGGGAATAGGTCAAAACTAACAAAAACTACTGATCATGAAACCAGGGTCCGTTTAGACACGGTAAAACTTGAACAGTCGCCAGAATAAGTAACATTTTAGGACAAAATGCTATCTCAAGACAACAGAGATTTGACCGAGCGGTAATCGTCAGGGTGTTTATAGCTTATTCAGTTCCGTCCTTGCATTGTCTCTCATGTGGATGTCACAACGTAAATGTTTTGCATCTAATAAAGCTGACATAGCATTCATGAGGTCATCTCCTCCTTCCGTGTCATACACCAGAGCACCACCTGGTAAACGCTGGTCCCCTTCATAGAACTTTAGTTCGTCGATAGGGCCAATAGACAACTGTTCGTCACTCGCATTTACGGCATCTTGGGCAGCAATGTTTCCTGGAATTGAATGACGTAAAGAGTCCTTATAAACAGTACATAGAAAGTAAAACTTTCACAAGGAAGCAGTTGAACTTCAAAAGTTGAATTTATCATGCAGCCTATAAAAACATTGTGAGGGTAATTTAGTATCACGAAAAGAGAAGAAGAATAGCTTACTTTGAGGATCACCAGCTGAATCTATTTTCTCGTGACCATGAAGTTTTCGTTTCAGAGACTCTCTTCCATGTTGCTGTAAAAGGAAGTAGTGATTATAAAAACAGAGGTGATTCAACGTGAAATGATAATATAGAAACAATTATGTGTTTATAGTTTAACTTATTCTTCAGCACAAATGATGTCCATTTCAATCAGTGATATAGTATAGAAACAAAATAACACTGATCTAGCATTGATGACATCCGCAATGAAAGTCTTCGATGCCTACAAATTTCTCTAACATATAATAGTTTACGCTATAGGGTAGTGAAGGAAAATGCGCAACATTTCCTTTTTCTTAATATGTTAACGTGGCGTAAGAAAGGGCTCTTGTAAGGAAATATATCCGTTTTTCTCTCATGCTACAAGCCCTATACCTACTATAATCTAAGTAGTTTTATTCATACAGCTGTAGTGGTAAATATACTTCGAATTATAGTGATAAAGGATTTCGTGGGATTGTTAACTTACGTTTGCTTCATCGTTTCTTGAATCCAGTGCAATATCAATGGCACTAACGTTTCGCTTACAGCTGATATAATGCATGAATCAATGTTAAGCCGCAGGGGGGGGGGGGGGGGGGTCTCGGGCAGATGTGCGGCATTTGATCAATCTTGGCCTCCCCACCGTGGGGAATTTGATTACAAGCTTTGCCCCAGGGTGTGGACATTTGAATTCGACCAGTTGAGGACTGTGTCCTAGTCTTTTGTTTCCCGAGTCGCCATCTTGGATGTTGGAAGGTATGAATTTTAAAAATGCATTTTCATCTGTTTTCATTATTTAATAAGTTAAAAAGAACTCTTCACATTTATTTGGGATCACCTCCAGTTCCCCCATTGTCTCAGCTGTATATATATAGTTTAAGGAGGAATTTCGTTGCCCCAGGTGGGGCAATTTGATCACAATTGACCATTTTTTTTATTTCCCCAGTGTGGGGAATTTGACCAAAAATTCTCGAAAAAAGTCAAATGCCGCACCTCTGCCCGACCCCCTCCCCCCCCCTCCCTCCGGCTTAACATTGATTCATGCATAACATCCTGTCTCGTCTTTGGCTCCAGCTGTTTCAGTAAGATCTATCTTTTGTTTTCCATCCATGAAGCTCTCCTTCTCCATACCAAAGGAAATAATTACTTATTCCAACGATGGCAATTGCCTCTATGGAACTAGGCGGTATGTGCCTTTGCTGCCGTAACAGTGGGAACCCAAGCTGATTGGTCGTGTGATAGCACTGTAACTGAACGCCTGTCAAAACAATTCTTCGGCAGTGAATCGTAATTAAGGTAAATTAAAGAGACTCACAAATGTTCTCAAGTGGAACGCCTCTTTAACATGTCACATTCGAGTTTCGTTTTAAATTCAAAGAGTAACATTTTGTTTGAATAATTTCAAAAATGCAACTTCCATGTAAACCGTTCTGTTCATATGTCGGGATAGAGGCACGGTCTGCGAAAACAGCCGCTTCTTATTTCAGAGCGATCAGAGGTGGCTTAATAGTTTTCTCGGGATTTCGATAAGGGTATTTCCCCTTCCGACCGTCTCATGCTCTGAAGCACGATAACATGAAAAAAACCTCTCGGAAAACGCTGCATCACGAGTATATGATCGTGTTTTACCGTGTCTAAATGACCCTGGTTTCATGATCAGTACTTTTTGTTAGTTTTGACCTATTCCCTTTTGTGTTAAATAGGATAAGTAAGTAAATACGCAAAGCTTAAGGAGCCCATTACCAGGACCATCTATCTCCTTTACAGACCAGTTTATTTTTAGAATATGTTAGAATGCCTAACCCTCACAATGTTTTTATAGGCTGCATGATAAATTCAACTTTTGGAGTTCAACTGCTTCCTTGTGAAAGTTTTACTTTCTATGTACGGTTTATAAGGACTCTTTACGTCATTCAATTCCAGGAAACATTGCTGCCCAAGATGCCGTAAATGCGAGTGACGAACAGTTGTTTATTGGCCCTATCGACGAACTAAAGTTCTATGAAGGGGACCAGCGTTTACCAGGTGGTGCTCTGGTGTATGACACGGAAGGAGGAAATGACCTCATGAATGCTATGTCAGCTTTATTAGATGCAAAACATTTACGTTGTGACATCCACATGAGAGACAATGCAAGGAGGGAACTGAATAAGCTATAAACACCCTGACGATTACCGCTCGGTCAAATCTCTGTTGTCTTGAGATAGCATTTTGTCCTAAAATGTTACTTATTCTGGCGACTGTTCAAGTTTTACCGTGTCTAAACGGACCCTGGTTTCATGATCAGTAGTTTTTGTTAGTTTTGACCTATTCCCTTTTGTGTTAAATAGGATAAGTAAGTAAATACGCAAAGCTAGGAGCCCATTACCAGGACCATCTATCTCCTTTACAGACCAGTTTATTTTTAGAATATGTTAGAATGCGTTTGCGTAATTCGAAAGTGATTAGTGACGAAGTACCGTTGGCTGTCCAAACAAGAGAAGCTAATGAGTGTTACCAACATGCCACGATAAGAGCGAACAACGGGAAATGAAATCTAAGAATTGAATAAACCTCTCGGAAAACGCTGCATCACGAGTATATGATCGTGACAGATGGACGTTTTGCGACATGGCCTTATTATTTATAAGCCAATACTTTAAAATATTTCGTTCTTCATAAAGTATCAGGGGACCGTCCTGTCGTTTTTGATATATAACAAACGACTATACAGCTCAGTGAAATATCGGAGATGATACGTATACGGTCTATAGCTAAGGTTTTAATTCGAGGTTTGTTAACAAGAAAACACATTTGAATTTTGTTACTGGCTAACTTGCACACGCGAAGTTGTGCACCGTCACTGATTTGTTGATTATACGTTCAATAAAGAGAAATATTAACTAGTATTGTTGGGAATTGCGTGAATTATTATTATTGTTGGCAAATGCGTGAATAATATTTATTTAAATTCCATTTACTAGTCCGCGTTTTACTATTCCGCGTTTTACTAGTCCGCGTTTTACTAGTCCGCGTTTTACTAGTCCGCGTTTTACTAGTCCGCGTTTTACTAGTCCGCGTTTTACTTGTCCGCGTTTTACTTGTCCGCGTTTTACTAGTCCAGTCCACTCCAGTTCAGTCCGCGGTTTACCACATGCCGGTGACGAAGACCAAAACTTGAAGTAGCAAAATAGTATAAGAGATAAGCGCTATGTTTCATCACGTATATTCGTACCATATGGTTCTAGAGTTTAAATGACATTAAATCTAAACCTACTACTGTATCTGACCATTTTCTTTCTAGACCTAACCACTCTTACACCGACATGCAACTCTTACACCGACATCCCTCTAGAAATAATATACTCCTCAAGAGACTCAATACGGAAAGCCAGAGAAGCGCACCTTACAGATAAAACTAAAACTCTAGAACCATATCGTATATATGAATATACGTGATGAAACATAGTGCTTATCTCTTATATATACTATTTTGCTACTTCAAGTTTTGGTCTACGTCACTTCCCGTTTCCGCAATTTCTATTGCGAAATTTACCACATTTATAGATCTTCATGGATCTTCTTACCTTAGAGCTCTTCACTTGTAACATCTAGTACCTGAAGAAGGCTGGTTTGGCCAGCCGAAATATTGTAATATTCAATCAGTATAAAATCCTACGTTGTGTCAGCTTTGCCGTAGTCCTTGGACTTCGTATTCTCAATGAAAGCCACATAGACGTACTATATACCGTTTCAAAGGTCTTCAATTGAAGAAAGCATATGTTTAATCCGGCGTTTTGAACAAAAGTTAAAGCGTAGATGATGATATTTGGCAACGCGAAATGACCCCGTCCGCCAGAAAGAGTTCAGCCCTTCTGGCTTTGAAAATTTGTTTTGTAATTTTATAAATATCTAAATATCCCTTTCGAATCCCAACTAAATTTTCTAAAATACCGTAGAATCTCGGTTATAAGCCCTGGGCTTATACAACTTCGTAAGGGTTTTGGGTGGTTTTGGTTTTGGCTTATAACCTGGAGGGTTTATAACCGGGGGTCTTATAACCGGGATTATACGGTATGTCGGGAATTTATGACTATTGCGCATGACAGATTTTATCCCTTTTCAAAGTTGAAAAAGTAGTTTTTCATCCCATTTTGATACAAACCTGGTTATAAAAGTTGAACGAAAAATAACTTCAGACAAAATATTCGATAAAACGACTGTTTCATAGAAAAATTGAGCAAAACGCGAAAAGGCTGGACTTCAAAAGAGTTGTGTTTTTGGCCGAAAAGAAGAGCCAAGCAGCTCGATGAAGGTTTTCCCGTTTCCAAATATACTCGCAAACTAAATTATCTGACAAACTAAATTGTGCTGCTTTTCTCTTTTCTCATTCTTTTTGAATACCACATTGCATTAACGTAGAAATGTTTACGAAAAGTAGCGCAGAAAATCACAGGATAGCTACCCTGGTCCCAGAGATTTTCTCCGTTGATTCGAGAGAGCCGCGAAGAGGCGATCAGCGAGCTAGCGAGCCGTGAAGTGGCGAGGAGGAAAGAGAGAGAAAACCTCTGGGAGCGGGCGTCAATTGACTGATTGACTACCGCGCCAATAGATTTGAACGAGGGACAAGATATGTCCCTCCTTCCTGATTGGAGGAATATCTAACTACATTATAGCGGTGCTAAATGTACTCACAAACTAAATTGTGCTGCTTTTCTCTTTTCTTCTTCTTTTTTGAAGAGCTCTAAGGTAAGAAGATCTATGATGTGGTAAATTTAGCAATATAGAAATAGTAACGGTAGGGGATCCGGGTCATCCTCGCCCGGAAAATATTGATAATCTAGTTCCTCCTGAATGATATTTTCTGCATTTTGAGACCAAAGTTAAATGAAAAACTCTAGTAAAGCTAAGAGACTGACGACTTGTAATTTGTAATTGAGATTATTGATCTAAAGGTGTCCCTCAGCTCAACATGGCCAATCATAGCGAGTATTTCATAGTCACAATTTGTAATTCTCTAATCCTCATCAGATGGTCCTTCTTACTCCTCTTCTTGCTCTTCGCCGTATTTTTCATGTACCTTTTATTCATCATTCCTCTTTTTCCATTGTTGCCAGTGCTTTTGAATAATGCGACTATTTTCACCCTTACAGGTTTTCTAATATTTTGTGAAAGCTGATAGCCTTCAAATATTTGTTCAGTTCTGTCACACGAAGCTGCCTTGATTACAATAATATTCAATTGGAAAACTTCCTCCAGCTGCTTATTGTATTTTGTAACGACAAAAACATTGAAACCTTGTAGTTCCAGTGCTGAAATACATGAAATTAAAATTGATAATTTGATTGTTATTTTAATGAGGTTGACTCTGAAAGTTGTCGATAAAGGTTCGATGTGTCATTTTGGAAAAACGCTCTTGCAGACTCTCAAATAAACTCGAGAAACGGCAAAGAACCGTGGACGAAAATCCTGCTGGTTGCTACGTTGGATCTAAGTCATCAAAATGAAAATGAATACGAAGTCCAAGGACTACGGCAAAGCTGACACAACGTAGGATTTTATATTGAATATTACAATATTTCGGCTGGCCAAACCAGTCTTCTTCAGGTACTAGATGTTACAAGTGAAGATCTCTAAGGTAAGAAGATATATAAATGTGGTAAATTTCGCAATAGAAATTGCGGAAACGGGAGGTGACGTAGACCAAAACTTGAAGTAGCAAAATAGTATAAGAGATAAGCACTATGTTTCATCACGTATATTCATACCATATGCATGGTTCTAGGTTAAATGACATCAAATCTAAACCTACTACTGTATCTGAACATTTTCTTTCTAGACCTACCCACTCTTACACCGACATGCAACTTATCCCTCTAGAAATAATATACTCCTCAAGAGACTCAATACGGAAAGCCAGAGAAGCGCACCTTACAGATAAAACTAAAACTCTAGAACCATATGGTATATATGAATATACGTGATGAAACATAGTGCTTATCAGTCTCTTATATATACTATTTTGCTACTTCAAGTTTTGGTCTACGTCACATGAGAGGACGCAAGTGGGTTTGTACTGTAAGTACACCCGAGGATTAAGTAATTAAGTTGTGGTCAGGTTAGGTGTTATGTTCTGTCAATGAAACTGACTAAAGCTGTCATGATAGTCTTTATATTTCAAACTCATTTTAGTGTGATGCATTTTATTAAAATTCATAATCCGGTTCTCGCAACCCGAGATCACAGTTCTAGACATGGCGCCAAAGAAGGGCCTTTTGCCCTTCCGCACTGTTTGTAGTTTACAACTGCTCGATACTAGCGGCAGACGGTCACGAATATATCATCAGCTTCAGAATCTGTGGATTAATCGGTACGTGTAAGCTCACTTTGAGTTTTCCGGTGGACATAATTCCAAAGTGGAAAAGTAATTCCATTCAATTTGGAAAATGGCCGTCCGTATGAAGAACAAGAGTCGTCCTCTGAAGATGAAATTTTAGTCTCATTCTTTGGTCTGATTGGAGTAATTCTACTACAGCATCAAATGTCTCGTTCAATTTCGACAAATACTTGTTTCGGATATGGCTGTGAAACGGTGTGCTTTCCTTTGACCTCAACAAAGAATTATTCTGGCGGGAAACCAGTGAGATCAGTCGACTCGTCATCGTCACAATCTCTAAATACGAAAAATATTTGCCATAATACAGACAGGATACTCTACTCTCTGAGAAGACATTTCTGGTAAAGATATGTATGAGCCAATCAATGCTATACAGCCATGGTTTAAGAACACTAACTGATCTTTGTAAACGTGAGGTGCGCTATCAGTTACCCAGCTATCTCAAGTAGCTTTCGGAATGGTCTTCGGAACACAATCTTCTACTATGTGGAGATGATGCGGGCCCTGGCTGGGATGGCCTAAATTTTAAAACTGCGGAAAGGGTATTGTGGAAACACATGACAGGCGGTGAGTAAATCACAGATCACAAAACTTGGAAAGACGGAGGTAAGATTTGTTATTTAGTATTTTATTGAATTCAATACGTAGCATGTGCAAGGGCCCTGCTGGGTTAATTAGGTACGGATACTAGACCCTTTGTATTGTAATGCGGCCATTCGGCGTTTCCGTTTTAAAACAATAATTATTATACTGTACAATTACCATTTTCTAAATTAATAATATTTCCTGAAATTTATCATATATTCTCTTGATCTGGGTATTACCTAAAGAAAACCTAAAGAGGGCACAATAGTGGTGCTATTATAACTGCGTAAAAACTCCTGTTAAACAGAATATCTCTCTGTCAGGAACGCCTTGAGGTACCAACCATGCTTGTTATTTTACGCAGGTTTTTTTTTTTCAATTAACCCAGCTTTGTATTGTAATGCGGCCATTCGGCGTTTTCGTTTTAAAACAATAATTATTATACTGTACAATTACCATTTTCTAAATTAATAATATTTCCTGAAATTTATCATATATTCTCTTGATCTGGGTATTACCTAAAGAAAACCTAAAGAGGGCACAATAGTGGTGCTATTATAACTGCGTAAAAACTCCTGTTAAACAGAATATCTCTCTGTCAGGAACGCCTTGAGGTACCAACCATGCTTGTTATTTTACGCAGGTTTTTTTTTTCAATTAACCCAGCTTTGTATTGTAATGCGGCCATTCGGCGTTTTCGTTTTAAAACAATAATTATTATATACTGTACAATTACCATGTTCTAAATTAATAATATTTCCTGAAATTTATCATATATTCTCTTCATCTGTGTATTACCTAAATAAAACCTAAAGTGGGCACAATATTGGTGCTATTGTAACCGCGTAAAAACTCCTGTTAAACAGAATATCTCTCTGTCAGGAACACCTTGAGGTACCAACTATGCTTGTTATTTTACGAAGTTTTTTTTCAAATATTAACCAGTATTTTCGTATGTAAACATTTTAAATGCGTACGGAGTAACTTTAGGTCAGTCCAGTCAGGCACCCAGACGTTTCGTCGGAGCGTGCTACTGCTAGCGATAAACTGTATTTTTTGTATGTAAACATTTTAAATGCGTACGGAGTAACTTTAGGTCAGACCAGTGGCACCCAGATGTTTCGTCGGAGCGTGCTGCTGCTAGCGATAAACTGTATTTTTTGTATGTAAACATTTTAAATGCGTACGGAGTAACTTTAGGTCAGACCAGTGGCACCCAGATGTTTCGTCGGAGCGTGCTGCTGCTAGCGATAAACTGTATTTTTTGTAACTTTAGGTCAGACCAGTGGCACCCAGATGTTTCGTCGGAGCGTGCTGCTGCTAGCGATAAACTGTACTTTTTGTAACTTTAGGTCAGACCAGTGGCACCCAGATGTTTCGTCGGAGCGTGCTGCTGCTAGCGATAAACTGTATTTTTTGTATGTAAACATTTTAAATGTGCACGGAGTAACTTTAGGTCAGTCCAGTGGCACCCAGATGTTTCGTCGGAGCGTGCTGCTGCTAGCGATAAACTGTACTTTTGTAACTTTAGGTCAGACCAGTGGCACCCAGATGTTTCGTCGGAGCGTGCTGCTGCTAGCGGTAAACTGTATATTTTGTATGTAAACATTTTAAATGCGCACGGAGTAACTTTAGGTCAGTCCAGTGGCACCCAGATGTTTCGTCGGAGCGTGCTGCTGCTAGCGATAAACTGTACTTTTGTAACTTTAGGTCAGACCAGTGGCACCCAGATGTTTCGTCGGAGCGTGCTGCTGCTAGCGATAAACTGTACTTTTTGTAACTTTAGGTCAGACCAGTGGCACCCAGATGTTTCGTCGGAGCGTGCTGCTGCTAGCGATAAACTGTATTTTTTGTATGTAAACATTTTAAATGCGTACGGAGTAACTTTAGGCCAGTCCAGTGGCACCCAGATGTTTCGTCGGAGCGTGCTGCTGCTAGCGATAAACTGTACTTTTGTAACTTTAGGTCAGACCAGTGGCACCCAGATGTTTCGTCGGAGCGTGCTGCTGCTAGCGATAAACTGTACTTTTTGTAACTTTAGGTCAGACCAGTGGCACCCAGAGGTTTCGTCGGAGCGTGCTGCTGCTAGCGATAAACTGTATTTTTTGTATGTAAACATTTTAAATGCGTACGGAGTAACTTTAGGCCAGTCCAGTGGCACCCAGATGTTTCGTCGGAGCGTGCTGCTGCTAGCGATAAACTGTACTTTTGTAACTTTAGGTCAGACCAGTGGCACCCAGATGTTTCGTCGGAGCGTGCTGCTGCTAGCGATAAACTGTACTTTTTGTAACTTTAGGTCAGACCAGTGGCACCCAGATGTTTCGTCGGAGCGTGCTGCTGCTAGCGATAAACTGTAGTTTTTGTAACTTTAGGTCAGACCAGTGGCACCCAGATGTTTCGTCGGAGCGTGCTGCTGCTAGCGATAAACTGTACTTTTTGTAACTTTAGGTCAGACCAGTGGCACCCAGATGTTTCGTCGGAGCGTGCTGCTGCTAGCGATCGATAAACTGTATTTTTTGTATGTAAACATTTTAAATTTCGTACGGAGTAACTTTAGGTCAGACCAGTGGCACCCAGATGTTTCGTCGGAGTGTGCTACTGCTAGAGATAAACCGTAGAAATCATGAACAGTAAATAATGGAATAAAAGAAAATTGTCTCATAAATGTTACAATAAAAACAATTTTAAAATAATGACTTGATATTGATTTCCTTCCGGCTGAAGTACTCTAATCTAACGAAAAACAAAGTATTTACCCCTTCAACTATTCTATTTATATCTATAACACACTCAGTGATAGAAAACTAAATGAAAAAATAACAATTCCTTCATTGTGTGAGAAATAAAATAAAATTGCAGACTATAGTCGGCCAAGCCGGGTTATCCTGGTGAATAGGACTGGATACATGAAGAAAAAATACAGCCCATGCAGTGCCGGTCCATGCAGTATCTTTCAATTCGAAGCCGGCCGGGGATGCCTTGCCGGTTTTCTATCTCAACCGGCTTCCAACTAAATCGATGACTATCTACCGATGTACTCACCATTATTGGTCATTTTGTAGTCAAAATCTAATTCTAAGCATTTGGAAAACCATGAGGAAAAATGTATTCCGGTTTTGTTTGTCATCTACTGACGGTCATGGCCTGTTTCAGCAATTTGATCTGGTTTATCCTTTGACGTAAAAGTGTATAGAATCGTCTAATAGGATTATTGGGGATTTAGACACCCCGAAACTTGAAACACAGCGTGGGTAATGGGAAGTATGAATGGAATCCAGGATAAGGTACAAAGAAATTAGCCGACGTACTTACAGTACACACCCACTTGCGTCCTCTCATGTCCCGTTTCCGCAATTTCTATTGCGAAATTTACCACATTTATAGATCTTCATGGATCTTCTTACCTTAGAGCTCTTCACTTGTAACATCTAGATATATATATATAACTTTATTTACCCACGGAATATCTCATCAGGATTTAAAAATAAATAAATATATAAGTAATGATAATGTAAATAAAAATAAATAATAACATCTAATCATAACTACTATAATAATAATAATCTAATTTTAAATAATGCTAAGTTTAGTACCTGCTTTCCATGAGAGCCGTGCATTACATATAATATATTATAAAAATTAAGAATAAAAATAAGACTTTAGAATAACAGTTAGACTTGTTCAAAACAGCCCGCTCGAAAACTGCTAAGATTATTTGCTTGCCGCAACCCGACTGGGAGGCTATCCCACAGCACCGCACCCTTATAACCAAAGCTATCCTTAAGATAATTTGTGCGGGGCATAGGAATAGCCAGTTTGCCCTCGGTGTCTCTCAAAGAATAAGAGGTAACATTACGATATGTAAACATGGACCGCATATAGTCTGGGGCAAGACCATTCATTGATTTGTAGACCATGACTGCGGTTTGAAATTTTCGTTGCGAAGCGAGTTTTTTCCAACCAAACCTCTCAATCAGAATATCGGCATCAGCGTCATAGTTGGAGAACGATAAGACCCTTGCAGCTCGATTTTGCAACTTTTGAAGCTTAGTAGCACAAGTTATGCTACAACTATCCCAGACAATGCAACAATAATTGAAATGTGGTTGAATAAGGGAATTGAAGATTGAATGCATGGTTTTATCAGGAACACAATTTCTTACACGTTTCAGGGTTCCAATTCCAGAAGCAATCTTTTTAGTCAACCCCTTGATGTGCACATTCCATGATAGATTTTGGTCAATATGCACACCAAGTGATTTTGTATGAGGCACCTGCTTTATAGGGACGCCATCGATTGCCAGGATTGGAGCTGACTGAAACGTGGATAATCTTTGTCGTGACCCGATAACCATAAACTCTGTTTTTGATTGGTTTAAGGTAAGCTTGTTAGCGACAAGCCAATCATTAACGCTTGCAAGGTCTTGATTGACATAATAATTAATGTCATCTACATTATTACTTGCAAATGTTAAATGAGTATCATCCGCATACATACGGGGCTGGGAGTGTGCAAGACAATTTGGTAAGTCATTTATGTAGATGAGGAAAAGCAAAGGACCTAAAATTGTCCCTTGTGGAATTCCACAGCGCAGAGAACGGGTACTAGAAAGTTGCCCATTCACAAAACACTTTTGATTGCGCTCATAAAGGTATGACTTAAACCAATTACTTGCTTTCCCCCCAAACCCGTATGCATTAAGCTTTGATAGCAAAATCCCATGGTCTACTGTATCGAATGCTTTTTTAAGATCTAGAAATACGACGGCATTCACATTGCCACGATCGATATTGTAGGCCCAGTTGTTGGTGGCCTCAAGAAGGGCAGTCACCGTAGAGTGAAGACTCCGAAAACCCGATTGACTGTCAGATAGCAATTTGTTTTCGATTAGAAAATCATGAACTTGATTATAAACAATCCTCTCGAAAACTTTTGCTATTACTGGAATTATTGATATGGGACGATAATTGTCCAAATCTCTACGCTGTCCCTGTTTGAACAATGGAATTACCTTAGCACATTTCCATTCATCTGGAAATATACCTGTAGTAATTGAGCAGTTGAAAATAGTACAAAGGGATTCCGCTATCAAGTCGGGACATATACGGAAAAGTCTAGCAGAGATTTTATCCAAACCCGTCGCTTTAGATTTGCAAAGTTTAGATAAAAGAGAGAAAACAACTGCAGGATTTGTCTGTTTGATTTGAAAATTACCACCATCAAGACAATCATTGCTATTTCGAGGTGCAAGATAGTCTAGGTGTGAAATATTTTCAGAATGAGGTATTCTCTCAGCTAGCTTAGGCCCTATGTCGGCAAAGTGATTGTTAAACGTTTCACATAATTGATTAGAGTCTGTCACAGGAGATCCATTACACACGATCTCCTTTATATGAGAGTTGTTTTGCTTTCTTGAAGTCAGCTCATTAATAATACCCCAAGTTTTTTTGATATTATTCTCATTTTCGTGGAAAGCTGTCTTGTAATGAACCTCCTTTGTACGTTTTATTTCCCCATTCACAAAATTGCGGGCTTTTTTAAAAGCGGACCAGTCATATGGGTCTTTAGATTGTATCGCTTTAATCTTGAGAATATCCCTATCGCGCATGAGTTGCTTAAGCTCGGGCGTAATCCAAGGCGAGTTTGAATTTCTGACACGTCTTGTACGCATGGGTGCATGCCTATCTACCACTTTCATGAAGGTGGCTTTCCAGGCATGCCACATGCGATTTGGGTTATTAGATTCTGTTATACCCTCCCAATCTTGTGAATTTATATCATTTCGGAAACTGTCAGGGTCAAAGTTTTTGAAACTTCTATATGTAGTTGTAGAATGACCCCGGGAAAATAAGCCAATTGAAAGTTTACGAAATGAATATATTAAGCTATGATCACTGATGCCGACATGAGAGACACCAGAGCAAACAATTTTATCTAATGCATTGGTAAAGATAAGGTCGATTGTGGTAGATGATGACTCCGTAATGCGAGTAGGTTCACTTATCAATTGTTCTAAACCATAAAGCTCGGCAATACCAGGAAGCAGCCCTGTGTTGTGATCAAACACACTGGCCCCGACATTGCAATTTAGGTCACCCAGCAAATGATACTCAACATTTTCAGCATCAAGTCTACCGATGAAAGTTTCAAAAAAATTCATTTTGTCGACTTTTGAATCTGGCGGTCTGTACCATGTTGTGATGAGAAATGGATTGGAATTAGGCTTGTGAATTTCAATGCACAAATTTTCCAGCTCATCGATGGACAAGTCTAAGCGAGCCGAGAAATTTACATTTGATCGTACATAAAAACAAACACCTCCGTACGTTTTCCCATCAGCACCGCGAAAACCCCTGTCCCTACGAATGATTTCGTAGCCAGAAATGTATATATCATTATCACTAACAGATTGATCAAGCCATGTCTCATTTAAAGCTAGAACATCAATCGGGTTATCAGCAAGCAAAACTCGCAATTCATCGATATGCTTCGTTAAATCTCTTATATTAAGTGAAGCTAATTTAAAACCCCGGGTAGTGGGAATTACGGGCTGGGATGAAACAAGTCAAGCAGACATATTATTAGCAAAATCTGCTAAATTCTGCTCTAAAGCTAAGCCACCACGGTTGTTGAGATGTAGTCCCTTTGAGTTTAGGTGAGAACTGTTGATGTTTTTATTATCCAAGAAGAAGGCTGAAGAAGGCTGGTTTGGCCAGCCGAAATATTGTAATATTCAATCAGTATAAAATCCTACGTTGTGTCAGCTTTGCCGTAGTCCTTGGACTTCGTATTCTCAATGAAAGCCACATAGACGTACTATATACCGTTTCAAAGGTCTTCAATTGAAGAAAGCATATGTTTAATACGGCGTTTTGAACAAAAGTTAAAGCGTAGATGATGATATTTGGCAACGCGAAATGACCCCGTCCGCCAGAAGGAGTTCAGCCCTTCTGGCTTTGAAAATTTGTTTTGTAATTTTATAAATATCTAAATATCCCTTTCGAATCCCATCTAAATTGTCTAAAATACCGTAGAATTCCGGTTATAAACCTGGGCTTATACAACTTCGTAAGGGTTTTGGGTGGTTTTGGTTTTGGCTTAAACCTGGAGGGCTTATAACCGGGATTATACGGTATGTCGGGAATTTATGACTATTGCGCATGACAGATTTTATCCCTTTTCAAAGTTGAAAAAGTAGTTTTTCATCCCATTTTGATACAAACCTGGTTATAAAAGCTGAACGAAAAATAACTTCAGACAAAATATTCGATAAAACGGCTGTCTCATAGAAAAATTGAGCAAAACGCGAAAAGGCTGGACTTCAAA
Source organism: Actinernus sp. WN-2022 (assembly GCA_030867875.1). Classification (NCBI taxonomy): domain Eukaryota; kingdom Metazoa; phylum Cnidaria; class Anthozoa; order Actiniaria; family Actinernidae; genus Actinernus; species Actinernus sp. WN-2022. The sequence continues at coordinate 152,246,543 of JAOWCC010000577.1, forward strand.
AGAGTTGTGTTTTTGGCCGAAAAGAAGAGCCAAGCAGCTCGATGAAGGTTTTCCCGTTTCCAAATATACTCGCAAACTAAATTATCTGACAAACTAAATTGTGCTGCTTTTCTCTTTTCTCATTCTTTTTGAATACCACATTGCATTAACGTAGAAATATTTACGAAAAGTAGCGCAGAAAATCACAGGATAGCTACCCTGGTCCCAGAGGTTTTCTCCGTTGATTCGAGAGAGCCGCGAAGAGGCAATCAGTGAGCTAGCGAGCCGTGAAGTGGCGAGGAGGAAAGAGAGAGAAAACCTCTGGGAGCGGGCGTCAATTGACTGATTGACTACCGCGCCAATAGATTTGAACGAGGGACAAGATATGTCCCTCCTTCCTGATTGGAGGAATATCTAACTACATTATAGCGGTGCTAAATGTACTCACAAACTAAATTGTGCTGCTTTTCTCTTTTCTTCTTCTTTTTTGAAGAGCTCTAAGGTAAGAAGATCTATGATGTGGTAAATTTAGCAATATAGAAATAGTAACGGTAAGGGATCCGGGTCATCCTCGCCCGGAAAATATTGATAATCTAGTTCCTCCTGAATGATATTTTCTGCATTTTGAGACCAAAGTTAAATGAAAAACTCTAGTAAAGCTAAGAGACTGACGACTTGTAATTTGTAATTGAGATTATTGATCTAAAGGTGTCCCTCAGCTCAACATGGCCAATCATAGCGAGTATTTCATAGTCACAATTTGTAATTCTCTAATCCTCATCAGATGGTCCTTCTTACTCCTCTTCTTGCTCTTCGCCGTATTTTTCATGTACCTTTTATTCATCATTCCTCTTTTTCCATTGTTGCCAGTGCTTTTGAATAAAAGCGACTATTTTCACCCTTACAGGTTTTCTAATATTTTGTGAAAGCTGATAGCCTTCAAATATTTGTTCAGTTCTGTCACACGAAGCTGCCTTGATTACAATAATATTCAATTGGAAAACTTCCTCCAGCTGCTTATTGTATTTTGTAACGACAAAAACATTGAAACCTTGTAGTTCCAGTGCTGAAATACATGAAATTAAAATTGATAATTTGATTGTTATTTTAATGAGGTTGACTCTGAAAGCTCAAGCCTAAGTTCTCGATAAAGGTTCGATGTGTCATTTTGGAAAAACGCTCTTGAAGACTCTCAAATAAACTCGAGAAACGGCAAAGAACCGTGGACGAAAATCCTGCTGGTTGCTACGTTGGATCTAAGTCATCAAAATGAAAATGAATACGAAGTCCAAGGACTACGGCAAAGCTGACACAACGTAGGATTTTATATTGAATATTACAACACATCGGCTGGCCAAACCAGTCTTCTTCAGGTACTAGATGTCACATGCAAGTGAAGAGCTCTAAGGTAAGAAGATATATAAATGTGGTAAATTTAGCAATAGAAATTGCGGAAACGGGAGGTGACGTAGACCAAAACTTGAAGTAGCAAAATAGTATAAGAGATAAGCACTATGTTTCATCACGTATATTCATACCATATAGACCCATTCGAAAAATGGAGTCCAATTTAAAAAGCTATTGTCCTGGTAACGTGAACACGAGGCTATTCACTACAAACAAAAGCTTTTGAACGTGTAAGCGAGGCTAGTCAGTCCTAAACAATAGTTAATTAAATTGGACGCCATTTTTCGAATGGGTCTATGGTTCTAGGTTAAATGACATTAAATCTAAACCTACTACTGTATCTGAACATTTTCTTTCTAGACCTAACCACTCTTACACCGACATGCAACTTATCCCTCTAGAAATAATATACTCCTCATGAGACTCAATACGGAAAGACAGAGAAGCGCACCTTACAGATAAAACTAAAACTCTAGAACCATATGGTATATATGAATATACGTGATGAAACATAGTGCTTATCAGTCTCTTATATATATACTATTTTGCTACTTCAAGTTTTGGTCTACGTCATTTCCCGTTTCCGCAATTTCTATTGCGAAATTTACCACATTTATAGATCTTCATGGATCTTCTTACCCTAGAGCTCTTCACTTGTAACATCTAGTACCTGAAGAAGGCTGGTTTGGCCAGCCGAAATATTGTAATATTCAATCAGTATAAAATCCTACGTTGTGTCAGCTTTGCCGTAGTCCTTGGACTTCGTATTCTCAATTAAAGCCACATAGACGTACTATATACCGTTTCAAAGGTCTTCAATTGAAGAAAGCATATGTTTAATACGGCGTTTTGAACAAAAGTTAAAGCGTAGATGATGATATTTGGCAACGCGAAATGACCCCGTCCGCCAGAAGGAGTTCAGCCCTTCTGGCTTTGAAAATTTGTTTTGTAATTTTATAAATATCTAAATATCCCTTTCGAATCTCATCTAAATTGTCTAAAATACCGTAGAATTCCGGTTATAAACCTGGGCTTATACAACTTCGTAAGGGTTTTGGGTGGTTTTGGTTTTGGCTTAAACCTGGAGGGCTTATAACCGGGATTATACGGTATGTCGGGAATTTATGACTATTGCGCATGACAGATTTTACCCTTTTCAAAGTTGAAAAAGTAGTTTTTCATCCCATTTTGATACAAACCTGGTTATAAAAGCTGAACGAAAAATAACTTCAGACAAAATATTCGATAAAACGGCTGTTTCATAGAAAAATTGAGCAAAACGCGAAAAGGCTGGACTTCAAAAGAGTTGTGTTTTTGGCCGAAAAGAAGAGCCAAGCAGCTCGATGAAGGTTTTCCCGTTTCCAAATATACTCGCAAACTAAATTATCTGACAAACTAAATTGTGCTGCTTTTCTCTTTTCTCATTCTTTTTGAATACCACATTGCATTAACGTAGAAATATTTACGAAAAGTAGCACAGAAAATCACAGGATAGCTACCCTGGTCCCAGAGGTTTTCTCCGTTGATTCGAGAGAGCCGCGAAGAGGCAATCAGTGAGCTAGCGAGCCGTGAAGTGACGAGGAGGAAAGAGAGAGAAAACCTCTGGGAGCGGGCGTCAATTGACTGATTGACTACCGCGCCAATTGATTTGAACGAGGGACAGGATATGTCCCTCCTTCCTGATTGGAGGAATATCTAACTACATTATAGCGGTGCTAAATGTACTCACAAACTAAATTGTGCTGCTTTTCTCTTTTCTACTTCTTTTTTGAATACCACCAAGAACGATTACTTTTACTTTTTTGGGGCATTGCATTAACGTAGAAATCTTTACGAACGAAAAGTAGCGGAGAAAATCATAGGATAGCGAGAATGAAAAAACATGCCTCGTGAATAACAACAGCTGTCAATCATTTTATGTGCTTTTTCTAGCGGGACATCAGAAAGTCGCATTTTCAAGGCTTTTAATTAAAAAATATTTTAGTTTTAGTTTTTTGTGATGCTAGATTAGGGCTTTTAGATTTATAATTTACGAAAAAACGTAATTTCGAAACTTTTCCATTTTTACCATTAGCGATCGACGAGACACGTACCTACAGGGGTTCAAAAAAGTATTCATTTACCGTAGTGTCATCGAAATTTTTAACGAGGCCAGAAATTATTATTGAAAGCTGGTTTATATAATGAATATTGCATGGCATCCCAAAAGAGGATGGCAGTTACTGAGAAGTTGGCAGTTAAAAGAAGTTGACGTGGCGTCAGTAAACATTTTGATAATGGTTGCCAAATTAAAAGAAACGACATAACACCTGCAGCGAGCCTTCATGACTCGTAAAATATTCAGTTACGCGTTTTCACAGCAGTTCTTCACCAGTTAAGGCCCTATATAAAGCTTAACAAGTGAGAAATCTGAGACTAACCGGTTCTTTATCCATTGCAATCCCGATTTCAATTTCTTTGGAATTTATAATACTAACAGTTCCCAACACATTTGGAAAGCAAGCAGTGATCTGTGGTGGCGACTTATTTGTCGGACGTCGATCTTTCAGAAATAAGAAATTATCACAGTCAGAAAGAGCTTTAAAAACAACAAGAAATTACGGGAAAGTTCTCCTTGTTACTTTCCTTTATGAATCGAATCAGAGGTTAAAGAACGCAACTACAAGACGTATGGAAAGAATTACGTTGGCGGGCAGGGGAAAGTACTGATTTCCATAACGTGTGGTTATAGTGGCGGCGTCAGCTCTCATTCTCACTGACATCCTCGCCAACCAGACTCAGGTTAGATCATATCGATTTCTCCAATCCGCTATTACTTAAATAGTGTGAAGGCCCGTTCAACGACTGAATCCATTCTACCGTACTTAAAGCCGACAATAATAATCTCGCCGAGAAAGCTATAGAATGGATGCCGGGGATGTAGTTTTGTCGGTTCTTTTTGCTGGCATTGCAGTCCTTGGAATAGCGTTCAATGCGATAGTCATCGCCGTTATCTATCGCACGCGATCCTTGCGAACACCAATGAACTATCTTTTACTCAACTTGGCCATTAGTGACATCATGATAGCTACCTTCATTCTTCCACGACATGTGTTTTTCAACACATTTACTCACCCCAAAGGCATGAGCGGAGATTTGTTGTGTAAATTTGTAACAGGCGGGGGTTTTATCTGGATCGGCGCAACCGCAGAGGGATACACGCTCATCACCATCGCCTTTGAGAGATATTTTGCAATCGTCCAGCCCCACAACGTAAGCGCAAGAATCACAAACATGAAACTCAAATGGATTGTTCCTCTTTGCTGGGGAATAAACACGGTTGTGAATCTACCCAGTTCGGCTTCTTTGGCGTACATCGAAAGCGCACATTTTTGTCTCGAGTCGTGGCCTAAGTGGGTCGAACCAAGGGCATATGTGGGATTTATATTTGTCGTGGGAATGAGCTCCGTTATATCCATGCTGGTTCTATACTCGTTTATTTTATACTCCTTGTGGAGCGGCAAAGAGCGCGTTACTGAGTTGTCGCAAAATGCCCGCTTTCGAGCTCGCAAACGAGTTACCAAAATGCTAGTGATAATCACAGTTTTCCACATCATCTGCCGCGTTCCTAACTATACATTTTACCTGATGGTTTACGCTGCCCCTGGGGCCATATATGGCTCTATGGTTTACAACATCACAGTTTTGTTTATCTTAATCAATTCTACGTCCCATCCGTTTCTCCTTTGCTGGAATATACGCACTTTTCGACAAGAGTTGCGAAAGCTGTTAGGCTGTCAGAATGCGGCGGTAGATCCGTCTGTTTTGGGAGAAAGCGTTGTTGTCACAAACGTTTTCAACGTCAACAAATAACTAAATGGACACTTGATCTTCAAGATATATTTTCAACGCTACTGGGTTGGAAAAGAAGATGCTTTTGAACACAGTTTTCTACAATCAAGCATCGGGCCAAGAAAAGACGAAATAAAGAGCAGTCTGCCCTGCTAGCAGAATGGTCACTAAACGTTTTCATCAGTTGTTTTCACGATACTAATGTCTTCGAAGCTTCGTGCACGTTCGCCATGCATGCGCAGTAACTACGCAAAACAGCTCCGCTTAATTGTGAACAGAAAAGAACGGAAACTGCGACGTCGGTGACTTTTTCGTAGCCTAAGAAACCGATGGAGTGCACAACTGAAAGATGGGATTTGTTGAGGGTAACTGATTAAAAAATTATTTATGCACCTTGTTGTAATATTTTTAACGTGATCTGACACTTACTGTGTCGAAACTGCGATTTGATTGGATCAGAAACTATTGACGGGGAAGCTATTTCAATGTTATACAATATGCTATACTTGTTAATATCTTTATCAGATCGTGTTTATTGCTCGTTTTGTAAGATACTGTCGTTTACATGAAAAGCAAAAAAAGGCAGGTACATCTTGATTTTACATTACGATTTCATGACATTGATGGGCGTCTCTCAGAGAAAACCAAACGATTCTAAAAAAAATTTTATTAAGCTGATTAGCTAAATCGGGCTTTATTGCTTTAAAAATTATGATGGCGTACCCGTGAAAAAAAATCAAATCAGACTACTCAAACGATGCCGATGAATCTTTTCAAAACGCAAAATGTATTATTAAATAGCATGTTTCTGAATGTAGATGTAGAGCTCGTGCGTTTAGTAGACATGGATTCTATTTTGCAATACTGATTTGAATAACAAAGTAATAATATCAACACAAATAGTTTTCTATCCAATTGAAAACGAATGCAATCCTTTTTGAAGCTCTCTAAGAGCGATTGCCGGACGTATTACAAAAGTTGACATATACCTAAATTTGTTTTTCATGACAAACGTTACTGATAAAACCGATAAAACGGAGAAAGGGAACGCCATGCAAGTGAACGCTCACCTCATGCAGATAGCACCCTATAGAGCATGCAGAAATAGGCTTCCGGTGGTCAAAACAAACCAATGTAATTGATCGTATATAATTAGTTACAAAAGCAGGGGTGCCCGTACGAATAGGAAAGACTTAGAGCTACCAAAAGCTAGCTCCTAAAATAGGGAATCATATTTGTTTGGATCAAGGAACATTTCACAAGAGTTACATTCATCACCGTGCAACGATGTTGCTCTCCAACATCTTGTATGTTTAACTATATGGTGCTGACGCAAAAAAACTATTCAAACACTAAACAGACCCCGTCACGAGAAAGATTACACTAAAATTATTAAGATTACCGAGTTTGAGGAAGCCGGTTTGTTTTGATAATAAAAATCGCAAAACTCAGCGGAGAGTACATGTATTTGTATGGCTTTAGGGCCGACGGCGTCCTCACAAACCACACATTCTTTCAATTTAGCAATTTTTGAAAGCTTGCTATTCAGTTTTTATTTAACCAAACTCGGTAAACTTTCTCCCAGTCCCTTCCTCAACTCCGAAATGGCAAATATATTTATTTTGTTCTCACCCGGACCAGCTAGTCTCTATAGTTTTACAGCACAAGTGCATTCATAATATTGCACCAATACATCATTCACTCGAGATCTTTTCTGTACGTTCCAGTGTATATAATCTCAGAGAGCAACTAATTTATACTAAATTAGCTGGTGGCGGTGTACAACACACGTCGTATATTTACACAATTCGTTTAGATGAGTTACATCACAACTAGCCAGACTTTGTAGTAACCTGATAAACTTAGACTCACACCTTCCCAGCATACTTCCAGGTCTTGTCTTACTACAGGCCTACTTTATCACTCAAATGAATTCGTGGGTGCCACCTTGTGTTCAAGACAACCATCTAATTAACATACGCATCCCGTCGTGCATTAGAGGAGTTGAGCAACCGTTCCATGGCCAGAGCACTTGGTTGTTAGTCTTCGGAGCAAGCGAGAAATAAACAGAACATTACAATATGTACATACATTTTCTCAGTATTCAACAACTATGTTGTGCTATTACTATTTTCTATATACGGCCAGGCGCCCATAACTAGGAGCGTCCATATGTCCAATATAGTTATCACAGCGTTTTTACAAGTTGGGCTATTTTTAGATTATTTTCCCCGCCAATTAATGGTTGCACCGTGGCGGAACAAAAGATGCCTCATTACACTATTTTTGTTATACCAAACAACATGGCTGCTACGCTTTTGTTATTTGATTCCCGTAGGAATAATTGCAACTCAACAATAGCGGGAAACCGTTCTAAAAATATTCTAACTTGTGAAAACGTTGTGACATAGGCCTAGTATGCGGGATGGACGCTGTGACATAGGCCTAGTATGTGGGATGGACGCTGTGACATAGGCCTAGTATGCATATGCGGGATGGAAGCTGTGACATAGGCCTAGTATGCGGGTTGGACGCTGTGACATAGGCCTAGTATGCGGGATGGACGCTGTGACATAGGCCTAGTATGCGGGATGGACGCTGTGACATAGGCCTAGTATGTGGGATGGACGCTGTGACATAGGCCTAGTATGCATATGCGGGATGGAAGCTGTGACATAGGCCTAGTATGCGGGATGGACGCTGTGACATAGGCCTAGTATGCGGGATGGACGCTGTGACATAGGCCTAGTATGCGGGATGAATGCTGTGATATAGGCCTAGTATGCGGGATGGACGCTGTGACATAGGCCTAGTATGCGGGATGGACGCTGTGACATAGGCCTAGTATGCGGGATGAACGCTGTGACATAGGCCTAGTATGCGGGATGGACGCTCCTAGTTATGGGCTCCTGATACGGCTCGTGATCAGTTAAATTAACGAGTTACTTGCAACTCACTAGTTATAACTTGGTAGACTGCTTGCATTATTTGTCATGATGATAATATAGTTTAATATATACACTGTTATATTGTATGTCATTCTATGTATACTCTAGTTGCTGCGTGCGCAGCGAGCAGCAACCTATTTCGAACGTCTTTGATGTGCCGATACCGAAGTTCATATGAATTATTTTGGGTTCCTCGACCTACATTGTTCCTCGACCTACATTGTTCCTCGTTATCATTTCATCGAAGCAGAGAACTGGTAACTACAATACGCGCTTTCGGTTCATAATTTGTGTTATTGGCCATAGCAATCTCGTACCCAGACCCCATTTGTTTCTTACTGCGCATCATGCTCGATGAAAAAATAGGGCTCTGGAAGAATCCGATTTTTGTGTATTCTGATTGGCTGTTCTGAACAATGCAATTTCACCGGAAGTCAAACATAAAGCATTTCTGGAGGGTGTATTTATTTAGACAAAGGCATTGGAAATTGGGGCCGGGTTATCTAAACGCTAAAAACAGTTGGATTTTACCTAAATGGATGCCGCTAAAAATCTTCAGGGATTCTTAGATATTTGCTTGTATCCACTCGGGAGCTGAGTTCATATAACTTCATCGTCAACACACATCGCACACAGTACATGAATTCTCAGAATTCTAAAATCGAACTCAACTGGATACCGTAACAGATAGGTAATACTGATATGTTCCCATATTAACAACAATGTTCGTAAGTGCTCTATAGACTGAAGTGGCGTTTCCCGATTTCGTAAACTTGTGAACAGGCGCTGATCGCTTAAATATAAGCGTTTGTATGGGAATGTAACGAACTCCAGCTTTCAAGGAGCTAAAATACGAGAGAATCGTAAGTAAAAATGCCTTGACGTGCTTCTACTGTGTATTCAGTTGCTGTGTGTGTGGTCATCTGGCTCAGGTAAGGCGATTTCGGCGAGTTTTCGATCCCCATGAATCCTCTTGTGTACTCAGGAATCTGTGATGTCTGACATCCATCGCACGATAAAGAAACACGAGCCTAATGCATGAAAATAAAGCTTTAAAATCCAAACTAAAAACGGCAGAAGATGAAAGAGACTCCCTAAGGCTTGCCCTGACATTAGCAAGCGAAAGATCACTATCAAGATACCGGGTGAGAGAGAATCGAACCCGAAGAAACGACTTCTCAGGGTGATGTAATGATAAGCATGCGCAGAATCAACGGAAGTCCGTGATTCGCGGACTTCCGGAATCGGATTCTTCCAGAGCCCAATGTTTTCGTCGAACATGCGCAGTAAGAAACAAATGGGGTCTGGGTACGAGATTGTGACCATAGCGAATGAGACCTCAACTATACCCACAATAATCCCCGCTTCTATCGCTTTAGGTAAATAGGATATTGCACAAAAAGTTATTGAAATATTCTATCAAAACATTAGGATGTTGTTTACTGAATCCGAGCAGAGTTTCTGCGTTTGATTCTTTTCTCACCAGAGTAACAGACGATACGATCAGATGTTTTCCTGGTGCTCTGGGAAGGCTAGAAGGATTAAAGCCTTGTCTGACGGATGTTCCTTGCTTTAACGAACTGAAGAACAGCTGCTTGACCCATTGTGTTTACGCATTTAATTTAATGCAAATGATCAAACTGAAACAATCGCAAACGGAACTGGGTCGTCGCACAGTCGTGACTGTCGATCTTCACACGCTGTGACGTCCTCTGTACATATATGACAACAAACAAACGGGAAAATATAAGCTATTTGTTTTATATAACAATAGACCATTTTCTCAGGTATGCGCACGCAATATTGGCCTGCCAAATCACTTTTTGAACAATAGCCGCCAATTTTTTAACAATAGCCGATAATTTGAATAACAAAGGCTGTCGCATCAGAACGAGTCTAACAAAAGCTAACAAAACTCACGGCCCGCCAAGAAATACTTCATGTAGGCAGCTTGGATTTAGACTGGTATGTAATCAACTAAAGTCGATTGAGGTATGCTAACCGCCGTGGAAAGCGAGTAGCATCTGACGTTTCGAGCGTTAGCCCTTCGTCCGTTGGATGAAGTTAGCCGTTAGTTGGTGTATCACTTTTATGGCGCGTACAATTATTGGTGAACCGTTTTTACGTGCACGAGCTTGAAATTAATCCGTATAAACAGTTTACAGATGTAGAATAATTGTCCAAATACGACGTTATTAGTTCCAAATTTCTTCGTAGAAGTGGTCCTTAGTATAGTTGTAACTTATTGGTCAGCCCAGACTGCCCAGGTATGCCTCAATACCGGTGAAATGTAAGGAAGTTATGGGAGCTGAAATAGATAAACTTGCGTTATCATCAATAGCACTTAGTGCTATTAGCATGTGTGTTACCTAGATACTTTTTACCCTAGCAAGCGCGATATTTTGAAATACTCTACATTTATTAATATTTATTATTATTTGTTGTTGTTATTGATATCATTATAGTGTTGTTATTAATATTACTAGTATTATCTAATTGTAAATAAGCAAACATTGATTGTATTCTTAGAATTTAATATCAAATTTTCACCCTTTATCTTAGTTAGTTGACTGCACGTACACATTGTAAACGAGCTTATGCTCATTAGTGACTACGTGGGTAAATAAACTACTACTAGCAACGTTTTGTCCAGCCAATCCTCTCTCCGCCGCTAAGTGTTAAAAAATCACCGCTATTTGGCGAGAATCCAAGTTGTGGGAAATATTTCCTCTCAAATATGGTGACCTTGGGTAGTTAGTTTGTCTGCAGTAGTATTGGACAGAATCTGCATGGAGACTCGAAAACGGTGAAGAATGTAGTAAATTACGGGAGCTCAAATTAGTGCGGCCAGCTCGCGCACAACTCGACAAATATGATAAGCATAAAGTTTTGCTCACGCCGAACGAAAAACAGAGTGATTTAGTTTCTTACGTTTACGTTCTCTTGAAAACGTAAACTTTGGGGTTTTGACGTTGTGTTTTTCCAGACAACGGTTGAAATGAAGGCGACTGCGTGCATTTTCACGTGCAGTTATTGTGTTTTATGCCGTAGTCCTAGACGTTGCCGTCCTGGTTGCGTAAGGTCCCTATTAAGCATCCAGGACGGCGACAGCAGTGACGACAGGACGTAGAAAAAAAATTCTCCAGGAATTGGCTGTTTACTTTTTCCCTTGTTCACCTTGAATTGTTTTTCACAATCAGATTTTCGAAATATATAATGACTATAGAGTTCCGTTCACGCCGAATGAAAAATGATTTGATTTACTTTCTTACGTTCGCGTTGTCTTTAAGGCCTACGGCAAACGTCGAACTAGCCATGAACTTAATTCAGTCGAACCTATTAATTTTGAAATCGGCTCATGGATAGTACGCCGTTTGCCGCAATTGAGATCGACCTATTCAATAGGTACGAGTCCAGCATGAGGGTCAAGTAGCCAAGTCGGGAATTACGACTCTGGTGCGACTTTACGGCAAACGTCGTTCTCAACACGCGCCGAACTAAATTCATAAATTATGTAAAATAATAAACAAATCATGCAAATCGTATGGATTGTGCCAAAACCATGAAAACAACATCTCAGTCCCCCATCTCCCAAACATTGATTCCCCCCCTGGTGAGCATGCGCTGTACAAAGGCGATTTCGAAGGCGAAATGGCGGCCTATCGAAAGTCATTGCCGCATGACGCTCAGCCGGAAATGTGTAGTTCGTGCTTTAACGTCACAAAATTCATTTGCCTTACATGCGAAATGCCCTTTTGTAATAAATGCTCAGTATTCGAAAGTAATGAAGACGCGCCTGGCTGGAATGCCGGCAGAAGCATTGGCTATTGCGAATGTTGCGATATAGCTCGCTTTGAAACGCTTCTATACCATATGAAGTCAAACCATCCGGATTGTCGTTGAAAACTGCGGCATGATCGACTATTAACATAGGTTTCAATGTGTGAATCGCAACCCGCTCAATAACGCCACTTGCAGTAACAACCATCGTCTCCTATACACGGCACCGAGTGCTGTGTAGAACGCCATTCTTTTGTTTCTGTTTTGGACAATCATTTTCCACAGAAAGGCCTTCTTAGATTCGACTGAGCGCTGTATTTCGCCATATCACTAGCCGCGGGCGAAAAGTGAAATGCGCCAGGACACGTATTTGTTTCCATGATTTAATTAGTCGCGAGTGAATTAATATCGACATATGTTCGACGTTTGGTGCTACGTCGGCCCTAAGCCGATCTTCTACCGAACCTATTTTTAATAGGATCGGCGCGACTTAAGTTCGACGTTTGCCGTAGGCCTAAAACGTACAATTTGGGGTTTTCACGTTGTGTTTTTGCAGAGAACGGTGAACATGTAGGCGACTGCGTGCATTTTCACGTGCAGTTATTGTATTTTGTAATTAGGGCTAGCATAATTTTTAATTTAACTTATATTTTATTGTAATAGTAAGCAATCGGTTTTATATTAGCTATATTTTTATTAAGCTACATTTACATTTTAAGCTATATTTCTGTAAGAGCATTGAGACATTGTATAATGCTCCAAATACATATTATTAAAACTTTATGCTTATCATATTTTTCGAAGACCTGGATGTGAAACGTAATTAAAAGCGAATAAAGGACGAGTAAACACCAGATTTCGGGAGAAAACACTTTCCTAGCTACCTCCCGTCGTCACTGCCGTCGCCGTCCTGGTTGCGTCCCTATTATCATCGCACACCGCGCGCTACAAGATTCCCTCTCTTACTTATTCTCTCTTCTATACACTTATATTTCAATAAACGTTGTCGAAGAAAGAAAGAAAGAAAGAAAGAAATTGACTGATTTGAATCTAATCGGGAAGCGGTTAAAATTCACAGCATCAGACCACAGGCAGCCCAAGCTCTGTATTTGCACTGTGTGACTATTATTTCACAAAATTCTCAGATAAAGAAAATAAACTTACCTTAAGAGTTTGTTGTTGTCCTGTTGTTTCTCTGGGGTCTAGAAATGGCGGTTATGGGGCATTTCTCTCACTTTGGGTTTTTCTCTCTTCTCTGTCTTAAATAAAGGAAAGGCTGCACACTCCAATTCAAACCACGAGGCACTTGAGGCCGATTTTTCCCACGAAAACCCATCCGATAGGCGTAATTTCCTCCGTCAGGTGAAAGGTATAGATAGTTTTTCTTACCCCAGAAGTTTACAGACTTGAGCAATCATTATCCTAACTCTTCCAAATGAACTCATTTCTTTGAAAAAGCCCTCTCATTCTTCGTCAGAAACTACGTGTTTGCTGCTATTCGGTCGTGACCGTGGCAAACTCGGCTTTGTAGCCTGGTAGAGAGCTTAAGCATCAACGACGGCAACGGCAGCGAGGACGGGACCTAGAAAAATGTTTTCTACCGAAATGTGATGCTTACTATTTCCTTCGTTCGCCTTTAATTACTTTTCACATTCATATCTTCGAAAAATATGACAAGCATAGAGTTCCGTTCACGCCGAAAGAAAAACGGAGTGACTTACTTTATACGTTGGCGTTCTCTTGTAAACGTAAAATGTGGGGTTTTCACGTTCTGTTTTTCCAGACAACGGTTGAAATGTAGGTGACTGCGTGCATTCCCACGTGCAGTTATTGTATTTTGCAATTAAGGCTATTGTTTCATGCCGTCGTCCTAGACGTTGCCGTCGTGGTTGCTTAAGGTCTCTAATTGCCACGGTCATGACCGAATAGCAGCAAACACGTAGTTTCTGACGAAGAATGAGAGGGCTTTTTCAAAGAAATGAGTTCATTTGGAAGAGTTAGGATAATGATTTCTCAAGTCTGTAAACTTCTGGGGTAAGAAAAACTATCTACCTTTCACCTGACGGAGGAAATTACGCCTATCGGATGGGTTTTCGTGGGAAAAATCGGCCTCAAGTGCCTCGTGGTTTGAATTGGAGTGTGCAGCCTTTCCTTTATTTAAGACAGAGAAGAGAGAAAAACCCAAAGTGAGAGAAATGCCCCATAACCGCCATTTCTAGACCCCAGAGAAACAATAGGACAACAACAAACTCTTAAGGTAAGTTTATTTTCTTTATCTGAGAATTTTGTGAAATAATAGTCACACAGTGCAAATACAGAGCTTGGGCTGCCTGTGATCAGACCAACTCATGCATGTGTTGGAATCATTTAGCCACGAAAGTGGCATTTAATTCAATTGAATTGATATGGGAATCATATATAAATATTGTAAACGGAATCGTATGCCTTAAGTCGTTTATTAATAAAGACTATTATTAACACTATAAAGCTATAAAGTTGGGCGACAACACATTCCACACATGAACTTGTAGCAGTCTAAAGGCCAAGAGCCGGCACACGTTTACAAGTTTGGGCGGCTTAGTAACCGCGCCCGTATTGACCGTAACCTTGCCCCTTTACGGTAGGCGTTAGGGGAGGAGGTGTGGAAATGTCCTGGGCTCGGTTGTCCGAAACAAGGATAACTTTATCCCTAGGATAGCGCTATAAAACTGTAATTGTGATCTGTATAAAAACGAGTTAGCGATTTAACCCCGGGTAGCGCTCACCCTTGCTTCGAACAAGCGGGCTCTGTTGGTGAACAGAAGTTTATTAATTATGTTTGCTCATTAATGTTTGGGTTTTATGTCGAAGCATTTGTCATAACTGAACAGATTTGATACACTATAATGGAGTATCTTCAGCAAAGGTGGGCGATAAAACACGTGCAACTCGCTAGCTATAACTTTGCTAAATAAACAGGTACTACTACTACTATCCCAAAGTTTGTTCAAAATCCAAGTTTTGACACTGAACACCGTATATTTCTGCCACATCAGTTTACATACATTTGAAAAAAGGGAAAACTGCAGAACATTGCCCATGATTTGAGTTTTCAAGTTTAGTTCGCATACGCTCAAGACTGATAACTGACAAATCTATAGCGAGCAACAGAATTAACGAAGGAACAATAAGGTAAATAAAAACCACAAGGAAAAAACTCTTTATCGTCCTCGGTCCGTACTCAACACCTAGCTCGGGCACGGTTTTTTTCTATACAGACCTCTCTGCCGGTAAATAATCTCGTGAAACATTAACGTTTTATTTCGAACCTTTGAAATTATAATTTGATTGACATTTCAGCCATATATTTTCCACTTCATCTATAGGATAACTCCAAAACCTTTTCAGAAGGCATCTGTGCGATTCTAAAAGACCTTTTACATAAGAATTATCTTCATTCAACTGTAGGCTCTGATTCGAGATGACAACAATCTGACATATTCTCGCGGCAATCATAACATAAAGCATTTCATACTCGAGAGTAGGGATTGGAAAAGAGGCCTGGTAACCAGCAAGTAGGTGACCGCTGACCTCTAATTCGTTGTCGCCATTCATGTTGGAAACCATTGCGCTGACAATATCGTTGATGGCCATGGAATGGTTGATGTCACCGAAGTCAATAAGCCCACTGACGGCAACGTGTTTCTTTCCAGTCAAGGTTCTGTTACAAACTAGGAGAATGTTTGTGGAATTCATGTCGTTGTGAATTGTTCCTTGACGAATTTGATTCATATGCGGCTTGACATTCTTCTCAAAGGCCTCGAAAATCTCCCGAACGAGGCATCTTTCGCTGTCATTGTCGATGAGATGGATATATGGTTCTAGAGCAAGGAAGTTTTTCAAGTCAAACCTGCTGTATCTCTTCCTTATGGCTGGATGGGAAAAATCCTAAAAGACAGAAAAAATAAGAATCAAATTTGAATTGACAAATAATTGACATTTTTAGTGACATGCTTAATACCGAGATTTGCCCATATCACCCCTGTCTTGATTCACCTCCACTGGTTGCCTGTTAAGGGAGCGGTCATTAATTACTGGGGGGGCGGTAAATTTAGGGGGAGGGCTAAGATTTTTTGGGCTTCGATTTGGGGAGGGTCACAAATTTTTGGGCGCCTGTTTTAACAATGAAACTTTTACAATATTTTCAGGCTACTTCAATCGACCATTCAGCTCCACCTTGGAAATGTCCCTTAACCAGCAATCAGCGCGTGCTGGATGCTGCTAACTGGGCAACGTTCGAGACCTCAAACATTCTCCTTGATAACGAGGTTTTCAGGAGTAAAACAAAAGAAATGCTTTCCTCTTTTGTTAAAAAAAGACGTCATTTTTTTAAATGTTTTGGGGAGGGCCAAGATTTTTTGGGCTGATGTTTTGGGGAGGGCCAACATTTTTGGGTCCTCGTTTTAGATATTTTACCGGCCCTCCCCCCCCCCCCCCCCCCCAGTAATTAATGACCGCTCCCTAAGCATCGGGTTGAGTTCAAGATCGCTCTTCTTGCATACAAGGGTCTGAACGGCATGGCGCCGAACTACATCTCGGAACTACTATTAAGTAAGCCTGTCAGCTCATATCATTTAACATCGGATGATAGGCACCTACTCTTGGCTCCTCGAACAAAATGCAAGACCTTAGGTGACAGGGCGTTTGCCCATGCAGGCCCTGTAGTATGGAACTCTCTACTCCTGACTATTAGACTCTGCAGTAACATTGACTCTTTTAAGAGAGGGTCCATGTGAAAACCATGCAGACGAGTCTACAGTGCACCTCTCCGATTTCCTTTAAACTTGGCACACATTTATATCTTAACTAGCTAATGTCCCATGTGAAATAGTTTGGCTGAAATGTAAAAGGCCTTTGAGATATGATAATCAAACTGTTTGACCCCCTGGAATGCTCAAAATCAGAGCAAAATATACCTTATGTTGTAACATGTCGCAATCGCAAATGATTTTAAGTAGAAAGATAATATTTTTACCTGCTTTAGTACTAAGTCCCGTCGGCATATTAAAACCAAAATCAACTAATTTTATTTATATTTTGTCGCTTCTGTCGAATTTTTATTTAACGCTACTTTAATAGGTCTTTTTAAAACCCGATAAATGCTGTCTGGCAATGGCCGTTTGCAGAGTTGCGGCCTTCTTTTCTTTGAATTTAGAAATATTCCTAGATTGACTTACAATACATCTTTGCATCTGGTAAAAAAAATCTCTGTAAAGTTAATGCTGGGTTAGAGATTACGCACTCTCAAAATCCGCAATGTTCAGTTATTAAACAAACGACGATATGGTGAAACGGCGATTTTTTTCCGATTAAAATCGAAAATACGGTGAACTTCACAGATTTTCTGCCAATAATTGCTTTAAGAATTCGAATGCACATTCATTTTCAATATTATTTTAGTTTTGAAGGGTGACCAAGTCCATCACCCGATATGCAGATGTCTAAAGTGACTGAATTATTGTCGAGTTTGACGGAGTCAAAGCTGAAAAATAGGTACTCATAGTTTATGGCAGTATCTTCGTTTAAAATTGTTTGATTGGATCAAAGACAATGAATTTTCTTTGAATATGATATATAGAGGATTTCAAACTACGCTACGCTTTAAATACAGCTTCTAATCCGGCGAGTCACTCTGAATTTTGCGAGCCTCTGTAGCGGGGTGAATGAGTGACAAGTAGAAATGCACGTACAGTCGTATTTAGGTTCTTCAGCCGATTCTCTATTCAAGTTTTTAGTTTTTATTCTGTAAAGAAACGATGTTTTTCTTTTCATAATAAAAAAAACCCTAATGGTTTCGTTTTCTTGGAAGCCCTTTATTATATGCTCATCGAATAGTTGGCCAAGTTAGAACCGTTTAGATTCAGCAACGGGAAGCCATTCTGATGTCGTTACTACCTTGTTACGGACTCAATTTGTTTCAATCTTGTGCATAATATTCTGTTCGTTCCGTTGAAATACCAAAATGTGTGTATAATCCATGAAATCAAATGTGGTATCACCGAAATAGATGAAATCACTTCAGTGATATAATGATATTTCAAGAATTGCGTGACAGGAACTGCGTGTAACGTCTGCACGTGTATTTCCCGCCCTATCCACGAGATGGATTTGGACTTGATCAAGTGCTCATTTTGTGTATATTCAACGAGGGAATGTGGCATATCTTCTCGGCGTTACCAGGGAAAAACAACTATATTACCGTTGAAGGCATGTCCCGACCCCCTTACTAAGAATTGTATGAAATGCCTTGGCACTTGGCGCGGATGTTGTTGATGGCGCGTGTCAAGTAAAATTATCATAAAATCTATAAATATTTTCACCTGTACTGTACTGTCTAGACAGGGTATTTTATTCATTTTTGATTTTAGGCAATGCACTAGTCAAAGTAACCCCCCCCCCCCCCCCCCCCCCTTCTCCTCCCCCAACCCGGGACTAGTGCATAATGGCTCACTCTCTGCTGCCTGTGATACACTTGTATGCGATTTGTTACTGTCGTCCTCGTATCTCTTTATAGCGGAGCTCGTTGCATAAAAAAACAAAGAAAATCAATATGGAAAACAAAAGATCAAAGAACAACCCACACAAGTGAAAAAAAAATCACGCCGCGCGCCTCGCCCGCTCGCAGACGTAAAGGTCGGTACACACGAAGGAACAAGTCACGTGTCCTGATATCCTGTTCCCCGCGGACACCGGACATCCTACAGCTGAGAAACTACAAACCTCGTACACAAAGAATAACGTATTTCTTTACAGTTTTAAGGTAATAGACCAGTTCGCGGTTTATTATAATTCCGACATTTTGAAAGGGGTGTAAACATGGCGCGAAATACAGTGTTTGTATGGGAATCCGATGACAAATAAAATCCGTAAAATCGAATTTCTGAAATATTCTTCAGATACAAACTTAAGATACCAGGTAAAAGATTAATTGATCGAAATTTGAGGGATGTAGCTGTGCTGGGAAGCATGCAATCGTGGATTTAGTTTTCCATACATTTGTCTGTAAAAACGAGTCAAAGTCCGCGGGAAAATTTGCGCAAAAAAAAATCAATCTTCCAGGAAGGAAAACATTTTTCTGAAGCATTTCAAAGACATTTTTTTGTTTCGATGAGGCAAAATTTGCTTCCGCAACAATGTTTTCACGTTGGCTATAGAGGAAAACAATGTTTACTAGGCTCCAGTGACACACAGCATATGTGTTTCTTAGCAACACAAACCCAGACCCCACCGGCAAGACAATTTGACACAGTGCGCATTCGTTAGTTTTTTTTCGGCAACAACGTTTCTCGTATATCGACCCGTGCAGCAAAACATTTGTATGCTTCCTGCTCGTTCAATTAGCCACCCAGGCAACATTAAGAGAAACAGAGAAGCGCAGTGTTCGCGCCTACGCCTTTTCGATCCCTCGTGCCTCGATCGGATGATCACGTAAAATGGCGGTCCCGTCTCACGCAATCTCGTTCTCATAACCCGCGATCTTTTGGCCAGTATCTTGGCGCTGGTCAAATGATCGCGGGCTCTGGGAACGAGATTGCATCTCACGACGCTCGTATTCATCAGCAGCTGTGTATCACAGGACGCTAAGGAACCACTTTGGACATTAAACAAATATCTGGCAGTGACCACCCTCAGTGCTTGTTGGTCAGCCGCATTAATGGGAAGATAACTAACATAACTACTCATGCTTGTAAACTGCGTGGCTTACCGTGTGTCTGAACAAGCGCCCCGCACATACATGCATATGTAAATCCAGCGTAATTCAGGTCTGGATAAAGTCTGTCACGATCCACACAATATGTTTCATCGTTCACCCAGATGTTTTCTGAACCCTTTTCTAAGATAGTTTGTAGCAATAGCAACATACGTCAGACATTTCTGAACTTCGCTTTCCAGGATGGCAGTGCGCTCCAGTTCGGCACCGACACAGCTGATTAGGCCATCCCGATAAAATGCAAATACGTAGAGAGCTAGGAAAAGAGGTCTAGTATGAAAGTATGTTCTTCAAAAAATTTTTTAACTTTTCCCCAAAATTGGGTCAATGTCAAGCTTTGTATTTTTGTTAACTTTTCCAAAAAAAATTGGGTCGGTCTGGCGATTGGAAACGGAACATTTTATTGGGATGGCCGTATGTGGGTCGTGTGAATATACAGGATATATGCACGGGATGTTAGAAATCATTTATAATTCATTGTTGTGACCTTGTGTATGAATGTATGCAAACATTTGACCCCATAACAGTTACATATATCAGGTGCATCATGGGTAATTTTAACCTATAATCAGCTTGAAAAAAATAAAGTTTTGCAAACAAAATTATGTAGATGTATTAAGTAGTGCATTATGATTATTTTCAGTTCTGTTTCATGAGATTCATAAATATTTCAATATAAATTACCCAACCTGGTATATATGTTGGGCACCACAGACGAAATGATAAAACACCGGATCTCCTAGCGTGTAGGGATCTGATCAGCAATATATATATATAAATAGACAAGAAAGGAAAGGCTGATTCAACGGTAGAGAGTTTTTTCTTCCAATATTCCACATGGAATGTACACATATGTGTTCGGGCTACCTGTGGTGCACAACAGCAGACTGGGTTCTAGTCCTAAATAAAATGGCGGATGCTACAAAGCCATCTGTATAAACTATAATGGGTAAATGTTCTTTCGGTGTAAAATCGACAAGAAGATAATTATCGTAAGTTGTGGCTTCGAGACCATGACAGAGCTGGGGAGGAGAGCACAAATAAGGCTAGAATCAGGTATGCATTTATCGCTGATTCATCCTTCGTATTACTAATTTCTCTTATTTTGAAGTTGATTGTTAATTAGTTGTTGTTTATTGCAAAACCATAGGCATAAGTGACAAATAAATTTATCACCCAGTTATTTTAGGGCTATGTTTCTCATTCCTGTCCGTTATTTGTCCCGTTATTCTGCACACGATACAGATTGCATCTGGCGTTGATTGTTTATTTACGTTGGACCCGGGCGTTGGGAGTATGTTACTTTGTCTTTGGCCTCATTGCTCCTAAGCTGAATAAACTTTACAAACTTTTTAGTCCCCAGTTGTATTTCCAAATGACTGATCTACAAAATAATAACTCTCTCATCTTCTACAATTTCGCCGCATCGATAGTATTCGAATGTCATTTTACCCTAAAATTTGACTTTTTGAAAAATAATTTCGGAAGTCACTTGTACATGAAAGCCTTACTCCTTGAATACTGAATATTTGTTGGCACTTATATCATAATTAAATTGCAATTGGTCGTGTTTATGCTGTAGAAACGTTTTGTGTATATAGCTTATATGGTTTGTTCAAAAATATTCTGTAAACATGACTAAAAATACATAGTGGAAATACCCCTCAAACCGAGGCAGTTCGTACTGACCCCCATATCTCTTACAGTTTTTGGAATTTTTCCAAAATATTCTACCAAGTCTAATGCCAGGCCAATAGTAACATATGTGCAAAATATGAACAAAATCTGAGATGTACCATGTAGACTCATATTTTCAGGGTGCATGGTTTTCACATGGATGCCCTCTTAAGATCCAATTGAAGACCTATCTTTTTAAGAAAGCATTTAATCGTCATTTTTTAACTTTTTAATATTTTTAACTTTTTAATATTTTTAACTTTTTAATATATTTTTCTTTCAATACGGATTTACATTATGGATTTGTCGCCTTAATTGGTTGTACTACATATGCTGCGACTGGCATATAAATCTTATTATCAGTCATTATTAATAGCATATATTTTATCCGTTTTAAACTTTTACCTTTTAGCCTGCTTGTGTGTACATACAAATATTTACTCTCATTTAACTTAATGCTTTTGAATATTTTACATAATTTAAGCGCTATATAAATTTATACATTATTATTATTATTAATGTGAACACGATAGCGGTACCACATCGCATGCTGTACATCTCTTCACAACAGTAGACCTACCGGCAAAACTCAGACAATAAATACCTCTTATTAACCGAGTGCGAGGTCCGTACCTTAAGGTCCGTACCGTAAGTTTCGTACCGTAAGCCGTCCATACCGTGAGGTCCGTACTGTAAGATCAATACCGTAAGGTCCGTACATTAAGGTCCGTACCGCAAGGTTCGTATCGTAAGGTCCATACCGTAAGCCGGTCCGTACCGTAAGCCGGTCCGTACCGTAAGTCCGTACCGTAAGGTCCGTACCGTAAGGTCCGAACCATAAGGTACGTACCGTAAGATCGGTACCATAAGGTTCGTACCGTAAGGTCCGTACCATAAGATCTGTACCGCTTCGCGCTTGGGCCATAAAAAGAGGGGAAAACATGGATCCATAACTTGCGGTACCGACCGAACAAACGAAGTCAATACGATGTTTATTGTAGAGCTCCATCATTTTCATTGAGACCAAAAGTGGGCTGAAGATCCATACGGGAAGTTGACCGTACCAAAGCTCGCAAAATTACTTAGCTATATAATAATTAGTATATTATCAGAAGCATTAGTATTGTCCTGGACTTCTGGTATTATACATCTTAGTTATAATCTCGATTAAGATTGTTTGGGAGTTACCTGAATGGGAATTTCTCGACACTGGACAACCTTCGTTGCCAGCAACAACAACAATTAACAACAACTAATTTTATTCGTACAGACAGAAGTGATTACAAAGATAGTTAGCTAAACAAATGAAGTGATACATGTTAGCTTGAAGCTAGTGCCAATCTCGTTTTCATTTATCGGCCAGCGGTGACCACAAAGAACGCGGGCACTGGGAACGAGATTGAATCTGTAAGCTGCGCGCGCATCTGTTGGTAATCATGGCCTGGCCCCCCAAATTTCGGATGAACACAGACTTCGATGTTGACAAATTTTGATATCCAACAATTGTTGCTTAAAGACCCTGTGTCCGAGCCCATGGTGCTTTGCGCCAATGTTATGATTAGTTTGTTTATCAACGGCCGCATATATTAAACGCCAGCTTTTAGGCAAACTAAAATGCTCTCGATTGTTTATAAGTTTCATAAAAGAAGCACACATACACTTTGGTAGCAAGACTTTCTGGACGTACTGTAGGATGAAAAAAAAGTAAAGGACATTGCTTTCTCTGCTAATAAAAATGCAAAACATATACAGTTACAGATAAGTCGTAACACCTCAGTGGAGCTTAGCCGTGCGAAATTATAATTACGAATGATCTTGATGCCAGAAGTGGTTGCTTTGTGCTTTGTATTTCCAACGAAGCCTGCCGGTCCCTTAGTGCAGCAAATCCCCGGGAATCTCACGTAGTAGTCCTTTTGAACCACAAGTGTTCTCTTGTAGACCAAGAGAAAGTAAAATTTGGACTGCTGAAGGATTATTTGTCGAGTCGCTTCGCCTCGCTGTCTCGGTCCTTTCTGCGGCATTCCTCTACTCGCCACTCTAGACCGGGATTCGAAGAAATATTCGAACTAAATTTCATTTAAAAAAGTATATATACAAAAGTTAAGATAAAAGAAAGTCAGTTAAGCATATATACCTATGAATAATTACACGATGGCCCAAACTAGGGATGGATTTCGAAAGATTCGAGAGTCATATAACAACAACAACGATCTTTCTGACTTTGGTAGCCTACGAAAATTATTTGCGCGCGCAAAGCACCATGGGCTCGGACACAGGTAACGACGACGGTAGCGACGACGGGACGTAGAAAAGTGTTTTCTCCCGAAATTTGGTGTTTACTATTTCCTTTATTCACCTTTAATTACGTTTCACATCCATATCTTCGAAATTTATTACATGCAAATAATTCCGTTCACGCCGAACGAATAACGGAGTGATTTACTAGTACTGAACGTTTGCGTTCTCTTGTTATTTAAAGTAAAAGTTAGGGATTTCACGTTGTGTTTTTGCAGAGAACGGCCAAAATATAGGCGACTGTGTGCATTTTCACGTTCAGTTATTGTTGTTTATTTTAGCCGTCGGCCTAGACGTTGCTGTCGTGGTATATCGTGCAGCACCACGCGTACGTCTATGGGCCATAACCATGAGAATCTAAGCATAATTATTGATAAGGGTTACGTTGCTGCAGTGACATAAGATGAACACGATTTTTCTGTCGTCCATAACCTGCTGGTAGACATTCCGGGATTGCTGTGTTGAGCAAAAGATAATGATGAACATGCATGTGTCTGAACATGCTGATGATCGCATTTGCTGTTATGTACTGGCTATATGAAATTAAAATGCTTGTACCATTAATTGAGTCATTTTACCTTCCGTTAATAAACGTGACCCGCCTGATTGATGATCGATCGCTTTTTCAATTGAAAACTCGATGTACTTGAAAGCTCATGATTGTGTTTTTAAACACAAAAGTAAACGTGAGATCAACATAAACACAAAGGCCTGTCATTAGTTATGACATACCTCCTTCCTTTGACTTGGACTTTGACTTACCATTAAAGCTTTGCTGACAGATCCAATGAATTCACCAACTACTTGTAATATTTCCTCTGTTTTTGCAAAGTTGTCCAAAGTTTTCCCAGGCACCAACTTAATCAAACGCGCGATGCATCTCTCAGATTCTCTCAAATTCTCATTCTCATCCAGCCTTTCCGACGGCACGGGTAATTCAACCTTGATTGCCATTTTATTCGGTTTAGTGAATCCCTTTACTGGAAAAACTTCAGGACAGGGAAAGCCTCTCTGGCGAAGAAACTCTATACTTGAATTTTCCGCGTTAATGAAATCTTCATCTCTGCTGTCCACTGCATTAAGGATCTTGAGGACGTACTCGCCTTCTAACGGTTGCTGTATAATTGAATCATATTCCTCATGCCGTCTACCTCTTATGTAAAAGTTCCTATCGCTATAGCTCGTGAACTCACTTATTTCCTTGATATCTGAAATACCATACAAGTTTTCAGCCAGATATTTAGCGGATTTTAGGGTCACCATCGGACGCCTTATCTCTGACTGAGCTGACATATCGAAGTGTTGCAGATTGGATCAGTGATCAGTAGGGGCGGTTGAGTCGGAAGCTATATAGTAAAATTGTAATGGTAGAGTGGTTTTATTTAATTGTGTGAGGTAGACGCGAGTGAAAACAATACCGTTTTCGCTATGCATCATTCCCACTGGCTACACGTAACGATATGAGT
Organism: Actinernus sp. WN-2022; assembly: GCA_030867875.1. Classification (NCBI taxonomy): domain Eukaryota; kingdom Metazoa; phylum Cnidaria; class Anthozoa; order Actiniaria; family Actinernidae; genus Actinernus; species Actinernus sp. WN-2022. Next base: position 152,271,676 of record JAOWCC010000577.1, read on the forward strand.
CATATGAAACAGCGGCAGGAGGATACATAATCACATTTATTTACTGACCTTTTCTGAACAAAATGCAATGAAATATCATTTTCTCCAGAAATTATCTGAATTATACTTCTCGCATTTGTAATACAACTCATTTTGATCATCAAGTGCTTTGTTCAGCTTCGTCAGAGCATCACACCACATTAAAAATGACTGAGAGTTCAGTGACGCGGGACTGCATGATCATTTACATGCAATGAATCTGAACTTATGCTAATAATTAAATGCCATACGATCAGGATCATGACGAATTTTGTTCACGTTTTCTTGTAGACTTGGCTTATCAAAAGGTCTGATTTCTTTCATCGTTCGGCTTTTCCAGTGGCCGGCCCTCTGTAACAAAGCTTAGAGCTTCCGCCACAGGCATCTCTAAGCCGTATCGGAAACCGCGATTTGTTTCTTCACTGTGTTCAGCCTGTCACTCGAGGGAGAAGAGGAGGACTGGGGAGGGATGAAGAGAAGGGAGAAGAGAGGGGAGAAGATGACAAGAAGAGGCGAGAGTTGCCTGCGGCAGATGCCACGTTCTATGAGGGTTGTCCAATACTCTGACAAATTTATGCATAGTATTATATTGTATCGTATTATATTGACATAACAATAGTTTAACAATACAATACAATCGGCAGAACGATGCAACTGACCAATGCTATGCATTGGACAAGTATGACTAATTCAAATCGCTTGACATCGTAGAAGTTATATTTTATGACAGGAGCCCATTACTAGGAGCGTCCATCTTCCCCATTGGTTCTGTTCCCAGCACAGGAGTAGATGTGGCTATATTTAGAATTGCATTTCGCGCGAAATAAACAAAGGCCATGTTGTTTTAGTCCGGGTTTTAGCCAATCAGATAGCTATACGTCACTTCTCATTATTATTCATTATCTCAGTTTCTTCTCACTTTCAACGCAGGAATTCTAATTCTAAATATAGCCACATGTACTCCTGTGCCGGGGGCCCAGCCCATGACATACAGTAGGAATGCTCCTGGATCAGTTCTTTGACCTAGTTGACAGATCAGAGCACAGGCAAACCACAATAATATGAAGTGGAAACTAGAACAAAACGTGTTTTACGTTCCTTTGTGATAATGTAATTTCCGACACATTGAGTATTGTGAACTGGGAGGAATGAATGCCGGCACGGAGCAGAAGGCTGGGTCGAGTAGTGATTGTTTATGGGTAGCGCGCGTATATATAGGCTGACCGTTAGAGTTTTGAACCATTATTGGTCAGCCTCGTCCAGATTTATAACACCGTGGAAACTCAATACACATCCAGCGTGATGGACGAAGGAAAAGTTCAAGAATTTATAAAACAAAATAATGTACAGGTATCTTTATCTCCAGAATGGGACAACTGATCTCCTCTGACATCTCTGGTCTCAAACTGATCCAGTGAGGCGGGAAACTTCGGCTATTCAGAGGAAAGAGATTAATAGAATCAAGACTGTCGATTCCAGACCTTCGTTCCGTAAAAAGAGCAACGAGGAGCAGTTTAAATCTACCAGCAAAGTGCTCGACTCCCTGGAAGACGCGAAACGGGGATAGCCTCGAGAATTCCAATCTTTTATAACGAAGGAGGCGCTTATTAAAGAGGGCCAGAAGCTCATTCGGCAGTTAGCAGATAGATCGAAGTATGGCTGGAAGACGGTGAAAGGATACCAAAAGCACTATCTAGCAGAGGACTCTGAAGACGAAAAGAAAATTTACAACTGCAGAAGCAAGAGCAGCCAAGAATTCAAAACGATTATCGCGGCGAATCGCATGCACTTCTACTAATAAATCAGCATTTGGAGAAGCATCGACTGAATCAATCTCAGGGATTTGCTATTCCAACCATCGTATCCAGAGGTTTACTAATAAGCACTCCTGAACAGAGGTCCTACTCCAGTTACCAGAAAGCTCTCTCAGGAACCTGTTACTCGTGTGAAAAACACGACATTGGAGGTCGTGTTGCCATCAATTGAAATCAGCAATTGAGCCCACGCAAGAACGGGAATAACATGACTAGATCGTAGTTCATTCCAACCGGCCTGTTATTTTCTTGTAGTAATTTAAAGATTAGTATTTCATTGATCGCTGAGTTGCACTTGCAGAACCATACGAGTTTTCCAGAGTAAGTTAGCTCCGAAGATAGAGATTTTGGTAAAAATTACGCATTCAAGTCCGATCGTTCCGGCACAGGCGTTTGCATGAAAGGCAGCCTATTCAAAGCATTGCAACAATGGAAAAATTAAATGCCCCTAAGTTTATTTTAGAAGCCGGATTCAATTTGGTTATAAGTTACCCTTTTAAAATTGTCTGAGTACACTCGACATGGTCGAAGAATCCGAATGAAACCAGCGACACTTGAGGATATAAAATAGCACACTGCAAAGCCGATGAAAGTCTACAAGGGCTTATCAAGGTGATTAAAGCGGGATGCAGGCCAGAAACGAAAACTGAACTATCCCATCACATGACCCCTATTTCAGCATACGCGACGAACTAAGCGTCTACGACGTGGCAGATCGAGTATTAGTATAGACCAACTAGTGGACTATTACGAATCCTGAATTCTGATTGGCTATACCCTATACTATATGTCTATTTGTGATAGCCCATGGTAGAGAAAAACCATGGCACGCATTTACAAGAAATAATAAATAAAATTCAACTTCAATTTGTTCTTTCTATTATTTTCTACTGTCCGACTAGTTAGTCTATACTAAAACAATTAGACCTCTCGCGAGATGCTGTACCGCGTGCATTACACACACACTGGTGTAATCAGCAGCCACTCCCGAACACGCGCGAGTGTTTATAAGGCCTGGGGGAGGGTGAGTACGGAAGTCCGACACTTCATCGACAGAAAGCAGTCGAAGGAAACATTAAAATTAGTGCCCCATAAGAGCCCAGACCGTCCTTTGGCGAAAGTCGGAACTGATCTGTTTAGCTTTAAAGGTCGCGAGTACTTAATCTGTGTGTACTATTTCCCATCATTCTGGGAAGTCGCCCTCCCAGAGAAGAGAACACAAGGTCGTCCCTTGGGCTGCGGAGTTCCGCAAGGCTCTGTGCTGGGCCCAATACTGTATCTGCTTTATACAGCGCCGTTGGGTGATATAATGAGGCACCATGGAGTATCGTTCCACCTCTACGCCGACGACACTCAAGTCTACGTAGCTTTTAAATCATCTGTTGCGGGTGATCTTGACCGTGCACGATTTAAGCTGGAAACCTGTGTAACGGATATTGATAAATGGATGCTGCGTAATAACCTTAAACTTAATGATGATAAGACGGAGATGTTGGTATTCCACGCTAAGCATCGTCCCGCTCCAATCTTGGACGATATTCAAGTTGCTGCTGCATCTGTTGGGCTTTCGAATTCTGCGAGGAACATTGGAGTTATATTCGACACGACTCTTTCACTGGACAAGCATATTAAGCAAATTTGCAAATCTTCTTTTTATGCTATTAGGAACATATCACGCATTAGAAAGTTTCTAAGTGTAGATATAGCAAAGATTTTAGTTCACGCATTTGTCACGTCAAAGCTTGACAATTGTAATTCTTTGCTCTACGGTATTCCTAAGAAATCGTCACAGCGCCTGCAATATGTCCTAAATTCAGCGGCTAGGCTTGTTACCTTGTCTCGCAAGTCAGACCACGTTACACCACTTCTTATAGAATTGCACTGGCTGCCTATTGAGCAGCGAATAGAATTTAAGATATTACTGTTTACTTATAAGGTGGTGAATGCCACTGCTCCTCAGTACTTGTGTGATTTATTAGAGCCTTATGCTCCACAACGAAGCCTGAGATCTGCATCGAAGTTAATGTTACAGGCGCCAACTTTTAATCTTAAATCATACGGCTATAGAGCCTTTTCTGTATGTGCGCCAAAGCTATGGAACTCACTGCCTTTTAACATTAAATCTAGTCCTTCAATAGAGGTATTTAAGAAGAGTCTTAAGACATACCTTTTTAAGAAAGTTTTTTATTGATCAGTTTTCGGATATCGACAATTTATTGTAATTTTTAATCATGGTTTTTAGCTTAATTAACTTAGGATTTTTTAAATATCTTTTAAATTAGATGTAGTTTTTTAATTAGGTGTAAAGCGCTTTTGGACTTATAGGAAAAAGCGCTATATAAATGTAATTATTATTATTATTATTATTCAGCCCAGACGAATTCCGAGATTTCGCCAGCAGGTGGAACTTTGAGCATATGACAAGCTCACCGACGTATCCCCAGAGTAACGGGAAGGTGGAGTCAGCGGTCACGTCGGCCAAAGCCGTAATAAAGAAGTCTAAGACAGAGAGAACAGATCCCTATCTGGCGCTCCTGCATGCATGGAGTACTGGAATACTCCAACCCAGAGCATGGAGACCAGTCCATTGAGGCGCCTCCAGTTAACAGACGAACAAAGACGCAGTTACCGACCCTTCCAAACCTCCTCAAATCCATCCACTCATGCAGTGACGAAAAGCTTGCAGCGAGCAAAGAAAGGCAGGCAGCGTACTATAACAAGCAAGCCAAGGACCTGGGATAGCTAAGCTCAGGACACGGTGAGGTTCACTCCTCCAGGACTAACAATGAAGTCTGAGGCAGTGAAGGCCAAAGTGTTACAGAAGGATTCGGTCCTACGAGATCTTAACAGAAGATGGATCAAAGTACCGTCGCAACCAACGCCACTTGCGCAAATCCAAAAAAATCACACACCAACAGGCCAGGACTTAATCCTTCTCTGTCGTCAACACCTGATGAATCACAGGCTGTGGAAGCTGAATCACAGGCTGTGGAAGCTGAACCACAGAAGCTGAACCACAGGCTGTAGAAGCTGAACCACAGGCTGTGGAACTGAGCTGAACCACAGGCTGTGGAACTGAGCCGACCACAGGCTGTAGCAGCTGAACCACAGGCTGTAGAAGCTGAACTACAGGCTGTAGAAGCTGAAACACAGGCTGTAGAAGCTGAACCACAGGCTGTGGAAGCCACAAAGCCTCCCTCGGTACAATACAATGCAATGCAATAACTTTTATTTAAACACGAAAAAAGATTAAAGCGTTACCCGGCTTGTGGGATCGTGTATAATACTAAAATAAACTAATTAACTATTAACTAATTTTACATTTAAATGCTAACTATATTTAGAACATGGTCACACCCACTCGACCAATCAGCGTTCCCCATTTCAGCTGTCTAATTTAATAAATCTCATAGTTAAGTAATTAGAGAATACTAATTACTTCCCTGTATATTATTTCAAAATGTTCAGAATTTCTTACAATAGTTGCCAATAATTTCAGAAAAAATGTCTCGTGGATGTGACCAAATTCTAAGACGGTTAGATAATGAACACCGTTTCGCGTTCTATGTGATTTAGAGTGCCTCGCATTTGAACTCTCGTGCCATTACTGATCTAACCCTTATTAAAACTATTTAAAATTACCACTGATATAGAAATGAAATCAAAATCTGCTGTGTTCATATCATTATCAATGAAGCATCTATATTTAAAGTTGATAATTCAGTAATATATATAAATTGATATATTACTATCGAGGGAGGCGAAGTTTGCGGTGATTCTACACCGAAATCTACATTTTACAGGTCCTCTGATTTAATAGCCATACTAGTAAAGGTCTTGACATTAGAGGTCTCTGCAGTAGTCAGGAGTGAGCAGGTTCCACACAATTGACGCTCTATGTGCTCCCGGCCGGTATGTGCTATCGAGTTCTCGGTCCAGGATGGTAAATTGACCTGTTTTCATGCTATTCCAAACCTTATAAAGTTTTGGAACATTTCTTAAAACAAAAATGGTAAAGGGCTCTTAATCGAAGTCAAGATGCATTAAATTTTGGCGAAGATTAAAGAATATAGACCAACCGTCATGCTTTGCGCGCTATGTCCGCCATTTTTTCACAATTGAAATGTCGGTTTTGCACGAGTTTTCTTCCATTCTTTTGAAAATCGTTAGTTCCATTTTCTTTAATTTTGTACTAGTTTCAATTTAATTTTTTTTTGTAGTTTCTTTTGTAGTTTTCCTGTTTAGTTCGATGGTTTCGCGAAACGGAAATAAACAAAACAAAAGGCCGCTAAGCATCACGGTTGGACCCTATTCTTTAATACAACTTTCATGATTCGAAACCAACCTCCCAAGATCACTACTTAGATGCATGCAAGCAACGTACTGCGTTTCGCTATATGTTCCAGGCTCAGATATTGGAAAGAGGTTTAATTATTGAAGCAAAACTATTGTTAATTCTCGTCAGCTTATGAAAAATGCTATGGAAAACAGGGTATTTTATTCAAGTCTGGTTCTCGAGCCGAAGCCCGGCCTCCCGCGGGACCATTCAACCTTCACGCCGAGGCCCGAGAAAATCAGACGCGCTCTTATCGTAGGTTTTTGGGCGGACAGCATCGGATATAACTGTTTCTTTTGCACCAGACTGGGTTTGCGAAACGCGCCTTTTGCAGGATACAATCACGCGGGGGGGGGGGGGGGGGGGGGGGGGGTTTTAAAGGTAAAAAGGGTAGGGGTGACCGTCGGAAAACCTAGAAAAATACCCTAAAAAATTCCAAACCGTGAAAAATGTTCCACCCTGAAATGTACTTCATGGTCTAAAAATCAACTGAAAAATGGATTTCGCTTGGACAACCCCTAAAAAATACTAAATAGTAGATTTCAAACCCTAAAAAATACGATCACCCCTACCAGCCGAATATAGCAAGAACCCCCCAGGGTTACCAGCAAAACCGGTTTGTAAATGCTAAGCAAGAAAAACACCTGTACGTCATCGCGTTTTATTTTAGATCTACGTTGAAAATGGAAGACAAAAAATCCCATACAAATGCTGTTAAATATTACCATTTACAGTGCTTTGGCTACCTGTGGCGGAAAGTTCCAGTGACAGAGGCAGTGGCAGAGGCACCGAGGAACACAAGATTCAAGAAGGCACACTACAAGTTAAATATTTCCAAGAGAGCTCTGCCAACAGGGAATTTTATTCGTGAAGCCATTTGCAACTTATCAAACCTAAATTCAAGAACAATAGGTCATTCATTCCTAGTTGGTGATCATAATTTAAGCGTAACATTATGCACGACTGTATCATTATGCCGATAACGTTTTGTTGGACGCCCCTACAAAATTCATCTTTGGGGGTCGCAGATTGGCTGGTAACGTTAATGGTTATCATGTAGTTTGGAAATATACCAGCAAAAATACTTTTTACGTAAATCAAAGTAATAACAACAGTAATGTTATGGTTTATTCGCATAGTTGCTCTATACATCCTTCCCTGCTTGCAGAACCCATTCCTTCATTTCTGTAATCGGACAGGCGGGGTAAAGAAGGCTCTGCCCCCAGTCAGCTATAGAGGTTTTTAATCTTAAAAACAAGCCAGTACAAGTGCTATTGCCAATACACTGACATTGAAAAGAATAAGAGGCTTTCTACTGCTTTAGGTTCGAAAGGGATTGTGGTCAAATGGACAGCCGCCATCTTTTTCGGTATATACTTCATGGTAGTGTTTCATTCCATAGTCTTCCTGCATAATACTGTAACAGTAGAGAAAATGATTATGCAGGGAGACTATATGGAACGATACACTACCATGAAGTATATACCTGTTTTTCGTTACAGTGGATCGGGGTAAGGGGCACTTTAAACAAACTTTAATGTAGAGGCCATACCCTTTAAATGGTAGCAATGGCTCTTACAAAACCGAAGAGTATATCTGAAATATTTAATATCGGTAGCTAGCCATATGACACTGGACTATCATATATTAGTATAAACCAACTAGTGGACTATTACGAATCCTGCATTCTGATTAGCTACCCTACTATAGGTCTATTTGTGATAGTCCATGGTAGGGAAAAACCGCACGCATTTTCACGAAATAATAACATGTTTTCAACTTCAATTTCTTTCTTTCTATTAGTTTCTACTGTCCGACTAGTTAGTGTATACCAAAACAATTAGACCTCTCGCCCTCATAATCGACTCGTAGCCCATTTGGGCTGCGGGTCTAAATGTTAAATAATATCATAATTATAATAATCCATGGAGGAAAAACAAAGGAAATCAATGTGCGATAAGTGATCTGTAAATCTGATACAGATTTCGTCCTGATCTGCATGAATTTTGCTTCAATTTTCTCGGCCGAAATACATCCTATCATCAAAATAACTGAAAAACACGACTCTATACACCTAGACGTTTGAAAGCCATATACATAATTCGTGTCGGTGCTTTATCAGATTTACAAACTATCTTCCAGCTCGAGTTTGTATTAAAATCAGATAAAGCATGGCTACTCATTCTGTATCTATTACTTATCAAACTCATTCATAATTCATGAAGCAAAAATCTTTAAATCTGACACAGATTTCGTCCTGATTTACATAAACTTTGGCTTCGATTTTTTCGGCCAAAATAAATCTATCGCCAAAATAACTGAAAACATGACTCTCTACATCTAGACGTTTGATAAGTCAGTTAAAGAATTCGTGTCCGATCTTTATCCGATTTACAAACTCTCGCTTTCAGCTCGAGTTTGTAAATCGGATAAAGATCGGCCACTCATTCTTTACAGAGTTAATAGAGTGGAATGGTTAGGAAACCCGACAAACTTCAAAAGGGCTAACAAAGGCGCTGCGATTTATGTTGGAAGGGGGCAACACAAAAGATTGTGCACGGACATAGTTCATTAGCGTTCCCTGAACGACTGAACTCACACGTTTCTATTGGGTGATTGATTAACATGTTGGAATTTCTATTGTGTTTTGTGCACGGTAGTGGTTGAAAAAAGCTAACAAAGACATATAACAAAGGTTAAAGTACACGCAAAGGGCCACAACAATGTTTGGTTAAGTTTAGAACTTGATTGGCTGATAATTACAAAACATTTCTCACAGCCAATAGAAAAGCTAAGCAAACACAAAACCAAAGCAATCACTTATTACTTTAGACACTCAATTGAAAACCGCTATATTAATAGAACACAGTGGAACATCAGCCCTCAACTTCATTGACATATGTACAGCAGCTCAAATCTTTAATTATTTTAATTGTAGTAAGGATAGTTTAGTTGCCCTATTAACATCCCTAAATTATTAGGCATAATTATTTGTACTATCGCCTCTTAGTTTTTTTCTGCGCTTGTTAAACATATCCAGTGTTGCACCAAGAGCCCAGCTTACTTCAACACCATCAATTTTTTTACGAAGCTGAAAAAAGAAGAAGGAAATGAAAGGAATTATATGATAAATAAGATTAATAGTGTACGTGAGTACATGTTTAACCCTTTAGTTAATATGGGTGCCATCAGGGGCAGATCCAGGAAATGCAGAAAGAGGGGACCGTAAAAGTGCAGTGTAAGCCGAACCTCGCGATTACGGACCTTTATCAGCCACGACGGCAACGTCTTGGACAACGGCATAAAATAGCCTTAATTACAAAATACAATAACTGCACGTGAAAATGCACGCAGTCTCCTACATTTTCACCGTTCTCTGAAAAAAACACAACGTGAAATCCCCAAATTGTCCGTTTTAAAGACAACGCGAACGTAAGAAAGTAAATGTAATCATTTTTCGTTCGGCCTGAACTGAACTCTATAGTCATGATATTTTTCGAAAATCTGGTTGTGAAAACAATTCAAGGCGAACAAGGGAAATAGTAAACACCAAATTTCGGGAGAAAACACTTTTCTACGTCCCGTCGTCACCGTCCCCGACTAATAGGGATCTTTAACCACCAGGGGTGCGGGGGCATGCCAACGAAAGGGGTGGCCGTGCTCCCCTCCCCCATTCTACTAGTTATTTGCTTTGAAGTTTTCAATCTTACTACGTTGAAAGAACGATTGCAAGGCCCTAATATTGCCACTCGGCGTACAATGTATAGACAAATGATCTTGAACTGCACGAGGAAAATTGACAATGGATAGTCAGTTTAATTTAAATCCTTTTTTCTTTGTGTTACTTCACCACAGTTGTGAATTAGTGAATCTAGTAAGTACTATGATCTCTAAGAGAGAAAAACACAACAAAGGCTTACAATGTACGTTCGAACTTAGGATTTCCATGTACATGTAACAGATTTTAGATGCATATTTTATGCAGTAAATGAGAATTTTGAAACAGAAGTTTCACTTTTCTAATAGCTGTAGCCTCGTATATAGTTTCCAAATATCAGTACTTAGTGTATTACTGGATCTTTGAACTCATGTCATCGAAATCAATGCCAGATTAATGTGTAATTATATTTTAACAGTGTGACTTTTGTTTCTTTAAGGCTTGCTGTACTATATCTTTCAAGATAAAAGTCATACATTGTACGTTCATTAATTCTCTTTAACAGTGCAACCATATCCCACACGTACATGTATAATTTAACTATGAACAACAACAAAAGAACTTACAATGAGTTTCCTGTCATTATGGAAACCATAGCCATATTTCAACAATGCAATAATATACGTTGCATCTAGGCACAGAAACTCATTTGACCTCACAGCCATAGAGGAACAAGCTGATAAAATAAAGAAATAGACAAAAAATCACATTCTGAGATTAAAAATTATTGTCCCAACTTCGTGCTTTAGCAAATTGGAAGACCATGATTACAGTGTGACTCTGAAACCGGGGCCACTTAGACAGCGATAATAAAACACCTTGCAAAAGGAAAATAAAGCCTTCCAAATTACAAATCCACGCGATTTTCTTCATTCAAAAGACTTCGACTTCAGGACTAGTCCCTTACTAGCCTGCTATGCAGACGTATTTTTTCACTCTCATAAATTCGAGAAAAAGTAACGTCAGTGTGACTACTGTAACCACTTAGACAACAAGAACTGCATAATACTGTAGAACAAAAACAAAGCATTCCAAAGTTATTTGAGCCAATCAGTGTTGATCACAATAGAATAGCAACTTGGGACATTATTTTGTCCTCAAGGGAATCATAATATTGTTTGAGTTAGTTAGTTATTGTTTGAGCCAGCTATTGGGATTCTACTGTAATTACTATGTTCTCAAGTTAAGTCATTTGGTTGAAGCAAATCGCATGGATATATGCTAGGATTTGTAAGTTGGAATTATTTAATATGTTCGTTTTGCAGTGGCTTTACTTCTCATTGTCTAAGTGACAACCATAGTCATACAGCATTAGTACTGACTGATCAAGAAACTGACTTTATGTACCTTTCTCTGCCTCTCTGATGTAATCTCCAACAGTTATGGTCCCACCCTTATTCAAATCTGCCAAAAATCATATCAATTTGCATGTATCTGGATCTTATGTTTATAAATTATATTTACCCATGGTTACATTTAACATACATGTACAATTTGTATTCCAATAACTTACAGACAAAGGATTATTGAAACTTAGATCGACTGTGTATATAGAGCGGATTTCAATTGAGTGTCCGAAGTGTTTTGGTTTTGCATTTACAAAGCACTCCTATTGGCTGGGAAAGTAAACCAACCAATCAGAATCTAAATTGGTTTTGGTTTGGTTTGTCATTGTGATTACTCGCTACTATGATTGGCTGGCTGTGGGTAATTTGCGTTTGGTCTTTCGACACTCATGTGAAATTCGCTCTATACATGTATGCACCCTAAACACCACTGAAAAGGCTATAAGCATGAGTCTTCTCCCTTCCCCCCCTACTCGTTTAAGCTGCTAATTGCAGGCTACTGTAAAAAGGTGACCAGCCTATTAGAGTGATTGATACATGGTCAGCAACACTGTGGTCAGTAATTGCATGGTTATAAGTACAAGAAGGGCTAGTGCTAGAAAAGTCAGCTGCTACTCGCTCCCCGGCCACGGTGGTTAGCATACCTTAATTAACTTTAGTTGATCATACCAGTGTTTATCTTCCCCACCGATGCAGATCAACACTAGTTCTTACATCATAAGTACAAGTGGTTGGTAATAATATTACCAAACACTGTTTAACAGTGCAACTTGTTAACTATTAGCCACTTTGTTATTACAAAAGAAATCCACCCATCGGCCCAAAAGAAACATGGTCTCCTCCGACCCTTAAATTATAATCTACGGTAGGTAATATTTAAGTTAACATCTGACCCTATGGTGCCATAAAGACTGATCATTTATATTCAAAAACAGGACTGCATCATGACTTACCGATAAGTCCTAGCTCAACTGCTCGATCATAATAATAGGAGAAAGTATAGAATGTTCTCTTATTCATCTCGTCTGAAGAAGAAGAGTTAAGAGCAATGTGGACATGAAAACAGAATGCATTTTTTCAGATCATGGCAGGATCAGGGCATCAACTGTAGAGTTTTGTTTGTTATTTTAGTTTCTTAACATAATTATATTATTTTTAATTGTTTGAAAAATCCTCTTCTACAAAATTAGTTTAAAGGTTACTGGATATATTAACAATAACCTAATTGTGACATTGAAATTTGCCCTGATATTTTGTTGGCATGCAGGTATTATCTGATCCAAGAAGAGAACAGTCCCAAGAGCAAAGCTCAAGGGAAACTGTGAGCTTCAAGGATCAGATAATATCTGCAGACAAAATATCAGCCGAGGGCAATTTTCAATAGTGACTACCACAATGTAGGTTATTGTGGTGATCATCCTTCCAAATATTTAATATGACTAAAATACCGGTACATGTCATTAATTAAGTGCATAGTGTAAGGAGAAAAGTAGTTTTGGAAACTTCAAGATCTAGATGATTTTAGTTGTCTCAACTTGTTTATCAATGAACTTTCAAAGATGGACAAATCTTTCAGTCATCTCTCACCTTGTTTATCAACTTTCTTGACTAAATTCTTGGCATGTGTCAAACATGCATCAAAGCTGTAACTGGGGTGACCACTTAAACAGTAAATTAAACATACATGTATCAAACAATATTAGAATGTATACTTTTATCAGAAAATTAAAAAAGGACAGTTTATTTATTGATGTCATATTAATCATTATAAATTGAACTTAGCCATTAATTAAGAGAGCTTTATAAGCTTATCTAACCTGATTTTATTAGTTTTTCCACCAAATACCCATTCACTGTTGTGTCTGGGTGGAAGACAGGGACTGTGGCTAATATTCTGTCCTCTTGCTACAAAATAATAATTAAAGTTATTCAATATTATAATCATAATTAAATAAATTCATTAATAATTCATAAGGGTGCCAACCAATCAAAAGCAGTGTTTGAGCCACATGGATACCCCTTTAACGCTCCAACAGTATCAGTTACAGAATACTAACTAAGCTAGTTCTACCAAATAATTATACATGTACAACACTGATTAATGAAACATCGATGCATGTCTGTATCACTGATACAGTCGATTCTGGTGTTTTAATAATCAGGTCTCACAGCTGCGCACTGACCTCCCATACCCAAAACTGAAATGTCATGGTAAAACTCCTGTTTTGATGTATACTTACATGTATGTCTTATCAATGTGAGACCTACCATAAATACCTGCATATATAGGCCACACCCCAAACTTAGGTGCCATTTTTGGAAAAAAAATTAGAAGGTTCATAAATGCTCGTACTTGAAGCAAAACCTCTTCAGAAGAGATTGTTGTCATTCCAAGGCCAAGTCCATCGCAACTTCAATGTCACTTTCCTTGTCATTTCTTGTGTGTCGTTAAATCACTCCAGAATTATTATTCTTTTATTCCCCCATTAACTGACAAGATTTTCAAGGAACTTCTTTCCTTTAAGTGCAAGAGAAAGTGAGGTTTTCTGGCAAAGCTATACATGCATGACTTCAGATGTGGTCTGTCATCTTGGACTAATTCAAGAAGGGGCCTGGAGCAAGTGATTGTGATAAAATACAATATATATATATATATAATTTATGTTTGTACCCACATAATATTTGGCCATTCTTTTTGTCCAAAAAAAGTGTTGCCTACATGCGGGTATTTACAGTAAATAATACTTTTGACAGTGTACGCATGCATGTACTTGTACATGACTGTGATGTAACCTATGGCACTGAACTCTAAACCTGGGGCCAACACAATAAAACTTTTACACAATGTATTTTAGAAGTATGGCCATTGTTTTTTGGCATTTAAACAAAGTTGGCCTGACTAACATACTGTATAAACTTGTGTCTTCAAAACATCTTACATGAGATACCTAAGAGAATATCAAAACCGTGCTTGCATGCATGATTCTGTGAATTTTGTTTTACGCTTTTCATATAGCTCACAATTACAGTGTGTAACGCCAGTTGACCGATGCTTATATTTAGGAGGATCCTCAATCAATAAGCCTCCATGGCTTCTAAGAGGTATCCTTGCCATTATTTCTTATTTATCTAATAATTTACTTTGTACTGGATATTACTATAATTATTATCCTATATGATTATAAAATATAATTATACCTTTTTCTGTACTACTACATGTATATCAATTGGCAAAAAAAAAACTGAAACTGAAACTTGTGAAATACACAGGTAAAAGTTTTATTGAATTGGCTCCTGAAGGCGGCTAGAATAATAGTATTAGAGCCTGGGAATAGGAAAACTTCCCAACTAGCAGAGGTCTCTGTCTTGGTAAAATGGAAGGTGAGGGAGAGACCTCTGCCGACATCCAACGCTTTCTCTGTCACACATGTGTGAAGTTTCCTTGGCAACAAGTGATGCGATCTCACATGGACTTACGAGCGCACAAAACAACTGTAACAAACAACTGATGCGTACTGTCAGCTATTTCCACTAAAATGTGTTTTCGAAACTGGTTTGACTCATCCATGAATGTTGACGGCAAGCATTGGATCTCGGCAGAGGTCTCTCCCTTGCCTTCCATTTTATCAAGACAGAGAGAGACCTCTGCTAGCAGGGAATAGGAAAACGAGAGGGTGCAGCAGAAAATTAAGAGGGCAGAGCACCCTTTCGTTTGGGCCTAGCTACAAATGTAGAACACTGGCTTGGTTATGCTAATTATTATTTACATAACAATAATTGTTGTCATGATCTCTAACAAAATCTAAAAACCACTTAACGTGCTTGGAAATCATGATCTCTAACAATCTCCAGATAGTTTTAGAGTATGAAAGGCTTAAGTTGAAGCAAGAATGCCATTAAAAAAAAAAGACAATTTTTGTGAAATATCTTGAATGTGATTGGAAAATTTTATGTTGACATTTAATATTTATATATCAATATTATATTTATTAATAATAGTTTGTTTTTGTATCTCCACACCATAATACATAATTTTATGTATTATACTATACCGTAAAGTTCCGAAAGACACGACCTGGTTACTTTCGGATTTAGAAGCCTTCAGGGGTTGCTACTTTTGGGAGGTCGTTACTTTTGGGTGGTCGTTACTTTCGTGGTAAAAAAAACCTGTTAAACTACAAGCTTACTACAGAACGCCCGGGAATAGCACAAAAACACAACTATGGTAATTCCAAACTCAGTGTGGTCAGTACAGTTTTGTACTTTAATTATTTTATACCTCTTGAAACATCAGTGGACTTGTCTAGTGTTTATATAATTAGAACATACAAACTTGTATTGCATGCCAGTGACATTGATGTAAATAGCAACAGCTATCAGTGATTCAGTAATAAGTGCTTAAAAACACTTTACGGTAAAAGGTTGTTACTTTCGGATAGGTCATTACTTTCGGGGGGTCGTTACTTTCGGTATGTCGTTACTTTGGGAACTTTACGGTAATACAATAGAGCTACATGTATAAAAAAGTCAGCAATTAAGTTAAAAAGACCTGACAGCTTTCCCTCAAATATCACCTTCAGTTACCACAACCCAGTAGTCCATGATAAAATTTACACATAGAATAACTGCAATGAGCAATTGTGAAGAAAGGATTCCAAAGTGGTTTGATTAGTACATGTATCTGCATGTCAATCACTTCTGTCACCTCCGAAAGCCATGTCCTGTTAAAATCTTGGATTTAAATTAGTTTTTTTGTGTTTGAAGAGAAATTATTACGACACTTACAGTCTATACTATATTTCCCTTGTGACATTATGTCTGCCCTGGCTGACATCAGTCCAAGACCAAGGTAACTATACAAGGGAACAATAAACCAGTATTATAATTATATAGTTTTGATTTATAGAATTTTTTTAAGTATGGTATGTATTGTACCTTATAATATTCATTAATAATTCATGAGGGTGCTAACCTCTAAATAATGCAGCTTTCAAGTCACATGGATACCCTGTAAACCCAATACAAGATTACATTAAGCCCTATTAGTATTCTGTATCTATTACATACAGAATACCAACTAACTAGCTATCTAAAATCATGAATCAAATTTGTAATGTCCATGCAAAACATACCTGTGAGAATAGAGAGCATTTTTGTGGCCAAACACACCAACTGATTGTGTAAATCCATTAGGTGAATAAGAGATGGTTTCCTAAGTGGTAAAGAAGAAATGGAATTCATACAAGCTTAGTACAAATGTAGTTAATTTATAATTTTATAACAGACATGTATGCATATACAAATGTACATGTACCTTCTCAATATGTACAATGTACATGACTTTATCACATACACTGTACACCAATTAAATTCATCCTTGATATTCAAGTACAGACCTTTGGTGTTGCTCAATATTAAAAGTTGAGACTTAAATTTTATATTGGCTGAGGATGAATCCTATATTAATTAAGTGTTTTGTTATATACTGAACAAATCATCCTCCAATCAATACACAATAAGCAAATTAATTTTGTGAACATGTAGGCACCCTGTAAATGTTTGCAGATAAGAGTGCGTCACTGGATGGATTTCTATACAGGGGCAAGAAATTTCACTCAAAGGCGTGATCTTAGAGTTGAAACTGAAACAAAAAGTGCTAACTCCTTGAAGTTTGTCACTTTCAACTTTGCGAATAACTGCAAGGAAAACAATACTTCAAATGCCCTATAAACAGGTTTCAGACAACTTCAATAAAATTGTTGTACACTTACATCCAACCAGAATATGAACTACATGTACTCTCACGGTCATATGATTTGGAACAAAGATTTTAGATTTTATGAAAGTAAACTATACAATAGCGAATGTGCTAAAATAATAGTAGGTACTCTCTCTACCGCTGTCAGTTTCTCAGCACGAAACGGAAAAGCGTTAGTGTACGTTTTCTCGTGAAAGGTCACATAAAATTATATTATTTTAACAAATATTAATATATTAAAATATATATTATTTATGTGACAAAAGAACTAAATTATGTAACAAAATAATACAAACAAGAAGCATGTACATGTACCATATAATAATATAATAATTAAGTTTTTACCTTGGAAAGAGGATGGAAAGTGACTTGTGTTGATCCTCCCCCAAGATCAAGAGCACCAAAAAGTGAATCTACTGCCTTGTGAAAACTTCCTGAAGATAACAAATATCACTGTTACATGTACCATCCCAAAGTTGTTTTTAGTACTAAGTCATGTAATACCATACATGTAGCACTCGTAGATAAGCCACACCCTTTCACCTAAAATATTTGTTTAAAATCGAGGATACGGCTCTACAAGAGAACATCTAGAAAAAAGCTTCTAGTATCCAGTTTCCTCTCTTCCAATCAAATACCTGGTTACTAAACTACAGAGGAACTTTGAAATCATTATTTAATATATTTTTACATGCAGCTGGCTTCTGTTGACATGTTAACTAGAGTAAGACGTCACCTGGATGAAAAAACATCCTATGGAAACTGGTTTAAGTAATGCTCTGCCTAAGAACGATAGCACTGAACGGCAAGGAATGTAAAAGGTGTTAATTTTCTATTCTTCTTTCTTGTGAATTCATTAATTGGTTGATACTTATTAATTCAAAAGACCACAATATATAGAAGTAATGCACTTTCATTAGATAACTTTTGAAGTTTTAATGTACCATAGTTTTGATCAAACTATGGTTTGATTTCAATGAAAATCAACCGTTAGGAAAGTTCTCACATTTGTGATTCAAATATCTTTTGTCTTCCCCCTTTCCTATTGGCTGGATGGTGTTAAGTTTTCACAGTACAAATGACCAACAGCACAGTTTCCTTTATTTTCTGCTTGTAACTTTGACTGAGAACATCTCAGACAGCACTTAAGACACAAAAATTGTCCGAGAGGACATACTTATTACATCAGTCTATTGTCTTTTCCTATACATTTTATGTACTAGTTCTTATGCAAATCATCACAATTCCAAATTAAAATATTGCGACATTATTTTTATAAGATTTACATTCATTTAGAGCATTAAAAGTGGCACACTAAAATTACATACAATTTACACCAACAGAGGTCATGCTTCATTAACATGAAAAAAAACTGTGTACATCATATTTTTAATTATAAAAAGTATAAATTTGAAATGCATGCAGTTTGCTGATAATATAAGAGCCAGTACATTTCTTGTATGCAGTTGAGTGGGTTTTGAGGTAGAAATGGGCCCTTTGCAGGAATGCAATCACATGGTTGTACAGCATGGAAAAAATTATAACTAAATTTCTTTAAACACTGTCACTTGTACGAGATTGGTAGTGTCATTAGGAAATTGAAACCTGTTTATAAATGGTACATGTATGTATTTCCTATCTCTAATTGATTGTTACATGCATACACTTTATTTATCTTCGAATTTATAGAGTTGCTGAAATGAGCTAATATCTTCGAGAAAATTGTTGATCTTTGAGGTTAAATGTTTGCCATGCAGTAAAGCCCTGTGATCCCATGGGATCACGAGGATCACGAGTGCAATTCATTTGGCAATGAAGTTATATCAGCATGTGACTGTAATAATCCTGCAAAAGGCCTAAAAAATATTGCATTATGCTCCAATTAATCCTCACAGAACATAACATAACAACATAATATAATATTATTATTATTGGAAATAAATAAGAGACCTCATGAGGCAGGATTGAGCTTGGCTTTGAAGTTTCATATGTCCAAGTGCTGCATAGTTACACAGATATCAAAACCAATTGCAATAACATAACACAGGCTACAGGTGTTCAGACTCTTGACTGCTGGCCCAGATGTGTCAATTTTTGCAAACTTGTGCTGTGTTTTTTTACAGCATTATAAAGTTTATAACTTTAAATGCATTTTTGGTGGTCATTTGAATGTATACACTGTATATATGCATATGAACTGTGTACAAAGTCATGTACACCCTAGTGCAACCTCTGACCAAAGGTGCCTTGCATGTACATATTTTTTTTAATGAAGTATGAGTACTTGAAAACATCTGAACATTATTCAAAGTATGAAATTCATTGTTCACTATCTCATGATTGTATAAGGCCAAAATTTTAAAATTGTCAACCAATCGTCCACACACTGGGGACCAAAAAGACCCAGGCTGGGAACAAATATCTCCACTGTTTTAGCCATCTCTCCCACTTGGTGTCCCAGTTCAAAGAGAGCACAAACTTGCTTGCGCCTCACTTTTTCAATGGTCAGCCTTTTCCCACCAAAACTTACAATGTATGGCATTGAGCATGCACACCACAACGTTGTCTCTCGATTCCTCCTCCCCTCCACCCCCAATAGGAATAACAGAACTTACAATTATAATAAACATTTTCACTGTAGAGTGCCTTAATTATTGATCCCTTCAAATTTTCACTTTAATAGGTAACTTTCAATCTGAGCCCTTCAATAATTATTATTGTCTGTGATTATTCAAATGCTGACGAAGGTTTCAACTGGTTAAACCCATGCATGAAAGCCATGCAGTTCAAATTATTAGTTTAGCATAGTTTATGGCATGAGTTTCATAATATTAAGTTATGTCCAAGCTAAATATTTGATAATTATTACTACCCAAATAACTGCACTGTTGGCAGCTCCAAAATAACAACTTATCACTTGAATGACTACTTTCGATTCGCTCACCTGACCATTTGAAGCACCCCAAATGATCAAGTCAGAGAATCAAAAGTAGTTACCTAGGCATTCCTAAATGTCTTGATTAATGTTATTTTACAGAAGGGTTTCATTTGCGTTCAAAACTCACTACCCGGATTGTTAGTACCAGTTTGAAACACCAAGAATGAAAGTTGAGAGTGTGGTAGGGAGAAAGGCTTGAACCTTCATTCATCTTCTTTCTGCAAAGACAGCAGCGACATTGCAGTTGAATCTCTAAACGAAATGCATGTGAAAATGTTTGCTATTGTTTAGTAATGTCAATGATGTCACATGATCATTTGGGATGTACGTCCCAAATGGTTATGTGAGTGAATTGAAAGTAGTCAAACGATGGATCAATAATTTGGGGCTGCCAAAAGTTCAGTGATTTCGGTAGTATGTTACAAATTATAATTGCAAAAGTAATGTACCTGTTAAAAAATTGACAGTGACCCAAGCAAAAATCCCTTCATCCAAGCCATCCATGATTGAGACACTTAAAGGCTGGTGTTTTGGAACATCAAATGGAGAGTCTCTAAAAACTTTGTAAACCTGAAGAAGAGAAGCACTTTGATGCTCAGTACAGTCATGTACTGTATGACCACATAATTATATTACAGTATGTGTACATTGTATGTAGCAAATGTAATACATGTATATTTTTTTAACTATTGTTACGATAGGTACATGTACATGCACATGCCTTGGTAATGAATATAAGAACATCAATTGATGTGAATAAAATAATTGTCTCAACCCTAAAAATGCAAAGTGGTAAAAACATAGTTTCCCAATGGAGAACTTGTGGATACAGGACAGGTGACAGTACTGTACTGCAACACTTACTGTATTATCCAGCAAGACAGCATCTATAGACTGTATAATGGCCACCTCTAATTTGCATAATTTGAAAGATAAATCTGTAGAAACTAATGCTGCATACATGTATGTACCATGTAAATGAAAGATCAAATTAAAACTTATAGATCTAATACCGTATTTCCTCGATTAAGCGCCCTGGGCGCTTATTTCAAATTTTGTTGCCAAGGGGGGCGCTTAATCGAGGGAGGGGGGGGGGGGGGCGCTTAATCGAGGGGGGGGAGCGTTTAATGGCTCACAGAAACTGGAAATTGGTCTTGTCGTCCCCGGCTGTTTCACAGCATTTACCCAAAGCATTGAAATGGGAAGAAGGATGAAGAACGAGCTGCTTCGGGTACAAGAGCTATGCAAGCACATGGACTTAATAATCACGGACTGAGAGTTGGAAGAAAAGAAACTAATTTCCCTTTATCAGCCAAACATAACTATAATACGGTACTACATATAGGAACATGCCGTAACTTTGTAATAAAACGCAAGTTGTATGCCATCTCTCTTACTATGCCATATTTATTGGGGGAGGGGAGGGGGGCGCTTAATCGAGGGTGGGCGCTTAATCGAGGAAATACGGTACCTGTGTTCAGTTTTAGAACAATGTGCAGAATTACTGTTGAGTTATACAATGTAGCTATAGGCATTAATCAACTCCAGGAAAAAACATGAAAGAAACATATTACACTGTATGTACATGTATGTGGATAAAACTACATTGAAACAGTCTGAACATTTACTATATAAAACAAATTATGCATAATTTATGAAATCAATGTGGTCTATAGCATTTTGTTGTTAAATTCAGAAAATATCCAATCTCTTCTCCCCAGCTTTTTTTTGCTTCCAAGGACCTTCCATCCTCTTTCCCCCTGAATTTTCCAGCCTAGCTTGTGTGAAACATGCTTTTGGTGCTAATAACATACATGCAACGAGTTCTCAAATTTGATCGGCTGAGAGCAGCTGCTAAACACCAGTGCCAAATCGTGTAATACCATGCAGTGCCGAATAATGTAATATCTGCAGTGCCAAATCATGTAATACCTCAGATGTGAACAAACTATCCAACCAGAACTCATGAATTGGATTGACTGTGAGGCGGCAGTGTTTCCAAACTTTTGCAATGTTCAATGTAGAACAATAACAAAGACAGATTTCCACATTTACAGCTGGAAGAAGTTGAAAAGCTGAAGCAAAATCCTTTGAATAACATCACGACAAAACACAAACATACGCGGATGAACATTATTAACAAGTAATCATTATGGCTTTCTCGTGCAATTCTGGATTAATTTGAACTTGTGAGAATTTTTAAAGAGCTCAAATTGCATTCGCCCTAAGGGCCAAATACAATGTTGATCAATACTCTTTGAACATCTCACTTGTTCAAATTAATCCTGAATTGCACGAGAAAGCCATATGATTACCTATATATTAATGTATACATTTGGTGACACTCAGTGGGGCAATCCCTTTATGTAGTACGACACAATTTTTTACCAAAAATTCAATAGCATACAACAATACAATTCAATACAACAATAGAATGCAACACAATACAATACAACACAATTTGGTAGCAATTCGTGTCGTCCTACATGAAGGGATGGCCCTCAGTGGCTGTAAAAAAGTATGTTGTGCACTTTCTTTTTGCATACATTGTGTGACAAAGTTTTATTGTAATGTAGGTATATATTACATGCTATTTACGTACTTTAAATATAACTATAATAGTGAGAATACTGTCACTGAAATTGTCATGTTTCTGTGCTAAATGCATGGATGGATAAACAAGTTTAAAAAGTTGTAGATGAATGATCCACATTTTGGAGGAATTAAAATGGACCTGTAAAATGTGATGAATGATCCACATTTTGGAGGAATTAAAATGGACCTGTAAAATGTAGCTTTGATTCAGAAAACCAAAACAAAATGTATTAACTATACAGTGTAATGCATATACATGTATATGACTATACAATCATGTAATTAATCATGAATTCATGAATAAAATGTGTTTTTTACAGCACCTCTCTTAATAATCTCTTAGAAGCCTTTACTGGAAGGAGACGTAATCCTGCTGTGGCTTTGAGAGCTACTGGTGTGCTATGCCACTTCAGCAGGGGAATGATATCCTTTGCTCTTTGTAGAAGGTTGTAGATAGACTTGGCTGCCTGACAACATATTAAAAAAGAAAGAAAATGAAAATATTGAACAAATTAATGAATGAAACTTATGTTGCCACCACACTGTGACAAACCATCAATGCATGCACTTTTGAGGAACCCAGCAAGAGTGTGTCCCATCAGTTTCCTTTGCCCATGCAAACTGAAACAAAATAAAGGCAATTAATTGCCACAGACTGTTTCTAAATTTAGGTAAATATGTGCATAATACATTTTGTATGTCTGTGAAATGTTTAATCAAAAATCAAAGAAAACCAATCTAAAGGTTACAGCACCTAGCTTTTAACAGGTTTAAGTCTTCTTAATTTCTAATTCACTTTGAGTTTAAATAATATTAGCCATTCATATGGGCTGATCATTACAAAAATGTCTGGAAAGCCAAACTGATGAACAGCATTAATAAGACACTTGTGGTTCCACCTCCAGAATTCTGGGTTAAAAGCCTTCGTCTCATCAAGACTTCTGGCTGGAGAACACTGATATCTGATTGCTATAAAACATTAAGCACTCCAAAACTTTACCAATTAAATCTGTATTAAATAATCTCCTCCCCAGAGACTCCATTGTTATCAGTCAGTGGAGCATAAACATTTGCCGAAGTTTGTATTGGCACAGACTTTTCACATACATGTATAGTTCTTAAACATACAATTAAGAGCAGGCTCTAGCACTGCAAGACAGGAAAAACTCTCTCATAATTAACCACCAAGAAGCTGGGATATGGTGATGCAACTCTCACCTCTTTTGGTTTATCTGCATAGGATGATAGACCAGGATTATCTTCTTCAAATAACTCATCTTCTAGATTGAGAGTACCATCTGTTGGTATAGACACAGAAAATAATTATAATGGTATTGGTACATTGTATAAATACAGAATACACTACACCCACCCTGGGACAAGTTGTAGTTTAATAGGCCCTACATATGGATTACCATATTTATGCTGATGACACTCAGCTTTATATCACCTTCAAATCCTGTGACATGAATGAACTTGACAGTGCAACATCTATGATCAATGCATTACGGGGGGGGGGGGGGGGGGGGGGGGGCAGGCTAGGAGTTGGGAAAAAAATCAAATCTTTGGGACAATACATATAAACATGGGGCAGACAGCGTATGAACACACGTTTACAATTGAATGTACTCCCGGGATGTACTACGTACCCAAACAACATTGTATACAACTTACAATGTAATTTATACATTGTATTCTACGTACATTGTATTAATATACGAAACCTTACCGCTTACGAGTGTCGCAAAAATATAAAAAATACAAAAATAAGCTTACCTGGCATTTTCTTAAAAGAGAAGACGTGAATTCTAGTACCCGTACTGCCAGCATCAAACATGATACCGTACTCCAAGTACCGCCTCACAAACGACACATTCAACGAATCACTAAACGAGTACTGCTTGGCTAAAGAAAAATTACCCCAGCTTTTTACTACGAGTCCGAATATTAAAAGTATGATAAAAATGACAGCTACGGTCTTGTAGCTCTTAAGGAAATACTTCATTCTAAATGTGTAGTGCCGTGGCATGTCGTTCGACTTTGAAGCATAAACTTTTAGTTCCTTCGAAATTGAATTATTCAATGACAATGGCTCCATACGAATTTAATACAGTTACAATTTCTCAAGTATCGAAAGTTCCGAGCTGATTTGTATATGCAAGTATTAAGTTTAAAGCAAGCTCTATTCGACTGTTTATCTATTGGAATACAGATGGCAGCCATTATTAGTCAATATAATGTCAAAACGTTATCTCTGCCCAGTTTCTCCGCCATATTGCATTCACGCCACATCACCGGACGGAGCCTGCGTTTCAAAGTAAAAGCGGTAATTAATCGTACCCAGTCTCCTCTTCAGTTAATCAAAGGTAGCATATTTTAAAATTGACGCTTCATTTCGTTTAACGAGGTAATCGGCTAACACTGTTGCCACCCAATTCAGATCATGTGATATAAACACACATTACACTGGCGAATTGATTCTTTGAAAATCAATTTTATTCAGACAGGCATGACTGCATTATGATTAGTATGAAAAAGGAATATTTCCCCACGATGTGACAACCTGGGAAAATGCTGCATTACAAATATATATGTCATATAAACACTCCAGGTAATGGCCAGTTCCTGATCAGGTTTAAAAGCACAAAAATCTCTGAATACTGTTTTCTTTTTGAATTAAAAAAACCTTTAATTAAGTACATGTAAGTTAGGGCAGTGTTACACATATATGATCAATAACACAGAGCTGATCGAGTTCACAAACATTTTATTACTTTGCCATCACAATGATTTGATAAAACGATTTATTGTTCCTTGGCAACATAAATTGCTGCAACCATCATCTTCACACAGTCATCCCCTCTATAATGCATGGTTCCTTCTTCTTTTTCATCATTCATTGAAATCGCAAATCTTCTGCTGACTAGTGGAACTGTGAAGACACAAACAAACAAAAACAGTCTAAACTTGACCAACTACAAATGTATAAGTAGTTACTGTTAACAGAGACCATTAATTTTATAGAAAGGGTATTCCTTATTATCCCTAATATTTCCATAACTCACAACCCATGCGGTGTGGGGTCCTGGCCCGCAAGTACACGCATGCGCCATGTACCGGTTTATTTCTACTACACATGCTCTTACTCAGTACATGTATATTGGAATAATAAAATAATATAATAAATTTGCTTCATAGATAATCAGTGAGATTCAACCTCTTGTTCTTGTTTCAATGTTACAGTAGGTGAAACCAGGTACATTGTAATTCCTACACTAACCTCCAGTACAGTTGCTAACTAACTCAGATAACATCATAATGCACGACTGCCAGTCCAGGAGAAATTAAAATTTTAAACTGTTACAATGTTGAGCCAGAACCACAATGAACTGACTGTCCCTTGACAGTACTTATATACACTATTACCATAACAATAGTACATTTCTAGTGCCAGGACCCATCGTAATACTAAGGAAACTATTTCTCTCTCATTCCCAACTCATACTTCGTTTGTCCATTACAAGAGAAATACATTTTCTCACAAAGTCAAAATTAAACTGCATCTCACAAAGTCAGCACCAAGTTTAGAGGATCTAATGCTATATAATATATTCCTCAACAGCTAATGCTGAATGATATTCATTTTAACTTACAAGATTTCTGTCCAAAATAGTCAATGTTTTGGGACATGTACCATAAACTGACTTGCAGATAAGCCACACCCTGAGTTTTAGAACTAGAATTTTCGAAGAAAAAAAATCCAAGAAAATCCAAAGTTGAGAAAGCTGACAGCATGACATTCCTTGAATCACTGAACATAACTTTCACCAAACATTCAACAAAAGTTGCCATTAAAGCAGTAAACAGTGAAGAAACATTGGACCATTTACGGTACCATGTGCATCCACAGTTAGTAGTATTTTCTCACTCACAGATTAACTGATAATTACAACTGTTGAAGTTACAGTCTGACAGCAACACTGCAAGTTTTTTTTAAATGTTAATTTATGGAATTTTTGTAGGCGTTTCTAAGATGTTCTCCAGATACATTGTAAGCCACACCCCTGATTTAGAAAGATTTATGGTAAAAAGGTACATACCTTATCTATAAGACAGGGTATTCATTAGGGTTTGGAGATCAGAGAAGTCTCTAGTTACTGAGCAAAATTCTCCGGCTACTTTTGCATTTTGTAATGCATTTTCTGTATACTTTAGGACACACTCTTCTGCTATTTCATTTCAATCTCCTGCTATTTCAAATGTTAATGAATACCCTGTGTTTATGGTATTTGTTGCTTCCTCCTCATGTACGATATAGTTCAAAAGTACACTAAAAATATTTTTTTGTATTTTATGTGTGTATCTGGGTGCATTTGGTTTAAGGTAGACTTTCTCAAAGTCCTTCTTAGCCCCCTGTATGAAGGACTTTTCCCACTTGCAGCGCACCAAATTTACCGGTTGATTTTTCAACCGGAGGTGTGGCTTAGACGTACTAAGGTTTGCCCAATCACAAAGCGTCAATTCTTCAGGTATTGTATGTTGACGTGTCAAGTTAGTCCTCAGAAAGAGATTGTCAAAGCCTCCGATGCAGACGTCTTGTGTCTGCGAACTCAAGCCGGTTTTTTTGTTCAGCTAATCAGAGAGGAGCTCTCATTTTCCGGGAGCTCATTAAAATGCACAGCTCGTCGATATGAATAGATTCCCTACAAGTCGCTGAACTGAGTATTCTTGCCACCAAAGCAGAGTTTTTTTTGGTGGCAACAGGAATGACGTGAAGATCTTTCTTTTAGAGATATTCGGAAGCTTCAAAATCCATAGCCAAAGTCCACATTTTATGCACTGAAATATGTTTTTTTTTTACCACTTGGTAACCCTAGGCGGCTAGCACGTGCTGCATGTGCAAAAATGGAAGTCGAAATAGTCAGCCAATCAAATGTTTGTGTTCCCACGGTCCACGAAGTAATTAATTAATGTTTGGGCTATGGGAAAACCCTAACTAGCAAATTGATTGGTCAAAATAAACAATCCGTAAGTCACGGAACACAAAATGTGGCTTGAGTTCGCAGACGTTGGTGTGGGAGGGAAACGAACCACACAAGACGTCTGCATCGGAGGCTAGCTCCGCCCCTGAAATGTGTTTTCGCGCCAAAACATAATCCCCGATTCAATTTCCTGCAAGTGAAACAAGTCGAACTCGGCTCTCGCTTCGATTCTCACACTCGCTTTTTGACCCAGTAATCGCTTACCAAGTGACTCAGCGAGTTCGACTTGGAGCAAGTCTAGGTTTAAGGTAGATGTTCTGCCATAAAGATAACCATGGTTATTTTATTTCCAATTGCACATCACTCACCTTCTGGAAACCAATTTCCTTGGCATACTGCCTGAAACATCTACGGCAGATATTAAGCCCATATTTGCGAATGAGGCCATGGTGGTTGAAACACACACGGCTAAAATAAAAATAAAATAATACTAAAAATATGGTACAGGTTAACAGAAATACAGTAGCTTACGGGTATGCCAAACAAGTCTGATAACCAATCAAATATGTAGTAAATATAATGTTAAAATGATTTTTGGCACAGACATACAGGGAACGAGCCAGGTTGAGCCATTGCACCATTCCCGCTTTTAAATCGCATTTGTCCCTTGAATATGATAATGGTCAAATTGACTGGCTTTGTCCGCTTCCAAAGGAAATCAAATTCCAGATCACTTGCAAAAGGGCCAAATTGTCCCTTCTGGCTCAATCCCTGGACATACATGTACACAGCAAAACACACACAGAAAAGGGTACTAATTAGTGAAATACACACAATTACACAAGGCTTGTCTAAACAAAAAAAACTAATAAGGGGAAAGCATTAGAAACAGTCTAATTATACTTTATAATATTTTGATTTTGTTTTTGAAGATTGATCTGCTCCTGAAGATATGGCCCATCTTCAATAGAGTTCCAGGTCTTAGGGCCTTGAAACTGAAGGCAAAATTTATCATAGTTAGTTCTAACTGAATTAATATAAAAGGTATTTCTGGAAGCTAGCCTAGTGTTGTAATTATGTACATGTACATAACATTTCTTATGTTTAAAAAGAAGAAGGAAGTTTATTAAAAAAATTTTTTTAATGAATTATGCATTAATTTTGAAAAATGAGATCATTAAGTTTCAAAATATCTAATTATTTGAATAAAGGGCTTGAATGTTCATCATAACTATTTTGAGAAAGTTATAATTTGCACAACTCTTTTCTGTGGGAAAGTATAGGTGTTACCCCACACAGATAATCCATAAGTTAAATAAGGGTAAATTGTGTATCAAGGAATAATATAATTGAGTGATAACTTGGGGAATAACTTAATGGTCAATATTGCATAAAACTCCTATACTTCTCTTGATTTTTTGGAAACATGGTTTACATTTGTATTTGACTCTTCCATTGAATCAAGGTTGGAGTCTATGAAAATCCCTAAATATCTAATGTCATTTACATGTACTTGTGAAATAGCCTTCTGATTTATACATGTAGATAAATCAACCTTGTGTCTAATTATTTTTTGTGGCAGGTGAAAAATGACAAAATTTGTTGTCAATATCAAGGGAAAGTTTTTACATGATAATCAAGTATTGATGTTTCGAATTGACCTACATGTACAATGTATACATTAGTTAATAAGTCAGAATGCAAATAACTGTGTTGAGTAAGAAAGACAACTCATGAAGTATGAACAAGAATAAAAGTTAACCAAAGATTGTTAGTGGGCCGTGTCTTAAAGAATGTTTATTTTGAAGCAATTGGCTTTGCAAGTTAATAAGAATGTAAACGGAGATGAGACAGTAAGAAAGACCACTCATGAAGTCACTGTTAACAATGTATTCTGTAGTTTAGACTGATTTGCTTAGAATGGCAACCCTACACAACTTAGGAAGATCCTAAAAATATGTAAAATGACAAGTTTTCATGTTTAAAAACGCTGGTACAGATGACGAATACAACCATCAAAACTCCACTTTAATTACAATCAACTGGATCAAAGTTGGAAAATAAAATTAAACCGCTTCTTCTAGTTCACAATATCAATATCGACAATGCGGCTTCAACCTCTGGCTGCCCCAAGTAAGTCCGAGTCTGTCTGGCCCTCTGATTGGCCTTAGGCAAATTTGTTTCTAACAAGTGCTGCAATTGGATTACACCATAGCAGTTTCCAAGGGTGCCATTGTTTACTTGTTGCATGTCATTCAACCTGGAGTGCGCACAAGTTTTCTCAAGCTCCCTAAATTCAATCCAGAAAAATAAATGAAAGGCCATTAAACCAGCTGCCCTGTTCTGTGTAGTACGTGCTGCGGTTCTTGGGAGAGGAAAGTGTATTTATTTTGGCTGTCTGAAAGTGCTGGCTTTTCATAAACTGTTGAGAACTAAGGGCCTGTTTACAAGGATATATGGTTACCCTAGCACTACTAAGGGTTACCCAAGCGCTAGGTCATTTCCTCTTATTTTTAGCATTGTGTTTACAAGCAGGTGGGGCAACTCAACTTGGTTGCCTGGGTTACCCTGTCTGAGAGCTAGGGTGATCCAAGCACTAGGACTACGTTTTGCCCTTGTAAACGGTTTGCTACTAATAGGGTAACCTGCCTACCTGGTTCAACTCTATTCTAGAGCCAAATTTCAAGTTTTTGGAGTTCTATAGCTGCAATAAAACATTCTAGGATACTAGACAGCTGCAATAAAGGGCACCACAGAAAGGAGAATTGATGTTAACCCGTCTTTGGAAGTGATTTTTAGCTATTTCTAGACCAAACAGAACCCTCCCCTTAAGTAAACTGTAGTCATTGTTACCATGGAATTTTCAACTGACCTATAATAGTAAAAACCCGCGTATAAGAACAAGTGGATTAAGAACACCCAGGCCTGATTTTAGGAAATAAAGTACCATTTATATAAGAACACATTCAGCCTGAAAAATGAAAGTTGTTCTTATACATGTATGGAAAAATATCAAAGATCAACACTACTTTTCATTGCACACATAATAGTTTGGGTCTTAGTCTGTTCTGGAGTGCAGGCTGTACTCCACAATATACAGTTGCATCAATACAGTACAGTTGCCTTGATTTATCAATTTTTTTTAAATTAAAATACAATTGTGTGCATATATATTGATTTCATCTACATTGGTAGCCTAGTATGTTCCTTATTTTAAGAAACTTTTTTTAAGAACACTTAAGAACACTTACAGGCTGATTTTGCAGATTATAACCCTTTATATAAGAACCAAATCAGCCTGAACCGCCCAAATAGGTGTTCTTATACGCGGGTTTTTACTGTACTGGGGGCTCAAAGTTTTTAGACGGCCATTTTGAAAGCAGTTGTGGATTACTTGACGGAGCTGGCGGGAAGTTTGTTTGGAGGAATACAGAGAATTTCAGGCTTTCTAAAGCCTTTTTCACCATTTATACAGTGCTGGAGGACATCATTAAGTCTGATGAGAGCTTCAATCAGCACTTTCTCAAAGAACCGAGTTTGTTCCAGTTTATTGTGACAGAGAAAGAGCCTCATTTCCCACTTGTGAATGGGCCAGGACGTCTTCCGTCACTTTAGCGTGGGCTTTATAAATGGGGTCTGGAGCCACCTATCATAGCTTTTTTGGAATATTGGACAATATTTACTTGCCATTGATTCCAATATGAAGGTATTAGGTCAAAATGGCTTTAGACTTAGTATATATTTTGAAGAATGAAGATGGGGGAGTGCTATGCCACCGGTGGATCGGATGTCCCGGCATGCGGTCATTATGGATGAATTTAGCTTGCTGTGAAGTGCTTGTGGACAGAATCGCTTGATTCTGGGCAAGTTTAGGTGTTGGGAGACAGAAAGTGAGGTTAGTGCAAACATGAAACTCTAAATGTTATGTGAAATATGCATTTTAGAATCTGAGAAGAAATTTTTTTTTTCTAAGTGCCATTTTGGCTACTTTTTCTGAAATGAAATAATGTAAACTGTAGTTAAGTTCTGCAAAGAAAGGAGGATTTAGATGAAATGATTCAATTTTAATATGCCTAAATGCAGTTCAGTAGGATCATTTGTCTATACATTATGTTGTGTGTCAATCTCAGGGCCTTGCTCCTTCAACTTAGCCAGACTGAAATCCTCAAAGCAAGTAACCAGTAAAACACAACAAATGTCGTGTTTGGGGCTGAGAGGGTTAATCCACAAAAACCTTCCAAAACTCTACTTATTTCCGCCATGTTGTTTTCTATGCTTGAATGATTTTGGTGGCTGCGAGGCTAGCAGTTCACAAGCTTCCAAAGAATCAGAAAAATCAAAATTACTTCCACAGATCTGCTTGAATTGGATAAAAATGAAAGAAAAGTGGAAGAGTAATAATAGTAGCACATTTTCATTCATTAATATGACATTTTATAAGAAACAGCTTTTCAAATGAAGAAGTATATTACGTACATGTAGGCAGCAACTGGTAACTATCCAAAAAATTTTAGTCATCAAATGACTAATAAGTGGTCGCCACATTTAGAGTTTCAAGTGACATGCGACAAAGAACATCTGCTGGCATGTTTTATTGGCTAAATTGGAGTGATTGCAGAATACAACGTCAATTTTCAAGGTCTCCCCCCCCCCCCCAAAAAAAAGCTCTGTGGTTCCCGGCAGACCATAGCACGCTAAAACGACACTAACACTTAAACTTAAGTTAAACCAGCATTAACACTAACAAGAGACTTATCCTATTATATTACTATTAAAAGTAGTTATAGATTCCAAAAACGATGCCTGCAGTCTATACCCTACCAGTGCAAGTTTATAATAATTTGAAGTGGCTCGGCAGCTCCACAGTGAAACTCATTATAGATTCCAAACACGATACCTGTCTATACCCTACCAATGCAAGGTTATATTTGAAGTGGCTCCACAGCTCCATAGTGAACATTATAGATTCCAAACACGATACCTGTCTATACCCTACCAATGCAAGGTTATATTTGAAGTGGCTCCATAGTGAACATTATAGATTCCAAACACGATACCTGTCTATACCCTACCAATGCAACTGGTTACATGTATATTTGAAGTGGCTCCGTGGCAACACCATTATAGATTCCAAACACGATACCTGTCTACCCTACCAATGCAAGGTTATATTTGACGTGGCTCCACGGCTCCGCAGTGAAACTCATTATAGATCCAAAACACGATTAATCCAAACCCTAACCCATCATTTAAAAACACCCTAACCGTCAACATTGGGTGCTCACTAATTTAGGGTTCTTTAGGGCTAAGTCACTAAACAACACAGAAACATAATGCTTCTTAAATGTTCCTGTCAATTAATCCAAACCCTAACCCATAATTTTAAAACACCCTCACCGTCAACAATGGGTGCTCACTAAATTAGTTTTTTTTAGGGCTGAGTCTCTACACAACATAATACTTCTTAAATGGGAAAAATTATTTTTAAGTAAATGGAGCAATTGCAGAATCCCCCCCGCTCAAGTACGCGTTAGTCCATATATGGTTATCTCTCTGTAGAGATATGTCTGGGTGTGAACAAGTCGCTCTGTTCACAGTAGTAGAACGAAGCAACATGTATGATGTCAACGCGTTAGAAATATATGTCTGGATGTGAATGAGTCTCAAGCTCTCTGTTCATATAGTAGTAGAACGAAGCAACATGTATGATGTCAACACACAACGCACGCTAGAGAGATATGTCTGGGTGTGAAAGAGTCTCTCTGTTCACAGTAGTAGAACGAAGCAACATGTATGATGTTGACGCATCAACGCGCTAGAGAGATATGTCTGGGTGTGACGAGTCTCTCTATTCACAGTAGTAGAATGAAACAACATGTATGATGTCAACGCGTCAAATAAACGTATAAAAGTTAGTATAAATGGTTATATAATGGCTAAACAAACTGGGATGGAATTAGTTTTTTTTCTAAACACATGGGTATATCGTTTTAAGTCATCAAGAAAAACGAAAAAAAGAAAAACATCCTAGCTATAGGGGACAAAGTCACAATGAGGTACGATGGGGTTATTTTAAGATATTTATTCATTCTTATAATTTCAATAACCATATATGGCCTAACGTGTTGACATGTTGGCGTCTCCACCTAACGACCTTGAGCGGGGGGTTATTCTGCAATCTAGCCGCGAAATCAGTGTGCCAAAACTGACAACACAACTCTGTTTCCTGCTTGCTATCCGCCATATCTATTTGGAATAAAATAATTTCGATAAAACTGAATTTGACACATTAATTATTTTAAGCCGCTTAAGCATGTATATTTAGTTTTCTTTATTTTCCTTCTTATCTTTGCTCGAAAACTCAATATCAATACTATGTACTTTTGATTCAATTAAATTATGGAGAATAAACACTATATTATGGAATTCCTGTGTGTTTTCTTCATCCATGGAGCCATGACCTTTGTCTCCCTAGTCCTCTGCTCTCCTACTTTGTGATGATAATAAATTCAAAATGGAGGTTGTAAGACTTAGCTAATCCTAACCCCTTTGCCTAAGATTAGCTACAAAATGACTTTCAATCTCTAATACAGTTTAAGTACTATTTCAGTTCCTTAAAACAACTGCGCGGGCAACTACAGAGCCAGATATTTCTAAAGAGCTTCAAGAGTGCCACTGCATTCTGCAATTTAGCCGCTAAATTTACTTAGAACATCGTGTCACTTCGGGATATTATGAAACATTGTGCAGACTTTGGGTAAGTCACCAGCCGGCGACTAACTCTGAAATTTTGTTCACCAACACTCAAAATGTAGTTGCATTGGCACCAAGGCACAATTTCGGACCCTGATATTTGTAAGTGTCTTTAAACTGGCTTGTGTTGAGTTGACCCAGGCTGTAGGGTAACCCTCCTGAATCATTTTGCTTGTAAACCCGGGCTATCTTTGACGCTAGTGCTAGGGTAACCCTATCTCCTTGTAAACGGGTCCTAACTCCTAAGCCTAAGTGGAGAAAATCGGTTTAGTCAATTAGCTATAAAAAGGTTTCTCATGTGTCAATCAAAAGAGATTAGTCTGACATGGAAGTGAGATTCAAACTTTGGGCGGCCAGAGGCAGAGGCTCGTCTTAAAAGAAGTCTAGCTTCGAGCCTCTGCCCCAGGGCCAGGGTAAATCACCTGTGATTCAATTCTGAATCTTTCGGACCAGATTAGCTTATTTAAAAACGAAGCAGCATAATAAACGAAAACAATAATACGGTATCAAATTGTACTACGACAACATCCATATCATTGTTCTTTAGTAGAGAAAAGACAAGCCTCAAGACAAAAGAGGTCGAGTTTGAAAACCGCCATCTTGGATCATTTGCCTTATAAACTTTGAGTTTGAATCAAATAATTTTCAAAGTCAAACCACACTAAGCTTCTATTTATGCTGAGCTGTACGAAGACTACAGCCTTAAGTTTGTATCCAAGCCATTTTGAAAGACTAACTTACCAAGATCTCGAGCCTGGCCCGTAATTTCTGGGATGACTATACCACACGTTCGCATGACCCATGTTGTAAAGTGTCGCAAAGAGAAAGAAAGCATGTGGGCGCGCGCCCGAGTGCACTCTGGGAAGTAAAAAAGTGGTGGGTAGGGGGGAGGGGGTGGTTGTCTTGTTCGACTGGCCTCAGTTTCCCACCAAAACAGCCACCCAACTAGACCTCTGTTTTGTCCCCCTCGTATATATGTGGACAAGAGCCCATAACCAAGAGCGTCCATATCTCTTATGTAGATGCTACGGCGTTTTCACAAGTTGGGCTATTTTTAGATTATTTTTGCCGCCAATCGGTGGGTTATACAGTGGCGGAACTTTTGTGATTTTATTCCCTTAGGAATGATTGCAACCCAATAATAGCGGGAAACCGTTCTAAAAATAACCTAACTTGTGAAAATGCCGTAGCATAGAGGTACAATGTAGTATGGGAGATTCTCGCTCTTGGTTATGGGCTCTTGATGTGGAATATTTCTCGAAAAACTAAGAGAAGGGATCGACCGTCCGTTATTTATCGGAGGGGAGAGATGAGTGATAAATTAGCAAACTGCAACTTTTAAGGATCCCTCCTACTCTACTCTAATAATAGTAATAATAATAATAATAAGAAGAAGAAGAAGAAGAAGAAGAAGAAGAAGAAGACGAAGTAGCATTTATATAGCGCCATTTTCATTTAGCCCAATGGCGCTTTAGTCGCTTTACACTGATCCATCATGTAAAGTGCACATAAGCCCTGGCCAGTTATGTTTTTTTTACAGCTTAGACCTTATGTTACCCTGGTTCCGGAGTGGCTCAGGTAAGAATATACTGTAATGTGCCGCGATCGAAAGAGTTTTGATTCCCCGAAGGAGCTTTGTTTTGCGTGACGACCGTTGAGCCCCTCTGGCCGCTCGAATAGCCAGCCTCAATCTCGTGCCCATAGCCTCGCTTTTATGTTTACAAGTCCAGTCAAACTGGTTTCGACTCGGCGGTAATTTGCATGTCACTTTCACGTGTGATTCAAAACATAAAACATGCCGTCGTCTGGATTTGCGAAGATAAAGGAAAATTCTCCTCGATTTACTTCGTCGGGTTTGATGTTTGGATCTCCCAATGAGCATGCTTTGATTCCTCTTTGTTCTAGCTCTGTTATGTGGGAGTAAACCACGACATATAGAGGGCAAACTACCAGTACAATTGCTCGTTTTGGATAATAGGCGAACGTGATTTAAGGAAGAAGCAAATACCAGGTATGAGTTGGAAAATCAATTCTGTAGTTGCTCTAATCAGCGATTTTCCTTAGCCAGTAGGCCGTACTGAGAAGACATCACGCCGCTTCAAGAACATGAACAGACTTCAACTCGTTAATTGTACAGCACTACGTTTGTGTATAATCTGTCAAGACTCGTGAACCGGTTTGTAACACGATCTCAAGATGAAAGCCAATCAAACTGTTCCTTTGATCCGAATGCCTCAGTTTCCATGGCCACAACTCAATCAACCAATCGGGGACGAGGTACAGATTCTGTACCGGAAGAAACGAAAATCTCTACTCGGGCGGCCAGAGGCTCGTCGCTTCGCGACTCGTGCTGAATGGTCTCTCTTCGCTCGCCCCGACGATTTCGAGCCTCAGGTATCCAGGATAACCTTATGTATGAGTCAATTCCAAACCCATCAAGGCCCCACCGGGCCATCCCCGGGCATTTGAACATTTTGAAAAAAATTCGATCAAATGCCCCACTACCAAGGCAGAAAAACTGTTCAAATGCCCCACCAGTTTTTCATCCAGGCTGTTCAAATGCCCCACCCTCGGGGACCGGTCCGGAAAATTTCGACAAAGACAAGGCAAAGACTATTGACAAATAAATGAAATCATTGCTTTTATTGACAATCTCTGACTCAAGCAATTCACAGGAAACACCGACGGTGAAAACCACCTTCAACCGGTCAGGGATGAGAACAATCATTTCTACCGGCTCGATCGTATATACTTTATAATATACGTAATGGTTTGAAATTGAATATGTTAGCTTATGTTGTTGGTATATAAAGTACATGTATGTAACAGGCACCAATCGGTCCGTCTTTTACCGATATAAATAATTATGTTTTTAACTCGCGCTGTTGAGGGTCGCAGCAAATTCAACTTATCACAACTCTTGTCACGCAGTCTACAAATGCGCAATCCTTATCCTGGAAGTCCTCGAAGACACGTCCGTTCGCTACGTGCGTTCTCCATTTTGACGCTTGTAGACAGACAGAATATATTTTAAAACACTGATCAAATGCCCCACCCCCTACCCCCACTGTTTGTCAAATGCCCGCCCCTGAGGCCATAGATACTCGTCAAATTCCCCACCCTCGGGAGCAAGCCTCTGATCAAATGCCTGGGGGTGGCCCGGTGGGGGGGGATGCACGGGTTTGGAATTGACTGATACATTACAAGGTAGGAAAAAAAAATCGATTTTTAAAAATAAGAATGTTTTCATTATTTTTTAGCGACTAAACTTCCAAATGTAGAATAATTTCCGCGCACGTTCGGGGACTGGGATGATCATAAAACGTGAACTCGTCTCTTCGCGGGTATAAAGCGTTGGCTTATTTGCAAAATAATTGAATAGATAACCAAGAAAGATGATAATATCACTCTAAATGTTTCGTAGAGCTTTATTCGGCAAGCCTTTAATGCAATAGCACATCGAGCATGTTCTGTTGATGACGTCAAAAATAGACCCAGTGCCAATTTTGTAAAGCGCTCTCGTGCGCTTGATTTTCGTCCACAGCCCACAGGCAACCCAAGACACGTTTTTTTGGGTACTTTGAACGGCCAATACACCATAACAAATAAATCAAACTAACTTTTTATTTCTTTGTCTATGGCCTCTAGTCTGTTCGTAAGAAATATAATTAGCCAGGGCTTATATGCACTTTAAGATATATAAATTACATGCATATGTGTACAATCACCTTTATGTATATATGAAGTAAAAATATTTATAGGATGTGTAAGATTTACTTGGGTGTTAAAATATGTAATATCAGTCATGAATAAAAATAACTAATATCTAACGAAACTTAGCGACAGACTGTGGTGGCCTTTCCGTTATATCATTAGTTCCAATTTCCAAGATAATTGCTCTTGGTTTTATTTTTTAAACAACTTGAAGGTCAAATTTACGGAGTTTTTGGACTGTCCGCCCGCCAACGCCATACAACTTATCTAACGGCTTTATCTAAAGTGTATGAGAAGGTGATGTACGATCAAATGTATGCTGCATTTTACTGCCATCTCTCCCTCAACCTCTCGGTTTTTTTAAGGAATCATTCATGTTGTACCGCGCTTCTGAAAATGACGGAGGATTGGAGGAGGAGTCTTGATAACAGAGAGGCCGTTCCTGCCGTTGCAGTGATCTGAGCAAGGCCATTAAGCGATTCCATTAATCATAATCTTCTGCTGGCAAAGTTAAAAGCCTATGGGTTCTCTGCCTCAGCGTCGAAGTTGATGTCTTCCTATCTTCTAGGCTGAAAGCAACGGGTGAAGGTGCAAGGGGTGTGCTCTATAGCTATATTGACGTCAAGGCAGACGTATCTCAGGATCTCTCCTAGGTCCGCTACTGTTTAACGTCTTCATCAATGACTTGAACTACTCAGTTCCGAATGCTTCACTTAGATTATATGCTGACGACACTACGGTATACGCATCGGACTTCTCGCCTTTGGTACTACAGTTTGTCATAAACAGACTCGAATCTCCTGTCTTCCTGGTTTTATCAGAACAAACTACTTGTTAATAATGGGAAGACACACACTGGCGATCCCCGTCGGGCAGTGCAAGTACGATTATATATAACCTGGTTTTAAATGGCTCTAACATTGAGACCGGACCTCAGATGCAATTAAGATCCTATAGGTGTCACTCTAAAGAACACATTACCACCCAACTGAAGAATTAAGGCAATCCATATGCCAAAGCATCTGCCCTTAGGCGTATCAGGCGGTTTTTACCAATTGATGTCATGCTGAATTTGTATAGGGCCTTTATTTTGACCTCACCTAGAATACTGTAGCCCACTCCTGATGCAGTGGCGGATCCAGGATTTGAAAAAGGGGGGTGACTATTTTGACCGGTACAGTTTCTGGTGCGAAATTTCTTACAAAATTTGAACGAATGTATTTTATTTTTACGAATTCTTATACAGAATTTGTTTTTGGCCCAAAAGGGGGGGGGGTGACATGTCACCCCCGTAACCACCCCTGGATCCGCCACTGTGATGCATGGGCATGGGCACAGTACAGCCGGAACAGTCGATTGGAATACGCTAACTACTACATTTTAAGATCTATTCTCGGGCACGCAAAGTCTGTTTCTTACGAACGACTCCTTCGTCTTGTTATTAGGCGAGTTGTATACCAAAATAATATGAATTTCTAGTGATATTTTCGCCTGTATTCCACAGAAAACCAAATTATCCTATAAATAAAAAAACCACAGAAAACCATATTATCCTATAAATAAAAAAAATACGAGATTTATTACGAAAACAAAGTAACTTACCGGACGATATAGACTGCGAATTTTCTCGCCCGAAAATAAACACATTTCGAGTGGCGGCCGCGCTCGTCTGCAGGCTAATTATTTATTCAAAATGTTGAATTCTTATTAGCTGATACGGAAAGGGCACACAATTTCCTGCATTTTGATTGACTGGCCATGAAATACCGCTCTGTATTTCATAGAAAAACCATGAAATACCGCCCTGTATCTCATAGTAAAGCTGATCTCTGATTGGCTGAAATATAATATTTATATATAGGATAATGATTGTATTGTACTCTTGCTGCTGAAGTGAAATCAATTTTTTTCTGTACTCTCACATCAAAATTCTTGTCTAAATCACTTTTAAGGCAGCGTACAAATGAATGACCAAGTAACCTTATGAACCTCGGACATTATGAATGTACATCAGTGCAACTGGATCAAAGGAAACTTGCTTTTTGGTGTTTATCGGCTCATGCATTCCTGATGACGAATCAGCAAGAAAAAACGGAAACTAAATAAGCATTTAAAATGAGAATTAATCCAAATTAACGATAAAAAGTACCCAGAAGGTTAATTAAATGCCATATGTGTAAGAATTTAAATCCGGACCAAAGAATTTTTTTTTTTAAACTTGCTTACTTCAAAAACACAACAGTTTCAAATTGCATGTCCAAGTCGCAACGGATGGCAAGTTGACGAATGCTGAACCCTTGCACCAAAAGCCCGGTAAAAAGCCCGGATTTACCGGGCTTTCCGGTCGATTCACCGTGCTTTTTGCATTAGACTTGCATGGCAAAAGCCCGGAAAGCCCGTTTTTTCCCCTGCCTTTCACATACAGTCTGGAAAAAAATCCGGGCAAATCTGAAAAGCCGAGAAAGCCCGGAAAATAATCCAGACTTTTCCGGTAATGTTTGATTCATCGGGGAAGGCTCAAGCACGGAAAAAGCACGGATTTGTGCCTTTCACAGAAAACCCGGAAAAAATTATCGGAAAGTCCGGAAAAATATTCATGCCGAATTCTAGGGAGAAAATCAGGCTTTCCCGGTCACATGTACATTGTAAATGTCTGATTTAATACATGAGAAGACTGAAAATTACACCAAACCTTGCTCTCCGTATTTTCTACCAGCATTTTCAGTTTCACGGAAAAACGACAAAAATCTATGAACTATATTTACTATTTAGTGCAAAAAAACATTAGAAAAGCTGGAAAACATTCTAGACTTTCCCAATAATTGTTTGATGTATCTAAAGCTATACCAAACACGGGTTTCCTGCCTTTCATAGAATGTCATACTCAGACTTTATAAAGTTTTTTAAATAATAGATTATTATTAAAGACTGACTAAGTCGCCTGAACGGCGTACTTATTAGTGTGCACTGATCGGAAACTTTCCAAGAGGGGGTGGTCTTCCAATTGTTCCGGCCCAAGCTAAAACACCCGGATGTTAATTGCGTGACTAATATAAAAGGAACATGGATGAGAAAACATAAAACACTTATTCGCAAGCAAATAATCCCTTAAACCGTTACAATAATTACCTTCACCATACAATTGCAGGTATGTATCTAGCCAGTAGCTACGACTCCCCAAGTTTTAGTGGCCGGGTATTCTAAAGTTGTACCCATATATTTGTGTCAGCAATCGATGACTGTCTGGTTGTCAAGTCGCATTTGGCAAATTGCATTCAAGCTGACCATCAATTAAATACGGAATCTAGTACATGTACAAAGCTTTCAAACGTATACTCAATTGATTGATGGAAGGCTATAATTGCTATTTTCCAAACACGAGCTTAAATTTTAACAGTCTCACTTCAACGAAAACGATTTAATATAAATGCAAAATAACTATAGCGATGTTTCGTGTTGATGAGATACACGTTGCAATTGTTATGCTAAATGTGGCAACCATGATTTGTATTTAAGAACCAATAATGGCTCTCTGGTTGGCACATTAATGCAATAGATGACGACACACGAAACATTGCTGTACGGCAGTTCTAGGGGATCATTTCTGTGTCGGACAAATGTCTGGAACCGATAATCTGACAAACTTAAAGCTAATTACCCGATAATACAAAAAACAGGTCAGTAAACCTAAGTTTTAGAGCTACATAATTGGTGATTTGAGTTCAGTCAGGTAAACAAGAAAAGAAGATAAACGAGAGAAAACAAATATTATCGGCACCAGTTTTTACATGTACTGGGACTCAAACCCTTGACCCACTGCATATAAAACGGATGGCTTAACCTCTGCACTACAGAGACGACCACACCATTGTGGACTTGGTGCGTGTTATATAGTGCTCACCTCCCAGGGGGGGTTCTTCCTATATTTGGCTGGTAGGGGTGATCGTTGTATTTTTTACTGTTTGAAATCAGCGATTTAGTATTTTTTAGGGGTTGTTCAAGCGATATCCATTTTTCAGGGTGATTTTTAGACCATGAGGTACATTTTGGGGTGAGAAATTTTTCACGGTTTGGTATTTTTTAGGGTATTTTTCGAGGTTTTCCGATGGTCACCCCTACCCTTTTTTCCTTGAAGAACCCCCCCCCCCCCTCCCCCGGGCTCACGTATCTTGTGATCCCTATTATGCCTTCTATCGGAATATCGGGTGTGATGAAGTACTGACACAGTCACAAACCAACACCAGTATTATAACCAGACACATTTGAAAATAACCCACAAAATAACCCAATAACTGGATTTCCACAACGAAAATCAACAAATATTACATGTATATTACACATGTATATTGACTCCTGCATAATAATTCATGACATGGCATCAAATATCACTAATAAATGTAATTTTATTCTGTAATGATTTAACACCCTATTTCCAATACAATATCGAACATAATGAAATGCCCTATATCTCTAATATTAGTACCCCTTTCAAAGATTAGTATTCCAATTAGTACTCCCCTCATCTATATACTGGTAATTTTTCTAATAAATGTTTATGAAAACTAGAGCCCAGTCTCCAACAAGCATCGATCCCTTCTCAATGTTCAAATATTCATAATATTAGTACCAATTTGTTTATATATGATGCATGTATCTATATTTTACATGTACTGGTATATTATTAGTGGGGGGGGGGGGACTCCCTAAAAATTAGGATGACCCGATGGGAGTGTGCCGCTGAGCCCTTGAAACCCTTAACCTTAGCTGTTCCAGACCAAGAAATTGTAGTTTTGCTACCCAGTGTTCCAGACAAAATGGCAAAAAGATATCCTGTTCGAGACCAGGCTAGCACCCAATATGATATACGTGTGATGTTCTGCTCCACTTGCCACTCGAATCATAAACAGATAAACAGACTCTGCATTTGCAGTGGCCGTAAATACCGTAACTCAATCCTGAGGCCCTTGACCAAATAATTATGATCCTGTTCCAAACCAAAACACAGATTTATATACTTCCAGACTTGTCAAAAACCATACCCTGTCGAGTGGCGTGTACCTGTATAGCCTATATTTGGGAGTCCCCCCAGATTATTAGACCATTTATACATGAA
Organism: Actinernus sp. WN-2022; assembly: GCA_030867875.1. Classification (NCBI taxonomy): domain Eukaryota; kingdom Metazoa; phylum Cnidaria; class Anthozoa; order Actiniaria; family Actinernidae; genus Actinernus; species Actinernus sp. WN-2022. The sequence goes on from JAOWCC010000577.1 coordinate 152,314,761, forward strand.
AATGGTGAAATTCATTGAAGGTGTCTTAATTGATTGTAAATTGAGGTGGCATTTGCTAAAATCGGACTCAATACAAATATTATTGTAATTACTTTAAAAGTTTTCTGCATGCATATTATAGTCTTCTCATATTTTCACATTTTATTGGTGCAAATAGACCCTTTCAGCTTGCCTTTTTCTTGCCCCATTTCAGCCCATATGTGACAGCTCTCCAGAGGATTCAGTGCTTTGTTTTCCAATTTCAGAAATTGATACCTTTCCTCTTGGGATACAGAAAAACCAAAAATACATTACTCAAGGGAAAAGTCATGTGGTCTAAAATGGGGCAACAACGAGGCAATTAAGCTGAAAGGGTCTATTGCATGATGTCAACATTTTGATCCTATATATTACACATATTAATGATGTAATAATATTATTGTGACATCATTGTCAACCCCACTTTTTTTTACATATTGAACAAATACTTGAAATCTAATTGAATGATTTTTTTCAAACATCAGCAAAATGTTCAGACTTTAATTATGACACATATATATATACTAGGCTAAATTGCTAATACAAAGTTGAAAGGACCATACATGTACCTTTCCACTAACAGAAGTGACTCCGTAAGTTTATGGAACCAAACTGATTAAAAATATTTCCTATACATTAAAATCAGTAGCATACTAAATCTAGCCAAATAGAACTCTGTTACCAAAAACTGAAACCAAATGCGTTCAGATGTCCAGGAGCTCGGGTGGCGCAGTGGTTAAGCGCTTCGCCTCTCACCTCTGTGGCCCAGGTTCGAATCCCGGACGCGGCGCCATACGTGAGTTGAGTTCGTTGGTATCTCGCCCTTGCTCCGATACCCTAACCTTGCCTGATTCCTTAGCACATACAATTTGTATATATGCTGTTAAAGTCCCTGCATGCAATATTACCTGGCACCGGCCAATTCCTGATTCCACTGACATCGGAGTTTCCTCTTCTTGCTGCTTTGCATGTCACCAATCAGGAGCATTACATGTTGCTATAGATACAGATGTTTTTGCAAGTAAAGAAAAAGACTTATAGACCCATGCAACCATGCTTATTTTCTCGCATTGTAAAGGTCAATAATTAATTAAGCTACATAAAATGTTGGTTCTTTCTCTGTGTATAAATTAAGAATTAAACCCGAATATTTGAATATTTGCAAAACATTTTCAGTACAATAAAATACAATAAAATATAATAGTAATGATTAGTGTATGCTAATGAGAAAAGCAAGATAAAAGTTCTAAAAAAGCGATCATCGGCAGCGAAATCCCACGTGGTGCAGTGGTTAGGGATTAGTGATGGTTAGGGTTTGGGTTTGGTTTAAAATCAGGGTTGGGGTAATTTGTTTCAATTCTTCCCAGATGCTAAATATTTTTTATGTAGTTGAAGGTGGCGTACTTAATTGTGAGTATTTTTGTTCTATTAAAATCGTCGCTTTAGTTTGTAACACCGAGAAAATACCAAAATATTATATACTAGCAGGGACCCGCGGATGTTACATGAAATCTCCTACATAGGAGAGAAAGGAGGGATCAGAGAAAAAACAGTATTTGAAACCGGTTAAAATCGTTAGAAAACCAAAGATCATGCAATCAACTTCACAACACAAGTAATGTTTCATGACTTTATTGACCATTTTAGTACAGTTTCTGATTTTTCTAAAAAATCCCATACATTCCTTGTACAAATCATTAGCTTGCATGGGCTGCCTAGCTGTGAATTAACTTCAGTTTTTTAAATATAATAATATGTTTATGACAATGTAGAATGAAGTTATGAATTAATTAATAAAATATTATTGTCTAATAGATTAAATAGTTCTAACTGAAATGTGACACCAGCTGTTGTGTCTCATCCACAGCTCTTGCTTTTGTTGTTCATTTGTTCACTTGATGGGATGTGGGTCAAGTCAAGTGATTAATCAAAATCCTGCAAACCTTGAGAGAGCTAAAGGTTTGCATACTGCGCATGCACGGCCATCCTATGCAGAGAAAGGACTCCAGAAATCCTCTGTTCAAGACAGTGACAAGCCTTCAGAATCACTAGCACATCAAAATCAGCCCCAAACGAGAGACATATGTGTAGACATTGGCTTGGAAGTTGCTTTTGTTCAAGAAAAAAAAGGAATCCAGACAGATGAAGAAAGTCATTCCAGTAAGGATATATATGCAGACCAGCTGATTCCAGTTAACTTAGGAGATGAAAACACAGAAACAAATGAAATGACTTCTAAACAAGGTACAGTATACATGTGAAACTTAATTAGCGCGGTGCAAATAGTCGATAATATACGACAGTATTGAATATCAACGTCCTTCTAAGGAGAGACCTTTTTCTAATAGATATCTAATTAGAAAATATCCAATATTACTGTTAAGTGTATATTAATTTAGGCACATACATGTATGCCTAATTTGTACAACGCTGAGTTAAAAAAAAATTTCAGATAGCGCCTGGGCATGCAAAAGCGTACGTTGTGCTCCACTGATCTCATAAGTAGAACTTGTGGTGCCATACTTGAACCACGACACACTGATGCAAGACAATAGACCCTTTGCACTTTACGTCATTAAACCGTCATGTTGGTGTACAGTTAACAATAGACTCTTCGTTAGCTTCTTTTGTTCTGACTACACTAACATGGCCGCCATGCATATATTAGCTAATTTTGAAGTAAATTTCAAAGAATGTTTCTGTTTTCTTAGCCTGGGAAACCAGCCGACTCTAATTGCTCCCCACTCGCGAAAGAGACGTCTGGGCAGCGAGGCAGAAAATTCCATGCTGATGACGTAGCAGATAGCCGTTTCACGATGCATAAATTAGTTTCAATTCTCAGAAGCCGAATGCGAACAACAGAGTTCTTTTCAAGGAATATAACTACCCCTGCGAAATGAAGCTGAGAATTCCTAGGAATTCCTAGGATTTTCCTAGGAATTCCTAGGAATTTGTTCCTAGGAATTCTTAGGAATTCCTAGGAATTCCTAGGAATAGAGGTGTTAATTTTCACGGTAATTGGAACATGGAATTCCTAGGAATTCCTAGGAATTCCAAGCTTTGGTTGAGTTTGGAATAGCTGGGAATAAAATTCCTAGGAATTCCTAGGAATTCCTAGGAATTCTTAGGAATTCTTAGGAATTCTTAAGATCAATAACTACAGGCCAGCAAACCTTTGAATTCAAGGAATATCTGGGAATTTTTATGAATTTCTTGGAATATCTGGGAATTCCTAGGAATTCCTAGGAATTTTGCTTGGAATACCTGGGAATTCCTAGGAATTTGTTGTATGTACTTAACTTTGAATTGAAAAAACATTAAAAGGTAGAATTTTGCCAAACCGAAGGGTAAACATATAGGTTAGGGTCTGGCAGTAAACTAACAGATATCAATAATGAGTCAATGCTTATTTCTTGCCATTCTATCTTTTAGTTTAATTATTAAACTTATAAAGGCTGTGCAGTCTATACAGATCGAGTTACATGTATTAACAAGACTGATTGTGATTTCTCTCACTACATTAATTTTTGTAGGTCATTGGCAGTGGACTTTTTCCAGTGTTCAGCTTTCTTTGAGAGTTTTTAGATTTGAAAAGCTTCTGATCTGCAACTTGAAACCCTGAAAATATAAATATAATCAATAAAATTAGAATTACACCTTCACCAGATAAAGGATTTTACATGTCCAGTGTGGCGTGACAACCGGAAATTACAAAGGAACCCTTGTGCTTCAAATCTTGTCCAATAAATTGTTAATAATTAACTGGTTAAATTGCTTTTGGAATGAGTTTTTCAAAGTAGAAATTATGGCTCAATGCCTTGATCGCTGAGTTAAACACATTGACCAATGGTTGTCTTGAAAGCTAGGATAATTGAGGTTAAATGAGCTAGTATATGTAGGAGTAATATCTCACTACACATATGCATATACAAACAAAATTATTCAAATCGTGCTCTATTCACACTTATACTAGCAGAGACTGTGATTAAAGCTCACATTAATCCTTCAATTCATAGCCCAAAACATGCACTTAAAGCTCTACAGATTGAGAAGTTCTCACTGCAAAGTTTTCAAGTTTAATTTATTGAGAGCGTAACTCATGGTCCGATCAATAAGTAATATAAACAAAACCGTATTAAACACGGGAACCTAATTGATATGCATGTTCGGAAACCCATGTTCGAGAAGCATCTTACCACATTTTCATAAGCTTTAAAGAATAGTTTCTTGAAATGTATTCGAGAACATTACTTTAAAATGCACAATAATGACAAATTAGCGAACTGAACTACTAGAAAAACCGTAAACTTAATTGTTTTGTGTCAAATGCGTGTCTGACAGAACTTTCAGTTTCATTTAACGGATTTAATTAAAGTAAAACATATGCTCACCTTTTACAAAGATTTCTCCAGGAATTCATCTCATCTAGAACTGATATGCCCTGATATTACCTCAGTTGGCAGTAGTTATTATAATCTTTCCATCTAAGCATTCTCTTTCGTGAAATACTGTTGGGCGAGCTGTAAAAACCTCCAACAAACGCACGAGTGAACACAGTGAAATGAACAAGTCTCACTTCACCTAATGGCGCATAATTTGAACTTCAGCCAATCCCTGGAGGCCTGTCAACTCCTCCAGCCAATCAGGTGCAAGCTATTACGAAATATTTATCAACTTGATTCTAGTCTTCACTCGGTTGAAGTGGAAACATGGCAGAGAGTTCTTTTAAGTTTTGTTCAAATTTCTTAACAACAACAACACATTTTCGAAGATTTAGACAAATACTTTGCCTCATTTAAACACTGGGAAGGTCAAATCGGTGAGTAATAGTAAAAATAACCAGGAAAATATCGTGATATTAAGCTTTTCTTCTGTTAAGCCTCGGTCAACAAAATAATTATGACAACAAGTTTACAATAATAAATTACATGTATAAGTTTTAAAATTTCTCATGAAAACGATCTTAGCTTTCCAATAAAGTATTTAGAAATATGTGAGTGCATGATCTTTGTCAATTGGTAACAATTCAAGTATCCTTATAACTTTACTCTGAAATTAATTGCTCAGAGGAAGCTTAAAGGGATTTAGGAATTTCTGTCTAGCAGGGCAGGGAAGACATGAAGTTGAACACTTCTAAATTCAATGTCTAACTTAAGAAACTTAAGAAAACCTTCATTAATTCCTAGGAACTCTCAGGAATTCCAAGCCTAAAAAATAACACCTTCACAAAATAGCTTCAGTCAAGATGGAATTGTTAGGAATTCCTAGGAATTCCTAACTATTCCAAGCTTTTACACTCTTATAAACCTAATTGCTAGTAATTCCCAGAAATTCCAAACCCTGAAAGGCAGAGCTTATTTGCAAAAGTGGGAATTTCTGGGAATTTCTGAGAATTCCTAGGAATTCCTAGGAATTCCTAGGAATTCCCAGAAAGCTGGGAATACATTTCGCAGGGGTACCGAGGCTGCTCGTTTGCTTGGCGGCAGTGGATCACCGTCATGAACAACCATGAAATTCAAGCCTATTTAGCGTGTGCCGGTGCTTTGCATACTGAGTTCTTTCAGCGGCTAGTAAAGCGAAATGTCGTAGCTCGTTTGCTTCGTTCTTTCGGCGGCTCGGCCCGGTCAAGAGAATTTGTCCTACGACTGTCAAAACATAATAGTTGGTTATAATTTCAAAACCTACACACAGCACAGCAGACCACTTTTCAAGCCAGCTCTTTTGCCAGGTCAGTAGCCGAAGAGGTTAGCTACAGAATGCAGCGGTTAGTTTCAGGCCCTACCGAGGCTGCCCGTTTGCTTGGGTGAACGGCGTCATAGCGCACTTACATGTAATTATGTTTATTCATATCCCAGATTCACTGTCTGAACGATTTATCCGGCAACAACAACTCATCCAGTGTTCTGTGATAGCTCAGTGTATCGGGAGTGTGTGTAGGTTTACTGATATGAAATTATAAACAACTATGACAGTACCTTTTTGATCACTTACTTGTAAATGTTTTGACAGTACGACATTTCGCTTTACTAGCCGCTGAAAGAACTCAGTATGCAAAGCACCGGCACACACGCTAAATAGGCTTGCATTTCATGGTTGTTCGTGACGGTGATCCACTGCCAAGCAAACGAGCAGCCTCGGTAGTTATATTCCTTGAAAAGAACTCGGTTGTTCGCATTCGGCTTCTGAGAATTGCAACTAATTTATGCATCGTGAAACGGCTATCTGCTACGTCATCAGTATGGCATTTTCTGCCTCGCTGCCCAGACGTCTCTTTCGCGAGTGGGGAGCGATAAGAGTCGGCTGGTTTCCCAGGCTATGTTTTCTGGGCTGTCAGGCGAATCATGTCGGGACGAACTGATATTTATTTGAGTCTTGAATGCATGTACTCTAGTGCGGCCAGCAACTGGATGATCCCGGAAGCGATCTAGCCTGCGTTGCGGCTCTGGAGTATCGGAGCGCAGCTAGCGGAGGTTAGGGGGATTGGGGCGAGAAAAAAAGAGAGGGGGGAGAGGGTGGGGAGGAGAGGAAGAGAGAGCCTGCCGGCAAGCCATGGTTATTTTGATAACTCTCGGCCTCAGAAGGCCGCGTATTGCTATTGGCTAAAAAGCGTGATTGACAGAAATCATTAAATGTTATTCATGCATGGCATGCGATAAAGGCAGAAACCAATTAGCCGGCAACAAAACGAGCGGGGGACTGCAGCCAAGTCAGTAAAACTAATTCAATTAATAACTAGTCAAAGTGAGCATTATTTTCCAAAAGAACAGATCAAACTTAGCTAGTCTGGAAAGTTTGGTGAACTTTGGCTCAATATTGACGATGCTAGAAGGCATCAAATAAGTCAATTTTTTAACGTTGTCCCTCCAAACCATACATTAATTGTAACCAAGCACGTTGCAAAATTTTGGAGGGACAAAGAAATTTCAATTGCTTATAATTCAGACAAGATTCACTTGAATCACGTCAAACTTGGCACACATGCTAATTTGAACATGCTCTATCATGTGATGAACTTCGTTTTAGAATAAGAGTAATTCTGATAAACTCGGTCCCAGTCCCCTGCTCGTTTTGTTACTAGCTAATTAATATGGCGACAAACATACCCTCAGCGATGAATTTAAAGAAAGAACAAAGGGTTAGTTCTCTACTGCATTTCGAATCTTACTTCCACAGGAACGACAGACTCGTTCTGACAGAGCAGCAGATTTCGGAATATAAAGACCAATACTTTTGCAGGCACCAACTAGAATTAAGCCTCGGCTCTCTTTTCTTTTCTTTTCTTTCTGAAGGCTTGAACAGATTCTCGCCATGGAAATATTTGAATTCCCAAGCTACCTTAAAACATACATTATCCTGCAAAAGTCGTTGACATTTACAGGTTTGGGTTTAGGCCCTGTCTTCATATGTTTATTCTGCATTTCAGCTGACATTCTCCAAGTTCGTATATTTTTTTGTTTTGAATTTTACGCTCGAGTTGAGATTCCTTGAGATTCCACGCGTGAGTACTAGTTTGACAGATATTAAACATGGTTTTCACTGGAATTCAGGCTATGGCTTGCCGTCAGGCTCTCTCTTCCTCTCCTCCTCGCCCCAATCCCCGTAATCTCCGCTCGCTGCGCTCCGATACTCTAGAGCCGCAACGCAGGCGCGCTAGAAGCGATCCCGCAAAAAAGAGGAATTTAACGTGGAATTTCACGGCTGGATAGTGGATTAAAGTATGAGTGAAAAAATAAAGAATATATTTTTAAATTAATACTGATTCATCTATTACTTTTTTGTTTGCTATTACGTTTTCCAGTTTTGCAGTTTGTAGCCGGCAATCAAAATATTAAAATATAATTATTATGTCCTGTTTATAAAACTATTCTGGAGGTTGTGCGCAATTTTTCATTTTTGTCAATTATCATTTTGTAAAATAAAAAAAATCGTTCAAATTGTTCCGCTAAAGTGTACATCCATTATCCTATAAATCTTATATTTCAGCCAATCAGAGCTCAGCTTTGTAATAGTAATAGCATGGTTTGCATACCACTCGTGAGATTTCAGAATTCCTTAAGGAATTTTGAAATCTCACGACTGGTATTTATGCCAAATATCACGTACAAACCATGCTATTAAATGTGTAAAATACGAGCTAAGAAATTTTCTGGTGCAATCCCCTCAGTCCTCACTCACTGCTTGATCATGCTCCGTCAAAACCAAGGAACTCGTGCTCAGACAGAAAAGGCATAACAATAAAAAAGATCTGGAAGAGTAGAAACTTACACATTTATCAGTGTTGTCCATTTCCTTGTATTTTTTAAGTTCTTTATCAAGTTTAATAGTGTTTCAGTATTCTTGTGTGATTTCTTACTGGGGATGCCGCCGGGCTGGGGATTGTCTGGTCAAACTTCGGCTTGTTCGAGGACCCGAAAACTAATTTGTATTTGAATCTTTCACAAAGATTTTGCAACAGGTATCTCAACAACATGTTTCTACACTTTTGTAAATTGTCAGTTCAGCATATTTGCTTGTTTTGAGATTGCTTTTCCAATATTTTCTTCCCTGCTAGCAGAGTTCTCTCTCTTCCATGTTACGAAGACAGAGAGAGAACGTTAACTCTGCTAGCAGGGAAAATATTTTCTATCCGCACTTTTGGATTACCCTGCATGCATGGGTGCGAGAGGTTGTTCTATTAAACTTCTCAGCTCTCTCTCTCTCTCTTTAGTCATCTCTTCATCTCTCTGTAGTTTTAGGCGAGAAGCTAAATAAATCAAGTTGTAGTTGTTTCTCCTAGCAACACTCAGGTTGTGTATTTTCCAAATATGGCAAAAGCTACGGTAACCATATATGGAATAGGTTTGTAATACTACCATACCACTGCTCTCAACCAATCAAATGACAGAAATTTGTTATTTTAGCTTGTCGGTTTTTCTTGTTTTTCTGTGAAATACCCTCGACAAATCGCATGAACGCGAGTGCTATACGGGATTTACAGGCACTGAGTGATATTTTTAAAGTTCTGATAATTGCACGAGCCTGTAGGCGAATTTGAAAACTTTCAAAATATCAGTCAGTGCCTATAAATCAATTATAGCACGAGCAGTTCATGCGAGTTTTTGTTTATGATATACTGTGCACTCAATAACCTTTAGTATGGTGACCCATCGCTATCACGCCACTTTTCGCCAATTGTTTTCAATTCTTACGATCAATTAGCTTTCATTTATACATTGATATAGTATTGTTGCTTTAATTATCAAAATAAAAATAAATTTCATTGCTCCTTTATTTTATTGTTTTGATTTGAGTACAACATTTAATCATTAATGTGAAACTGGAACTAAAGACCGGAATAAAATACAATTACTTTTCTGAAAATTAAAATTAAGAATAAAAAAAAATGCATTTCCAATTTTTTTTCCAATAAGTTTGGAAAAAAAACGTTTTTCTTCACGTGGCCCAGCGGCCAGCGCTATCACTATCAAGGTATCCCATAATGCTGAGCAGCCTTCAAAGTAGGGGAAATATGATGACGATCTGAGGTTAGATGTAAAGTAGGTATGTAAAAGAAGAGTTAAAGAGAACCGATATTTTGGATTTTGTGGGAAGGGATTACCCAAACTACCCATGGAGCATACCTACACTGGCCCGACGCCTTCGACATTTCGATATTAAATACATACTATTGAATATGAAACACCTCACGCAGATATCTCTGGTACAATTGCCATGGAGCAGTCGCGTCCTCCACTCCAAATGTTTGTTTTCCTGCGAGAAAATTCGCCGTCTATCGTCCGATAAATATACTGTTTTCGTGATCAATCTTCCCGTATATTTGTTATTTGTAGGATAATATGGTTATTTCTTGGTTTTCAGCTAAAGACTTAGGCGTGATTATTGACACCAATCTAACTTATGATGCCCATGTCACAAAACGTGTCTCATCGTGTATGGCGAGTTTGTGTCAAATCAACAGAGTAAAAAACTTATTCAATTCCGAAACTCTAAATACGATTGTTAATGCCCTTGTTCTAAGCAAACTATTTTATTGTTCATCGGTTTGGGCTAATACCTCCGATAAGAACTTCAAGAAACTGCAACTTGTGCAGAATTTCTCAGCCAGAATAATAAGTGGCGCACGCAAACTTGACCATATCACACCTATATTGCGCAACCTTCAATGGCTACCGGTTAAAGAAACTGTTAATCTCAGAGACACTTTATTGACCTTTAAATGCTTAAATGGGCTTTCGCCATCCTACTTATCGGATAAATTTTGCAAGAGATCCAGTATACACCAGCGCAATACTCGAAATTGCGGTGACCTTAACATTCCTAAATGTAACTCAGCATCCGGTCAGAGGTCCTTTAGTTACAGAGGTGCTAAGATCTGGAATGCCTTAGATAGCACACTTAAAGCGTCGATCAACTTTACTTCTACATGCCAAGCATGCTGCACACCCTGGTTCTAGAATTGTTATCCAGTCACCGGATACCGATGTGCTTGTGCTAAGCGCAACTCACTTTGAGGATCTAAACTGTGAAGAACTGTGGTTTAGAACTGGCGTCAAAGATCGGCTTCGGTATATTCCAGTTCACGACGTAGCCCGCACATTAGGTGAAAAAATGTGCAAAGCTCTTCCAGCCTTCCATGCCCTAACTGGCTGCGATTCCAACAGTTCTCTTGCAAGAATTGGCAAGAAGAAGGTGGGATGTGCTCCATTGCAGCCAAGTGCATCAGGAGAATCTTGGCCTTTTAGGAAACCGTCAAAGATTGGATGATGCAACCATCGCCAAATGTGAGGCATTCATCTGTGATTTGTATTCATGTCCAAAGAAGACTCCAAGAACTGCTGACGAATTGAGGTACCTGATCTTCTGCCAGAAAAAGCAGAAAAGTGAGATGCTCCCTCCTACATCCGACAGTCTTCTTCAACATCTCAAACGTGCAAACTATCAAGCCATCGTTTGGAGAAGCTCCCTCGATGCATTGCAGGATCTTCCATCACCAGAGGGCAACGGATGGGAGAAAGAAGACTCCATGTTGAAGCCAGTGCTCATGACGAAGGAACCGGCACCAAGAAGCTTATTGGAATTGACCACGTGTCAGTGCAAGAGGTCTGGATGTCAGAGTAACTGTTCCTGTAACAATACTGGACTATCGTGTACGGAGGCATGGTTTTGTATGGCTGATGCTAACACATGCACAAATCCACACGGGGTAATGCTAGAGTACTCAGTTGATTCGGACGATTCTGATTCCGACTGAACATTTCAATTATGAGCAAAACAGTTACTAGCTTCTTATTACGACTGATATGATAGATATGATAGTTTTTACGCAATTTTATCGATACGTATTTTAACAAATTTATAGTCTCTCCTAGTTTAACTTATTTTAATTTATTTGTAAATATATGTTGAAAAGCCCTTCTGGGAACTTATATTAAAGATATGTATGTATGTATGTATGTATGTATGAATACTGGCGAAAATCTCACTCGAAATTCACAAATTTCTCGTAAAATATTCGCCCGTAGTCCATAGAAAACGATGAAATAACCAGTAAATATTTATCAATTACAAATTTCAAATCTAAGAAAATGAGTTTGTGAGGAATCGAATCATTACTGCAGTTTATATATCTTAATTACGAAGGGTTCAAATAAGAAAAATAGGTAAATTGCATGTATATATATATTTGATTCAGTGTAAAACCACTATCTAACAACCAGATTCTACGCCTCTCAACATTTTTCTACGAGATTATTTGCGGTCCATTTTAATTTGGGGGTCATTTGCGGCCCGGTTCCTACACAGGCCCATGATAAGAATTAATGCACTGTCGAGAAAGTGAGATATGTGTGACCGGCTACACGACGTACAGCTCGTCAGGTACTGAAGTTCACACGCTAGTTAGTGGTGCCAGAGTCTATAGAAGTGGCAAATTATATCAAACAGCAGCTTTGACTTGGATCCCATACAGCCATGGATTTGGGCATGTTCTACCTAGAACTTTGCGAGGTTGCATTGTTTGAGAGGCAGGAACAACACAGGTGACCAGGAAATGACTTGTTCAATAGACGAGTGGATCCTGGAACGAGCTAAGGAGGCGGCTGTATTTCAGGATAGCTGGGCCGTTCTGTCATAATATTATTTATTTTTTCTCGACGTGAAATTTTCTGTGTATATATAGACTCAGAGCTTGATGGTCCGGCATGTTGTCAGTTCTTTTTGCTCATTTATGTAACAGTAAATCAAACTTATTCTCGGTTGTTGATTTCATTCAACAGATATGGCTTCCCAAATTGAAAATAGATTTCCAGAACTGAAGGCCGTTGCCCAGCAGCTAAAGACAAATGTCGCTAAACTAGAGGAGGCGAGAAAGAACGGCTGTGTCGGTAATCAAGACTACTGGAACACTCTTCAGGAAATTAATCGTATTTGTCTCTCGCTGGCACAGAACTCTGCTGACAAAAATAATGCCTTTGGAGAGTTGGCAGTCGAACTTGGAATTGCACGAATGCTGGCCGAAGATTTAAGGACTTTCCAAAGCATTTACGAGAAAGACCCTCAGAACGCCTTCAATAATGATGAAAACTGGAACGCCATTTACTACAATTTGGTGGTGAACATAAATTATACTGATTCTTTGATGGTGTATTCAAGAGCCCTTGTAGATAATGGTGGTCTTGACATTTACAAGTATTTTTTGGAGGAAGTGGTGAAATGTGATATCCATAAGGTGAGCAGTTATTGACTAACCGTTATTTAATAAAAATGTGCATTTTACAAAGTGTGAAAAATTACTAATGTTCAAGCTTAGCCTACAAAAGCATCGGCACATTCTTTGTGCCGAGCTCTACTTTTCGCCTGGGGAAATACACGGCCCAACACTTGCAAGCTAGAGCAGATTTCGTATGAGTGGGACAAACTACAGCATGCCGTGACGTTGAAATGGTTTCCCATTGTTTTTGCTCTCCTGATCCAATCAAATTACAGAAAAACGGCACAGCACGGTTACGGCAAGGCTACGGCAAGGTTACGGACATGCCGTAGTTTGCCCCATTCCTACGATATCTGCTCGGCTAACACAAAATATATTTGCCTACTTTCGACGTATGTGAGAAAAACAACGCGTGGGATATGTATTTATTCTTGGAACTGAAAGTTATTCGTCAAGCATGCATGTATCTTATTTAAGCTAATGATATCGAAGTAATACTGATGAATCGTTGATACCTTGGGTGCCAGACCTGAAGAAATAAAATGAAGAGGCGAAGAGAGAAGAAAGGAGGAGAGAGAAGAAGAGAACGTCCTCTGGTGTGATCTCATTTCAATGCGAACATTAGGTCCAACATTTGAACCTCATCCGTGGTTGATTACAGCGATTCTCCTTCACACATTCATGGGTCTGACATCAATCATGCTTTCTACATTGAATAAACATAAAGAAACGATATTGCGGCTATTCAGTGGGGGGGGGGGGGGGGGGGGGGGGGAGGGGGATGGCGAAATAGCTCCTATACCGGAACGAAATTCTCAGAGCGAAGATGGTTGGTTTGGATGTCCAGTAGAGTTCACGAATCACATGGCAACTTTTCAATTCATATTGATCATGATATGGCATTAATATTTTCAACAGCTATACGATTGCCCTATCTTCTCGTTCTTGAGCTGCTGCGAGCAAAACCGTGCAGCCAGTTTACATAAACATCCGTTTCGTTTAGGCCCAACATTTCGTGAACAAGCACCTTTACCATCTCTATCCGCTATGATGTAAAATCAAAACCAAAACATCGATAAAAGGTTATTTTGAGTTTTGGAATCTATATAAACACGTCACGCTTGGCACAAATGACCCTAAAATCGATCACTTTGCTATATTTTCAAAAGTTTTCAACGTAGAAGATAGACTTTTTGTAGGAGGATGAAGACCGATGACCAAAACAAAATCCGATGATTTGAACTACCGTAGACATCTTGATAACGTCACAGTTACGTCATGTATCCATTTATAATAGGTTTCTTGATGTTATATTTTAAATTTTATATTTTCGATTTCCCATCATGTTGACAACAACAAAAACCGAAAAACCGAATTCGATTGGTTAAGAGGGAGAAAAGTGATTAAATTTTGAAATTTGGCGGGAAATATTCAATACAGAACCATTTACAAAATAACTTCTTCATTCATATTTTAGAGTTCAAACTGAATATTTGTTTACGACAATCAAGCAATCAAAAGAGTAAATCGGTACCCACAACCGTAGGTTTTTAGAATTTTCAATTTTTGAGAGGAAATACTTTAAAATTCACAGTGAAAAAGAGGAAACGTCATTATGACGTCATATATTTTCGAAAACCTCTTTTAAAAAAAACTATTCGAGTATTTTTCGGGTTTTAAAGAGGAAATGTACTTACCGTACACTCAATGACCGCAATATGGTCTTTTTTAATGTTTCTTCAATTTAGAAAGCATGACTGATGTCAGACCCATGACGTCAAAAAATGTGACGTCACAGGAATCTTCAGTTCTTAATAACTCAGCATATATTTATCGTAGAGACTTAAAATTGATTGCGGCAATCAAAAACACATTGATGTTGTTGTGATAACATGCTTTGTTTCAAACGTATACCTAGCTAACGCAGAAGAGGAGTCGTTCATTATGACGTCACAATAAGGTCAATATACAAACGTGTTTGATCCTAAAGACGTTATTTCATTTTAATATTACCATACGAAAATTTCGTTAAATTTGACAGCGGATTAAACAGAATGTGCTGGTTTATCTATTTTTGGCTCGCTTCGTAGTTATCTATTTTGAGGTAACTCATGCCATGCGTGTGCAGGCAGCTTGCGACTTCACTTTGGTAAAATTCGGACTGTTTATGACTCGAAACACAGCAAAATATACAAGCGAGCAAGTAATGAAATATTGATACCATTCTTTGCTGCCGTTTTAAATATCTTGGATGTAGGAAGAATAAAATCGTTGTAAATCTCGCCATATACTGTGCAAAACTACAATCTGTGAGTCATGGCTATCACCCGAGACAATGTGGCGTTTTCGGCAATTTCAAAAATTTGCCATTCCTTCAGTTTTAAAGATATGAACCTAAAACTCCATGGGCTTTTTACTAATTTTCGCTTGCTCTTTCCATTTCTGGCATTGTTTAAGCGCCAATTTTTTTTGATTGACAGGCTAAAAAGGTCACGTGATCAGGTCCTGCAAAGGGCCTATTGGCTACAACCAGTTAAAATCTCCTCCCTCGTGATCAATGAGTGATTGAAGTGATATGCAATACATTGCTTGAAGACTATATGTGTCAATACAGTATGGTAGTCATGTTGAAATGGTTTCTTTGATTTTAAATATCCCACATGTGCACAAGGTTCGTCAGTTTCTATGAAAATCTATTAAGAGAGGATCCATGTGAAAACCATGCAGACGAGTCTACAGTGCACCTCTCCGATTTCCTTTAAACTTGGCACACATTTATATCTTAACTAGCTAATGTCCCATGTGAAATAGTTTGGCTGAAATGTAAAAGGCCTTTGAGATATGACAATCAAACTGTTTGACCCCCTGAAATGCTCAAAATCAGAGCAAAATATACCTTATGTTGTAACATGTCGCAATCGCAAATGATTTTAAGTAGAAAGATAATATTTTTACCTGCTTTAGTACTAAGTCCCGTCAGCATATTAAAACCAAAATCAACAAATTTTATTTATATTTTGTCGCTTCAGTCGAATTTTTATTTAACGCTACTTTAATAGGTCTTTTTAAAACCCGATAAATGCTGTCTAGCAATGGCCGTTTGCAGAGTTGCGGCCTTCTTTTCTTTGAATTTAGAAATATTTCTAGATTGACTTACAATAGATCTTTGCATCTGGTAAACAAAATCTCTGTAAAGTTAATGCTGGGTTAGAGAGTACGCACTCTCAAAATCCGCAATGTTCAGTTATTAAACAAACGACGATATGGTGAAACGGCGATTTGTTTTCGATTAAAATCGAAAATACGGTGAACTTCACAGATTTTCTGCCAATAATTGCTTTAAGAATTCGAATGCACATTCATTTTCAATATTATTTTAGTTTTGAAGGGTGACCAAGTCCATCACCCGATATGCAGATGTCTAAAGTAACTGGATTATTGTCGAGTTTGACGGAGTCAAAGCTGAAAAATAGGTACTCATAGTTTATGGCAGTATCTTCGTTTAAAATTGTTTGATTGGATCAAAGACAATGAATTTTCTTTGAATATGATATATAGAGGATTTCAAACTACGCTACGCTTTAAATACAGCTTCTAATCCGAGTCACTCTGAATTTTGCGAGCCTCTGTAGCGGGTGAATGAGTGACAAGTAGAAATGCACGTACAGTCGTATTTAGGTTCTTTAGCCGATTCTCTATTCAAGTTTTTAGTTTTTATTCTGTAAAGAAACGATGTTTTCTTTTCATAATAAAAAAAAACCTAATGGTTTCGTTTTCTTGGAAGCCCTTTATTATATGCTCATCGGATAGTTGTCCAAGTTAGAACTGTTTAGATTCAGCAACGGGAAGCCATTCTGATGTCGTTACTACCTTTTTACGGACTCAATTTGTTTCAATCTTGTGCATAATATTCTGTTCGTTCCGTTGAAACACCAAAATGTGTGTATAATCCATGAAATCAAATGTGGTATCACCGAAATAGATGAAATCCCTGCAGTGATATAATGATATCTCAAGAATTGCGTGACAGGAACTGCGTGTAACATCTGCACGTGTATTTCCCGCCCTATCCACGAGATGGATTTGGACTTGATCAAGTGCTCATTTTGTGTATATTCAACGAGGGAATGTGGCATATCTTCTCGGCGTTATAAGGGAAAAACAACTATATTAGCGTTGAAGGCATGAAAGGCATTGAAGGCTTTCTTCACTTTTTTCCGCTCTTCCAAATCAATGATTTGTTTTTGCTATACTAAGAATTGTATGAAATGCCTTGGCACTTGGCGGGGATGTTGTTGATGGCGCGTGTCATGCCAGGTAAAATTATCATAAAATCTATAAATATTTTCATCTGTACTGTACTGTCTAGACAGGGTATTTGATTCATTTTTGACTTTAGGGCGGGGTGGTAATGCACTAGTCAAAGTACCTCCCCCCCCCCCCCCCCCCCTCTCCTCCCCCAACCCAGGACAGGGTGGGAAGGGGAGGGGGGTGGGGGTTTACTTAGACTAGTGCATAATGGATCACTCTCTGCTTAAAGCTGCCTGTGATACACTTGTATGCGATTTGTTACTGTCGTCCTCGTATCTCTTTATAGCGGAGATCGTCGCATAAAAAACAAAGAAAATCAATATGGAAAACGAAAGATAAAAGAACAACCCATACAAGTGAAAAAAAAATCACGCCGCGCGCCTCGCCCGCTCGCAGACGTAAAGGTCGGTACACACGAAGGGACAAGTCACGTGTCCTGATATTCTGTTCCCCGCGGACACCGGACATCCTACAGCTGAGAAACTACAAACCTCGTACACAAATAATAACGTATTTCTTTACAGTTTTAAAGTAATAGACCAGTTCGCGGTTAATTCCGACATTTTGAAAGGGGTGTAGACATGGCGCGAAATACAGTGTTTGTATGGAAATTCGATGACAAATAAAATCTGTAAAATCGAATTTCTGAAATATTCTACAGATACAAACTTAAGATACCAGGTAAAAGATTAACTGATCGAAATTTGAGGGATGTAGCTGTGCTGGGAAGCATGCAATCGTGGTTTTAGTTTTCCATACATTTGTCTGTAAAAACGAGTCTAAGTCTGCGGGAAAATTTGCGCAAAAAAAATCAATCTTCCAGGAAGGAAAACATCTTTTTCTGAAGCATTTCAAAGACATTTTTTTTGTTTCGATGAGGCAAAATTTGCTTCCGCAACAATGTTTTCACGTTGGCTATGGAGGAAAACAATGTTTACTAGGCTCCAGTGACACACAGTATATGTGTTTCTTAGCAACACAAACCCAGACCCCACCGGCAAGACAATTTGACACAGTGCGCATTCGTTAGTTTTTTTCTGCAACAACGTTTCCTCGTTGATCCACCCGTGCAGCAAAACATTTGTATGCTTCCTGCTCGTTCAATTAGCCACCCAGGCAACATTAAGAGAAACAGAGGAGCGCAGTGTTCGCGCCTACGCCTTTTCGATCCCTCGTGCCTCGATCGGATGATCACGTAAAATGGGGGTCCCGTCTCACGCAATCTCGTTCTCATAGCCCGCGATCTTTTGGCCAGTATCTTGGCGCTGGTCAAAAGATCGCGGGCTCTGGGAACGAGATTGCATCTCACGACGCTCGTATTCATCAGCAGCTGTGTATCACAGGACGCCAAGGGAACCAGTTTGGACGTTAAACAAATATCTGGCAGTGACCACCCTCAGTGCTTGTTGGTCAGCCGCATTAATGGGAAGATAACTAACATAACTACTCATGCTGCGTGGCTTACCGTGTGTACCTATAAACAGTAGTCTGAACAAGCGCCCCGCACATATATGTATATGTAAATCCAGCGTAATTCAGGTCTGGATAAAGTCTGTCACGATCCACACAATATGTTTCATCGTTCACCCAGATGTTTTCTGAACCCTTTTCTAAGATAGTTTGTAGCAATAGCAACATACGTCAGACATTTCTGAACTTCGCTTTTCGGGATGGCACTGCGCTCCAGTACGGCACCGACACAGCTGATTAGGCCATCCCAATAAAATGCAAATACGTAGAGAGCTAGGAAAAGAGATGTAGTTGAAAGTATGTTCTTCAATTTTTTTTTTTAAACTTTTCCCAAAAATTGGGTCGATGTCAAGCTTTGTATTTTTGTTAACTTTTCCCAAAAAAATTGGGTCGGTCTGGCGATTGGAAACGGAACATTTTATTGGGATGGCCTTATGTGGGTCGTGTGCATATACAGGATATATGCACGGGATGTTAGAAATCATTTATAATTCATTGTTGTGACCTTGTGTATGAATGTATGCAAACATTTGACCCCATAACAGTTACATATATCAGGTGCATCATGGGTAATTTTAACCTATAATCAGCTTGAAAAAAATAAAAGTTTTGCAAACAAAATTATGTAGATGTATTAAGTAGTGTATTATGATTATTTTCAATTCTGTTTCATGAGATTCATAAATATTTCAATATAAATTACCCACACTGGTATATATGTTGGGCACCACAGACGAAATGATAAAACACCGGATCTCCTAGCGTGTAGGGATTTGATCAGCAATATATATATATAAATAGACAAGAAAGGAAAGGCTGATTCAATTTTTCTTCCAATATTCCACATGGAATGTACACATCTGTGTTCGGGCTACCTATGGTGCACAACAGCAGACTGGGTTCTAGTCCTAAATAAAATGGCGGATGCTACAAAGCCATCTGTATAAACTATAATGGGTAAATGTTCTTTCGGTGTAAAATCAACAAGAAGATAATTATCGTAAGTTGTGGCTTCGAGACCATGACAGAGCTGGGGAGGAGAGCACAAATAAGGCTAGAATCAGGTATGCATTTATCGCTGATTCATCCTTCGTATTATGCACTAGTCAATTGAAACTCCGGCCCCCCGACCCCCGGGACATAGCGGGGAATGTAACATTTATACAGTGCTACATTTGGACCTTTTCCCCGCCCATCGGGGGCAGTTGGCTGTTACAATACCCGCCCCTATGGCCCCGACATGTGCTTCAGAATTTTCAATTAGGAGGAGGCATTGAGAAATTGAATATACATAAGCTTCAGCATCGTATGACCTGTAGGGCCCGCGCGCGCTTTCCTTTCAAAACCATTTACAAAGGTCATGTGATGAGGGCCGGACGTGTATGGCGTGAGCGGGCCGGAAAAAGCCGCCTAGGTCCGTACGTCGTCATGACCTCGAGCCAAATATATTCCCATCCGGCCCTCAATAAGTACCTAATCCGTTGTTCCATTATTTGAAAAAAGTACATTTTCTGAAGCACACTTTCTAGTTACAATATTTTCTTATTACTATCGTCGACATCAACCCGTTCGCCCCAGTCTTCGTCAAATCTTTGCAAAAACACTGCATTTGTTTTTGGGGGGGGGGGGGGGGGGGGTAATGAGGCATACGCTCAACCTTTTCAAATTTCGCTATCGAATCTTCAAAAAACGATTCGACTTTTTTAATCGCACTTCCTGTAGCCTACGTTGTATCCGCCTCTCTTCTGCCGGCTCGCTACACTTCCTGAACGTGTTCTAGTATTCGACGACCGTCCTGCTTTCCAAATATGGAATATATTGACCATATATGGAATATCACAGGGACCTCTCAGGAACGACACTTTTCTCAATAAATTGTTTGATATGTATGTATGTCCCGTCGGGGTGGGTCAGGGTTTTGAGCTCAGTTTGCCGGGCAGGTAGGGTCAGGGTTTTGACCTGATTTGGGCAGATCAGGGTCAGGATTTGAGTATAATTTGGGAGCAGTCAGGGTCGGGGTTCAGTATATTTTAGGCAGCTAGGGTTCAGTTTTTTTAGCTACTGTGCCAAAAAAAGACATTCTGTTGCCGCCTGCCCACATGCAAGCACTGAGGTTCCCATATATCGTCACGTCGCTAATTCGTACTTCAGTACTTATCTATGTACTTAATCTGCTGATTTGTTTACCCAATGCCACGTCCCGACTTGAAATGTTCCGTAGTTTGCATGCAATCCCGGTACGCGGTATACTGGCCGGGATATATATCCGACCGTGTTTTGAAAACAATCTTAAGAAGGGGCAATCAGGTTTTTTTTTTTCAAAAAAAGGGGGCAATCAGGGTTTTGGAGCACGGATTGGGTCAAACAGGGTCGGGGTTTGAGCCTCTTGGCCTCACATACATAACCATTTTTCATGTAATTACCCCCCCCCCCCCCCCCCCACCGGGGGGACACCAAACGCTTGGGACAAAAACTCACTTAAAGTGGAATTTCCATCCACAACTTTCGTATGATTGTTGTAATGAAGAAGCACCTGATATGAGAAGTAAATACATGCATTCCAACCGAAGTTCGTGAATAATGGCGACATAGATCTCATAAGTATGAATATGTATGATGATTGAATATTTATAAACTGATCACTACATGAATAATTCATGTCGAAAACGAATTGCCTACGGAAATAGAGAGCAAAAAATTGGGAAAATACAGTCTTTAAGCATTAATAAACCAAGCGTTTAGGACTAAAAATAGCGATGGGTAAAAAAGAGATGATTTCAAAGGATGCAACTTGCCTTTTCCAGCGTTGTTGATGCTCGGACCCAGTCCCGCTCTGTCGTGGCTGGCGTTACAACTACCGCTGAAATCCCCGCAAATTTTGCAAATCGTTACTTTCCCCGTTCCACCGGAGAAATGCTGCGTTAAATGTGCGTTATTCCACGGCCATGTCACCGTTAATGCCCCGCTATGTCCCGGGGGTCGGGGGGCCGGGGTTTCAATTGACTAGTGCATTACTAATTTCTCTTATAATTTTTTGAAGTTGATTGTTAATTAGTTGATTGTTTATTGCAAAACCATAGGCATAAGTGACACATAAATTTATCACCCAGTTATTTTAGGGCTTGTTTCTCATTCCTGTCCGTATTTGTCCCGTTATTCTGCACACGATACAGCTTACCTCTGGCGTTGATTGTTTATTTACGTTGGACCCGGGCGTTGGGAGTATGTTACTTTGGCCTCACTGCTCCTAAGCTGAATAAACTTTACAAACTTTTTAGTCCCCAGTTGTATTTCCAAATGACTGATCTACAAAATAATAACTCTCTCATCTTCTACAATTTCGCTAGTATTCGAATGTCATTTTACCCTAAAATTTGACTTTTTGAAAAATAATTTCAGAAGTCACTTGTACATGAAAGCCTTACTCCTTGAATACTGAATATTCTTTAGCACTTATATCATAATTAAATTGCAATTGGTCGTGTTTATGCTGTAGAAACGTTTTGTGTATATAGCTTATATGGTTTGTTCGAACAATTTCTGTAAACATGACTAAAAATACATAGTGGAAATACCCCTCAAACCGAGGCAGTTCGTACTGACCCCCATATCTCTTACAGTTTTTGGAATTTTTCCTAAATATTCTACCAAGTCTAATGCCAGGCCAATAGTAATATATGTGCAAAATATGAACAAAATCTGAGTTGTACCATGTAGACTCATTTTTTCAGGGTGCATGGTTTTCACATGGATGCCCTCTTAAAATAACTGTGTCCGGCCCGGACTGTGCAAATAAAGGCCTCTGACTGTGACAAAGCTCATTTAAGAGGGGCTGAATGGGGGGGTACCAATATCAGTTAACAGCTAAATTTTTATCTATTTATCAGTTATCAGTTAAATTTTGTTGTTATCAGTTAAGTTATATAAAAAGACTACCCTAACCTGATTTGAATACATATTTGCTGGTATGAAATGAATAATAACCGCTAATTCAATATCAAACACTACATTTTGTCTATTCAATAGATTTTTCTAGTATCAGATAACTCTGATGTGTCATGTTTAATATTTGACTATTATCAACTGGATCAAATCTGTCGAAAACCCGCATCCGAAAAGCCAATAATAGCATGTGACGTTACGTCATTTTAATAAAAAATAATGAAATATCAGGTAACAGCTATCTCACAAATATCAGCTAACAGCTAAAAAAAGGTAACATTCTCAGTTAACAGTAATATTTTTGGCCATTTCTCAGTTATCAGTTAACCCCATTCAGCCCCTCATTTAACAGTTGAATGTTCGAGGAAATACCGATTTGTATCACTCCTGTTTACTATAGCCTGAGAACAATCATCATAAAGAAGTTGTAAAGTTATCGGCAGAGTCGTTAGTTAACCTGTCCAGGGCAATACCAGTACACGTGGTACAAGGGAGCGGGATAGTGGAGCACCTGATCCCACTAGTTCATTCTCCAGACCAGTCCATAGCAGTTGCCTCCTTGATAGCTCTGTCAGCTGTCGTTAATGAAGAGCAAAACAATTTATTGATGACTGATCCTGGTAAGAGAACAATAATATATTTATGTATATTTGTATATGTATGTATATTTATATTTATCCGTTCGTCTCGGTTCTCACTTTCAGTTGCAATTTCTCGTAATTCAATCCGGAATACGTGTTTGTGTTTGTTTTCTCAAGCAACACGGGTGCATGTGGCAGGATTTCCGGAGGGGCGCGCACGCACAAGGGTTTCAAAACTACGAAGCGCGCATATGAGGCTCCGGGGTAAGTTAAATGTATTCTTTTCTCGGATAAGAGAGTACATTTAATTTACCCGGAGCCTCGTCTATTGAAAGTGAGCTATGGGCTTTTATCACGCGGCGGCCATGTTGAGTCCCAGGAGAATAAAAACCTTTGTTTTCGTCTGGTAAACTCGTTCTGAAACACACCAGTGCGAGGCTACCGGGGCCAAAACCATTGTTTTATCCAAGATGGCCAAACTGTGATAATAACCATTAGTATGGTTTATTTCCCGGCCCAGTCCACGGGTAGCCCACGTTACTCTCCTCAGATGAGACAAGCTTTGTTGCTTTGTTCAATTAAAGAGACGTAGACATTAGGCATATTGTAGATTTAGTAAGACTTTGAGGCACGCTATGCGATTTTAACTGAACTTCATTACTTCCATAGAACCAATAAAGATGATAATTAAACTTCTCAAGAAGGCTTTGGATTCCCCGAACCACCCTCAGGAAATAGGAACGCAGTGGAGCGTTTATGAATTAGCAAATGGCTTAAGTCAGATCGCTTCCAACGACATAAATAAGATTGAGGTAGTTAATACGAACTGCTTTGTTCAAGTGTCCGGACTCCGCGGACTTATACGTTCTCTTATAATTAGGTATTAGTAGAAGCCAACTAGTGTTCTAACACGAATCCTTCAATCTGATTGGCTAAGGTACTGTAGATAGTGAGTAGCGAAAATGCCGTTTTTCAAAAGGAAAATGGTGACCGCCAATTCGTCAAAATACGACAAAGTATTCTTGTTTCAGTTTCGGATTGAACAACTGGATGGTTTCTACCAGTACAACATGATTAGACTACTTGCTCTCCGTTTCTCTAGCTGATAGCGTACCATTGCGAATCCTGTCTATTTTCTTTGTGCGTTCTTTCGTAGCGCAATATATGACATAATTGTCATGATAAAAGCTCTAGTCGATCAATGTTTCTAATCAGTAGCAGATACACTTAAGCGGACACCTTGAGGTCCCTGCCAATCGTTATCTATATAACACTGATCTGTACTATTAAATGTCATGCGTCTGTCTGTATGCGTGTGTATGATTGGTCAGTTTGCAGTCCAAAATAATGGCCATATTTATATAGCGCCATATCACCACAGTCTCGTGGTGCTTTACAATTACGGACAACCTGTCAGTGAGATTTATACAGACGGCGCTGATAGCTGCCACGCAGTTTACAATTTTATAGTGTGTGGTTAGTACAATGGCCAGGCTGCTGTACCGGGTGACAATTCCCTTCTCTTTTTCGAGTAGCACAACACGTTCTTTCACGTTCCCTTCAAATACCGATTAGAAGTAGAAGGAGACAAGGCCAACGGCTTATATATGTCCCTGCCCAAGGACGCGGCCGGGATTCGAACCCCCGACCTTCCGCTAGGCTTTAGCACATTCTGCCGGCAGAATTTCGAGCATAATAGGGCCTCAGGAGCAGAAAACGTAATTGGGGCATAATCCGGGCAGAATAGGCCATTTTGCATATTTTTGGGGCTGGGAATGAGGAAAAGTGGAGACGAGAGGGAGCTGGGTACGAGCAAAACAAAGAAACAGAAATCATTGACCATGACGATGAAGGACAAGAAAGACAGTTGGTTACCAATGCTTTAACTTATCTTAACTTTATTGCTTTCTCCGAAAAAGTCCGACCTATAGCTCGTAAGCGTTAAATTAGTACTATAAATCCATGAAAAAATGGAATAATCTGCTTGTACACGCTAAGACTGCAACTGCCCCAAATTTTTCAGAAGCATAAATTCGAGCATAATAGTACTTTTGGAGCATAATAGTATTTTTTTCGGGCAATTCTTTCGGCTTGGTATATAACGTGTTACAAGATACAATGATACGGAGATACCAAGATACAGTGATACAGTGATACAGTGATACGGTGATACGGTGATACAGTGATACGGTGATACAGTGATACGGTGATACGGTGATACGGTGATACAGTGATACGGTGATACAGTGATACAGTGATACGAATGGGGGGAAAATACTTTCCCATAGAAATGTAGTTTTGGCTAACCTGAATTTCAGCCGTCTCCTCTGGTTCGTTCCTCCGAACCGGAGGAGACGGCTGAAATTCAAGCTAAGTTTTGGCAGCAATTTTTCACATACCAAAAACTGTTTAAAAAAAATCAGTACGCAAAAGGAAGTTTTTAACCGGAAGTAAAAAGTTCTATTTGATTGACAGCAGGTCAATTAACACATGACATATGCTCACTCGGCCGTAACGAAAGCTAGCATAAATTCATTTCATGTTTATTGAGAAACGTTTTTCCAGCCCCGATCCATGGGTTGTTGGCCTTATGTCTTCCAAAAAGCAAGCAGGGCTAAATGCTCCAGCAGGGCTAAGTTCCAGCAGGATGCCCTTAGCTTGGAAAGAAGCAAAACAAGGCCAAACAATGCATACGACTACGAGCCTCACAAAACCCGACAAGTTCAGACAGAGTGCCGAGTGGTCCACATCTGAACATAAAGAAGAATTGATCTGATTGATAGGAACCAGCCAAGAGAAGATTTGTTTCCAAGAAAGCTTAGATGGAAACATAAAAAAACTCTGAATCGCTTGAAACCAACACCACGATCTCGCTATTTGTCGTGCTGTTTCAGGACCTTTCAGATTCCTGCAAATCGCTGTCACTAGCATTTAAGGCCTTTGATCCGAGTTCTGTGCCCTTCCTTTGTCATTTATAGGTGTTCGCTTTGGCTTTGTCCCTCAAGGACCTTTCGTCTTTTCCATTTTCCAAGTCATAAGAAAACTAGAACCGGCTATAAAATATTCTCGATGCGGCGCGTAGCTTTGATCGGAAATCAACATTGCATTTTCGGGAAATCTTGGGCTATTTTCTACGCTTTCGATTTTCAACCAAAATAGAGTTTTTTTTAAAGCTCTAACTCAAGAGGAATTGATTCGATTTGTCTGAATTTGTTATACAATGTCAATTGATAACTCTGCTGCAAAACAAATATTTGTTGGGGAATTGGGAAATTCTAAAAAGAGAGCTCTTGACGGTGTTTCCCGCATATCTACCCTTATATCTAGTCGGATTTATGTTTTCGCCTTTTCACCGAAAGCATGATAACCAAATCGAATTTTGATATTCCCCTGCACGGTTTTGTAATACGATTCCTCCGAAATGCGACAAAGCAACCATAAAATATTTTTGGAGTTGGCCATCTCACTAGATCGGAGAAACGGGATCGCGGAAAATTTTCAAAATCCCTCCCCCCCCCCCCAAATAACAAAAAAACAAAATTTGCACAGAAAATAATCGAGCGAGCCAATTGCAATATCACCCAGAAAAAAAATCAAGCAAGGGCGAAACTTTAAAAAAATCGTGCAAGGTTCTGATGCCAGAAAAAATTATTGCAGCAACTGAGAAGTCGAAAAAGAATTTCGAGCAAAAAAAACCGGGCCCCCTCCCCATCAATTTTCAAATGGTCCGTCCCTAAATCTAGTTGCCAATGATAAAGCTTTCAGCGTTAATTTCGTATTTGTGTTGCAAAAACCTTTCTTCAACAAGGGCAATAAAGTGGTTCAATGCATGTTAAATGCGTAACGTTCAAAAGTTAAAATTAAATAACAAAATAGTCAGACAAAGCAGTCATGCTGAAAGATAATACCGTTAAATTAGCGTCACGCCACGGCTACAAGAGCTCAAGTGACCCATACAACAGTCCGTTTCATACAGAAACCTGTATTTAGCGGGGCCAGATGTTCGTATCACCGTATCACCGTATCACCGTATCACCGTATCACCGTATCACTGTATCACTGTATCACCGTATCACTGTATCACCGTATCACTGTATCACCGTATCACTGTATCACTGTATCTTGGTATCTCCGTATCATTGTATCTTGTAACACGTTATATACCAAGCCAATTCTTTCCAGCAGAATAGCCTTTTATTCGAGCAGAATGTGCTAAAGCCTACCTCCCGCACTCTAGACCGTGCTCTACCAACTGAGCTAACCAGTGAGGCGGTTTAAATCAAAGCTGGTTTTAGATACTTTTGATCTTTAAAACAAACTTCTTATTCTCGGTACTTACCATAAGTTATGAATTTTTGTTTTCCCCCGAACAACTGAGCGAGTTTAGTGTTTTATGTGATTTTCGTTTAACAATGTTCAAACATGGACCCGCTCGAATGTGCCGATTGAAAAGCTGGTTGATAGATCGTTTACGCTGACAGTAAAATTATTAATAAAAGGTACTTTGTTTTAACAATCTCCCGTATGCGGATATTCCTGTAATCGGACACCTTCATGTGGACCCAAGGATGCCCGCTTATAGAAGGTTCGACTGTAATCGTAATTCATGACTTCACACCTGTCAATAAAAAAACAGTCCAATCACAACGCAGCAAGGTTCCCTCGGCATAAACGGCCGCCATCTTGTCCTACAAGCTCAGCCGGCAGGAGCTGAAAATACAAATTTGAGTTCTTTACAAAGATGTAAGAAATTAAGCGAAAGGTAGGACATAGATTGTATATTAATTATTCAGAATGTTAGGAAGACTACCGCCGAACTCAGCCTTTTTCGGGGGCGGCCTTCACCTCCTCAGAACCTGGAATAGTACTGGCTATCCAAACAATAGCCTACCCTGAAACAATATAAACTCTAACCCTAAAACAATGGAATTCTTTGTCAGAGCAATCCAAATGGGTTTTGAGAGGTGAAGGGCTCCTGCTTTGTTTTGAGTTTTCTCGGGTTAAAATCTACGGCTTGTGGTACATAGCAACAGTAACTAAGGAGGGCGGAGCTTATTATGTATGAGTTGAACTATGAATTGGAAGAAAAGACATCACAACTGAAACATTGGGATAAAGCAATCGATCAATCGGCTTAAACAACAAGTTCCGGTATAAATGGATTAGCTCTCCTCTTGTGACGCCCTTGGATGAACTTCACATTGGAGAGCAGTGAAGAAAGCAAGCGTCAGTCCTCTCCTGTTGGAATGCTAGATTTCTAAGGTTTAGAATTAAGCAAGTCATCAAAACCTGAACAGAGGGGAGATAGTTGTTTATTAAATGACTGCCAGTGGTATTTTATGACTGTTTACGAACTGTGTAGCCCCAACTCTGAAGTTTAGAATTTATGTTTGATTTGAATTTCACGCGATAATCAATCAGTAGGGAGCACTCAAGCGGAGCATCGCAGAGATGTTCACTCAACAAAAGTAGAGTGACAGCTGAAGGTGTCAGTGGCCTGGTCATGGCCCTTTGATACCGGAACTTCCTGTTTAAAGGAGAAGCCGACATAAACATTTTTTTTCACTAATTGTTTTCATTTGTTGCTTATTTTTCAGATAGTGAAGCAGGGAGGTCTTCCAGTTCTCAACAAGTTCCTGCGAAATGCTAACAACGCTGAAGAACAGGAGAGTGCAGCTCGCTGTTTCTGGATGCTTTCGTTTAATGATGACAACGTTGCTAAGATTAAGGAACTGCCCAGTAAGTCATGAGCTCCGATCATTATCAAAAAATACAATTTTTACACGCATCAAGTTTAAAGTTTAAACTCGTAGAAAACGAATTTGAGGGTTATTTGATCGAATTCGAATGATAAACGGTAAAACTCCGTGATTGTTGGTGTAGGGGATTGTCTCCCGACACATTATACTGTATATAAACATAGCCTACCAATGGAGAACTCGTGGATACAATGTTAATTATATTTTTAGTAAGAGTGCTTGCATTATACTGTATATAAACATAGCCTCCCAATGGAGAATTCGTGGATACAATGTTAATTAGCAAATTTCCTCTGGTTTTCCGTGGTGTGGACTGCGCCTCGTGAGTCCACAACAAATTTTGCCCATGTGATGACGTAAATCGTGGTAAATAAGAGTCCACACCACGGAAAACCAGAGGAAATTTGTTTTTTTTACAACAATATTAGAAAACGAACAAGGAAGTTTCGTTACAAAGCGTGACATCTTTGAAAGAGCTAGCATTGTCTATAACTTTCTCGCGTCAGCGCTGTTGTCTGGACTCTCATTGTCCACCGCACATCGACCAATCAGATCGCGAGATTACCGGCAATTGTAGTAAAATATATTTTTAGTAAGAGTGGCGCAGTGGTTAAGCGCTTCGCCTCTCACCTCTGTGGCCCAGGTTCGATTCCCGGACGCGGCGCCATATGTGAGTTGAGTTTCTTGGTACCTCGCCCTTGCTCCGAGGGTTTTTCTCCAGGTGCTCCGGTTTTCCTCCCTCTGCAAAAACCAACACGCTAAATTCCAATTCGATCTGTGGATAAGCCGGGACCTGGCTTTGATCAGCCCCCATGGTTGTTTCAGGTCTCGTTAGAAATTCAGAGTGCATTGCATTATACTGTATATAAACATAGCCTCCCAATGGAGAACTCGTGGATACAATGTTAATTATATTTTTAGTAAGAGTGTATTGCATTATACTGTGTATAAACATAGCCTCCCAATGGATAACTCGTGGAAACAATGTTAATTATATTTTTAGTAAGAATATATTTCATTATACTGTATGTGGTTCCAGAAAATATCTCAAACGGATTTTTGTGGGGGAATGAGAAAAAAACTAGGTCGTTCACACCGAATTGTATCGGATATACAATGACGAGCCGTTAGGCGAGCTATTGTATATCCGATGACAATTCGGACGCGAACATGGTAACGTACTTAGAATTGAAAAACAAATAAGAATTCGGCGCTATAGTGTGCGTCACAGACATGCGCAGTGCACATAGAACATGTCCCACATTGGAGATACGGACGGTATGCATCACACCTTGTCATTTTACCCAGGCCACCTCCCTCATACCAACGCTAGCTTAGTATTCTTTATTATATGGACGATAGTGTTTTACTGAGAAATAAACAACTCCTCGAACTCCTACGAAACTACATCCGGGTACTGAGTAGCGTACTTTCCATATCCTCACTAGTGAAAATATCGATGACGTCAGGTTTGCCGCCTTTTGAACTACAAAGATGGCGGCAGGTTTGTGAAAATCACAGAGGAAGATGTAAACAGCTTAAAGGCCCAGTACAGACCTTGATGCTTTGCGCGCATCATATCTGTTTTGTTTTGTTTCCCTTCAAATTGAGGCTTCTATTGTCTTGTCTTGTAAAACTTCGAATTTTCAACTGCGACAAATGGCGGATTTGAGGTACGCGGCGCGCAAAGCATCAAGGTCCGTACTGGGCCTTTAAATGAGCTGCGTAACAATGATTAGTATATACCACACCAGTGAATATCACTATTGGCTACTCAAACAGGCTATTCACCTGGAGTGTGGTATATACTAAAACAATTATTCACCTCCACTTAATTGTTAAATATTCCGAGTACAAAAAGCCAAATACGATCTAAAACTCTCTAAAGATTTTCTCGACTGCAACGAAGAGACAAGAAAACCCGATGAAACTCCCCAGAACAGCTTAGAAAGATCACAAAGAAGTTTGTATTGACAGTAAGTAAAATGAATAGATAAGAGTTCTTAGAGCAGTTTAATTGTCCATATAATAAGAAAATTACACGGTGGACTCTCGAGGATAAACTTCATATCTTCTGCGCTTTCTCAATGTAAGCATATTAATAATTCATTTTGTCAATTTTTTATACAAACCTTCTAAAACCTACCCCAAAATAAAAAAAAACCATAACCATTTAAAATTCCAAATCATTCATAGAACGAGTCTAAATACACCTGAACTTAATGGAGAATTTAGCAACATTTTCAAGTGTAGATACAGAATACTAATATAGGATAACTACAAATTTGTATCGGGTTTACAGGGGTATCTAATTTATGTGACTTGGATGCTGCGTTTAAATAGGCTTCTATAATGAATAGGCCTGCTAGCGAACTTTCAAATTGGCGCCGCCATTTTGGATCTGATGACGTTTTTTGGCGGTCCCTATTGTTACAGGACAAAATATATTGTTCCAACAGACAGTGTTTCCTTTAAGCTCACCGTTTCCCTTCCATTGTTGTATATTGTATGTAGGAAATTTGACTTCTGAATATAGTGTAGCTTCTCCTTTTATCATCTTAATACAGACTGCCTGAACGTTTTGAGGAAGTTGAAAAAGAGCAGCCACAGTACTGTTGCTAGGGCTGCTTCTGGCGCATTGTGGGAAATCGAACAGAAAGAGCAACGAGAACAGATCAGGAGAAGCCTTGCAAGTCGTAAGTGAACCAAGGAAGGACAACATTACAACATTAGAATACGCTGTTAGGTTCTAGATGTGCCAAAACAATCCCCAAGATTCATAAATAGAGATGTAGAGAGACTTATCATCCACAAAATTCGCCACTAAGTTTTCTTCGAACCTGATTGGATTAAGTCAGTGATGACGTAACGCGATAGTGTTCATCCGCGGATGCAAACTATCAATGCTTAATATAATCCAACAAACATAATTCTCTCCCCCGTGATTGGTGGAATGCGTCACGTGAACCGATATAAGTTGTTCAGATATACCGTAGAATTCCGATAGTAACGCCCCCCCCCCCGAAAGTAGCGGCTACCCGAAAGTAACGTTATCTTTTTGGCTTCCTATAACTTCCCGAAAGTAACGGCCCCCCCGAAAGTAACGACCCCCCCGAAAGTAGCGGCCATTCAAAAAAGGACTACCGTAGTCAAGCAACAAAACAGGGCTAACGTATTTTATTTAGATGAACGTTTCAAATGCTACCGTATCAATTCCACTCTATTAACTATGATCAATGTTAGGTAATTACAAATACAAATTGGCACTAAATTGAACAATCGTTATATTAAATTTCATCCTATATTTCAACGTCACTTATTGAAGCGGTATAACTAGAACGCGTAAAACTCTCTTGGTCTCTCTTAGACTCTATAATCGGGTACCGTTCTATGAAAAAGTTGTTTGTACATCGATTCGAACTACCGGGATAAACACGACTATATGGTGTCTTGCTTTAAATCAGTCGTGCATTTTTATAATCATCATATTCAACAAAATAACTGGAATACGGTACTACAGATTGTACGAAGTATACCTGAAAAGTGACCTTCCAGAGTTAAAGAAGGCATTGAGAGGCAAGCTGTCGGTGCTTAAGTGCAATGAAGACGCCGGACTCTCTGAGGATAGGACGCAACAAGAACAAAATACAGTACCGTATTTTTCGAAATTATGTTTCAAACCTACCGGCAATTCAATAACTGACTACTGTGTAAACGTATGCATATGATACAACAATTGCTGCTTCCAGTTTGAAGAAAGCATGGTTCTCGTAAATATGAAGGCGCTGTAATCCGTTCATACATGTATACATTCTCAATCTTGAACCTCTCATAATGAATTATAATATTGATAACATTAATATCCCAAGCCTCCTCTGCATTATCCTGGATGCCAGAGGTTCTACTGCCCTCTCTAAGCCAAAGTTTAGGTGCGAATGAGCAAGCGGCGCTTTGGCTTAGAGAGGATAGTACTTAGAACCTCTGGCATCCGGGGTATGCAGAGGCAAAGGAAAATATACTCTTCACAACTGGGTTACCTGTGGCGAAGAAGAGAAAAAGGACGCCCCATGCTCTCCCTTCTCCGACACAGGAACAGGAACCCCAAATTCCAAACTGAGAATATTAGTAGAGTTGCCTGCGGAGGAGGCTAAAGGTCGGGTGACACGCGATTTGTGCACGACACTTGGGCATGGGACTCGAAATAGGCGGGTCGAGACTATCTTTTCGGCACGACACCTCTTACTTTTGAGCACACGTACCCGGAACATCATTTAAATATACGACAAAAATAAGGGATGCCTTTCCGAAAAGAAGTGGTACGGATACCAAAATTTAGGAGTGCCGTGCCGTAAATGCATGTCGTGTACACCGCGGGTTTAGATAACCCCTTCTCATTATCGTTGATGTTAATATTTGGTTTCTCTACCTTGTTATTTTGTCCATGCCATAGTACGTCAAGGTGACGATGATGAAGATCAACTCCACATCATGATAAGCTACCAATGGGACGTGCAAAACACGTTAATTAAGGTACCGAAAGAGAACAATTAGATATCACATTAACCTTATTCATAAAGGCATCATTGCAAGGTCAGTTGTTCCAGCTTGACACAGGAAGTGAAATAGAATCTACAGTCGGAGACGGAAGATAACGTTAATTTCCTTATGACGTAAAAGAACACAACAGTGCGATACGATCGACAGAAAATGTAATTTCTGACGCTTGAGTAACAAAGGAACGAATTAGCCAGAAATCGATATTTTTACAACAACCGCCAATTTTCTCGCAATCTGATTGGCTAATTTTCATATGCAATATTTTAACAGACGCGCGGCCGGCTTTCGAAGCGGGCTTTTGCAGAGATTTGTGAATTCAGGTTGTGTACACATCTGTTCCAAAAATCAAGAAAATGAGGATTTTGAAAGCATTTCATCACTGGGAAAAGTTATTAAATCGGTGAGTCAAACTTCCTTCTGTGGTGCCATTTGTCAAAATTTGAGCTTTCTGTCGAGTCGAACAAAGCATTTTCGGCTAATTTGTGATCGACTTTGTGACAAGTTCTACCGATCTTTTAGAACTAGAACTGAGAAATTGTCTTGAATTAAATATACATAATCTTCTAGTTCGTGATTAAAATCTCTTATTCAGGATATTTACATAACGTTCTTAAGTAGAAACAAACAGTTTAGAGTATAGATTATGTATTTTTATAGAGTTCGGGAAAGCAGAAAGACGTGTTTACGTTTGGACTTTTCGACTCGAAAGGCAGTTTGTACACACTCGTTTGAAGCTAAAAGTGTTTTGTTGTTGTAAAAAACAAATTATCTGATGGCACGATAGAGAGGTTGGGTTATCCTCTTTGGATATAGTCACACTATTGCGTTTACTCGTCCCCGGAGGTCTGTGCCACTGCATTAGTTGGGGAATACGTTTCCACATATTTTTTGGTCACATCTAAAGAGTAGTTTTTTTTAGTGGTTTTTCGTATCTGGCGTGGCACATTTTGAGTTAGGATAATATGCTGTATCATAACAGTACCACACATAGAAATTGTCTGGAGCCCAGCATATATTATACAGCAGTACGACTGACTGACACAATCCTAAATAAACTATTTCTGTATACGAATGTCTCTTGGTAGTGTAGTCAAAATCAGAAGACATTTCTGACCAGCTCCAATACACCAGTTTCGTATTCTAAATTACCGCTGTACGCGGTGGGCTATTCGCAACTCTATACGTATGTTGTAGTTTTAGGATTTCAGTACACCTTCTCGCTGGTATTTATGAATATTTAACTTCAGAGTGAGACTAAGACCGAGCAAATGCGTCTGTAGTCATCGCGTACAGCGGTAATTTTCGAATACGAATCGGGCACACAGCGGTCAAATGTCTGCGCGTGCGTATTACGGTCAGTCTGGTGGGCGACCGCGCGAATTTCCCGCGCAAATTTACCTTAAAACTTATTACAGTGAACTTCTACCCCAAAAAGTTAAGAAAAATACGTGAAAGTTAAGCTTTTTATTTTCACAGTCGACGGGAAATTGAACAAACTTCAAACTGTGAGTTTACAAAATTGTTTTGTAATTTACCCAAAAAGTTCTCAAGGTTTGAAAACGGGTGTGTGAACAGTGACGGCCGCCGGCTCGCTTTGAATTTGTTTTGGAATATGTTGTTGTTGCAAGACTTTTGACGCATGCGTAGAAGTTTGACCGCTGTGTGCGAATCGGGACTACCTTAAGGCTACTATTTATTGCGGTAACTAATCTTTGCGATTTTTGCGATTTTTCGCAAATCGCAAAGATTAGTTGCCGCATTAATTTCTACTCGCACAATTTACCCTGTTTCGCAGTTTAAGCAATAAAGAAACGGTTATTGTTTTGTTTTGTTGTTTAATACTACCATTTGCAAGCCACCGTTGAGCGTGAACCTTTTTCCGCGTTCGTTTATATGATTTATCGCGTAGCGCGAAGGAAAATCTAGCTGAAAAGTAGTACTCCTTAGGCTTAACTTGTCTTTACTCAGGACTGATATTTATTTGCCATTTTTTTCTTTGCAAAATCGCAAAATTAAAACACTCGCGAAATACGCAGTTTCCACCAGGGCATGAGATATGAATAAGGTGATTACGCACAGCGCTTCCCTCTCAAGCAAACCTATATTTCATTCTCTTTTGAACAAGAGGTATTTTAGAATATCTATATCTAGAATTTCACCGTCACATGGAGGGCTCTAGGACATATACATCATCTTTTTCTGTGATCTCGGATTCTAAAAGGTTAATGACCTAGCGGAATTAAATACTTGTCTTTTCTTTCGAATATCGTGATTCGCGTGGCCTCGACTCTTTTTGTAAGTTTACAGTTCCAGTTCTTTTGGGTCCCTTTTCCCTTGGAAGACACGTCTTGCTTCCATCATACTAAACATGGACACCAATCAAGAATAAAGATGAATATGTATTACATTCCGAGCGTGGATGGTCTGCTTATTGTAGTGGCTATGACGTTTGCCACACAGAAGGTTATGGATTCGAACCCCAGTAGAACCCTTTTTCTCTCGTGTTTCTTCTCTTAATTCTTTTTTACCTGTGAACTCTAGCCACACATTAGCCCTAAAACTTCGTGGTTTACCTGGGAACTTGTTTTCGGAATGGTTAGGGTATGGTTTGTGTTAGGGTTTGTGTTAGTGTATGTGAGCTTTTATACCAAGGGCCGTTTGGGTGATGGAAACAAGTCTCTTCCTTTTCCCTTACTAGAGCATTTAACGGATAACGTTAATACGTTGATCGTTAGCAGTCAGATCTTCGACCCAATAACACCATTCTCCAACTCCCACTAAGGATGACCCTTACTCAATTTATGTAATTAATTATATGTTCTTCCTATACCTATCTCTGATTATTGGATGTAAAAATCTAGATCAAATCAAATTTTAACTTTTTTTCTTTACCTTTTTATTGCTTGTAAAATACCAATTGAGTAAAATAAATAAATGAATGAGAATTGGTTAACGATCATCTGATTAACGTTTTTCCGTACTTGGCAAGGAAGCCGTTAGGGCGAAGGATTTATCACAACTTGTATTCTTAACTCATATTGAAGTCAGGAACACTCATACAAACTATATAAAATAACGACAAAATAGAAGTAATTTAATTCGCTTATTTATTGATCTGAGATAACAATAAAACGTGTCTGTCCAGGAGCCCATTACCAGGAGCGTCCATCATCCCAATGATTCTGTTCCCATCACAGGAGTAGATGTGGATATAATTAGAATTCATTTCGCTCGAAATAAACAAAGGCCATGTTGTCTTAGCCAATCAGATAGCTATACGTCGCTTCTCATTATTATTCATTATCATTCTTCTCGCTTTCAACGCGGGAATTCGAATTCGAAATATAGCCACATCTACTCCAGTGCTGGGGGCCCAGCCCATGACAAGGGATACTCCTGGTAATGGGCTCCTGGTCTGTCCTAATGCAGTTGCTAAATAAGGTAAAAAGTCAATGCCCGCCACTTTTTCAAGCTCTGCTCGGCGCCTGATACGGCATGTCCATCTAATATATATCCCCAGCAAATAACCCATCCATTGTATCTTTTCATTTCCAGAAACTCTCAATCTTGATATTCTATATCCTCTGTTATTCCATTCCATAATAAATACAGCCACTCAGAGCGCTGCCATGTTTTCTTCCCGCCATATCTTGCGTCGCACTTTGTTGTTTCTCAGAGACCTTACGGCTTGGGATAAGATAGTTATGCAATGCTTTCCAGTGGTATGCCTTAAATAGCCTACTTATATTTTTTTTCCGTAAGTGACGTATGCGCAATATTCCAGGTTATTATACCTAAAATAATCCACCAATCAAATGTGTGTATTAGGGTCATGTTCCAGCCCAATATTTTGCCTTATTATACCCTACAAATAATCCACCAATTACGTGTGTGTATTAGGGTCACGTGCCAGCCCAATATTTTGCCTTATTCTACCCTACAAATAATCCACCAATCACGTGTATGTATTAGGGTCACGTGCCAGCCCAATATTTTGCCATGAAGGACAGCTACCTGTTGGACAGTTTGCACAAGCTGTTTTCGCCGGTTGTGTTTATGGATTGCAGGATTATTTGTTCGGTTTAATATAACACTTATTGGATTCATCCTCGCCTAATATGGAAAATATTAAGTCTCGACTTTTAATAATGGACTCGACATTCGGTCTCGCCCAATATTGAAGTCTAGACTTAAGTATTTTGCCATATCGTATGTATATAACTTGTATTTCTCTCGTTGTCCAAGGTCAAAAACCACTTGCAGCAGTATGGTTACAGGGTATGGATGGATATCGAAATGATGCAGGGTTCTACCCTGGAGGAGATGGCAAAAGCCGTCGAGAATGCTGCCGTTGTTCTCATGTGCGTGTCTTCCAAGTACAAAGACAGCCCTAACTGTAGAACTGGTAAGAATAAGACACTTGGTGTTCACTAAGAACGCTGTACCTCAAGGTCGTCTGTGATGTAGTGATAGTTATACATTATACCACAAGGGGCAAAAGCCAGGGAAGTAATCTGTGGACCATCTAAATGCGCCCACGTTCCCTTCAAAAGACAAACAGACTCGTTTTAGCGTAATCCAATATTTATATGTAATCGTGCATTTTAGTTCGATTCGGCGAAATATCAGGGCGAATTTGGTCGAGCCATGGTTCGTATTTTGGCGAGACGAAGTCGAGACCAAACCAGTTCTGATATTTCGCCGAATCGAGCCACACATTGGGTTACATATTTTTCATCCCACTATTCGTCATTAGCCAAATCAGATTGTACAGTCACTACAAACGACCTTTTGCATGTAAAAAATAATCAGGCTTGCGCATGCGCGAGTAACAATTTGAACTGTTTATCATACTTTTCAACTTTAATTTTCAAAGAATACTTATGTACAAAACGAGATTGCTAAGTACTTAAATAATTATAATCAGAATTGATGCTTTGCGCGTTCCATTGGCAATTTGTGTACAGAATAAAAATAGGATTTTAACGGTGTTTTTTATTGTTGAAACGTAAACACGTGTGCGCAAAGCATTAGTACTGATTAGCATTTTTTAATGGGATGGATTATGAACATGTCACTAGCTAAAGAAACCTCGACTGAGTTAGAAAATCGGTTGAAAGCGTGGACCTTTCAGTGTTTTCGTTTTTTGAGTTTCAATATTCTTTAACAGCTCGACATCTAATGTGGCTCATTGTCTGCATGTTCGAAATGAAAATTTACCGAGAACAACATTAATTCCTCTTCCATGGTGAGGAATTTATTTCATTTTATTACTGAACAACAACCATTTAGCGGCTTCATCGCCACAGATGCGCGTGGCACGGCAATAACTTACGGCACGGTTTCCATACGGCAATGACTTGCGGCACGGCTGAAATGGTTTTCATATTGTTAGTGTAAGCCACTAACAGTACGCCACAATACTGCTAAATCAATTAGTAGCTTTTAAACACTCATTTATTTCTGTTTTGCTTTAAAAAAATACTTTTTAATCATCTAAATGTATTTTGTTTCAAACTGTCCGTGATATCGTAGAGAATCGCATAGTCACAGCTGAATCGCACGAGTGGGTTGCGAAATCAGACGCTGATTGACTGAGAGGAGCGGTAATTCAGAGTGGAATCACCACTGTAGACTACGCGCGCTATTTATAACTTAGCAAAATATCAACAAAAGTACTAAATCTCCAAGTAATTCATCGGACTGTGTAGTGCGATTCAAAGAAAATCACATGTCCGATTCGGTAATCCACGTTAAATTGCACTCGAAAAACCGATATCGCCGCGACTCGGGCGATATCGGTTTTCTCATACAGTTAAACGTGGAATTACCCCGTCAGGCATGTGATTTTCCTATAATACATATATTTAATAGAAGTTCGTATAGGGGCTTTTCAACAGCTATTTACAATGTAACAAAATAATGAAATATTAGGTGGAAATAGACTGAAGCGCATTAAGTACTATAGCACATAGCGCTACTCTAAAAGCGCTGACTTTAGTTGTTTCTTAAATTTAGCAAAATTAGGTTCCTTTTTAAGGTCTGCTTCCAATGAGTTCCAGATCTTAACACCCCTATAAGCGAAAGATCTTTGTCCACTTGCGAAGTTTAGGGATGTTTAGATCGTTACAGGACCTGATTTTACGATTATGGATAGCAGGCCGTTTACAGAACTTACTCGCTAGATATTCTGGGGCAAGTCCGTTTATACAATTGAATGTCATTAATTAAAAGTGTCCCTATAAACTAAATTATCTCTTACAGGTAGCCACTGCAGTTGGCATAAGCCTGAATAAATATGGTCATACTCCTGTATACATATGATAACTCTGGCGGCGAAATTTTGTACGAGCTGTAATTTATTAAAATGTTTGTCAGAGGTGTAAGTTTGTCCACACGGACGAACAATAGAAGAGTTTGCTTAGTACTAAACCATTAATTTATTATGGTTTTCAAAGAATCTGGACTAAACAGGTGTTTAACCCTGTTGATTTGACAGAGGCTTGACATACAAGAAGATACTACGTGAGAAATATGCGCATCGTAAGTTAAGTTGGAGTCAATAATTACACCTAGATCTTTCGCTGATGGAACAGGGGTGAGTTGGTTTCCTAAAAGGTTAATACAAGCTACATCTTGGGGCACTAGATTTATAAGACACTAGATAAGGTGTCTTGATATCGCAGTTTAGTAAATACCACACAAGTAAATAGTGCTTTTCGCGCGCTCTGATTGGTTACTCCGGAGGTGAATATCCTGGCTTCTGATTGGCTAATGACAAAATAACAGTTGTGTTACTCTGAATAGATAAGATTCATATTTTTTCACGACGAACTGGAACGAGCACTGAATGGAGGTCCTTGCGGAGGAATTCGCTATAAGCTATTTAGCATTAGAAAATATGCCCCCTTTTAGCCTCGATTTAGTACTCGTTCCAGCTCGTCCGTGAGAATAAGCATCTTGCTATTAAACTGTGCATGTACTTTTGCTATTTTCATCATCGAAGTTTGTTCACATCAGCCATTTTTAGCTCTCAGAAGAATAGACTCATGTAATTTTCTTCTGTTCTGTTTTCCTGACAGAAGCCGAATATGCATTCCAATTAAAGAAAGATATCGTTCCTCTTATGATGGAACCTGACTTCAGGCCAGACGGTTGGCTAGGGATGATATGCGGAGCTAAATTCTGGTACGATTTTCGTGAGAAAATCAGGGCTAGGGAAACCATGGAGAAGCTGTCCAATGATCTTAAGGAACGAGCACAGCAAGCCCTCGCTGGATTCAAGGGAACCATCAATAAAGGTTAAAAGTAAAACCAATGTTAAATTAAAGTGCCACTACGACGAAATTCGACCATTTATTTTGGCATTTTGTCGGCTTCCAAAAGGACAAACAGTGGCGAAAATATCCAAATCAGTTAACAATGTTGCCAAAGGAACAAATTAGACTTCGAATTTTGCGGACAGTCACACAGTACCGTCCAAATCACGTCCGCCATTACTGTAGTGTGTTCCAATTTTCATCTAGCGGTTTGCTGCCGTGACGTCATTTTCTCAACACGTCATTTAAAGTGCCACTACGATCGAATTTTGAGATAGTGATATTTTTGCGTATTTGTAAAGTAAAGTTGCTATATTTTTCCTATCCACACCTTTTTTTGATATGATGACGGGAAGTCTTATTTTGGGGGTCCGAATCTTGAGTTTTTATGTCCGCCATTACTCGAACCCGTTCCTGTGACAGAGCTATGAAAGGGCTAATTTTCAGCGGACATGACGCCGTCATTTTCTCAACACAACAACATGCGGGGCTACGTTTCACCTAAACTTTCGCATAAACTTATAAGTAAAGTACATGTTTATACTATTTTTTTCCAAAAAGGAAAGGAAAGAACGAAGTTTTGAATGGAAATCTGCATTTACAAGAGCGACGCGTTGAGAAAATAAGGTCACGACAGCAAACCACTGGTATTTGGAACACACTTCAGTAATGGCGAACGTGATTTCGACGGTAAACTCTGCAAAATTCATAGTTTAATTTGATCACTGATTTGGATATTTTCGACACTGTGTGTCGTTTTGGAAGACAAAAAAGTAGAAAAGAAAATTTCGTCGTAGTGGCACTTTAAACTAAGGCATACTTCCGATTCAAAACGTTATTCTTTCCTTTCCTTTATGATAAAAACAGTAAACATTATACTTTGCTTACAAGTTCGCGTGAAGGTTTGTGTGAAAAGTAGTCCCGCATGTTGTTTAGTAAAATGACGTCACTTCCGCTGAAAATTAGCTCTGTGACAGGAACGGGTTCGCGTAATGGCGGGCATAAAATTTCAAGATTCGGAGACCAAAAAATAAGACTTCCCGTCGTCATATCGAAAAACGGTTTGGATAGGGAAAATATAGCAACTTTATTTAGAAATACGCAAAAATATCACTATCTCAAAACATGATCGTAGGGGCACTTTAAAGGGGTTGTGTGATGGTGTTGCGCATGTGTATGGAGTCTGTTCGTTTGGTGGCTTTCAATAGGCTACAGTGCGTGATTGAAATGATATGCAATATTTTCTTTGAAGACTCCCTCTACACATTTTTTCATAGTTGCTTTGATTTTAACCATCTCACGCGAGGTTCGTCAAATGGTTTATTGCCAAAGCCAAACGGTTTATTTTGCGTCAAAGATACAAGCAATGTAGGTTGGAATTTAGGTTGGTTTTTGAGGAGGGAGGAAAATGGAGAAACCGGAGAAAAACCCTCGAAGCAAAGGTGAGATACCAACAAACTCAACTCACATATGACTCCGGATCCGGGAATCGAACCTCGAGCCACAGAGGTGAGAGGCGAACCGGCACCAATCGGCCATCCTTGCTTCCCTCGGCCAGTTCATATGAAAATCGATGAAGATAAAATAACTGAGTTTCATGACTACTAATGTTACTGCTATTATACAAATTGGATATCGAGAATAAACATGCTGAACAATACCAGGCTTTACATGAAATTGTTCTCATGGCAATTAAAGACTTACAGACTTCGGTTGGTACTTACATTGATGTATAAACGTTTGTTTTCTTTACTTTATTTTCTTTGATCCCATACAGGGACCTCTGCCCCTGTCTCAAACGCTCCAGCTACCAGGACTGACATCAGCAATTGGACAGGCAAGGACGTGGTTGAATGGATTAATGGCATCGGCCTCAAAACGTACGTAATCTAAAGTTCACCATTCTGTGTCTTCTCTATTTTCAACAAGAAAGTTCGATTTTCTTCACGACCTGTTCTTCTTTTTCCACCCTATTCTTGTCTAAAGTTTTCTTTTTTCAGCATTTTATTTGAAGTCGCATGCAAAAAACATTCAAGT
The DNA here is from genome assembly GCA_030867875.1 of Actinernus sp. WN-2022. Classification (NCBI taxonomy): domain Eukaryota; kingdom Metazoa; phylum Cnidaria; class Anthozoa; order Actiniaria; family Actinernidae; genus Actinernus; species Actinernus sp. WN-2022. Next base: position 152,357,464 of record JAOWCC010000577.1, read on the forward strand.
GACTATTATGCCTTGAAGCTGACCATGCATAGATTTAATCACAGCTGAAAATCCCCAAAATTGAGTAGAATATGTAGAATATTTTAATACTTAAAAGTATTAGTGTATTTTTTTCTCTTTTATTTAACCAATCCACTGCAAACGATGGCACTACAAGTCCACTCCCTATGGTAGATAACCCACAACAGCTAACTGAACGTTTTCACAGAACCGATTGCAATCCTGAAATCTGTTTCACTCTGGTACAGTTATACTGTTACACAAATGGATATTAACGTTTAAAACACGCTCTGGGGTTTCCAACAGTTCACCATTTGAATCAGATTTCTCAAGCTTTGTCCTCTCTGCGGCATAAAATATATTCGGTTCCTTGGTCAAAACGCCGAAAATATCCACTTAAATGGCCCCACAAATTTCAGCCGGGTGGATATAAAGTTAGGGCACGGCACCGCAAATATTGAACGTGTAAACAGACCAGTCCCAAATGTATTAAGGTACCGGTGCCTCACATTTTAGGGGTACACAAAGTGCCGTGCCCATAAAATAAGCGGTAACCGTACCCCATACTTTTTTTCCACGTAAATGCGTCGAATTGTCGTACTTGATCAGTGGAGTAACACTTTAAAACTCTGCGCGTGCGTTGCTGGAAACTCGAAAAATGGCGGACAGAACAAGACGCATCAGTAAAAGCCCGAAGAAGAACTGCGGTATGAACTGGAAAGGTAAACTAAGCCACACAAACTCTATTACAGCTCTGGGCCGAGGAAACTATTCTGGGCAACATCGTTGTGCACGTGATAAACGACCACATGTTCCTCTTTTCTCATTTTCTTATCTTGCGTATGGATCGACGATCGACTTCTTTAATAGAGCTAAGTGTTGCTGGCTACATTCTTCGCAGATCCCTTTTCGATTTCAGAAGCGATAAATACTTATTGAGCTGTTCCTGCCGTCTTTGTCGGCAAAAGCGCAAATTTAGGGGTTAAGCGCTTCGCCTATTACCTCTGTGGCCCAGGTTCGATTCCCGGACGCGGCGCCATATATGAGTCGAGTTTATTGGTATCTGGCCATTCCAATTCGATCTGTGGATTAGCCTGGACCTAACTTTGATCATCCCCCATGGTTGTTTCAGGTCTCGTTAGAAATTGTTGCTTGCCAGACAGTGTAATTACTGTGTTTGGCTTCTCATGGTTTGCCATTTAAACGGGAAGTGTCGCGCCGCAAAACCATTGGTACCAGGCCGAAATATGGGTTGTCGCGCCATCCTTTTTTGCGCGTATAAATGGATTTAAGACTGCCTCTAGTCTTGAATGAAAGCCGGGAAGAAATATTAATTCTCTTGACCCTCCATTCCGTCACCCTCTGTCTGTCCCAGTTTCCATTCTTTTTTTGCCTTACATGGCTACCAGTTCTGTTAAATCTTTCTTTTCTGAGTCGAAAGGAGAAGGCCTAGATCGGATTGTGCTATTCCAATCCAACCTTTGATTGTTGTTGTTGTTGTTTTTACTAGTATCCCAGTTGATGGTTTTTCGCAATTTACTGGCGATCTTCTGGAAGAATTATACACACTAAGAAAAGAGGTAAGGCTCTCAGCCAATGTAGTGAATACTATATAACTCTCGATTTAATAGGCTCACTTAGACGGTTATTTGAAACTCTGTTAAATTATGATCCTGACGATCTTGTAGTACGTTCTTGCTTTGGTCTTCTAGTTTGTGCGACTGTTTAAAACTAAAAAAGCAAAGATCCGCCTCACTGGTTAGCTCAGTTGGTAGAGCACGGTCTAGAGTGCCGGAGGTCATGGATTCGAATCCCGACCGCGTCCTTGCGCAGGGACGTATAAACCGTTGGCATTGTCTCCTATTTCTAATCAATATTTGAAGGGGACGTGAAAGAACCTGCTGTGCTACTCGAAAAAGAGCAGGGGATTGTCACTCGGTACAGCAGCCTGGCCATTGTAATTGTAAACTGCGTGGCAGCTATCAGCGCCGTATAAGCAGTCTGTAACTTCACTAACAGGATGTCAGTAATTTGTAAAGCGCCATGTTACTGTGGTGATATGGCTGCGCCGCTATATAAATATGGCCATTATTATATTATCCCTACTTAGATGATAAAAGCTATTTATATACTCGGAAAGTTTAGAAAAATCAATAATTGATATGTTCTTTTTTCTATCAGAACCCGGATTTCTACTACCTTTCGTTGAAAAACGAACTTGGCATCTCACGACTGATAGATGTGCTAAAGTTTAACAAGGCTTTGTCGAGCATCGTTTAGCAGTTCTCGTGATGATCAGTTTGCTCCAATTACAATGATGCAGTTAGTCAATCAATCAAACAATCGATCGATCAACCAGTCAATCAATTAAGCAATCAATCATACAGCCAACCAATCAACCAACCAGTTAGTCAACCAACCATTTAGTCAATCAGGTAGCTAGTAATCAATCAAACACACAAACAATCGATCAATCTACAACCTCTATGCAAATAATCATATAATGCTTTCTTTTGTGATATAATATAACATGCATGCGTTATTTCATTACGCACGGCAGAATTTGTCGACATGACTATGATATCAGTTGTAATTATTACTGCATCAGGGTGTCTAAAGTACGATTATTCCATGCGCCATTTCGCGTAAAAATGCATGAGATAAGTACAAGTTCATTTTGAAACAGTCAATGGCTCAGTATCATAAGATTTAAAGGAACGTCCACTCGAAAACAATTTTCGCTCTCAAATGCTCCGTATGGATTCCCCAATCTATTGTTGTGTTACTGCACACTAGATGTCACAAATGAACCGATTTTCCTGTCCATAAACCTCATTTGAACTTCCTGCGCGCCGCCATCTTGGATCTTATGACGTCACGTGGTTGCCTCACTTTTCAGAAAACAATTGCGCTTTTGTTGTGTAACAATCGAATCGAACTCAAGTCACGGCAATAAATAACATTTCCTCAAGTCCTAGGCCTGTTACGGTGGGAGTCCCTCAAAGGATCTTGGGACCTTTGCTATTTCTTATTTATGTCAATGCCCTGCCTAACTGCCTCAAGCACTGCAAAGTAATGTTAAATATACGCTGACGATACACTAATCTACTACTCCGCTAAATCAGCTCAGGATATCGAAAACTACTTGAACATTGATCTACAATCCGTTACCCACTGGCTCACTGGTAACCTGCTCACCCTCAACTGTACTAAGTCAAAGTTCTTACTATTTGGAAGCAGCCGCCGTCTGAAGTCATTCAGTGCCTTATCCATAACCGTCAGTGGAAGTCATCTTGATCGTAAAAGTTCTTTTAAATATCTTGGTGTGACTCTCAGTGAAGATTTGTCTTGGTCTAAGCACGTGGAACTCCTGATTTCCAAAGTCAACAAACGCTTAGGACTCCTCAGGAGAATAAGATACCTTTTACCTCTCGCCTGACCATATATAACACCCTGGCTTCCATTGTTCGATTATTCAGACTTCATTTAAGGAGACAAGAATAACACTACCCACATGAATGCTCTCCAAATCCTACAACATAAGGCATTCCATCAGACTCGTCTTCTACTGAAGCACTAGAGGTCCTGGGTTGGAGAACACTCCATCAACGGCGTCAAGCCCATCGTTGTATTTTTATTTTGAGATGTTGAACAATCTTATAGAATTTAATTTTAATCTTACACAGAACAGTGAAATTCATGGTTATAATACCAGAACCAAGTCAAACTTACAACTGCCAAAGCCTAAAACAAACTGGGGCAAACAAAAACGTTCATACCATGCATCAAAGGAATTGAATAACTTAGATTTAGATGTTCGGACTGTCAGTAAGATCATTATCTCTATTCAAGCTCAAACTTCGTTTATGTAATCAATCGTTTTAAACTCTAACCATACACGTTTAATACGTAACTACATGTACTATTCTATTTGTAACTTTTATGCTTACTTAGTATTCCATTTAGTTAGTTTTTCTTTTTACGGGGCCTCTCTGAAAAACACTTCGGTGACGAGAGCACCCTGTCAAAATATTATTATTATTATTATTAATAGATGCACCCGTGTGACGTCATAAGATCCAAGATGGCAGCGCGCAGGAAATTCAAATGAGTTTTGTGGACAGGAACATCGCCATAAACGACAGTGTACAATTTATGGGAGATAAGTACAGCGATATATTTAGGCATCCCATAAGGAACATTTGAGTGCAAACATTATTTTTCAGTGGAGGTTTCCTTTAAAATGCCTTAGAATCCTACACATGTGGGTCGCATGTGACAGCCGTAAGGCCAAGTCGAACTCATTCAATCGTCTTTAATACGTCTTTGATGCGCTGCGTGTTGAAAATAGAATGAGACTTGGGAGGCTTTTACCAAAACGTATCACTGATAGGTGCGAATATTTTTATGTAAAGTTATAACGGTGTATAAATTTTATAAGTGGTCCAGTATTCGTAAATATCCCATTTAAGAATTTTAATCGCTTCATTGAAGCATTCATGACAAATACTTGTCGAATTTGTGACTTAATTCGTTACCTGTATAACGCAGGAGTAGATTTATGGGGGGGGGGGGGGGAGGGCCTCCCCCCCCCCCCCCCCCCTTCGTTGGCTGGACCTCGCACCCCCTTAGCTAATCGCGCTAATCGAGGTGCGGCTTATGCCGCACTTTTACGGCCCCATCTTTCTGCATTTCCTGGATCCGCCTCTGTAACGGTACTATTGTCTTGAGCTGCAGAGGCAATGACGTTGCTGATAATTTATTTTATGCCAAGTTACGGTGTCATGTCCCGCTTGTTCCTAGTAGTGTTCCAGTAACATGAGTCAGGGTTTCCATGATCGGGGAAAATCTTTCTTTTCCAAAGGTCATGGAAAGCCAGGGAATTTTATTATTATTATTGTTGTTTATTTTGACCTGTGTCGATAGTGGTTCGTGAATGTTGTTATCATGGTAATTATTAAAGGCGCTGTGTCATGGTTTTGCACATGTCTGGAATCAATGTTCGATTGGTGGCTGTTAATTGGCTTCGAACAGTTAAAGTCCCCTCCCTTTATGATTGATTGAAAGGATATGCAATATTTTCCTTGAAGACTAGATATGTATGCACAGTTTGTTAGTCATTTGTGCACATTTACAACCATCCCACACGTATGCTAGGGTCGTCAGTTTATATTTAAATCACTGAAAATATTTTCGTTCGGGCACGGCACGTAAAGGCATGTCCCTCACCGTGACACAGCTCCTTTAAAGTTATCTTAGATGTACATCAGCCCACACTGCGGCAAAACGGTATGCTCCGCTGGCCAAAAGAATGAAGCTCTGCTATCAAATACAAATTACCGAGGGTTTCAACTTTTTTAGTAAATAATTTTATAACTTAGTAAACTCACAGTGAATTACAAATTAAGAAAACTTCAACCTGTTAAAGTCTTAGGCTTATCTTTTAAGTAGTTTTCTTATTTTTTGACAAAACAGTTCACAAATGGATACTTTTAAGCAGAAATTTTAAAATCACGGGTATGTGCCTGTTGTTTCATTTCAGTTTTCGCGGGAAACTTGAGGCGACCGCGCGCCGACAAGAAATAGCAAATACGCATGCGCGTAACGTTTTGCCGCGGTGTGACAATCGAATCACAAAGTGAGAAATCGTGTGGTTGTAAAAAAATGCATTTAATATTTTCACAACATATTCAGTAAAGTTAAGTTCCTTAAAATCAAAGTTATACTTAATTGCACATATATAAGTACATAATTTCAAGAAAATATTTTTTTACCCTTTTTTAATGTTTATTTAATGTATAGTGTCCATTCAAGGTCACGAGTGTCAGGAAATTTATACAAAAAGGTTCAAGTAAATAAATTATAAAAAGTTGTTGTTGGTGTGTCATTTTGCCTTTCCTTTCAGGGAAACATACAAGAGAGTACTTAATGGAGTAGGCAGACTGATACCTACTAACTGAAAACATACAAGAGAGTACTTAATAGAGTAGGCAGACTGATACCTACTGGATTATTCTTTATTTCACACTCATTGCTTTACATTTGGGTGATAATAGATATTAGGGGGGGGGGGGGTGAGTGGAAAATATATAATAGGAGTACTTAATGGAGTAGGCAGGCTGATACCTACTAACTGAAAACGATACACAGAGGATATTACACGGTGGTGCGAAGATATGAAGTTTATCTTCGAGAGTCTAAATAGTTAACGAGTGAGCGCAGCGAACGAGTGAAATGTTTTGGACTAGCTGGAGATGATAAACTTCATATCTCCAAACTACCGTGTAATCTTTTTATTGTATGGACAATTAATCTGCTCTAAGAATTCCCTATTCGTTTTACCTACTGTTAGTACGAACTTTGTGATTTTTCGAAGTTCTTCTGGGAGAATTTCGTGAGGTTCTCTTGTTTCTTCATTGCAGACAAGAAAATTCTTAGATCATTTATATCTTATTTTGCTAAAATACAGTAAGACTAGTACAAGAAGCTTAACTTAGGGTGCTACAAATTTAGGTTGCTACAAATGCTATTACTACATTTTCATTCTGTATCTAACTTATCAAACGTCTAGATGTATAGAGTCATGTTTTCGAATTATTTTGGCGATACGACCTATTTTGTCCGAGAAAATCGAAGCAAAAATGTATGTAAATCAGGACGAAATCTGTATCAGATTTACAGATCACTTATCGCTCAGTGATTTGCTTTGTTTTTGTTTTTGTTTCATGAATTATTAATAAGTTTGATAAATAGAGGATATTACATGGCCGCGCGGAGATACGAATTTTATCTTCGAGTGTTGATGAAATATCTTACGAGTAAAATAAACACGAGAAGATAAAATTTTGTGTTGTCTACTTTAGAATTAACCAATGTAAGCCCCTATATAATTGAAAAATTAGTAAATTAAATGTATTCTCTTCTTCAGAGAAAAGAATAAATCTAATTCGTCTCTGCATGAGCCTCATATTGAACCTTGGTGTGTGATAAGTAAAATACATCGAAAGAAGCCATGCACATGATCATGACTGTGATTTTATACCTTTCTGACAAAGACATGCATGATAGAGGAAAACAAGAAACACAATTAATTTGATGATTATTTTAGCATTCTTGAAACATCTTAAAGTGCGTATGAAGCGAAAATTAAGTTCATCTAATTTTAAAATGCTTTCGAAATGATGAATAATGACATTTTCCATTTGTCAACATCTCATCTCGTTTCAGAGATATTCAGGTTTTTGTAATATGCAAATGAGAAGACCTATGACGTCATGTTGGTTGCGCAGCCTGGAGACAAATCACAAAATGAAGAACATCTCTGCAAATATTGGGTAAAAACTATTGAAACTTTGCACATGTATGGCACTATAGAAAGTACACATCGGCATTGTGCAAATTATGGTGTTGCCATGGAAACACTCATGGCTTCACGCACCTTTCACCTTGAACATAAAATTCCAATTTCTTTCCTTGTTATAAAAAATAGGTTGCTTAAACTACTCACATACAATGCCTATATTGTTCCAAATATTATTTTGATCCACCAAAAAAATTGTGTTTGACAAAGGAGAGGAAGCCTGGGGCCAGAGTGTTTCCATGGCAACAATATAATCTATACAGTGATGTGTATTTTCCATAGTACCACATATGTGCAAAGTTTCAATAGGTTTTACCCAATATTTGCAGAGATGCTCTTCATTTTGTGATTTGTCTCCATGCTGTGCAACCAACATGACGTCATAGGTCATCTCATTTGCATATTACAAAAACCTGAATATCTCTGAAACGAGATGAGATGTTGACCAACGGAAAATGTCATTATTCCTCCTTTCGAAAGCATCTTAAAATTAGATCAACTTAAATTTTGCGTCATATACACTTTCAACTAGATTTAAACTAGATATAATATTGCTTCTAAATTCCTTACCACCACTGGCGATTTCATTTCCATTTATACATTTTATTACTCGAAAACATTTCGACTGAGAGAATATATACCTTATGTATTTCTTAACCAGCTTACCCGCTGTGATTTTACTCGACCGAGATAATTTTAAAATGTGTGTTTAACCCAGTTTTTTTAATCATTGAAATCAATTTCTATATCAAGTAAGTACTTGAATAGTAGAATATTTATTGATTTAAGTCTGAGTTATAAAAGTTTGTATTTCGAATATGCTAATGCTGACGCAAAACAGGGAATGTTCTTAATTTCTTTCTCCTTGTGAATGAAACTATTTTCTGAATTAGACAGAATATTTTGTAAAAAATACTGATATAAGCTTCAAATATAGCAATGCCGTCTGTAAAAGGTAATTTATCTCTACCATACATATGCCTGGTTGTACGTCCCGTCATTAGCATACTCGAAATATAAACATATATAACTCATAGACGCACGCATTTGAGGCTCAAATAATCTTTTTATATCATAATTCAATTAGTTAGTTGAAGTAGAATCAATTTTAATAAAACAGTTGGGCTCACATTCCGGCTTTCACATATGCTGGTATCTAGTCAAAGATAGTTGAATAGTGTTTTTGGAAAACAACAGTTTCACTGTGTCGTTATAATGTGTCATGTTTTTTCCTGTTCTCACAATGGGGAAACAAAAGAAAACTAGAATGTTAAAACTAAGCTTGATTTGAAAAGTTTCTCTCGCCATGAATGATCGGAAATCCTCTGCTATGAACTAAATACAAAACAGGAGGATAAAAACTGACTTCAGTCATTCAATATCTAACAAGAATGAAATTTTGCTTTGAGACATTAAAGTGCACCTAATGTTTATTTTGTTGATACAAATATCGAATCTACATCAAGTGAATAGTTGAGTGGCAGAATATGAATAATTTCTTTACCCAGACGGCCTACGTCAAGTAAAGTGATTTTCAGTAGGGCTCTGTTCGCAAAGAAAATTTCATAAATAATCATAAAAAAGAGAAAGAAAAGAGAAAGTATTTATATATATTTATCTATATATATGCATGTATATATATGTATAGGAATAGAAAATTATGTTGAAATGTAATATAAAATGTAATATATATATACCAGTAAAACTTAAAAATAATTATGTAATTAAAAGTGCTTAATATTTATTCCATGAACTCAGAATGGCCTTTTTAAAACTCTTTACAGAGGGAAGTGTTCTTAATTCAAGAGGCAAGGTATTCCAGTCATTTAAACAACTATTTTGAAATCTCAATTCTTGATTGAGTGTTGCAACTATGAGCTATAGAGGTAATTATTTCCAAATCAATCAAGCAATCAATCCGATCAAACTTCATTTCAAGAGGGTAACACTAAATAATACAAAGCACTAATAAACTCGTGGCCCTCGCAGCACAACACATGTAAGACATATTACGATAAGGACATACCAAAGAGACTATACTAAGTTAAGCTAAAATTACATAATTATTTACAAGTTATATAAATGTATACATTAATAAGGATCAACATTACCAAGGTATCAGGAGCCCTTCAAGAGCGCTTCCCGAAAACATTTAATTGCGCGCGTTAAATTCAAGAAAACTCCTACAAAGTATATATTTTATGAACGCTTAATAAACATAGATTGTAGAAAACAGCTTGATTTTCCTTATTATTAAATACTCTTTTATTTATTTTGATTTTAATTCATTTTCACCATAACTTATACCTGGAGCTCCTGTCCCTCGGGAATTGGACGGAAATCCGCGCTGAAACGATCTTCATAAAGTAGAGATATTGATCTAAAAAGCGGTGTCTCAGTTTTCTGATATCTTATTCCGTCGCGAAAATAATCGCCGACTGCAACGGATCTGGAACACCTTTTTTAGGGGTTGAAGAAAGAAACATGAAAGTATCTCAATAACAAAAAAACGCATTAAAAATCTGAGACACCCTTTTTTGTCAACATATTGATCTAGACATATGCCAATTTTCAATCCGATCTATTAAAATCTAGAGGGACAAGAGCTTCGAATACATGCTACAAAACTTGCATTTATAACGCCGTGATAAATGGTTTCAAAGTTTCCTGGCATCCCACTGAGGTTTGTTGACACAATTAACGTATCTGTCATTAAGAATGTCATTTTTCCAGTATTTGATGTTGAGCAGTAGGTATAGTGAAATACGATGCCATGTTGTTCATGGATTTTGCGCGCTTCAGTGAAGGACTACACAGACCACGATAGTTAGCTCTTCAGTGCGATCAGTAGTATATCACAGTAGAGAAGTTCAATTTTAGCGTTACCATTGTCATGGTATTTCACAGAAATCATGAGTCCACACAGAAGGCAAAGACAAAGAAAGCGTAAAGAAACAGACCAAACCAGTACAATAACCATTACGGAAGATCGTGTTCGGTTTCAGTCGGTTCTTCGGCTATCGAAGGCGAATCTAAAGTCGAAACTTCGTGGCGACGTTTATGGGCACTTGCGCTCTTTCAACTTGGAATTGACTTTGCAGAATCTGCAACTTCTGCCCACTGATTATCTTGGTTATAATATGAGCCAACCAAGATCGCTTTCCGTCGCGGCGACTTTCGTTTCTTCGCGGAAGAAAAGGGACATAAGTCCTCCCTTATGTAGATCAATTCGTTATTTGAAGCTGCCAAATTACTATTAAACTAGATTTTAGATATAATTTCTGTGTGAAACGTAAATGAATATTTGCAACTCAACGGCTTCTGAGACGAGCTAGACGAGTGAGCGTGTTCCGTGTTTATTTATAAAAGATTCACGTGTTTTTTTTGCGGTTTCCATGAGAACGCTTCACAAGTGCTAATAAGCCGATGACAGCCTGCTTTCCCGTCCATATTTCTTATCGCCGTAATTCCTCGTTGAAAATAAAATGTTTTGAAATTTTATTTTCACTAAACTGTAGAATTAACTTTGAACATTTTTCACAAAAATTATCGCATAAAGGGCTCCTGATACCTTAACTAAGGATAAATTGTGTATCTAAAAAAGTAGTGAACTGTTCAAAGCTTTTTTGAAAGGTATGAAAATGCTTGTAAAGAGCAGTCTTAAGAATATTGACAGAGGCGGATAGTCTTAAGCTTACAGGTAATTCAGTTGTTCCAGCATTTAGTAGCCGGTGACAGAGAAAGAACGACTAGCTTCTTTTTCTCTTGTATAGCGTGGAGCAATCTCGTACCCAGATCCCATTTGTTTCTTACTGCGCATGCTCGACGAAATAATAGGACTCTGGAAGAATCCGATTTTTGTGTATTCTGATTGGCTGTTCTGAACAATGCAATTTCACCGAAAGTCAAACATAAAGTAATTTATTTGGACAAATGCATTGACAATTGGGGGTATCTAAACGCTAAAAACCGTTGGATTTTACCTAAATGGTTGTCGATCTCCTCAGGGATGCTTAGATATTTGCTTGCATCCTATCGGGAGTTCAAATCACTTGAGCGGCCAATTCAAATCGCATACAGTACATGAATTCGAAAATCGAACCCAACCGGCAGTAACAGTTGATATAGCCGAGGGATTTACCGTAACAGATAGGTAATACTACGCATTCCCATATTAACAACATGTTCGTAAGTGCTCTATAGGCAGAAATCTCTTAAACTTGTGAACTGGCACTGGTCGCTTAAATATAAGCGTTTGTACTGATGAGAATGCAACAAACTCCAGCCTTCAAGGAGAGAATCGCAAGCAAAAATGCCTTGACTTGCTTCTATGGTGTATTCAATTGCTGTTTGTGTGGTCATCGGGCTCAGGTAAGGCAATTTCAGCAATCAGTTTTCGATCCCCATGAATCCGCTTCACGTGTACTGGAATCTGTGATGTCTGATGAATCCACCGATACCAAAATACGAGCCTGATGTATGAAAATAAAGCCTTTAAACTCCAAACTAAAAACGGCAGAAGATGAAAGAGACTCCCTAAGGCTTGCCCTGACACTAGCAAGCAAAATATCACTATCAAAATATCGGGCGAACTTCCAAATCTAAACCAAAACATAGGGCGCTGAGCGAGAATCGAACCCGAAGAAACGACTTCCCAGGTAATGATAAGCATGCGCAGAGTTGCCGGAAGTCCGTGATTCGCGGACTTCCGGAATCGAATTCTTCCAGAGCCCTATTATTTCGTCGAGAATGCGCAGTAAGAAACAAATGGGATCTGGGTACGAGATTGAGCGTGGAGGTAATAAGGTCAAGTGCGCATAAGGCGTTCTCGAAAATTGTATGAATGTGACGTCTACCCAGGAATCATTTATTATACAAAAACATGCTGGTAGAGACAAATGACATTTTATAAACATCCATGTTATAATTGTAATTTTCCGAGTCCACACGTAGCAATTATGACCTAATCTGATGCGACCTCATTCGCGCATGCGCAATAAACCACTCTTCAAAGTTAATTGTTATGCAAATCAAATACACCTATATAACACCACCGACTGCTGTATTCGACCTCTTCTTATTGAGTCTCACAGGAAATAAAATAAAATAAGTTAACTTTTGGCATATAAAGTAATTCATAGGAGGGCCCTCGTTTATACCAGGGAGGGACTGTGGTCATAATTGCTACGTATGGACTCGGAGAATTACAATTATCATGCAGGTAAGTAGTGTGTAATTTAAATTCTCCTCATCCATACTCCGCATTATGACGTCATTATGCGCTGTTCAAAGCAACATGACAAAAGGTGACACGTGAACTGAATAAGCGGTTAAAGATTTATTCCATCAAGGCTAGAATTAGTTTTTTTAACAATACCTAGTATTAATACCTTCGTATTAAATACATTACGAAATGATAAGTTCGCCCACAGGTAAACTGGAGGGTACACGCTTGTTATAATATTTAGAGAAGGTTTTATCATTAGACCAATTAGCTAAACTAAGTATATCTATTACTGAAGCGCCTTAAAAGTGGTCGCACTTCTAGTACTGTGGGGCTTAAACTTTGTGATGTGAATCCCGGATTTCTGTAACATGACTTTAATCCATCTCGCTAGCGTACTAGTAGGTGTTACGCTCGTCTACTGGATTAATAACTTCTCTTCGTTTCCGTATACACTAGTCTTTATTTCTAGTTCATCGAGCATTACAACTCTCTGCTTCTCTTTCTCACTCTCTACCAACGTTTAGTTCTCAAGTTACATTCTTTTTGCGTGACGTTTTCCGGTTCGGATAATAATTGTTTACGTTTGTTCTAAATTGATTATAAATGTCACATCCTCTTTGAAAAGTGTCGTCCCGACATTTGTACAACAGTAACTACATAAAAGTTGCTAACTATTGGAGATTTGCTCCTCTGGTGACTCTGCTTTCCGTCAATGTTCGCTACAAATATATTTAATTTACTCCTCAGGATCCCGTTTGTTCTTTTCACATTGACTATTGATACCATGGCTGCTTTGCGTTCTTGCTACACATGTATTGCAGGTTATGTGTGGCGGGAGACCTCACATTTACAATATTTCGAAGAAAGCTTGCCGTATGATTATCATACCTTAAAATGAAAACTAGTGTTTTTTTCCCTTTTTTTTGTTATTAACATATGTATTAGAATGTAAAGTTCTTTTAGACAAATAACGGTCCTTCTTAATGTTTGCATTCCGCATTGTATTAAGGTCACTTCCAGCTAGTAGCAGGTGGCACATGTTGGATATTGCCACCAACACGCAGTATTATTTCCAAGCGTTGGGAACCCTGTAGATTGCACAGTTGGGAACCCTGTAGGTTGCACCAGAGAGAACACTGTAGGTTGCAAAGTTGGGAACCCTGTAGGTTGCACCAGAGAGAACACTGCAGGTTGCACAGTTGGGAGCCCTGTGGATTGCACAGTTGGGAAGCCTGTTGAATATCCCGGCTATACTGGTTGTATAGCCCAACTGCATTGACACTCCCCATTTGACTGTTGATTCCTGGTTGTAGAGCGACAGGATGAAGTGTTGTAGGGATACCAACAGAAAGCACTGGTTCCTGAAGGTGCGGTAAACCGTTATCCACGGAGCCGTATGGTCTGACCTGATTGATATATATCACCTCCTGAGGTTCGCCTGGGGTGCTGTAAGCAAGTCGAGCAGGAGGGTGTCGAATTCGCTGTGGGCGAGACTCTGGCATGTCTGTTGGCTGCCGCTCTTCAGTCACGTGACCTTCCTCGACATCTTCTACCGTCTCAGGGTGTTCGTAATGGAGTCTAGAATCTTGCACAAGGACCGGGTCTTCAGATTGTTCAGCAACGGAACAATCTGGAAGTGGGTGCTGAGCGTCCTGATTACTGTCTTCCATGGGTGTCGTACTCAGGAAAACAGTCGTGTATTCAATGTCACTGTCATCGTCATCAGATACCTGTCTTGTCTGCGTTTCCAGACTTCTACGTCCCTTTCTGGTTCTCGCTCGTCTTTCGGTATTTTCATCTGGATGGTTGTCTGTGTTGCTAGGAAGTTGAATAGGAAGGGAGCCACAGGGCAGTAGTAGATTCCTGTGTAGTACTCTGGGGGGGTCCATTTCCAATGTCTGGCTTAACCTCGTACACCGGACTATCGGGTCCCTTGCGTCCCACTACCTGGTAAGTCATGTCTTCCCAGTATGATCTCAACTTCCCTGGGCCACCACAAGGCCTCATATTCCTTAGAAGGACTCTGTCACCTTGTTGGAGAATGGAACTCCTTACACGGGAATCATACGCTTTCTTCCCCTTATCTGCACTTTGAAGTGCACTCTTGTTGGCTGCAGAATATGCGTCTTCCATTGCCTTCTTCCACCTGGATACATACTGCGGATAGTTACCACTTGCTTTGGGTGATGGCAAACCAAAGATGAGGTCGATTGGAAGGCGGGGTGCTCTTCCGAACAACAGAAAATACGGCGAAAATCCAGTGGACTCCTGGCGAGTACAGTTGTATGCGTGTACCACTTTGTTAAGGTGGTCTTTCCAGCGGGACTTCTCCGTCTCAGGGAGTGTGCGAAGCATACCTAGGAGGGTACGATTAAACCGCTCGACCTGGCCATTCCCTTGAGGATGATAAGGTGTCGTTCGGGAATGAGAAACGCCACACAACTGCTCGAGCCTTGTGAAGAGTGCGTTCTCGAATTCTCCTCCCTGGTCATGGTGTAGTCTAGCTGGCAGGCCAAATCGCAGAACGAAGTCGTTGTATAGCTTGTCAGCCACTGTTCTCGCAGACTTATTTCTGGTAGCATATGCTTGCGCGTAAAGTGATCTACTATCACCAATATATACTCATAACCGCCGCTGCTCTTCTCAAGGTGTATAAAATCGAGAGAAACTAGCTCGAAGGGTGCGGTTGCGATAATAGGTTGCAGCGGAGCCTTGGGTTTCATAGCTGGTGGCTTTTGTTTTACACATCGGCAGCTCGTTCGTACGTGGTTCTCCACGTCGCGCTGCATGTGCGGCCAATAAAAGAGTTCCCTTGCAAGAGCAAGAACACGCTCTGATCCAAGATGGCCCATTTCTTTGTGCAGCTCTCTGAATACCATGGGGTGAAACTCTTTGGGTAGCACGACTTGTTCACGGGGTCCGCTGACCCGCCTTAGGATGCCGTCTCGGTCTATTGAGAGTTTCCGCCACTCGTGAAGCAGCTGTTGAGCGTCTGGACACTCGCGCGCGCTCTCATATGCTGTAGGGCGTTGCCCCTTCTGTACGAATCCCATTACTCTCCATATTACCTTGTCTTTCATCTGCGCTGACTTTACTTCCATAGGCGAGATCGTAGTAAGAGTGATGCCATTAATATGTGCCTCATCTAGACTTAAAAGGCTTTCGTCAGTGGAGATTGCAGTCAACCAGTTTACCTCGCCCTCCTCTTGCAGCTGTATGGATGACAGGACTGTAGCCAGTTCATCTTGCGAAGTCTCCTCAGTACACTCGCCGATATAATGGTCTATATCGAGAGGCATCCGCGATAACGTGTCCGCGTCTATGTTGACCTTGCCTGGGCGGTACTTGATGGTGAAGTTAAAGTTGGCTAAATCCCCCACCCATCTTAAACCAGAGGCATTCAACTTCGCGGATGACAATACATAGGTGAGTGGATTATTATCGATATATACTGTGAAGCTGAGAGCATAGTAGAGATATTCTCGAAATTGATCGCAGATTGACCATTTCAGAGCCAGAAACTCAAGCTTCCCTGAATGCAGGTGGTAGTTCTTTTCGGCTGCGGTTAGGGTTCGCGATCCGTACGCTACGACGCGTAGTTCGCCATTCTGCCGTTGGTAGAGTACAGGTCCGAGCCTGTTCGCTGACGCATCGGTGTGCAAGGTGTACGACGCGTTGTAATCCGGGTAGGCCATCACTGGTAGACTCGTGAGCGATCTGATCAGCTTCTCCAGTGCAGACTGGTGTTCGTTCTTCCACTCTACTGGACATTTCGAGGACAGTTGCTCCTTTCGATTGGATCCTTTCTTTGCTGGCTTCTCTCGGATAGAGTGTTCCTCTTTGACCTTCATTAAGTCGTAAATCGGCTTAGCAATTTGTGAAAAGCCTTGAATATATCTCCTGTAATAGTTCCAAAATCCCATTGTCTTCCGTACTTCATTGACTGTTTTCGGTGTTGTCGTTTGAAGACGGAGGACCGGCTCCGTACCACGAGGGTCTAGTTTGTAACCGTCTTCTGAAACGACGTGCCCAAGGAATCCTACTTCTTTCTTGAAGAGTGTGCATCTTCTGGGTTTACGTTTTACACCGAAGGACCTTGCGCACATGATTCACGTGCTCTTCAAACGTTTTGCTAAACACAATGATGTCATCCAGATAGGGAATACATATTTCATCTCTCAGACCACGGAGACACTGTTCCATGAACCGCTGGAATCCCGCGGGAGCATTTTTTAAACCAAACGGGATACGTACCCACTCATAGAGACCCCAAGGTGTGGTAAATGCTGTGAGATGTTGATCTTCTGGCCTTATCCATCCCTGGTGATACGCTTTACCCTGGTCTAGAACGGAAAACCACTGGTTCCCGCCCAGATTATCCAACGATTCTTGTATTCGTGGTATTGGGTGGCGGTCGGTAATCGTTTTCTGATTCAACGCTCTGTAATCCACGCATAGTCGCTGGCTTTTGTCTTTCTTCCTCACACAAACGACCGGGGAACTGTACTATACGACGACTTTGATGTTCTAATGAAATTCTGATTCAGGAGGTCTTCTATATAGCTTTTCACTTCTGGATACAGAGGCCGTGGAACTGCGACATAGTTTTTCTGTACCGGTGTCTTGTCGTTAAGTTATATTGACATTTGGAGACCGTCTATACAACCAATGTCATCATCATTTTTAGCCAAAGAGTCCGCCTCTTCAAGTAGCATCTTTCTCACATTCTGTTTTTGGTCTGGTGAAAGGTCTCCTAGATCGATGTCGTGTATATACTGCGGAATAGCTGTAGGAGGTTCATCTGTTGCGTCATTGCCGCAGCCGTGCGCGGTTACAGTATTCGCTCCCACCGGTGTCTCTGTCGTTATCTTGGGTTCTTTGAAATTAACATCGAAAGGTGTGACGGATTGTACCATCTGCGGGCGGCCTGGGGGTTCTCTGGGGTCTCCAGACCGAACGGTAACGGACAGGTCTCGTCCGGTTTAAATAGGACTGGTATTGCGCGTTCGATCGGACCAGTATTCATTCTGCATGGTACTTTAGTGCTTTGCCGTTTCGGTATTACGAAGTCTCGCTTAGTTGTTTTAACTGGACAAAGTCCATCGGTGGTCATACCTTGGACTAGATTCACTAGTGCTTCTGTATCGCCTTCACCAAGGTTAACAAATGCGGAGCCGATATCGTGACAGCAGGATTGTAGGTCTTTGCCTCTTTTGATGATCTCTTCGATTACATTGTATCCTACAATCGGCGCATCAAGGTGTTGGTCTGTTACTAGAAATGGTACCGCTAGCGTGTCCGCAGTTGGCGAGAGCTTAAAATCCAGTTCCACCCATCCCCGATAAGGTATTTTGCTACTGTTGGCTGCAGATAAAGAGAGTTTGGTGTCTAACAGCTCAGCTATCGCTCAAACCTTTGCACTAGATTGAATGGCTTTCAGAGCGTCGTCGGAAATTATGGAAACTTGGGTCCCCGTGTCCCACAAAACAGTACATTTATGCTTATCTAGAAGCATTGGACCTGGCATTGTTTTGCCACGACGCTCACTACCGACTCGTGTTGTTTTGGCGTCAGGTGCATGCGTCACGAAGACTCCATCCTTTTCCGAGACCTTGTCCTTAGGCACGAGATAGGTTATAGCGTGACATATCACCTTGTGAGCTGTCCAGTGTTTTCGCTGGCAGGCTTTGCTGCAATACCTTACTGCTTTACAGCCCTCGCATTGTTGAAACCTTTCTGGAGGCACTTCTGCTTTATCACAGCCGTTACAGAGACGGGACTTACAAGATGCGGCTACTTCCTGTCCCCTGGGAGTAGCCGGCTGTCATTTCCCTGGGAGGGACAATCATAGGCCAGGTGGTCTGAGCCACCACAGGAGAAACTGTCGACAGCTCTGTGCCACTCCCTGGTCCTTGCAGTGCTGACAGCCCAGGTCGCGTCTTTGCGGATGTGTCAGTGAACTTACCCCGACCACGGCCACGGCCACGCCCGCGAACCCGTCCAGCCTGGCCAGAGCTACACTGTGCATTACCCGCGTGAACTGCATCCACTTGTACTTTCAAATTTACCAGCTCGTTTTTCATCTCTCGGATCTCAGCTAGCAGTTGCTTTGTTGCTTCTGTGTTGGTATCCTTCTTGGCCTTAGCGTTTTCCGCGCTATTCTTTTCTTCGCCGTTCGCCTCACAAGCATTGACCTTCGCGTTTTTTTGGCGCTCTGTTCCTAGCTTGTTTTTGCGCTCAACCTGGTGCAATGCTAGGTCGTTAACATGTTTCATAAGCTCCTCGTCAGAATATCGTCCCTGAGTCCGGTTTCAAAAGATTTCAGGAACGTAGTCTGGATCAGTTGAACGCCGTAATTGAAATAACCGTCCGCCTCTTGACTGGCAAATATGACTTGATTGCGCATGTCTAACGCACGCATTAGAAATTGCTGCGGCGTTTCTTTTGTATCTTGATAAGTCGTCGCGAGCTGGTGGTAAAGTTCCGATGCTGTTTTCTCGCGATAATGCACGCGCAAGATCTTTCTTAATTTCGCGAGCGAAAGGTCTTTTAGCGTTTCCACATAACTCCTTAGGCTGCTGTGGGAAGAGATGGCGCGAATTATGGCATCAACTTTCTCCCCTTCCTTATACCCTCTTTTCAGCCCCGAGTCAATTTGATGAGTAAGAGACACAAATGTGAGCTTATCGGTCTGTCCGGGCTCACCGATTTGTCCAGATATCTTAAATTCGCGGCGAAGCAGCGGGTGGGAATGCAGCTCTTTGATTGCTATAGTTTCCCCTTTGCCCTTTTGCATTTTCTGTTGCTTACTTTCCCCTTTCATCGCTTCTATTTTGGTAAGCATGTCTTCCATTTCCTGATGCTGTTTCTTTTTTAGATCTTCATGCTGTTTTAACAACTCGTTCATTACATCCGGTTCCATTGTCTCGACTGGGGGCGTGCCCTTTAGAGTATCCTTAAGTTTGGCCGCGATATTCGTAAGGAATTCAACATTTTCGCTAGCTTCGTCCTCCCCATCAAGTTTGTCTTCTATGTTCTTGCTAATAATTTTTATTTTCTGCCTCTTGCTCTTGTCCGAAACGTTCTCTTCGATCTCTAAATATGCAATTATTTCAGCGAGGCGGTCTTCATTTTGGGCATACAGCAAGGATTCTATTTCGAGTTGGAGCGTTTCTATGTCTGCGGAGGCCATCTTTAAAAGTCACTAAACAAGGTGTTATAACCCAGGATAAATCTTCTAAACGCTAGAGTTCAGGATAAGGGCAAATAGCCTTGTAATTTGTAAGTTCGGAAACGATAACCTTGATGGAGTTATTCCCTGGTCTCGATGTTTTCAGTCTATCATTAATAATGAAAACAGCTCTACTTAACTATCTTCAATAGCCATATTGTCTATATTCAAAGCTTGCAGGCTCTGGCCTCTCTGAGCCGATACTATGGCAACAAGTGTTACTCATTTACAACTCAAATCTTTCAGCGAGAGAGTTTCTAAGGGGACCAAAGTTCTGAGGTAAGCTGTTCGCCTCTGTGACGTTTCACATTTGGTTGTAGCGTGGCAAATGGGGTTTGGAAACATAAATCCCCTTCATGAACCTTGTGACCTGAGATATACTGACTTTATTGTAGTGGACACTGCTGAACGATAGGTATTGATTGTACTGTAAGCTTTTCCCTCTTGGAAAGGTCTAACAACATTAAATAATTAACAATCTCACAGGAGCTTGAAGTGGACCGACCTTGAATTTATTATACCAGGTAATCAAGTGTGAAGTATATTTTTACACTATTTAGGGAGACATTACAGTAGGGAAATTCAGATATTATATAGATACATATTGAGAGAATAGCTAATAATAAATAAAATAAATAAGGAATATGTTATTAGTGTGCAGTGTACAAAGTAGCTAAAGGCTTTCGAGTTGGCCACTGCTTATATGTAAATAGGTAGCTAACTGAGTTTCATGTTTCAACAGAGCAATCAAATTAAACTTGAAATTGGAATATAATATCAGGAGGAAGGAATGCAGATAAGGGAGAAGGAAAGATAAAAGAAAGAAGAGAAAGAAAATATAAAGTTTTGATTTTAAATTTGAAGGCTAAGAAGGTAAGTTTTATATTGGTGTTTAAAATGATTTGTTTTTGTTAGTTGCTTTAGATTTGTAGGTATTGTTTCCCATATTTTAGAGGCAGAGTATTTAAATGTAAATTTTCCTATATTAGTTCTAATTTTGGGGCGATACAAGTTATTGTTAGCTGCATATCTGGTATTATGGCTGTGTACATTCGTTACAGGCATTACAAAATCATGAAATACAGAGGGAATATTATTAGATGAGTTATTATATAGTTTGTGTGTTAAGGTACATATTTTCAACTTTACAACATTTTATTTTTCAAACTTTAGGATATTAAAAAGTTTGTAATAGGGACTAGAGGATTCTCTGTTATTGGCAAAAAGATACTTCGGATACATTTATTTTGCCGTATGTATTTCCCCAGCTCATAGATCCATAGTTGAGATAAGGATAAATAAGTGCATAATAGAGCTGATTTAGCATTTGCATACTCAGGTATTGCCGTAATTTGTAAAATCAGTTCCTAAGTGTTTTGCTATTTTGTTCTTAATCCATTTAGCCCATGGTCTGTTATATTGCTTTTGAGTGCCGGCTGTCCATGATTTGATGATATTTTACTCGGCAGCCCCTTCTAAAACTCCCTGACTTTGGAGACCTCGCCTGAGATATATAAGCCATGCGGCTAGCTGGATCTGTTTGCGGAGGGGGTGGAGAACATTGCTGTGGAGAAGTGACAACAGTTGTTCCACTTCTGAAGAAGAATGGGTCGCTCTATTAGAAGGCTTAGGACGACCGGAAACCAAACATGGGTTGTCCACACGGGAGCAATCGGCAAAACAACAGCTTTGTCCTGTTGACCTTCGAGAGTACTCCGCTTGGAATGAGGCTAATCGGAGGAAAGGCATAAGAACGAGATAAACCATCACTCTATGATTTGTAAAAGCGTCTGTTGCAAACGCTTCTGGATCAGGGCGCCAAGAGATAAATCGTTCCACCTTGGCTTAGGCGCGAAGCGAAAAGACCGATATTAGGGACAGAGAGCCGCTGAGTGAGCCACCGAAAATGGTCGGTTTAGGCTCTACCCATTGTCTAGCTAGTACGTCTAGAATGTACCTCACTGTTTGGCTTTAAAAGTTCAGAAATATAAGGAGCTGTAACTGCTTGCAGCCGCTTAAAGAGAAGTGTGCATTTGGGTACTTTGACTTCTTCGTAAAATGGTAGTCAGTTTAAGTTGTTAAACATCGGAACTGATGGTGACTGAGGTTTGGCGTCTAAAATAATTCTCGCAGCCTTTTTTGCAGCCTCAGCACCATAGCTAGATTTTCTTTATTACTGCAGCTGGACCATACAATACTGGCATAGGTTATTACTGGCTTAATTACTGAGGTATAGTATAACATTCTCTGCTTTACGGGAATAGACCGGTTACGGTACATGCTTCGTTAGCTGCAGAAACCGTCGACTTTGACTACTTACAAAGCGAGGAAATAAGCGATGGGTCGATTAAACGAGTGCTTGAGGAATGTGAGAAAGGGTTTCTGAGGTAAAATGCTGAAAGTTTGGATTTTCGAAGAATTACGAGGCCTCGAAGACTCGCCACGTGGACTAATGGCGACTCGTGTTTCCTGCCTTCCCTTTCTTTTAGTAGTGGAGGAAAAAAATTGAGAAGTGACTCAAATAAAAATTAGACACATCAGTTATGAAGGAGAACAACTTCACAACACACAGATAAGATGTCATAACTTTATTGACCATTTTAGTACAGTTTCAGATTTTTCTAAAAATTCCCATACAACCTTCTAAAAATCATTAGCTTGGGCTGGCTGTGGTTTTGACATGGATCATTATTTAACAAATAGAATACTCAAAATGTAAACATTGCTTTTGTGTGTTGGTACATTGTTTGTGCAACCATCACATTCTTTCAAAACGTCTCTGCGGGAGGAAAGCTTAGGCTCGGTTTCAGCCGTTGGGGTGTCGTTTCTCCAAAGCCGGCCTCACACCGTGTCCGTGACGTCATCTGATTAACAAGAGCCCATCTGGGCTTTCACTCGGACCACATGAGATTTAAGATGAAATACACTTTCATTTGAAATCCTCCTAGTAATAACCAAAGGGAATAATT
Organism: Actinernus sp. WN-2022; assembly: GCA_030867875.1. Classification (NCBI taxonomy): domain Eukaryota; kingdom Metazoa; phylum Cnidaria; class Anthozoa; order Actiniaria; family Actinernidae; genus Actinernus; species Actinernus sp. WN-2022. Next base: position 152,380,251 of record JAOWCC010000577.1, read on the forward strand.
ATTAGCTGAATTTAGCAGTCTTTAGGAGTGGCCGGTAGCGCGGTGACTTACATTCTCTGCTCCCCTATAGTATATATGTAATTTAATATTTTTGTTTTTCTCGTATGTAAATTAAAGAAGTTGACCTTTTAATTTAAACACTACTTATTCATGTAACACACGTTTACAATTTAGTCTGCTGTTCTGTTATACTGCAGGTTCCGAGTACTAATAGATGATTGTCTCAACTGTATGTTTATATTTGTACCATATTATAAGTTGTATCCTGTCCATCCTGTGATGGAGTTAGCTATGTCAATTTATTTGCCTCTATGTAACTTTATCTGCTGTTCTTTCCATTACGAGTCCATCTTGGTATTTGTTGGATTAAAGATTATTAACTGAAATGCCTGTTGGTTATCTCTAATTAAAAGCTTTACCCTCATTCCCAAAACTTCAGTCTGCTCATTATATTACAGAACTATAAAGGGAATTGTTGGAAGCCTTTAATTTCTCGAACCAAAACCTCGGCCGTGAGAGGTTTCTTGTTTAAGTTTACCTCGAGAGTTGAATATTGCTTGGCTCATCATAAATTAATTCTGTGCTGAGTGTTTATTTCTGGCTTCGTGTTGGCGAGTGACAGTGTTGCTCTCACAGTTCAGGAGCTCAGATGTCTTCAGACTTCGATAGAGGATAGTACGGTGGCCCAAAAGGGTCAAACACAAATCAATATCCCAAAACACAAATCAATATCCCAAAGCACAAATCAATATCTCAAAACACAAATCAATATCCCAAAACACAAATCAATATCCCAAAACACAAATCAAAATTCCAAAACACGAACCAATTTCCCAAAACAGAAATCGAAATTCCCAAAACACAAATCGATTTCCCAAAACACAAATTAAAATTCGCAAAACACAAATCGAAATTCCCAAAACACAAATCAATTTCCCAAAACACAAATCAAAATTCGCAAAACACAAATCGAAGGCCTGGGAACTAACCCAAAATACCAATCAAGAAAGTCTGGGAACAGATAGTACGGGAACGCCTGCTGTAAATTTGCCAAAACTGTGGTGATCAAGGAGAAGAAGATTTCCAATATTGTCCTAACTGCGGCTCCGTTACTCCATCTGGGTCAGTAATCGCCTGAGGAGACAATTACAGAATACAGGGCCATTTCTCGATATGTCCTGAAGAGCCACTGGCTCGGTGGCTCGGCAGTGACTTCCGAGCCACCAAGCCACTGGATATATACACATCACTTCATTGCATATTCATGAAAGTGAACGCGACTACCGAGCCACCGAGCCACTAAACTATAGACCCCAAGATACAGTGAATATTCATATGGAGATGCTTCGTTCTTTAAAGAGACAGATGCTAGGCATATTCATAAGTGAACGCGACTTCCGAGCCACCGGTGGATGGATTAAGATCATCGACTACCGAGCCACCGAGCCAATGAGAAAAATATATGGAGCTTCAAAAATGGCCCTGCATTCTGTAATTGCTCCGACACTCGACCTCTCTTCTTGGAAAATGAATGCTGTACCGGCTCAATGCGTATAAAGGTGTACCACATCCCTCGATATCCAGAAACGCAACCTGGGCCTGATCTAACTCATTCCGCCTTATCATTACCTAGTGTACGTCGGATAAGTTTATTTTCCACTTGTTTCGTTTAAGGTTATAGTCGCCTGAGATAGTCGCCTTTTCAATGTTGACATCGACATCGAAATGCCATGGTACTAATGGAAAGAAAGTTCAAAATGGTCTCGTAGCTAAATCCGCTGTAGAAGTACCCTTCGATTGCTTCTTTCTCGGTGACGTTGAAACGGTCAGTATGATCTGCAGACTGGGTATAAAATGAAGACTACAGACTGCAGACTCGGTATAAAATGCAGACTGGGAAAACATATTTAAAAAACTTACCTGAAGTCTTTATCTGTTCTTCATTGGGCTCTGTATGCAATTGCAGCGAGTTCTGTTGAAATTTTACTCCTCGACCTCGATCTCCATAAGACCCCACGTAAGAGTCTAGAACCAATGCCGCAACTAAACCTTAAATAATAGCACAACAGTATCTATTCCAAGAGCCTCGTGCCATTTAATTGAAATAACCCCTATTCCTCAAGCGTAAATCGAACAATTTACCATAAAGCCGATTCACTTGAAGAATTATTATGGTTTCAAAATAAGGTATATTATTATGTCAAAGTTAAATCTGAGACCGTGAACTTTGGGAACTATAGCGTCGTCAAGCGTTGTCAACTTGTTTGCAATTGCTCGAATTTATAGGCTCGAGAAATGGGGGTTATTTCAAATAAATGGCATGAGGCTCTTGGAATAGATACTGTTGTGCTATTATTTGAGGTTTAGTAGTTGCGGTCGGCATTGATTTTGGATGAAAATTCGAGCATGATGTTCTAGACTCTTACGTGGAGATCGAGGTCGAGGGGTGACATTTCAACAAAACTCTCTGAAATTGCATACAGAGCCCAATCTGCAGATCAGTTATACTGACCGACGTTCAAGTCTGATAAAAGAGCTCTATACGAAGGTATACTAGTGTCGAGTTTAGAGCCGCAGTTAGAACAATATTGTAAATCTTCTGCTTGATCACCACAGTTTTGGCAAAACATTTTGCAAGAGTTTCAATTCTGGTAAATTCCTGTACTGTTCCCAGATTTTCTCGATTGGTATTGTGGGTTAGTTCCCAGGCCTTCGATTTGTGTTTTGCGAATTTTGATTTGTGTTTTTTGAAATTGATTTGTGTTTTGGGAATTTCGATTTGTGTTTTGCGAATTTTAATTTGTGTTTGGGGAAATTGATTTGTGTTTTGGGAATTTCGATTTGTGTTTTGGGAAATTGGTTCGTGTTTCGGAATTTTGATTTGTGTTTTGAGATATTGATTTGTGTTTTGGGATATTGATTTGTGTTTTGGGAAATTGATTTGTGCTTTGGGATTTTGATTTGTGTTTTGGGATATTGATTTGAGTTTTGGGAAATCGATTTGTGCTTTGGGATATTGATTTGTGTTTGACCCTTTTGGGCCACCGTAGGATAGTAACCCATAACTGCTCAACCACAGTATATGTATTTGCTAGTAAATCGCTCAGTATGGCTTCGATATATTAAAATATCAGCTATTCAGTATACCTGTGTAACGGAAACATACACAGGTCTCGATATGAGATCGGTAAACCAGCCAAAACACCGTCGAAAATATTTTAGTATTAGCCAACCGATCACGGTGTTTGCGTTGGTATGTATTATGACCGAGAGTAAAATGAAATGTGGCATAAAACCTACGAAACGTACCTCAAAGTTCAGGAGTTCAGAATAGCGTCCGCAGAATCTGGCGACTGGACTGGAGAGAAATCTATTAGCGCCAACAATAAACTCGTTTGATGCAGTGATTTTCAAGTGAATTGTGATCGCAGAGTTAAACATGGCCTGCATCAGCCGTGATTTCCTCTATTCTATAAACTCTTTTAATATGGAGTCGTCCGTCTTTTCTTCTCCGATAAAGGTTTTTCTTCTCCGATAAAGGCTTTTCTTCTCCGATAAAGGCAGCACTAATTTTCTTTGAAGTAAGAATAGCCGGGCAACCTGGTCTTGCATAGGTAATTTAAATGAGAAATGACTTCACATTTTACGAGCTTCGCGACCTTTGAGCTGACGGTTCTCCCAAGTGACTTTCCAGAGCCGGTACGTTTACTGATAAAGTGTTTTCACCCGAAAACTAACTCTCTTACTGCTTCTTTGTATGAATCCTTGAGTTCTTCGAAACCAAACTTTTCCAGAGCGAATTTAAACGCATTTTGAAACAGCAATTGCTGGTTTTCACTCAATCCCCAGAGATTCAAATGACAAAGGGGACGGCGGCTATGTTGGTGTACCTAACAAAAGAAGCTAACGAAGAATCTATCGTTAAAGGTACACCAACATGGCGGCTATGACGTCACGTGCAAACCAGCAATCGAAAGCCTTTGGCTTTGGTATGGCTTTCAAAAGTTCACAATGTAAATTATGCAAATACATTCAGCGATAGGATTTTAGTGGCAAGTTTGTGATTGGCTAAAAACCGACAATGTCTAAGCTCGCGCGCCCAGCCGTGAGTGGGGAGAGGATCGCGGGCTCACCGAAACCCCCACGGCTGGAAACCGAGCCTAGAAAGCTCCAACGCTGTACCACCTGCGTCCACAAAGCTGCTTTTAGGAATTAAAGCCTAACACCGCCAAATGTCGATAATTGCACTCAGTTACAGTTTGACATTTTATATGTCACGGAAACATCTCTTTTAGTATGACATTTGCCAGCTTTTGTCGCAGATTTATTTTCTTTGGGCTACACTTTAATCTTATCAGCTTACGAGTAGCCCTAAATCTAGAGTCGAAATGTCAGCTTTACCGAGAAATCTTAAACGGTAAGTTATACATTTAATTAATAATTGTAAATCTTTATCAACATTTTTCATGTCTTGGTCTTAGCTCCTAAACTGTAATGGTCTAATTTTGATAATAGAAAATCCCTTTACGTGGTTCGCACGGGCCTCGAAAAGTCCTTGAAATACTGGCAGGTCCTTGAAAAGTCCGTGCATTTTAGCAAATTAGGTTTTATCGTTGAAAAGTCTTTGAATTTTCAACAAAACTCCTTGAACTTTTTTTAAACCTCTTTAGAAGTTTGAGAATACATTAAAACAGCCTCAGATCATTAGAGCGGCAGTCAAAGATTCATTGTGCAAACACAGAGTCTTACATTTGATCAAAATTGAATAGAATTTTGATGTCAAGTGAATGTGTGAACCTTAGAAAACAAGTCCTCGAAAAGTGTGAATTGTCCTCGATAAATCCTTGAAAAGTCCTTGTAGAAAATGTTTTGAATTTTATATGATCCATGCTTTAAATATTGTTTACCCATATGGGACTTCATATTTGCATAGCTTTCCAAGAAACTGATAAATGTCAGGATCAACATTAGGTATTGTTTTCAAGGCTGAAGCTCTGGCAAAGTCGATACAAGCAGTTCCGACTTCCGTTTCATTTGGCCACCACTTACATGGATTTGCGATGACTTGGAATGTCTTGCGTTAGCTTTGATCGAGCTCAAATTTGTACCCACTCAATGCAAGTTGACTTCAAGTCGAATGTGGTTAAGAAACACACTTATCAATGAAATTTGTGAATTTTATGGAAGATTTGAACTAAACGGTAGAGAAATGGGTTTTTACTGCTAAATTTGCGTTAACTTTCGAGTTTGTTTGGCCAAGGTTTAACAGTAAAGCCCTTAAGCAGCTGTTCGAAATATATTCTTACAACTGTAGCCAAACGTGAAGCAAATAAAAAATTTTCACAATTTTTTTTAAAAACTGCTACATATAAACAGTTGCATGGTCTCTACCCCTCGCCTTCAAAGTTTGAACGGAATAGTTTTGTACTAAATAGCGCTGATGTGCATAAAGGGAATTGCAAGGAAGGAAGTTAGAATGTTTTCTCGATTATTTTCGTAATGGTTTTTGCTCTAACCACGTAGTTTAAAAAAGAGACAAACGAAGCAATTACATATTAAACCTGAGAACATTGTGTTCTGTGTTTTTCTTTCCTTATAACAATTTGAAATTTTGTTCAAGATGTGCCATGCAGTAAAGAAGTATTTAAATAATTTATTCAGCTTTACTGTGTGGTATTTTAAAGTCAAAATATTCTTGGATGAAAACATGTTTCATTTCGATGCTGTGAATATTTCAGTGATATTGATGGTAGATTTGTCAATCGTTTTGGAGGCATTCAAGTTCGTGTGCACGTGGAAGATTTTAGATCAGTTACATTCAAATTTCGGTCATTCGGACAGAACTGAATATATACATGCAAACTCGCTTGGTAATTACATATTTAATTAGGGTTATTTAACAACCCAGTTATATATATTTTTAGTAATAACCTTGAACCCGCTACTAAAGTCTATGAAAATAAAGACAAAGTTTGTAAACTAGTTGATATTTATTGGTTTTAAGGAGTAAATCCCAAATTGTTTTCCAAAAATATAATTCCTTTTGATGTCATGTTTTACAAGAGCATAACATTTTGGCTATATTTACTAGAAAAGAAAAACACGAATCGCACTGGCACAAAGCTAGAACCAATTACGGATTATTTAATATCAGATTTCAAGGACCAAAAGTTTGGAATTCAATTGAAGAACATATTAAGTCTTCCTCAATTCGACAGTTTAGGCAAAAACTAAACAAAAAACGAATTTCTAAGCAAATATTAGCTTAGTTCAGACATTTTAAATATTAATACTAGCAACTACTGATTTTTAAGATAACAAGACTGGTTTCCTCCTCTCTGTAAATATATGTATCTATAATATTTATGGTATAATAGACTAAATAGGTAGAATTTTCTGTGTGTATCTATGTGTGTTTTTTTATTTCTCCGACCTAGTAATTTAATTCAGCCATGTAAACTGGCTCCCTGGCATTTTTAGCTTTCTAGTTATTTCAGGGTGCCAGTACCTTTAAAAATTCCAATTTCTTTTTTCTCTGTAAATACTATATGTATAAGTAATAGGGTAAATAAAGTTGTTTTTGTTGTTGAATTTCCGTTTTCCCCCCACAACTTGTCGATGAGTCATAGGAGCTTACCTTTAAAACTTTCCACAAGTTTAGTGCTGAGCGAAAATATCGAATATAATTAGCGCGCTAGCAAGCATTTAGAATTTACAGGAAAGCATGCGATGTCACAAACTTCAATACATGGTAAAATACACTATTCTGAAAACACTAAACTAATTTCTACTTTCTAAGACTAAACTTTACATAATTTCAAACACCTTGAGAGCCGTTGTTGTTTAAAATCGGTAAGATATTTAGCTCATGATTACAGCAGTTCAGCTTTTTTATAGAGGAAGCACACCGTTTTTACCACCGATTATCTTCATTATTTGGCAAATTTGAGATATCGATTAGAGTTAAGCACTCGTTTTTATTTCAAAACATTTAGAGATCACTTTAAGTGGTTAATTCATTGAAATATTCAACTTGCCTGACTTGTTGTTAAGAATCGTTTCTAGCTGAGGTTACTGCTGTTTTAAGCCATTACATAGTGCTACCTTTAGTTTAAACCTCTGCTCTAAAAAAATATGTTTTCTAGAAAAATAAAGACAAATTGAAGCTTTTTTTTCGAGAATATTTGCTATCTCTGAATATGCTTGTAACTTAAAACGAACCTTTGATCACTGCTTGCCGATTAGCTATTACCAAACGTATCGATCATATATCACAGCAGGAATGAAAAGGTGACGGGAAATAAAAAAAATTCCGAGTTGCCAAATCCGTTTGAATGATTTTAAATGAACCCTAGTGCATGGGTGAGATTTGGTAATCAAATGATACAGTTTTAAACGTTTTATATATTGTCAAAGTTTCCGTTACGTTGTCTTTCAGCAATGTTTTAATCCAACGAATAAAATTTGGGCCAAAGCCCAAATGTTTAATTGTAGCGAAAATCATTGATGCTCAATATTATCAAAAGCTTTTTTCACAATCCGCAGTAACCATTATGTGTGGAAATTGTTTTGATTTCAAATACTCCATTGAATTGCGTCAACAATCACTGAAACGAATGGATCCTCAGTATTACGGCCTAAATAAAACAAAGGCTGCTTGGTTGGAGTTGATGGCCTTGGGCAAAATGTTGAACATTAGCAAGCTAAGCGCTTTACTGCATATCTTAACGTCGACATTTAGAAGGCTAATAGGCCGCCAATTGATGTGTTAGTAGCCGTACGTCTAAAACTGATTGGCTTTCTTTTCTATCAAAGTGATTTTTGCCTGTTTTTGAGAGTTATTTAACGAAACGGTCGCATAGATATTGTTTAAACAAACAAGGTTGCTTCCAAGCTCCTTCCAAAAGGCGAAGTAAAACTCCTTTGTAAGACCATCCGCACTACTGGGGCTTTATGAATTGCCCATTCTATTTAAACTAGTGTAGAATTCATTTATGGCGCAACTTTTACATTCATCTCATTCAGTAAGCCGAGGAAAATTAATTTCTGAAAGGATGCTGAGAAAGTCAGATTCGGATTTGTTATGTTTTCTTGAATATAGACGGTCGCATAGCGGATATTGTTTAAACAAACAAGGCTGCTTCCAAGCTCCTTTCAAAAGGCCAAGTAAAACTCCTTTGTAAGACCATCACTACCGGGGCTTTATGAATTGGCCATTCTATTTAAACTAGTGTAGAATTCATTTATGGCGCAAATTTTACATTCATCTCATTCAGTGAGCCGAGGAAAATTTATTTCTGAAAGGAAGCTAAGACAGTCAGATTCGGATTTGTTATTTTTTCTTGAATATAGACTGCTGCAGTAATATTCCTTTATACAACTTAGCATTGATTAGGATCGCTAGCCAGTTCCTCGTTCTCGTCAATAATTTCCTCAGTATATGAGTTTTGGCCTTTTGAATGGAAAGTTATTCAGCAAATATATTTGCAATTTCAAGTCGATCTAGGCCATCAGTCTATTCAAAGTGACACACACACCCTCTGGCACTAAAATGTAACAAAATAATTAAAACAACACGCCAATTTAAAAGAAAATTTGCTTATAAACGTTAACCTCTTCCCGATCAGCTCAGTGGTTAAGCACCGGTCTAGCCGGACCAATACTTAGGGTCTTAAAATAACCGGCTTAGTTGAAGGTGCTGCCTTTGTGAAAAAAACTCATTTTCAAACTGCAAATGGTTAGACCTCCACGTCTTCTCGGAGTCGGCGTCAAGTTTATCAGTCTTACCAGACTGTCACAAGTTACCGACGTTAAATAAGGTGATTTACCCTTTTTTTCACCTTTGATAAAGGTCAAGCAACCTTAACGTCGGTAACTCGTGACAGTCTGCTGAGACTGATAAACTTGAGACCGACGTGGGACCTACGATTTTACGCCTTATCCGAGAAGACGAGAAGGTCTAACCATTTTCCAGTTCGACAACGAGATCGTTTCACAAAGACAGCACCTTCTACCAATCCTCGGGGTCTGAAAATAACCGTGAGTACATCAGATCGGCGCTTAACAATGAGCTACCCAGGAGGCGGTTAAACGGGACACGAAAGCCATGCATGCAAAATAATAGGCCGGCAGCATATTGTATTTTCAGCCGCTTATAATAGTAGTTCTGCGGCATCTTGTTATTACAGTGGGGAAAAAACGAATTATTTCGAAATGTTGTCTTTTTGGTAACTACAAGATACCTGCAATTAATAAATAAACAATATAGTTATTTATATAGAAAAAATACAGTTTGATGACTTGAAATGCTGATTTTCTTTTTACCAGTTTTTTTTTTGTATCTTTTGTTTCTTACTCTAGGTACAATCTTCGGTGATGCAAAATATTTCTGGCCTCTCGAGTCCTCGACATATTTAGTAGAAATCAAGAAATGTCGGCCAGCAACAGTAATTAAAGGGACGATACACAGTGTTTCTCGAACGGAAGCACGTTATGGAGTGTACATGTTCGCGACTACAGCTCTTGAACTGGGGCCGTACGATGGCGAGTGTATACGAGATCCAACCTATTGTTCTGACGGTAAGCGGTTTGTTATTTTTTTGCCAATTTGATTCTTTGCTAAAGGCTGTTTCCATGTAAACACGAAAAGGCTGTTTTCCCCTGAACCTAACAACTCGCACATAGTCAAAAACAGTTCGAAAGCGATGGCTTAATCCCAAACGGTTTGCGATGTATTTATATTATTTATTTCAAGATTCGCCAAAAGGCAGGTGAGAAAACAAGGACACGAAGTCCCTTACAAGGCTTTCACACCCAGCCAAACCCTCAGTAATAAGAACGAAAACTCATTCCCATTACAATCATTAATAACTAATTAAGGTTACGTTCTCGATAAAGGTTAAAAATGGAAAAGTTGCGCAAATTCTAAATCTAAAAAGCCGTAATCTAGAATCACAAAAAAATTAAAGCCTTGAAAATGCGACTTTTTGATTTCCCGTTAAATAAAGGCGCGAGCAATGATTAACATCTGCTGTCATTCACTAGGCATGTTATGTCATTCTCGCTATTCAAAGTCAATTTGAATATGTAAATTACGCCTTGGGAATTAATTAATGAGAGTATAAAAGGAAGAACAATGCTCTCTATAGGTGTTGTTTGCAAGAAACCAGAAGACGAACAGGTAGTTCTGCGTCTCGTCCAGCATGAACTCCGGCTAGCTTGCGGGTTCTCGAAGAAGTATGAGGGGAAAAAAACAACTGAAGCCTATGATAGTCACGGTTCTTTAACAGTTCTTTTGAACTAAGGCTCTCTAATGTTACGACCAAGGCAGCTAGACCAGCCGCAATTTTGAATGACTGCTACGCATGATGTAGTGTAATTGGTATGACATGTGCTCGTTCCTTAATTTACGGGAGCGTTGTGAGAACTCCTATTAGTTTGTATTCGGATATAGTTATTTTGTCTATTATGCTCGGTGGTTTATGCTGATCACCTCGCAGTTCGGTTGTTGTGCCGACTTTTCACTTTTCGGTTGTAGTTTAAATTAAGATTCTTTGCGATTGCTACGTTGTTTTCAATATTGCGGTACCGATGGCGGATGTATCTGGGAAACGTTTCCCTGCTCTCAAACTGCATATCTGCTGCTAGAACAACCATTATTATCTTAAGGTAGTTTCTGTAACGACTTTTGTAGCTTAGTTTTAGCTAGTAGAATTATACATGTTTATTTATTATTTTATTATAGCTCAATGTGACCGACATCAGAATGCGTGTTTGGTTAGGTTATAATTATCTTTTGACTTTTGTGTATCTAAAATAATGCATGTGTGGCTGAAAGAATGCCTCTGCGGATAGAAGAATTCCTATGTGGCCAAAAAAGAATTGTGCAGAGGCGGTTAGAAAACTGCCTGTGAGGCAATAATTCTGCCAACGGGGCAGTCAGTGTTAATTATGCGTGTGAGGCGAAAGAAATCTACCGGTGGGGAAGTCGGTTAAAATACGCCTGTGAGGCGAAAGGAATATGTCAGCGGGACAGGCAGTAAATATGCTTGTATGGCTAAATAAATTTCGCCTGTGAGACGAAAGGAATCTGCCTGTCGGTCAGTCATTGTTTATGCCTGTGTGGCTAAAGAATATACGCTTGTGAGGCGAAAGGAATCTGCCTGTGGGGCAGTCATTGTATATGCCTGTGTGGCTAAAGAATATACATTGAATATACGCCTGTGAGGCGAAAGGAATCTGCATGTGTGGCAGTCATTGTATATGCCTGTGTGGCTAAAGAATATATATTTGTGAGGCGAAAGGAATCTGCATGTGGGGCAGTCGTTGTATATGCCTGTGTGGCTAAAGAATATACGCCTGTGAGGCGAAAGGAATCTGCCTGTGGGGCAGTCATTGCCGGGAGTCATTGTATATATATGCCTGTGTGGCTAAAGAATGCCTGTTTGGCTTAGAGAATATTATGCCTATGTAGCTAAGAGTGTATATACCGGTGTAGCTAAAATACAATGCATATGTGGGTATAGAGAAATGCGTGGCTTCTTCAAGCGAAGTATGCTTGCCGGTCCGGCTATGGCTATTAGGAAAATGCTCTCAGATCAGGGCAAGTAACTCGCATGGGCTACCTCCCAAACTGAGCTGCCTGTGGACGTTCCGTTTTCGGGCGTTGGAAGTTGCTTTCTCCTGATCGGGGACTCCATCCTTGCTGTTTTTCGGTACATTAATCATGTTTTCTTTGTGGTTTACTTTGTAATTAGCACTGCCTTTTTCCGGAATTGCTCCATGTTTATTTTCATCTCACTTAACGTGGATGGGGTTCCCGTTCAGGAGAGAGTGAAGATAAGGTTTGGGAAGGAAAGGATTCAGTGGTAGCTGTATTACGTACCCAGTATAAAGAACAGTGAGAAAGAAATGTAAGTAACTACGGGTATAGCACCTTGACTAGAGTAATCTAACAATTAACTGGTCTAATTACCAATGGTGATATATATATAGATAGCACTTGGACAAAGGGTTTGGGGAAGGTCGGAGTTGCACCCCATACCTCATTAATGACAATGTACTAGCTATTGGCGGAATAATACACTATTCAAAGTCAATTTGAATATGTAAATTACGCCTTGGGAATTAATTAATGAGAGTATAAAAGGAATAACAATGCTCTCTATAGGTGTTGTTTGCAAGAAACCAGAAGACGAACAGGTAGTTCTGCGACCCACCCGCCCCACCCTTACTTAGCCGGAGTTGATGCCTGGGCCATCGTTCGCATCTTTCGCTCTTCGCCCTAGGCCTGGGTTTGTCCCAGGTCGGAGTTGCACCCCATACCTCATTAATGACAATGTACTAGGCGGAATAATACACTATCCTGTGCTCTGATTCCAAGGTTTTCTCCGTTTCTTAGAGCTAGAGCCTCTGGTAGCGGGCCGCATGAATCTCACTATCATGCTAACGATAGGTGTCAATTAACATCACAAGATCACTTAACACGCAACCAATCACAACACACCTCCCACGTGGTGTTTTGGTCTTGGGGTAGTAGGAAAGGAGAAGTGGTGGTCGTAAAACAATACTTAACCAGGGAGGAGAAAGGAAATATTTTGATTACGTGCGTCGCAGAACGGAAACGATTTTCTGCAACACCAACAAACGCTTCAAAATGTTTCATTCCTGCTCTTTGACCCAAAGATATTCACGGACGATCTTCTGCAGGTTTTCATATGGACCCTACTTATTCTACAATACTGTTTTCGATCCCACTTTACGGACTTTATCTAGATGAGATCTTGGGCGATCCTTCACATTTACTCATTCCTGCATGCAAAATTCAGTATTAAGCTTTTGACGTCATGTCACATGAGTGCGTACCCTTGCGAGTGTAGCCGATAACAAATGCCTGAGTTCCTAAAGTTTGAAATGCATTTGGATACAGACATGCATCATTCTTGATTTCGATTGGCTTATGAAAAGTCCGGCGTTAAATTTCAACTAGAATAATATAAAGGTGCTTCAGCCTGACTAAATAAGTTGATCGTAAACAGCGGCTAAACATTCAAGTATAAGCTATCTAATCTGAATATACATCGGTGTATTAGTAGCCGGCTCAATCAGAGAATATAGCTATAAAACAAAAATAAAACTATTTACATAAAACTATTACTAAAATGTGATTTACATAACCGGCAGGTCTGGGCACTTCTATCATAAGCTGGCAGTTTGTTAAAGGTTCTACAACAGACGTCTTGAAATGTCCCAGATTCCATACAGGCTTTTAGCGGTATTGTACTGACAGATCTTAGTGTTCTGCTGGGAACATAAAGCTCTAGTGGGAGATATGAAGGCCAGTTTTTAAAACAATAGTGCTTAATACATGATATCTTAACTAAGTGAAAGTTTCTGCGTTCAATAACAGGTAACCAACCTAGGTCTAGAATCAGTCAGCATGTTGAGCATAATGATTAGTGACAAAACCAGCAGCAGCAAGCGCTTACAAGGTATTCTGGGATAGGATGGGAAACAACATCGTTAACAAGTATTGATAAAACTAAACTTTCAACTAATTGCTTTTTTAAGCTTAAATGCATGGCGCTAAGTGCTTTTAACTAGCTTCCTTAAAACGGACAAAACAGAATAGCATGACGATATGGTAGAGTTTATGTCATCTGTCCACTTAAGGCGCTCATCAATCTCTGTAACCAATAGGCGCACGGTAGAAACTCTCGAGTAGTTTTCCATTGACTCTGAGCTGGGTGACGTAATCGTGTAGCTTATGAACTCGGGAGAGCAGCGCAGTTGAGAACAGCATCGCTTTAGTTTTCTTAGGGTTTAGAGCTAAGTTCGAGTCGACTGACCATGACGTAAGTTGGTAAGAGCACATTGAAGTCGTTTTTTTCGCACTCAGCATCTCTTGCGGGCTTGTCATGTGTGTGTATTGTGGTATTGTCGGCGTATTGATATGTTGTTACTGATTTCATGCTGTCAGACAGATCATTAACATAAAGGTTGAAAAGAACTGTATCAAGATTGGTATCTATCTGAACAAACTGAGTGCGTCCAGTTAGGTAATTAGTCACCCATCTCAAATATGATTTCAAGAACCCTTGTTTAATTATATGAAGATTCTTCAAAACAGATTCGTAGGCCACGATATCAAACTGATGCCTGAAATCTGCGAGTACCGCCATCGTAACCTCGGCGCGTTTCATAGCCTGGATAATGTCGTCCCTCATTGCGAGCATGACAGTAGTTGTATTGTGCCCTTTGCAATATGCAAATTTGAGCTGAATGGAGATCTAGAAAACCTCTGTGACCTGTTAAGCCGGGCTATAGACCCTATGCATAAGTTAATTTGCTATGCGCCTGGCTGGTTGTACTATAAAGAAAAATAAAGGATAAATGAGGACAGATTAGAGACATTTTTTCAACTAAACAACCTTGTTCAACACGTTTCACACCTCCTGCTAGTATTTCAACATCAACATTCCAGAGGACCTACCGGCCTCTTTTTCGTGTTGTGACCGCGCGAGTTTTGCATAGTGTGTATTCGACGGTCATAAATATCTTTGTTAAATTATTTAAGGAATAACCATAAACTTTCTCGCTTTTTAATGTTGGGGCGACGAAACTTATCCCATTCCCGTTGATTGGAATTTCTAACTCAACTCCTCTCCCCTGTCAGTAAACAGCAACCAATCGGAGAACCTTATATGGTAATTAGATATTCCTCCAATCAAGAAAAGACATAGACTAATAATAATAATAATAATAATAATGGTTTATTCACAGCCTATCTACAGAGTAGCTATACATCCGTGAAAGGAAAAACTAATGGTAATAATAGAAATTAAGTAAGTTGCTACACTATTTACATCAACTATATGGACATAAAAAAACAATAATATAAACTATGTTAACTATTAATTACATTAACTGTCAACCATTATATACATTACGTCATAATTAAACTATCGCCCATTAACTATTGGCGCAGAGAAATTCTCTCTCTTTGCCCTGTTCATTAAAAAGAGTTTGACCTGCCGATGAAAATGATGTTTATCTCTAGATGATCTTATATTTGCGAGCATTTCATTAAACAAACTCGCTGCAGAGTCCTGGAAAGTTCCCTTAATTAGGGGAATAGTTATTAGAGGAGCGATACTAGAACGTAAACGCCTTGCTGGTTCATGCATTTTTAAAGGTAAATATTCAGGCCACGAAGGATTATGCATGACTTGCTCCAAGTCGAACTCGCTGACTCGCTGGGTAAGCGATTACTGGGTCAAAAATCGAGCGCGAGAATGGAAGCGAGAGGCGAACTTGCAGGAAATTGAATCGGGGGATTATGTTTTGGCGCGAAAACACGTTTCAGGGGCGGAGCTTACATTTCGCGCCTTTGACAAACTCATTCTGAGTACAATCAAATTGTAAATACCACATGTAAAGATCGTAACGTAGGTTATAATTTAAGAAAACATGACTCTCTTGGCCTTGTCAGTAGGTATAGTAGAACTAATAGTTTTAAATATAGCTATTTTATCCGCATTATCAATGAATGGAACAGTCTACCAAATGATATAAAAGAAGCTATTAGTATTTCTAGTTTTAAGCACAAAGTTATGTCATTTCTTAGTAATACTTAGTTTTATATTTAGTATATAAAGTCAACTTTTTGATATATTTTAGAATTTTAGCTAGTTTTATATTATATATTATTTATTTTATGGATTTTTCTCATATTATATTGTAGTTACTGGGGAGCATCCCTTGTATGGTGTCAAGGGCGCTTTTTGGATGTTTCCCTCTCCACTCTTTATTTAGTGTATATATTATTTGTTTGTTATTTCATTTATGGAGAAAACTGTAATAAATAAAAAAATCCACGGTTGACTGACTTGACACGTCAACATACAATGCCTGAAGAATTTACGCTTTGTGATTGGGCAAATCTTAGTACGTCATAAGCCACGCCTCCGGTTGAAAAATCAACCGGTAAATTTGGCGCGCTGCAAGTGGGAAAAGTCCTTCGTGCCGGGGGCTAAGAAGGACTTTGAGAAAGTCTAGAAAAGATATTGAGGATAGAATCAATAATACTATTCACATCACTTCTACGTCCTCTCCTTCGCAATCCCATATCCCCCTCAGTATTCAGTCTTCAGCTTCCGCATACTTAAGATGACACCATGCATGCACAAGCAAAAGAAAAGCTAATATTTCGGCGTAATCTAAACCTAAATTGAAATATTCTCTAACAAGTAGCTCTCGCTGGTCATTCGCTGGTCATTCTCAAATAACGTTTCGGGGAATTTAGAAATTATTTTTCGTTCATGTTTTATGACTTGGTTTGTATCAAAATGGGATGAAAACTACTTTTTCAACTTTGAAAAGGGATAACATCTGTAATACGCAACATATCAAAAATCCCCGATACAGTATTTTAGACAATTTAGTTGGGATTCGAAAGGGATAAGTTTTTAGTGTTTTTTTTTTTTCAAAGCATGAAGGGCTGAGCTCCTTCTGGCGGACGGAGTCATTGTGCGTTGAAAAATATACAACACTTTTAACTTTTGTTCAAAATGGGTTAAATTTATATTTTCTTCAATTCAAGGCCTTTAAAACGATATATAGTATGTCTATGTGGCTTTAATTCCGACGCTGCAAGAGCGTTTTTTTTTCGAAATCACACATCGAACCTTTATCGAGAACTTAAACTATACTAAATAATATGAATTAGACTTAATTTGTAACTAGATAATTAGTTTGAAGCGACAGTATACCAGAAAAGAACAACGGCAAAGTAAAATATTAAAAATCCCCGACACGCTTTCCGGCTGATTGACATAGTGCAATTGAATGGATCCCAAACGCGTACGCGCATAATTCACTGATCTAAACCTCCTCTTTTTTGCGTTTGTAGGCTTAGAGTACTGCTTTCCAATGAAATCTTTATTTAAAACAGTACTTCCAACAGATACCTTGTTTCATAAGCTTTACAGTGATGTATAGGTTTATATGGTTTCCTTTAAAGCATAGCGCGTTCATTTGTTTTAACGAGTGGCACTCGCGAAGGTCTACGGTAAACTTAAGGAAAAGTATTACTTATCATTAATTATTACTGAACCTGACCGATGTGGCCGATCTCAAACCAATTAAGGCCTGGGATTTCAGATAAACAGAGACTAAATTACGAATACAACAAAAACATCCCAGTCTTTTATCAAATGCTCCTCAGAAGTGTGACATTTGAATACTTTGACGAGTTACGTACATTGGTATTAAGTAATGGTCCAGATAAGAACTGTAGTGTCTACGGCAAGGAATGTTAAAAGGTGCTAATTTTCTATTATTCTTTCTCGTAATTTCATTGGTTGATACTTATAAATTAAATAGAAACCCATCGAAATAATACATTTTTATTCGATATTTTTTGTGGTTTGAATTTATGTTTGATCAAACTAACTATGGTTTAATTTCGAAGAATATCGTGTGTGGGGATAGTTCTCAAATTTGCGATTGAAAAATCCTTTGTTTTCTCTATATCCGATTGGCTGGATGGTGGCTTCTCTGCGTTTTCACAGAAAAAAGAGCCAATGGCATAAAAAATACTGTATTTTCGAGATGTAGTTTGGACTGTAGATACCTCCTAAAGCACTTAAGGCATATTCAAGCAAAATCGTATGTGGGGGAGGCTCATTGCCGCAGAACAATAGACTCTACTACAGTTCTTATCTGGACCATTACTTAATAGCTGGCGATTAGTTACCGGGATCACATGGTCTGTCACGTGACCATCTGAGATGGATCATAGATGAGTAATTCTGTTTTCTTGTTTTGAGGGGCATATAGAGTCACGTTTTGGCCGGTAGACTAAAATTGCAAAATAGGTGACGTGACTTCGAATTTCGCCTATTATCTTCTTAACCAATAAACATAGTCCAGGTCCTAAATCATAATTCATTTATTCCCACATAGTGTAGTGTAAATGCATTGAAAGTATCATGTTTACTGTTTTACTCATCACCACAAATTTAATTTAGTATTTTATAACATGGTTGATCACGTGACATCTGTGAAAACCTTAATGCAATATCAAATTGTCAAATGCCATTAGTCATGTATCGATCTTCTGACGGTAAATGAAAGTTGTATGGCATCCTTGTGCAAATTAAGGCACGTTTTAGTGGTTTTATGTCGAGGGCTAAAGTTTACGTTGTTCATGTTGTAAAGGGGAGAGAATCTTAGGACTTTGAGAAACGAAACAAACGGAGAATTAGTTATGAAACAAAAGACGGAAATTTACTTGTACCAAACAATCAATCTTTGATGCTGGTTTATCTTTACCCGTTTGATAGAACTGTTCCTGTTCCGTTGCGGTGGGTGCACCACGGCACAGTCGAAAACAAATACGTGAAGGTAGAACTATTTGCAATTGTTTGCGACTGTTGACATGCAACCCATCACCAACGCAACATAAAATGTATCTTCATTAAATCGGTCATGTGTCGCAAATAGTTTGTAATCGATCCATCGCCAACTGTTTGCGTATTATATGGAAAACAGCCTTGACTGACTCACTGGTCTGTACTGTGTAGTAGATCTATGAACCTTTGTTGTCTTCAGTTCGTTAACTAATGAATGCATAAACACCCACCGGATTTGGAAAATTCGCAATCTAGGTATATCTTGTTTCCTTTTCAATATAAGTTATTAAAAGTAGAACCGAATAACCCTCCATGTACAAACAAACAGCGAATGATTCTCACCCACATGGTTGCAGACGGCTCTGTGTTTAAAAAGTAGCCTCGTGGGCCTTTTCAATGTTGCTGTATTAACTATGATTGTTATATAGCCATAAGCTTTCCACGTGCGCCCTCGTTGGTTGAGTTATGGTCACCTGACTAGTAACAAAACAAACTGTTTCCCGCGCGAGGAACAATTTTGATAACTATGACGTCAGAGGTAACAATTACCTGATCACATCGTGATAACTGGCTAGGTAAAGGCGGGAAATATTTGTTTACCAAAACGTCTAAATCTTCATCAAAAGCTTTGTGTTTGTTGATTAAATAAAAAAATAAAAAAATAAAAATAAAAAAAATACGCCTTTGTGCTCCGAATCGGTAAATAACTTCATGTAAAACAGTGGATAATGTACCGAATTTCAAATGGGCTACGAGAGCAAATTCAGTTAAATCCGATACAGGAGTGGCCGCCAGCATTGCACTCTTTTCGGCAGATTTCCGGACCTCGGATCGAGCAGCTTTCACTCGTCGTGGTGAAGATTCCAGACGAACATTTTATCGTTTTGAACGATTCATGCATATAAGAAATTAACAACTTCTGAAGCTATAATTTTGTCATAAACTTGTATCAACAATTACAAACTTTAAGGTTGGTCGTCGGCAATTCTTCAATTCGAAAAATACCAAAATAAAGCCATCGAAGTCGACAGTTTTTACAGTTTTATGTTTTGTTTGACTCATGTTCTCTTTCAATCTTGCTTACGTCACTAAA
This sequence comes from Actinernus sp. WN-2022, assembly GCA_030867875.1. NCBI lineage: Eukaryota > Metazoa > Cnidaria > Anthozoa > Actiniaria > Actinernidae > Actinernus > Actinernus sp. WN-2022. The sequence goes on from JAOWCC010000577.1 coordinate 152,399,757, forward strand.
ATTAAAACGGCGCCAAAAAAAAAACTGTTCGCGCGCTTCTGGAATTAGAATACGAATACTGGTAACCGGATGTAATCAAACATGATAAAAAAAATATCCAATAAATAAGCCATATTATAAATTAACCCATGCAGAGGAAACTCGCGCGCTGGTTGGCTGAAAGCCGTGTTTATATGAGAGTCCATAGACATGGAAATTCGCTGGCACGCGATTGTGGATGAACTGATCAAAATGGCAAACGACAAGGAAGAATGTTTTCACCAAACGTTGACTTTCAATAACATGATTGTAATCAGCAAAACCGACATATATATTTAACAAAAATACAGCCAACCGACGAAGTTATCAAATTTGCTAACCATCCCGGCCAAGATATTTTTATTTGTGGTCCAACAAACAAAAGTCGAAACCACTTTTCGTTTAACTTATTTCGTACGGTAAAACTAAAACACACAAACGGCTAACAAGTCTAGTTTTTAAACAACCTCCTTATAGACGAATAGAGCAAGGAATGGAGCTAGAGACTAGAGTAGACGAGAGGGAAAAGCAAGGCAACACTCTTTCAATTTTTTTTCTGTCTTTTTTTTATCCCAAACTAAAACTAAAAGGACATATACGTATTTGTCGGCGACGAAGTCACGAAATAATAAGCCTTCATATTAGGCCAATTGTTATCATTCACCCTGTTTGGTCTTAGATAATTCAGCCGGATAAGGTGTTTAGCTTTCTCCTTGCCATTTTATGAACAACTACATGAATTTTGCAAACTCACGTGCGACAGTTGTGAAGTTGATATTTTGTTGATTTTCAGTCACAGAACAAAATGAGTTTTTCCCTCTTACCTTGCGCTCTTAGCCTCATCGAAAGAAATTTCCAACAGCTAGATCTTTCCATTGAGTTTGGTGAAAATAAAAGTTCATTCAACTAAAACTTGCTTCAAAGTTCAACGGGGGAATCATGTTTCCTCATGTACATTCACAGGCAGCCCAAGCTCAAAGTTAGAAATTATTTGACAGTTGAAGTACGAAGGTTCAAATATCCAGAATATCTGGTATTTTATCGCACTAAATGGCAAATGAATAACACAATAAACTTGCTTTGATGAAGATTATGTTGTTGTGTCTTGCCACAGCCACACCATCGGATTGGAGAGTACCAAGACTGACGAATCCAATCTCCAATCTCCAATCCGATGGTGCGGCTGTGATTTTCAACTCCAAAACGAGGTATCATTTCGGTTGGACTTACGGTGTCTCGTCAAACTGTGAAGAGGTGTTTATAGGACGGCGAAATGCGAGGTGACAAAAATCATTTCTCGGTATTCGTTGAATGTTTGGTCATGAAACTTGGAGGATACGTAGCAAGGAGATCTGTCTACGGGATCCAGAAGTATCACGTCGATTGAGTGGATTTAAGGTTCATTTTTGCCGTGGAGATGACAGATATGTGACACGCCATCGCGATCCGCTTGCCGGCCTTTTCTCTCTTTAGGTAGAGTGAATCCAGGTTTCCTAGGAACTCGTTAAATCGGCCCCCAAACCCCCAAATTCAAGACACAACAACATAATCTTCATCAAAGCAAGTCTATTGTGTTATTCATTTGCCATTTAGTGCGATAAAATACCAGATATTCTGGATGTTTGAACCTTCGTACTTCAACTGTCAAATAATTTTAAACGTTGAGCTTGGGCTGCCTGTGGTACATTCAGCGACAAAAACACCCAGTTCAAGTCCTCCACTCCTTGAATGCCTTTCGCCTTAAATTTCCGGGAAAGCATGTCTTGAAATACGAGTTAGTCTTTTCGGGGACTGTTGAAGCAGATGTTTTTAAAATAAGAGCCACACACTGACACAGAGCCAGAGGACACAGAGCATTCCTTCGTTTCTCTCAGTTCTGTATCGGGGGATTTCCCGCGCTGTGCAAACTCACCGTCGGCCGATTTCTGACGACTGTTACGGTTAGGAGAATTGATCTTCTGGTCGTGCGTGCGTACGATTTTCTCTCGTGTTTTTCCTGTTCGTTATTTTATAACTCGCCTAGCGGCTCGTGATTTTCAAGTTTTTCTTTGTTCTCCCAACATATCCTGCGTGTTTATATAAGAGAACAAAGACATGGAAAGCGTGTTATATTGCTTAATGATAAACCACTTATTAACCTTGCTTGCTCGGTCTTTACGGATAAATATTATACCTCGGTTTGATATTTCTCTGTACAGACCACGCGCTCGGTTAATAAGAAGTTAATATACTGACAGCGTAACGCTGGTATAATCAACTAAAGACGAAGGGCTAGCGCTCTGACAAAGGGCTAGCGCTCGAAACGTTAGCTGCTACTCGCTTGGTTGATTTTACCATTGTTTATCTTCTCCGCTGACGCAGACCAACAATATTTTTTTACAAGAACTAGTTACCCATCGAATATACAGCGCGTACCCTCGCTTGTCTATATTTTAACAATGGTCTACGATTCGCGTTTGTGCAAAATTTATTAAGCGGATATATTTTCCCGCTAAAAATGTCGACTGCCATGTCGCGCGCGCCGTGGCCAGTAATATCTCCAAAGTGTAATTAAGCGAAGAAGAAAATGCTGAAATTAAGGATGTTAAATATAGCTGATACCAAGATATATCAATGAAAACTAATTGCTTTCTACTAAAACAAGAAATCGCTGGCTTCTCACCAAACACCAGCCAATAGTAACTCGACTGCGTCTCGTGACATTTTTCTTCTCGTGACATTTTGACATCATCTGTACATCTGCTTGTATATCAAGACAGACGAAGGGAAAAGTGACACAATTTGCTTACTTGAAAATATAATGGCTTTTGTATATACAACATTGCCTACTGACTTGGTGGATCCAGGGGATATGGGGTTCGGTCGAAGCCCCCTTTCTCGATCTCCCTCTCTTTTCATAAAGAAAAACAAAGACTTTTCCATGATGGAACTCCTTTCGAACCCCCCTCCCGAGACTGATACACTTTCAGCTATAATAAAAGTTGACAACAAATGGAGCACAAACACATACATCATTTAGTATTGATTTGAAGTACAAAGTAAACATAGAGACCCCATAATACGCCTGTAGGATGTTTACTTTGATTACGTACTATTCCCATAACCTTGCTCATTTTATTTTGATCATATGTTAGGTCTCTCCATCGCATTTTGGATCAAACCATTCAATGTTGCACAATCTACCGAGTCAAATAAATTTCAATGCGTGTTTGGTACTAAAAGAGGCAGGAAGGGATTCGTTCTTTATCAAAGGCACAATCGAAAGGATGGAACCAGCCTGATGAGCTTTAAGATTCAAAGTGCTTATAAAAAAGCTCGAAAACAATTTTACATCTCAGCCGGAAGCTGGACTCACATCGGAGTGACTTGGACTTTAGGGGGAGTTTTAAGAATTTACGTTAATGGATTTAAGGTAAGCCCTCTGTTTGTTTGTTTGTTTGTTTGTTTGTTTTCCTTTGATACTGTCTACTCATAATGAAAATGAAATTTTCTGCCTTGGATTAGTAACTCTTTTCGAGAAAATAATCCCCGAGGGACACCCTTGTTTTCGATTTCCGGATTTTTCGTTCCAGAGGTTTTCTGGAGAGAACAGCCGCGGAGAAAGAGCCGCGAAGCGGCGATCAGCGAGCTGAGAAGCAGCGAGAAGCGAACTGCGAGAAAACCTCTGGTATCGGTGGGTGCGAATCTCACTTTCATGAGGGTCAAGATCTGACTGTCTTTTCTGATTGGAGGAATATTTAATGAGCCCAACAAGAACTGTGATTGGTTAGGTATATTGTTCTCAGGGACTGAAGGATAAGTAATCATGCATTGTAGATATCGTATGGTCAACTAGAGAGGGGACGGGAATTATTTACGTTTGCTGGCTCGGTAGCCTGCTATGCAGATGTATGTTTTCACTCTCATAAATTCGAAGAAAAAAGTAACGTCTGCTTACCCGAGCGCTTAATTAGTTTCCAATATGCACACCTCATTGTGTTATGGATCAATCAGATTTTACCTTCCATGTCCTGGAAAGTGACGTAATGTTACATTTAAAAGGAATTCAGACAATACATTTGCCATTGACCAATCATAGGAGAATGTTCACTGGCGCGCCAATTGATCATGACTAAAATTCTAACAATGGCTTTGATTGGGCAGAAAAATAAAACAAACTTGCTGATGTCATTGGAAACTAATTAAGCTCTCGGGTAAGCAGACGTTACTTTTTTCTTCGAATTTATGAGAGTGAAAAAAAACGACCGCTCCGGCGATCTCGCACGTAGCACATCGCCAGAAATAAGCGACATTTAGCAATTGTCAGCGGCGTTACAAGTAGGTCGGCTCTATAGCCGAGTGGTTAGAGCGTCGGCCTTAAAGTCCTGCGACCGGAGTTCGACTCCTACGCGGGACACAATTTTTTTTTTTTCTACTTCTTTTTCTCCTTTCTCAGTTTTATTTAAGCTTTTCCTCTATTTTTAAGCTATTAGAGCCGCCTTCCATACTAAAATATTGTTGTTTACTGTCTCTCAAGCCTCAAAACGGGCACGAATGGGAGATATCGCTGACCACAATTAGTATCGCAGACTCTTCTCTATAGGTCCAGCTAGGGCCTATTTTTAAAAAGGGACAATTCATTTGAATAACTGCTGGTCAGTTACAAATACACTGCAGTTTCATAAGGAGAGAACAAGTTGTCCATTGGTATGTGTTCGTGGTGTTTTAGACGCTCGTGGCCAGAGATATGATGGTCTCAAGACAGCCAAATTTACAGGATTTAGCGTACAAAGATGGCGGATTCTGCCGGTTTATCCAAGATCGAAATATTCAACTGCAAAAACGAAACCGCAAAGGAATCCACAGCTGCTCTAATGGCATTTAGTGACGACGATGAACCCTTCGTTCAGAAGGCCTGCTATAGACATTTTGCAAAATACAGTATATTCCACCTCAGAATCCAAGTTATAAACAGTAAGTAAGCTCTTTTCTCGCCAATTCTCACTCTAGCTCTGTAATAATTTGAGTCAAAACACTCGTTTATGTTTGAAAAAAAACGACACCTAAAATTCACGAGCTGATTATAGAAATGTAGGTAGAACTATTTAATTCATATTGTAGATTGAGATCCTGGTTAGACATTTTTTAAATCGTACTCAGGAAAGTGAGAAATCGAGATTAAGCGTTTTCCCCCCATAGTTTGCTTGTAATTTTATATGAACTGTGCTTGCTGACCTCTGAGCCGAAATTGATATTGCACAATCGGCCGTGTCGCGTTTTTCTGGCGATGATATCATATTGTAGTATTCGTATGGCGATTCCTCAAAGTATCTATGAAGACATAGTATCATCTTTACTAAAAGATCGCTTTGCCAAGATAACATCACCGACTGATGAGCAAGACAAATCGTTATTTGGCGTTATAAATCGGAAATCCTACCGACTCTCACATTGATCTAAGGTCTTCTCTAACTTTAGAAAAGTTCTGTAGCATAATTTTCTTGACACTGGATCACTTGTGAAACGCCATTTAATGTATTCGTTGTAGATCGGCTACGTGATTTAATGTTTATCCTGCAGTCTCTGCAATGGTCGTTTGTTCGAGATTTTAAAGCTTTGAGTGATGTTTTAATTTTACGGGGAGTTCTCTGCTGTGAAAATATCCCCGGGTCGACGAACGTACTGGTCTTGCTAATCGCGTTTGACATGTAAACAAATTAATCTTCTGGCACAGCATTGTTTTACTCTGGCTACCCCACTGAACAAAATTATAATGTGAAGAGCACGTGGTATATCTCTCCTGATTGGTCGATTTATTAATTATTGAGTTGATATGTTTGACAGTTTTCAAAACATGAAAATGAGATTCGCACCCAGCGATACCAGAGGTTTACCGTATTACGTATAACTGTTTTACTCTCTTGCCTTACCGTATTACGTATCGCTGTTTCACTCTCTTGCCTTACCGTATTACGTATCAATGTTTTATTCTCCTCCAGCATTCTGAATCAACCGTAACTTCAACCACACTCGCACATCCAGATGGAGGGACACTATTCTTCTCTCATACCTCTAGCCTTTCTGTATCCACTCAAAGCACGAACGCGTACAATATGTACAGCGACTTAGGCGTTTGGTACAAAGAACTGACTGCTGAGGAGATGTATGCGGCCTTTAACATCACAAGACGTAAGATATAGTAACGGTTTATCAAATTTACTTTAACCCTCGCTCTCATTAACAAATGGATATCATTTTGCCGTGCAACTGTCTTCTTATGACTACATCCAAAGATGAGTAGACGTCTCAACATGAAGAGAAGAAAGAAGTAACAGTGATGTTCTCTTCATGTTGTGACGTCATCTATGCATCTATAATAGAACAGACTCACGGCAAAATGACATCTGTGTTTTATACAATAGCTAGAGGCTGCGCGCAGCCTGTACTCGGGCTGTATAAAAATGCATTGCACCGTTTTAGTGTCACGTAATTTTAAGTGTTATGTAGATTATTGTCCTCTCCTTCCTCCTTCCCCTTGTCTCATTCTTCCAGTCTCGTTCAAATATAGCCCGGGTCCCCAATTGGCCATTTGCATCAACAAATGTAACACAATTTCACTTCCTGTTTCCGTCCGCGTGTCTAAGTGATAAAAGTTGCTTGAACGTTAGTAGTAAACGCAATTATTTGTAATCGTAATTTATTCTATATTCGAACTGTTAAGATACCATAATGATTGTTTTGAACAGGGGCTGTTTTCTAAAGCGGCAGACATTAAAAATGAGAACCGATATAGTTTTACTCGCAAGTTTAGCTCGACGGAACTGTAATAAAAATGTAATAATGTGTGAAGGTAAACTGCACGGCAGCAAATTGTGCCACAATAGCAGTCCGTATTACAAAAATAACTTTTTGAAGCGCATTTGGATATATTCATATATAATTTGCGCTATAAAAACGAATATCTTTACCTTTACCTTTACCTTTACCGACTCGCACACGTCCATTGCGTGTCTCGCTGTAGCTACAAATTCGCTTATACAGCACGTTTATTACATGTATATATTACATGAAGAAAAACAGCGAAAACAACTCCAAAGAGTGCCCAGTATCTTTGAAATATTCAGTCGAGAGTATGAAGAACTAGTTCTACCAGTTCTTCATCTGACCCTAAATATGTAATTTCTGACGTTTGAGCGACGCATGCAGGAGCGACATAGTCAGAATTGATATTCTGCCGACACGCTGAAGGGGTTTGGACACGAGACAATAGCATTATAGGTATATTTCTAGCATATATAATGCTTCGAGCGGGAAAGTAATCATTCTAGGCCAACCAGCTCCACTTTGGTTCATTTAGATTTTATTATTTATAACGGCTACTTTGCGTAAACGTAGTAAGTTAGTAGTCAATTCTCTAGCCCTCGGAGAATTCGGGTTTCTACATTAGGTCGAGGTATACGTTTCCCCACATTTCCACGTTTTTTGGCTACGACTCAAGGGTGGTTTGGTCGTGGCTTTAGCGGTTTTCGTATCTATAATAATAACAACAATAACAATAATAATAATTTTATATCTTTAACCACAGTAGCTTCATCCAGTAAAAGTTTCGTACAAAAAAACTGGTTTTCAAGTAGCCCGTGCCCTTATTATTAAAATACTGGACACTATTTACATATATTAAACTAAGCTACATCCAATCTATTTATTTCTAACCTAAGTAAACTAGTCTAATAGACAAATTACTATATTTTAACTTTAAAACTAAAGTAAATTAAAACAAAGAGGTACTAATAAGCTAAGCTAATTACCCTTGCAAGTCAAGAGATTTTTTTAAGGCATTAAAGAAGATGAGCCCCTCACAGAATCAGAAAGGGAATTCCATAGCGCAGCTCCGCTCTATGAGATGCTAAGTTTTCTAAAATTCGGTTTTTGCCTTAATAGGCAAAACTTGATTGTGAGCTGAGCCTCTCAGATTATGGTTATGCCGCCTTTCAGACGTTTTGCTGAACAAATTAGCAAATTAGCTTTGCTGATTAAATAGTCAGGTGTCAGCTCATTAGTAATTTTATACATAAGAACTGAATTTGAACGTATACGTAGCCTTGTTTCCTCCAGACTTTTCCAATTAAGATTAAGGAATACGTCAGCAAAAGGAGTGTCGTAACTCGAGAAAGTAATTATACGAGCGGCACGGTTTTGCAATTTTTTGAGCTTATCCCTAAGTACTTTGCCACAGTTTCTCCTTACAGCGGAGAATTAATCAAAGAGCGGTAAGACTATGGAGTTATAATAAACATCTATCAGGTCCTTACCAGGTAAATATGCTCGTATGCGGCGTAACTTATTTAGGGCATTAGAAACCTTCTTTACTAATATTTTTATCGATATATGAATGGTTCAATTTCAGTTTATCGTCTATATAAATAACGTCAAGTGAAGTTTTATAAGTGACCCTCTTTATGTTAGCGTTAGATATCAAAATAACTGGGTTATCAACAACACTGGAAAGTTTTGGGACAGAACCAATCACCACATACTCCGTTTTTGAAGCATTAATATGAAGGCGGTTTGTCTGCAGGCATTTCTCGATATTGGTGAGTTCTGCATTCAACTTGTTTCCGTTTAGGTTGATCCAGGTATTCTTATATTAGTGTTATCAGCATACGTTTTTTTTATTTAAACATATTTTCTGGCTACATTTAACACAAGAGCAGCACTATTGTGCGCTCATCAAGGGGGTTTACATAGGAATTTGAGAATGGCCTACAATATAGAAAAAGAAAGAGTATACATAACAAAAAAAGGTTGAAGCAGTGAATCTACCATTGTCAATTATGAAACTTTGAACTCTACAAAACACTGAGATTTAGTTTTAAAATTCACTGAAGTATCACTAGGCCCATAAATAAGTAGAGCATACTTTTGAGAGTCAGTAGCTTCAACCCAAATATTACCCAAAAGGCGAGCAGCCGAGGCAAAGAGCAAAACTCTCAGAGCAGCATGGTTGGGACAGACTATAAAGACATGTTTTGCTGTTTCAATCCCAGAACGACAATGACAGAAGGGAGAATTAGAACAGTTAATACGGTATAAATAATCGTTTAAACCGTGATCACCTAGCCTTAGACGTGAATGAAGTAAAGACGCATACCTTGTAAAAGAAACATCATACAGTTTGTTATATTTATGTTTATGTTTGAAGTCAAGGAGGCTACCAAGGTTTCTCAAGATGGTATCAAGATTGTTCCAACATAGTAGAAGGAAAAAAAGAATTTGCAAATTTATTTGTTCTCACGGGCATTAGAATATTAGGATATTAGAATATTATTTTGCATACATATTATGTAGGGGTTGACTGGGAAACACAATTAGGAAAATCGTTAATATAGAGCGGGATAAACAGAAGTGGCCCAATAACCGAGTATGAGGAACTCCATGGGTGATTAACCTGGGTTTCGATGTAACCCCTGGCCCATTAACACAGTAATGTTGATAGCGATTTTATAAATAAGACTTAAACCACGAGAGAGATGAACCTTTGACTCCATAACAAGAAAGCTTTCTCGCCACAAATTTCATACCAACTGAGTGTCGAAAGATTTTTTTAAATCCAAAAATAAAGCACCATTTAACAGACCCTCATCGATATTAGTAAGTCAAAGGTCTGCAGCTTTAAGCAATACAGTAAGTGTGGAGTGCATAGGTCTAAAGCCAGATTGGTTTTAGGTCAAAAGGTAATTCTCTGTTAAATAACTATAAAACTGATCAAAAACAATCCTCTTGAATACTCTAGAATCCCAATGGCAGTTTGTTATTAGTTAAGAATACAATTTATATTAATTAGTTAATTGTATTAGCGTATTGAGTTGTATGGCGACTATCCCACAATCAACTACCTTATGAAGTCTCTTGTTAGTATAGTAGGAATCAATTGTTTTCAACCACATACCACAATAGGTTGAAGAGAAAAATTCGCGAATGGAAGAATTTCAGTTCTGAGATATTGACTCGTCGTCCGTGGCCATAACATTGAATTAACAGTTTCAGAAAATGTCGAACATGTTTTCGTCGTTTATCGAAGGCAACTGAAGAAACGAATCCTGCTCGATGCTGTACAGGGCCGGGTTGTTCAAAGCCCGATTAGTGTTAATCCTGGATTAACTCTGCACAGAACCTATTGGTTGTCATGGAAATTAACCCTGGATTAGCACTAATCGGGCTTTGAACAACCCGGCCCAGTTGTACAAGTCCTAGTCAAGTTCAACTGCAACCGGCTCAAAAGTGCCAGCAGTTCAGTACTCTTGCGAATCCCTAACTTCGGCCCTCGTCGGATAAGTTTATCTGGCGATATTTCGAGCTATGGTGCAAGATAATTGTTAAATAGTTGTCCATCGAAATTTCATGTTCTTAAAACTAGGATATAAGCCCTCGAACTATTTGTTTTAAGAACATCAAATTTCCGCGGGCAACTATAATCAGAAGGCCTTCATCTCTCAAAACCTTGCATTTTATTGGACCCTATTTGGATTACACTCAGTGACAAAGAGTTCCATTGTTTTAGGGTTAGGGTTTGTATTGTTTCAGGGCAGGCTCCGAGGAGGCGAAGGCCTCCCCACTGTCATCCGATAGTGAAATGAGAAACTTTGTTCACATCAGTTTTATCGAAGCGAAGATCAGCGTTGTAAAGACACTCGAAGTTTTTAATTTATAAACGTTAATGATTTGTCTTGTAGGATGCCGCTATATTGATCCCACCTCCTACAACATGTCATCTACGTCCAGGTTTAGCCTGGAATATAAGGCAGAATACGCTACACTTGATGGAGAAACTGCTTGGTGTTCCAGAGATAACAAAACCGAGCAGTTCTTCCAGATCCAGTTTAAAAAACTCACCTACGGTATGTTTAGTGTATATTAAACACTTCGCTTTAAAACTTACGCATATCAGCACCCATGCCAGCACCCATACCAGCACCCATACCAGCACCCATACCAGCACCCATACCAGCACCCATACCAGCACCCATACCAGCACCCATACCAGCACCCATACCAGCACCCATACCAGCACCCATACCAGCACCCATGCCAGCACCCATGCCAGCACGATTCCAGCACCCATACCAGCACCCATATCAGCACCCATACCAGCACCCATACCAGCACCCATACCAGCACCCATACCAGCACCCATACCAGCACCCATACCAGCACCCATACCAGCACCCATACCAGCACCCATACCAGCACCCATACCAGCACCCATACCAGCACCCATACCAGCACCCATACCAGCACCCATGCCAGCACCCATGCCAGCACGATTCCAGCACCCATACCAGCACCCATATCAGCACCCATACCAGCACCCATACCAGCACCCATACCAGCACCCATATCAGCACCCATGCCAGCACGATTCCAGCACCCATACCAGCACCCATACCAGCACCCATACCAGCACCCATACCAGCACCCATACCAGCACCCATACCAGCACCCATACCAGCACCCATACCAGCACCCATACCAGCACCCATACCAGCACCCATACCAGCACCCATACCAGCACCCATACCAGCACCCATATCAGCACCCATATCAGCACCCATATCAGCACGATTCCAGCACCCATACCAGCACCCATACCAGCACCCATACCAGCACCCATACCAGCACCCATACCAGCACCCATACCAGCACCCATGCCAGCACGATTCCAGCACCCATACCAGCACCCATACCAGCACCCATACCAGCACCCATACCAGCACCCATACCAGCACCCATACCAGCACCCATACCAGCACCCATACCAGCACCCATACCAGCACCCATACCAGCACCCATACCAGCACCCATACCAGCACCCATACCAGCACCCATACCAGCACCCATACCAGCACCCATACCAGCACCCATACCAGCACCCATACCAGCACCCATACCAGCACCCATGCCAGCACGATTCCAGCACCCATATCAGCACCCATACCAGCACCCATACCAGCACCCATACCAGCACCCATATCAGCACCCATATCAGCACCCATGCCAGCACGATTCCAGCATCCATACCAGCACCCATACCAGCACCCATACCAGCACCCATACCAGCACCCATACCAGCACCCATACCAGCACCCATACCAGCACCCATACCAGCACCCATACCAGCACCCATACCAGCACCCATACCAGCACCCATACCAGCACCCATACCAGCACCCATATCAGCACCCATATCAGCACCCATGCCAGCACGATTCCAGCACCCATACCAGCACCCATACCAGCACCCATGCCAGCACGATTCCAGCACCCATACCAGCACCCATACCAGCACCCATACCAGCACCCATACCAGCACCCATACCAGCACCCATATCAGCACCCATATCAGCACCCATACCAGCACCCATACCAGCACCCATACCAGCACCCATACCAGCACCCATACCAGCACCCATACCAGCACCCATACCAGCACCCATACCAGCACCCATACCAGCACCCATACCAGCACCCATACCAGCACCCATATCAGCACCCATGCCAGCACGATTCCAGCACCCATACCAGCACCCATACCAGCACCCATATCAGCACCCATGCCAGCACGATTCCAGCACCGATTTCGGGATGGTCTCATAAAGGCAAACATATTATCATGATGCATAGATTGAACTCATCTTTACTTAGGGGACAGAAGAAGTTGCGATTCTTGTGAAACGTTGGACTACTAGATTGTCTTATATTTCTAGCAAATAGAATATAACTTTTTTTTATTGAAACCCCTCTCCCCTTCCTGGCATAAGGCGCGCACATATTCAGCAACTTTTACGATCTCGATGATTGCCAATTTTGTTATATAACATAAAACGTTTTGTTTCTTATAGCATTAACCTCAACTTCAGTGTCCTTTTCCACTTGCTCATGCGTATATCTGTATAAATGATGCATGCCTTGGAACCAATTCAAATACTAGTTTACTGGCCTTAACATTTGGACTAATCCGATGTTTTATATGTTGGGAGTGAACATATTTATCTTTTTGGCTGTTATAGTTTGCTCGATCATCACTAAGGGCAAGAACTATGTCCTAAGCGAGTATGTGACGAGCTACAAGCTGTCACGCTCTGTAGATGGCGTGACGTGGCATCGTAATGAAAAGGTGAGTGGATATAGCTTCAAAACGACAAATGCCCGAATTAAAGTAGAGAATGTCGTGTTTCCAGAAATTTATTTTATTGCTAAACTTCGCGCAGACTTTTAAATCGTTAACCTTTTGGTTATAAACTAGCGAGAAAAGTCGACCAAAACCTAGCTTATCGCAGTCATTAAAGCCTGCGTTCTTTTTTTCGATATATAGATCATTAAATCCAATTATGATTCAACCAGTGAGATTACAGCTTATCTTCCCGAGCCTCTCGCTGCGACACATCTTCGCATTTATCCACTATCATCAAATGGACGACAGTGTATGAAAGTTGGTGTCACTGGGTTTGAGAAAGGTAGGTTAACGTTTCTCCATTTGTTTTTATTTAGAGCAGATTTCTTGTGAGTGGGAAAAATACGGCAAGACTGTAGCTTTACCGTAACCGTACTGGAATTTCACCATACCGTTACTCTGCAATAATTTCATTGGACCAGAAGGACAAAAACAATGGGAAACCATTTCGATGTCACGGCATGCCGAACGTTAGCCGTGTCGTACGTCGTTGCCGTCGGCACTCGTACGGCATCCGCTCGCATGTTCTGTCTACGCATGCGCAAGTGAAATTGAGCAGAACTATGCGCGGGTTTTCTATGTCGTGCCGGGGAACTTTGAAAATATGACAGCATGCTTTGTGCGCTTTTGTTTCCCTCTTTTCATTTGAGTTTTACTCAGTTTACGAGATTACTTGCAGAGTTTGTTATCGGAGATGTGAAAAAGATGTCGAATCTACTGGAAATATCGCGGTTCAATTGAATTTCTAGCTGCTTCGGGTTCACTGTTCAAATTGCCGGCGAGCAGTATAGGATCACAAGAAATAAAAACACCAGGACCTTCAAATGAAGGGGTGTTACACACGAGGGATGGGGAGGGGTGATTCTGGCAAGGAAAAAAGAGGAGAAAACAGCCAAACACTCGCATTCTTTCTGCTATAGTATGCGGGCATTTTAATAGCAGCAATTAACATTTTTAGTTTTAAAATAAAAGTACCGTATCCATGCATGTAAATAACAAGCATATTTTATTACAGACAAAATGCGAGGGGGTACTAGTCATGAAGTGGGACTATCTAAAGGGAGGTCATTGGCATGCAGTTGAAAGGGGGATTTATACACGAGGGGTGACTATCTATATAGGGGGACTATGCATGGGATTCTATGGTATTATCTATGTTATTTGGATTATTATTGGGATACAAATCATAGCATAAACCTTAAATACTAAAATATCACACTTTTACGTGCATTTTAGTGTCAGTGATGGTAACCATATCAACAGAAGGATACGATGATCCAGGAGTCTCGAGGCGGACACCTTTATGTTCCATTAAGGTATGTGCATGTACACACAATGAGCCAATGATTTACACCACTCTTCCGCTTTATGTGCCATTAAGGTCTGTACACGCAATGCTTTGCACTCAACTCTTTCTTTATGTTCCATCGAGGTCGGTATGTCCAATGGTGTACATCACTCTTTCTTTTCGACTTCTAACCAAGATAATAACATGATTTAGTATATACAACATGTGAACCTACATAGATCATGCAATTTGACTGGCTCGCTATCTCGGAATAATGAGCAATAACCACGTACCTATTTAATTCGGGATAATTTTTAAACAAAATGGCAGGTGTAAATTCACGTTTCGCGATTGTTTCCAATGTTGAACTTTTAGAAATTCAACTAAATGCAGTGCCCCAAAACAGGTTCCCTTGTTGTATTTACTAAAACAATTATTCACCTCAGGCTCAGTCGATATTGGTGAATATTTCCCTCGACTTCGTCTAGGGGAATATTCACCAATATCAACTCCGCCTTCGGCGAATAATTGTTAATTATTCCCCAACGTGCACGCTTTATGCTCATGCAGTTCCAGCATGCAACTTATTCATAAGACTTTATAAGGCCCGGTTTTCACTTGTGATATAAGCACATTAACATGACCATAAGGTGATGAGGACAGCAGTGACATAAGTATAAGGACATATAAAACAAACTTTCCGTTCTTGTGCTTGTCTCTCAGTGCGCTTTAATCGTTGCTTTTCTCTGTGAGGACATGTTAAACAACATAAGCACGTAATGCCTTGGCTCCAGGCCTCTATGGAGAAATCCAAAACTCATTTTCAACCAATCAGATTGCAGGAAACTCCAGTGGTTGTAAAATAAATGTAATTAATTAAGAAATGTTATAATGACTATGGTTATTGGGATATCATTATTCATGCTATTGAGCAAAACGGCTCCCTACCAATAGGCCTTTCCCAAGATAGGTTTCAATGCTCGCTGAATCTGGCTGTACTTACCAAAGCCTCGGTTTGACTATATATGTTCACGTGCGAGAATCGTGATTTACTTTCACTCTATAATGTGTAATATTAATTAGCAGTCGTACTATGTCTATTGTGTAATTAGCAATCGTACCATACTTTATTGTTTACTTGTCTAATAAGATCAATCCTGTGGGAAGTGATAGTCAATCACAATTATCAGCACTTGAAAATATGTAGTCAAACCGAGGCTTTGGTGAGCACGGCCAGATTCAGTGAGTAATCAACCCTATCTTGGGAAAGGCGCCATTGAAGATTACTATTATCGAATGTATGAGTCTTTAAAGGGGCTATGGCATGGTACTGCGCATGTATCGAGTAATCGCTCGGTTGGTGGCTTTAATTGGATAATACTTGATTGAAAATATTTTCAACATATTCCCTGGAGACTGTTTATAATTACACTGTTTGTTGGTCATTTATGCATATTTGTTTTGATTTTAAGCATCCCACATGGCCAAGAGGTTCGGTAGGTCATATCAAAAACGGTGGAAATTGCATGATGTTTCGATTCCGGCCCGGAACGCGAAGCCTATTACCGTGACACAGCCCCTTTAACTACATCATTATGTGATAAACGTCACCTTAAAAAACTGTTTAAATTGTTTTATTAATAAATGTGTGATGTGTTAGTTTTGTTTGGTGGATATAATCCTTAACCTTAACTGGAATTCTTTCTTTCTTTCTTTCTTTCTTTAGGTGGATGACATTGAATTATGTCCCAATGGTCTTGGCCATAATATTGTGGTCTTAGATCCTGCAACTGGAGATATGACAAGTTCGAGAAGCTTTGATACTATAAACAACGTCAATGAAAGCAGAAAAATGGCGGAATATATTTCCTCATTGACCAAACGTTCGGTTGTCATTATTGCAACCAAAGGCTCAGGTCCAAGGTAAATCATTAAAAGTCTCTGGTCCAAGGTAAATTATTAAAAGACTCAGGTCCAAGGTAAATCATTAAAAGGCTCAGGTCCAAGTTAAATCATTAAAAGGCTCAGATCCAAGGGAAATCATTTAAAGGCTCAGGTCCAAGGTAAATCATTAAAAGGCTCAGGTCCAAGGGAAATCATTAAAAGGCTCAGGTCCAAGAGAAATCATTAAAAGGCTCAGGTCCAAGGGAAATCATTAAAAGGCTCAGGTCCAAGAGAAATCATTAAAAGGCTCAGGTCCAAGGGAAATCATTAAAAGGCTCAGGTCCAAGGTAAATCATTAAAAGGCTCAGGTCCAAGGTAATTAAATCATTAAAAGGCTCAGGTCCAAGGTAAATCATTAAAAGGCTCAGGTCCAAGGTAAATCATTAAAAGGCTCAGGTCCAATGTAAATCATTAAAAGGCTCAGGTCCAAGATAATTAAATCATTAAAAGGCTCAGGTCCAATGTAAATCATTAAAAGGCTCAGGTCCAAGGTAATTAAATCGTTAAAAGGCTCAGGTCCAAGGGAAATCATTAAAAGGCTCAGGTCCAAGGTAAATCATTAAAAGGCTCAGGTCCAAGGTAAATCATTAAAAGGCTCAGGTCCAATGTAAATCATTAAAAGGCTTAGGTCCAAGGTAATTAAATCATTAAAAGGCTCAGGTCCAAGGTAAATCATTAAAAGGCTCAGGTCCATGTTAAGGTAAATCATTAAAAGGCTCAGGTCCAATGTAAATCATTAAAAGGCTCAGGTCCAAGGTAATTAAATCATTAAAAGGCTCAGGTCCAAGGTAAATCATTAAAAGGCTCAGGTCCAAGGTAAATCATTAAAAGGCTCAGGTCCAAGGGAAATCATTAAAAGGCTCAGGTCCAAGGGAAATCATTAAAAGGCTCAGGTCCAAGGGAAATCATTAAAAGGCTCAGGTCCAAGGGAAATCGTTAAAAGGCTCAGGTCCAAGGGAAATCATTAAAAGGCTCAGGTCCAAGGTAAATCATTAAAAGGCGCAGGTCCAATGTAAATCATTAAAAGGCTCAGGTCCAAGGTAAATCATTAAAAGGCGCAGGTCCAATGTAAATCATTAAAAGGCTCAGGTCCAAGGTAATTAAATCATTAAAAGGCTCAGGTCCAAGGGAAATCATTAAAAAGCTCAGGTCCAATGTAAATCATTAAAAGGCTCAGGTCCAAGGTAAATCATTAAAAGGCTCAGGTCCAAGGTAAATCATTAAAAGGCTCAGGTCCAATGTAAATCATTAAAAGGCTCAGGTCCAAGGTAATTAAATCATTAAAAGGCTCAGGTCCAATGTAAATCATTAAAAGGCTCAGGTCCAAGGTAAATCATTAAAAGGCTCAGGTCCAAGGGAAATCATTAAAAGGCTCAGGTCCAAGGGAAATCATTAAAAGGCTCAGGTCCAAGGTAAATCATTAAAAGGCTCAGGTCCAAGGTAAATCATTAAAAGGCTCAGGTCCAATGTAAATCATTAAAAGGCTCAGGTCCAAGGTAAATCATTAAAAGGCTCAGGTCCATGTTAAGGTAAATCATTAAAAGGCTCAGGTCCATGTTAAGGTAAATCATTAAAAGGCTCAGGTCCAAGGTAAATCATTAAGAGGCTCAGATCCAAGGTAAATCATTAAAAGGCTCAGGTCCAAGGTAAATATTAAAAGGCTCAGGTCCAAGGTAAACCATTAAAAGGCTCAGGTCCAAGGTAAATCATTAAAAGGCTCAGGTCCAAGGTAAACCATTGAAAGGCTCAGGTCCAAGGTAAATCATTAAAAGGCTCAGGTCCAAGGTAAACCATTAAAAGGCTCAGGTCCAAGGTAATTAAACCATTAAAAGGCTCAGGTCCAAGGTAAATCATTAAAAGGCTCAGGTCCAAGGTAAATCATTAAAAGGCTCAGGTCCAATGTAAATCATTAAAAGGCTCAGGTCCAAGGTAATTAAATCATTAAAAGGCTCAGGTCCAAGGTAAATCATTAAAAGGCTCAGGTCCAAGTTAAGGTAAATCATTAAAAGGCTCAGGTCCAAGGTAAATCATTAAAAGGCTCAGGTCCAATGTAAATCATTAAAAGGCTCAGGTCCAAGGTAATTAAATCATCAAAAGGCTCAGGTCCAAGGTAAATCATTAAAAGGCTCAGGTCCAAGTTAAGGTAAATCATTAAAAGGCTCAGGTCCAAGGTAAATCATTAAAAGGCTCAGGTCCAAGGTAAATCATTAAAAGGCTCAGATCCATATTAAAAGGCTCAGGTCCAAGGTAAACCATTAAAAGGCTCAGGTCCAAGGTAAATCATTAAAAGGCTCAGGTCCAATGTAAATCATTAAAAGGCTCAGGTCCAAGGTAATTAAATCATTAAAAGGCTCAGGTCCAATGTAAATCATTAAAAGGCTCAGGTCCAAGGGAAATCATTAAAAGGCTCAGGTCCAAGGGAAATCATTAAAAGGCTCAGGTCCAAGGGAAATCATTAAAAGGCTCAGGTCCAAGGTAATTAAATCATTAAAAGGCTCAGGTCCAAGGTAAATCATTAAAAGGCTCAGGTCCATGTTAAGGTAAATCATTAAAAGGCTCAGGTCCATGTTAAGGTAAATCATTAAAAGGCTCAGGTCCAAGGTAAATCATTAAGAGGCTCAGGTCCATGTTAAGGTAAATCATTAAAAGGCTCAGGTCCAAGGTAAATATTAAAAGGCTCAGGTCCAAGGTAAACCATTAAAAGGCTCAGGTCCAAGGTAAATCATTAAAAGGCTCAGGTCCAAGGTAAACCATTGAAAGGCTCAGGTCCAAGGTAAATCATTAAAAGGCTCAGGTCCAAGGTAAACCATTAAAAGGCTCAGGTCCAAGGTAATTAAACCATTAAAAGGCTCAGGTCCAAGGTAAATCATTAAAAGGCTCAGGTCCAAGGTAAATCATTAAAAGGCTCAGGTCCAATGTAAATCATTAAAAGGCTCAGGTCCAAGGTAATTAAATCATTAAAAGGCTCAGGTCCAAGGTAAATCATTAAAAGGCTCAGGTCCAATGTAAATCATTAAAAGGCTCAGGTCCAAGGTAAATCATTAAAAGGCTCAGGTCCAATGTAAATCATTAAAAGGCTCAGGTCCAAGGTAATTAAATCATTAAAAGGCTCAGGTCCAAGGTAAATCATTAAAAGGCTCAGGTCCAAGTTAAGGTAAATCATTAAAAGGCTCAGGTCCAAGGTAAATCATTAAAAGGCTCAGATCCATATTAAAAGGCTCAGGTCCAAGGTAAACCATTAAAAGGCTCAGGTCCAAGGTAAATCATTAAAAGGCTCAGGTCCAAGGTAAACCATTGAAAGGCTCAGGTCCAAGGTAAATCATTAAAAGGCTCAGGTCCAAGGTAAACCATTAAAAGGCTCAGGTCCAAGGTAATTAAACCATTAAAAGGCTCAGGTCCAAGGTAAATCATTAAAAGGCTCAGGTCCAAGGTAAATCATTAAAAGGCTCAGGTTCAATGTAAATCATTAAAAGGCTCAGGTCCAAGGTAATTAAATCATTAAAAGGCTCAGGTCCAAGGTAAATCATTAAAAGGCTCAGGTCCAAGTTAAGGTAAATCATTAAAAGGCTCAGGTCCAAGGTAAATCATTAAAAGGCTCAGGTCCAATGTAAATCATTAAAAGGCTCAGGTCCAAGGTAATTAAATCATTAAAAGGCTCAGGTCCAAGGTAAATCATTAAAAGGCTCAGGTCCAAGTTAAGGTAAATCATTAAAAGGCTCAGGTCCAAGGTAAATCATTAAAAGGCTCAGGTCCAAGGTAAATCATTAAAAGGCTCAGATCCATATTAAAAGGCTCAGGTCCAAGGTAAACCATTAAAAGGCTCAGGTCCAAGGTAAATCATTAAAAGGCTCAGATCCATATTAAAAGGCTCAGGTCCAAGGTAAGCCATTAAAAGGCTCAGGTCCAAGGTAAACCATTAAAAGGCTCAGGTCCAAGGTAAACCATTAAAAGGCTCAGATCCAAGGTAAATATTATAAGGCTCAGGTCCAAGGTAAATCATTAAGGTAAATCATGCGTAAGTCCAACATACGATAACGATGGCGGCTGTATATTTAACCACTATCCCTTGCCAATCCAACACAGTTCAAATAACACAGAAATCCCCAGTTCTCTTCAATAACATTATATTGGCAATGGCTCGTTTTTTCTTTAGATTTAAACCTTTGAATTCTATAGCGATTTTGTAACGAATTTAAAGTTTTTCGCGCGCAAAGGAGTGTGGATCAACGTCATCTTTTCCACTGTATGGTGGATTCTAGAATATTGTAACTAAAGCAAAGGAAATGAAGGGTTTTCAATTAGACGTTTGTTGATGTATTTATCACACAACGGATACATTAAAAATATAATTGTTATGCTTCAGATCAAATATCATACATTGAGTTGTTAAACTGTTAGATGGAGTTAATAAGTTTTGTGTTTTGAGACCAAACAGGAGAACAACATAATTGATTAAGGATTAAGTTGCCATTAAAAGTGCCGAGAATAGTTTCATTGTTTTCTGTGTCTCATGACTGTATCTTAGTCAACAGTTTTACTTTACTCTCTGATTTTCTCTTCCTTTATTGAGAAATTGGTTTCAATATCGCATTCTGTCACTTTTTGATTATATCTCACATGGGTTCAAAGCACCTAAACAATAACGAAACAGTTAAGGGGGAACTAACAACAACAAAAACGATTTGATCCACACCCTTTGTAAACAAATAAGGATTTTCAATTTTAGTCGGGACTTGGCTAGAATTTGAGTACTGGGATGCCAGAAGTAGCTTAAGTAAAAATAATCGAGTCTGGCACCCCAGAAATCTACTATTTCTACAGGAACATCAAAGAAGCATCAACGACGCTTTACAAACTTGGAGCACAGGATAACTTGAACCCTGGTATTAACAGCTCGTGGGTCCTATTGGGACGTCAAGGCCCACGTAAGCCATGGGTACAACAGAAGAATCGATCTTTGGGTATGGGGCCGACAGTATTAAAAGTGGACATTAAACTTGAAGGTATATCCTCTTGGATGAAGTCATAGTTGTAAGCCCTTGACCTAGGCGCGACTCTTATCTTAATTAGTTAGTTTCCTTCTATTGATTATTTTATGACTTGAGAGCTTGTTGCATTTGTTTTTCTTCTTATTGTGCAGTACTGTTTTTGTACGGTTTGACCCTTTATCGCTGCTCTTTTATTTTTGCCTCAGAAAATATCGACCCTGTTCATTTATGGCAGTTGAAAGACCTCATCCCAAGTAGAAGATATTTCGATGAACAAGGAATTCTACATGCTACTGTTTCCAGTTACAACACTAGATTCAAAGACCACAATGCTTTCTACAACTATGGATCCTATAACATTAAAACGGATGCTGTGCCTGATTCTTCTTGTCTCGTCAATCCGGATAACTGCCCCGGAGGTGTGTCAGCTTCATTTTGGTTGCATCAGCACACTCTTCGGTGGAATAAAAGGCCACTGTTGCCTGTGTTCAACATCAAGACTACACAAGAAGGTACCCTTAGTTTTAAGCTTGGCGTAAGGCTGATGGCGGGCTGTCGGGGTCACAGTGATTGGGCGGGGGAAGAGCAGGCGCGGGATGTCGGGGAAGGGGTGCTATCAGAACTGCGGATGTTAAAGTTTTAAATTTTTCATGCTACGACTTAAATGTTGTGCGTTTATTTGGGCCCGTTTACGTATTTATGTGACTGAAGAATCTTGGTTTCGTGTAAGGCTTTGTTCGATGAGGTCCGCACCGTAAGGTTTCCCCTGCTTAATGGCCCAAGTGCGAAGCGCGCCATAAAAACGGGCGGGAAGCGATCTAGGTCAAAAGGCACAGAACAGATTAGTTGATTGCAATAAATACATATTATGGTCTCGGTCTGACAAGACAACGGGGACGTAACAGGCACTATTTAGTAGTTTTGACACCTTGCCACAGGATAAATTCAACACACATTTGTTGCATCTAGTCCAAACAAGTAGGTTAAAGTGACTGTGTCATGGTGAGAGTGTCCGGTCATTATCAGCGATTCTCATATGAACTGACAAACCTCGCGCACATGTCGGATGGTAAAAATCAAAGCAAATATTCAAAAATGACTAATAAACTGTGTAAATAGACCGGTTTACGGTTCATGTGCAGTTGTACAAATCCTTTGTTCATTTGGCGGGTAGACAGATGTTAGACAATGGCGGCCGCCAGTTGAAACAAAAGACATGAACAGCTGCGCATGAACCGTAAAATGGTCGTAAAATAGTATGTTCATTATTTCACTTGAATACTGTATATTATACAGTATTCAAGTAAAATAATGAACATACTTTAAATCAAGCATTGAAGGAGGGAGGTTTAACTGTTTTAACCCACCAATCGTACACTGACTCCACGCATGCGTAGTACCATGTCATAGCCCCTTTAACATCGATGATGTCCATTTGCGTAAAAACCAAGCACGGGAATTCCAATGTAATACGTACTTCCTCCATTACGTTACTTCGTACCGTAGCTTTCTCATTTGTCTAATTTCTTAAACTTTTTAAAAATATTTACCGCAAGCATGTTAGTGACCATATATCACGGCACGCGCAGTTCATGCGATGTTTGTTTTTAATATATATTTTTCGATGAAATACCAGTGTATATTTCTTTCTAATAAGTGATATCTTCACACGTGAAGATATCACTTTTGAAAATATGATTCGATTTCAAAGATTTCTAGCCTTTTTAGTAAGAGATTGAAACTGGTATTTCATCAATAATTATATATTAAACAGAATATTACATGGCCGCTTGGAGATACGGATTTTATCTTCTCGTGTTGATGAGTATCTTACTCGTTCGCTGCGCTCACTCGTAAGATATTTCATGAACACTCGAAGATAAAACCCGTATCTCCAAGCGGCCATGTAATATCCTCTATATAATATACCTTAGCACACATTTGTTGAGAGCATGCGACTGTGCACTCTATAACGTTTTTAATTCACTCGTTATTGACCAATCAGAATCCAGATATTTTGTTGGTCCATTTAATTGTCAACCGTTCCGATCTCGGCCTTCTTCAGTGTTCTATTTACAAGTTCCAAGTTTCGAGTAATGTTGAATTAAATTCGGAAACTATACGTATGTAGTTTGTTTTATTTTTTTCCGCCTTGATTTTATGGACGGTATGACAAAACATCCGTATTGGGGAACATTGAGGGTCTCGAATTGTGCTTAATAATTATATAGTCAATCCAGGAAAGGTTGTCCAGAAATAATGGGAAAATTAGCTTTATTCGTTTCTTATCAATAATTAATTTAAATAGATTTTTAACAAATTTAGAAAGAGTAAGGTACAGTCTAAGAAAACCATAGGGGCTTGTCAATGCATACAACCGGGAAAATATGGAATAATGGACGGGAGTATTTTAGCAGGAACTAAACCATTCGTAGAATCCAAAAAGGCCTGTTTCACTCGCTAGAGTAAGATATGGAAATACGCTACTCATTTCCCGGATGTATGACGTCATGCTTGCAGGTTTGTGTAAATCACAGGAAGACAGAAACAGCTTAAATAAGCTTCAAGAAAATGAACATTCCGGGCAGAAAAACCAAAGTATAAGATCTAAAACTCGTTAAGGATTTTCTCTACAAGAGAAACTCTCAGGGGAGAGCTTTGAAGTATCGCACAGAAGTTTGTACTGACAGTAAGTAAAACGAATAAAGAAGAGTTCTTAGAGCAGTTTAGTTGTCTATCGCTGCACTCACTCGTGACATACGATATATTAAGACTACTAAACAATTGCTTACCCTTCTTTTCTTTGATGTTCCTAATCTCCTTCCACTGAGAGCGAAGAAAAGACTGCCGTATTCGTGTTTGGCATCGTCAAGTATCTGAGACTAAGAAACCGGTTGTTTTAATTTACCAGTTTTTCATGTCCGCGGCTTCATTCTGAGGAATTTCTTAAAATCTTATTAAAATACGTATCACATAGTTTCTCAAGTCTTAGGGCAAGAGAGGTGATTCCAGCTCTATATCTAAACGGCTAAGTTGTAACTAATATAAGGGTAAATTATTCTCAGTGGACTCTTTTGAACTCGTTCTAGGTATTATACTAAGTAGTTAGGTAGGGAAAAATCCACGCTGGTACATGTGTTATAGAACATTGTTAAATTCTCTTGTTAAACTCCGACCTTTTTAGGTCTTTGAGAAAACAAGCACTGGATTCCCTTAGTACTACGGATTCAATGTGGGAATACACGTTATTGCAATATGGCTGCTCTTATTTGCATAATGCCTAAAAAACGTAGGATATTAGGCGAAGTGAATGCCGTCTTTATTAAAGCATGCAAAAGTAAGTAATACTGAGCAAAGTTATTGACATTTAAATACAGTGTAAATCACGAAAACGAGGCTAGTGGGTACAGTGTATAACTGGCTACAACCAAACTCTATACAAACTGTATATTGAAATCTCAATAACTTAGTACCATTTTATGCTATCACCCCTAACATTCAGAGTATTGCTAATATTGGCATACTCTTTAACGTGGCAGCATTCAACTCAGTTCTCCGTCTCTATACTACTCAAGCAAGATTTGTCATTTTGGAATAGGGTGTATTCCACTTAAGGTTGCTATAGATATAGTTAATTACTCCAATTAATTTCTTTACCTCAAGTAGGAATTTTCCATATATATGGTTATGTTCCCTTTTCGAAATGTTGATAAGCATATTATGTTTATCATCCTGATCACGCGTTTACGACTGTTTATCATTCTGCTGACGAGTTTACGACCGATTAAAACTGGGCATGCAGGAGATTATTTCCAAGCAACCGACAACGCATGCTCAATGTAATTCAAACACGAATACGGTGCCCAGAGTCCTCTTTCCTTTGCTCTCAGTGGAAGGAGATTAAGAAACCAAAGGAAAGAAGGCTCTGCTCGTAAGGGTGCCAATTACTAAACAATTCACAAACAAGGGGTCTTCAAAACACACTTCGGATGCATTTGCTCTACTTCAGAATCGCATCGTTTAAGCATTTACTTAAGTCCGAAATAAGTTCAAAGCAAACCCACACTAGCTAAGATAGTTTTAACGTATTTTATTTCAGTTAATTGCTATACATGGCAAACAACGTCAGGGGAATGTTGCGTATTCCCCTTTAAGTACAACACGATAACGTACAGCTCCTGTACCAGGATAGAACATCATCGCCTCTGGTGTGCAACCACATCAGACTTTGACAAGGATAAGCGCTATGGAAACTGTATGGGTAAGTGTTCCAGTTCTTGAAAAGAGGAAACTTTAAGTTATGTAGAACTAAATGATAAAAACTCAAGTGGTATTTTGTCTGGATTAACTTTCGCAACCATTCATCCCAATGGGGGATGGATGACATAGAAGGCCATACAAAACATCGCTGAATCTTTAAAGTGAATGATGAGCACAATGTTTTTATCATTAACATCGATTCTGCATCAAGTAAATAGTTGAATAGTAAAACATTTCTTGATTCGAGTGTTGCATCTATGAGATAAAGGTTTTTAGAATATACCACACCAGTGCATGGTACCACACCACCACACCACTTTTTTACTTTACTTTTCGCGCGCTCTGATTGGTTACTCAAACAGTGAATATGATTTCATATTCACCTCCGAGCAAAACAGCGATCATCTCGCGCGATTTTTTGTCCATTTGACAGAAAATAAAATAAATATGTGGTGCTGGTTATTCACCTGGAGTGTGGTATATACTAAAACAAGTATTCACCTCAGTGAAGCGGCTCGGTAAATATCCACCACTGTTCACCTCCACTTCGGTGAATAATTGTTAAATATTTCGAATATTCTAAGACGGAATTTTCTGTCATTTCATTCTCCTTGTAAATGAAACTATTTTCTGATTTAGACAAAGTATTTGGTAAAATCACTGATGTAGCTTCAACTATAACATGAATGTTTATGAAAGGTCATTTATCTCCACCAGCAAGTTTTTTGTATAATAAATGACGCCCTGTTTCACGTTTAAACTTTAACATATTCGAAATTAAATATAGAAATTTATTGACCAGCTGGCAATTAAACGTTTTATGCTATCCCTCGATCTTAACAAGTAACTGCAATTGTGCACGTGATTACTTTATAACTCGTAGACGCAACACACAAATCAAGAAATACTTTACTATTCAAATACTTACTTAATGTAGAATCGATTTTAATGATAACAATTGGGGCTCTTATGCACTTTAAGCATTGTAGAATTTAAAACAATTACATATCTTATAACTTATCTCTTTATGGTCGAGTTGAAAATGATTATGTATTTCCGTGTTTGTGCTGTTTCAATGTTTGCGGACACACTCGATATAATTATTAAGTTTTCGTACCATAATACACTTCAAGTAATGCTCCGGCTTAAAACGATAGCATGTATGGCGAAGGAATGTAAGTAAAATGTGTTAATTTTCTATACATTTCTTTCTCATTATATATTTCATTGGTTGATACTCGTAAATTCAATAGAAAATCGACAAGTTTCAAAGAAAGTCGTATAAGTGAGGAAAGTTCTTAAATAATTTGTGATTCAAAACTGAATATTTTGTTTTCCTCTTTTCCTGTTGGCTGGATGGCGCAAAAATATCCAACAGCATATAGTTCCCTTCATTATCTGCTTCTTACTTTGATTGTGGCATCTTGCGAATGTGCTTATTACCGCAGCCTATCGTTTTTACGTGAATCATTGCTTAATAGTCCAGTTTCGTACGCTTTACAATTATTTTGATTGGTCATTTCATATAAGTAGCACGTGACTTAAAGTGATTTCGTGACACCGTATATCTTTACCTTTAGTTATTGGCATAAATTACTTTACATTTCTATACGTTGGTGAACGCAAGTAAATATATCAGAACTAACTCTTACGATCTATCGAGGTCTCCGCTTCAGTATTATGATTTATTTATTTTTATTTATAACCAAGTATTTAAACAGGAGGTTCCAATTCAGCAAAGCTGGTTTAAATGCCGAGTCCTATCGCCAGAACAAGCAGATTGGAATGTTCTTTTTTGTTTCTTTAGGATGTAACGAGCCCCTTGTACCTACCAGCACTCTTGTGTCATCAAGTATCCATAGCAACAGTACGGAGGCAGAACACGGTAGATTGACAGGCAGTTCTTGGCGACCGAGTGTCGATAATGTTGACCAATATCTTCAAGTCAATTTGCTGCAGGATTGCTTTATATCTGCCATTGGTACCAAGGGAAGCGGTGTTGCAGGAGATAATCACTGGGTAGTATCATACAGACTCCAATACGGTTACGATAACTTGACCTTTGAAACGTACTGGGAGAGGCAGATGAAAAGGGTAAGACTCATCAATATAACTTCATAACAATTCAGTTAAAATACATCATATATTTGTCCTTCGACAATCCCTAGAGTTTCGTCTCGGAAACTGTTTGCTTCTCGAATTGATAACATCCGCCGACACTAAATCAGATCAGTGAACAGTGTTCGCGGAATCCACTGAATCGCGTGCCCTGATTGGCTGGTGACCCGATCCGGTTTTTTCTCATCTGGACCGACTAATTCCAAAGCGTTTCAAAATTAAAGTTTTTGACGAGATTCTTACGTTAAGGTAACCTAGCATTGAACATCTTGTATTGAAAGCCTTTGAAAAGGGGGAATTCAAAAACTGCAGAAAATTGCCAGTGATTTGAGTGAAACAAAGAGCGCACGCTTAAACTGACAAATGTATCGCTTCTGTACGCGACTGAATTAATGAAAGAAAATCAAGTACAATAAATTGATAAGAACAAAATAAAAACATTATTTACCGGCCTTAGTCGGTGCGCATGGACAAACACTTTGCCCTCATTTTCAAGATCTCTTGGCAAGATTTCCTTCATACGGACCTCCCGGTCGGTAAATAACATTAATATTGTTTTACGCCACAAGTAGGTTATTGGAGTATTGTCTTTAGAAACTAGCCAAGATCTTCGGGTACATAGATATACTTGCTGTTAAAGAGTATGTAGTGGAATGCAGTATGTGACCTTTTTTTGTTCAGGAATTTATTGCTAACAACGACACAAGCACTGAGGTCAGAAATTATCTGTTGGAGCCTATACAAGCACGCATTGTTCGCATTCTCCCAAGGAAGTGGTATGGTAATATAACACTGCGAGTGGAGGTTTACGGATGTTCAGGTATAAATAGCACCTAAGTATAAAGCTGGTGAAATAATACATCATATGTAAATGAAACACACCCCGCACTAACACGTGAAGAGAGAGAGGAACTGTTGCTGTTGCGTTGCGCTTTTCTTGGACTCATCTCTATGAAATATAATATATATATGCCTTCAATTTCAGAAAATACTACTTCCTTACTAGTTCTCACTAGCTACTAGAATATCTACCTTAATCCTAATCCTGAAGATGGCGGGATTTAGTTTCCACGAGTCCTCATTACTTCTGTAGAAGCAAGACGTACTTTATACAATAAACTGAAACGAGCGCTCTGATTGGTCGATAGTCATGTGTTATTAGAGTACATGCACATAATTTGACGTCACGTTTTCCACAAAATCATTCTGTAGCCTGTTCTCTTCAAGCCAGTTTTCACTAGCGATGGAAGCATAAGCATAAGTAGCCTTACGTTCTAGTGAAAATCAAGAAACGGTGACGTAAGCAGAAGCGCAAGCATTAGTAGCCTTACGTTCAAGTGAAAATCAAGAAACGGTGACGTAAGCAGAAGCGGAAGCATTAGTAGCCTTACGTTCAAGTGAAAATCAAGAAACGGTGACGTAAACATAAGTGTTAGCTCGACGGAAGCACAAGGAGAAGGAATGGAAGGTTTCTTTCTTACGTTTCGATCTGCTTCTGCTTCCTTCGCTTACGTCCCAGTGAAAACTAGTTACATGTAAGCAGAAGCAGAAGGCACGGGAGGTTTCCTTCTTATGTTTCGATCTGCTTCTGCTTCCTTCGCTTACGTCCCAGTGAAAACTAGTTAAATGCAAGCAGAAGCCGCAGAATTTAGCGAATTCGAATGCTCATTTTCAGGTCCTTGGAAACGTAAATGTAGCATGCAAGCGAGGGTTCTGCTTCAAAACGAGGTTTGTGCTTCCGTTCTGCTAGAATATAACTTTCTTGCGGTTACGCTTCTGCTTCCGTCACTCGTGCAAACCATGCTTTATAGATGCATAGATGATATGAAAACGTGACGCGAACAATAGTAATGTCACAGTCATGGCATTTATATTTCTGGTCACTATGATTTTCCTTTTCAGCTTCTGAACATCCAATAGAAACGGTGGAAAGGACCGACTTCAAAGGTTTGTTAAATGTTAATCTTGCTTTGACACAACAACGTGCAAGATTTTAAGTTGTAAACGTTTCTTCCGAAACTTTAACATAAAATAAGCTTTATTTGGGATATATTTTGATAAATAATCTACGGACTACATTTTTAGATATTTCAGTCTCGGCGAACAAATTGACTTAAAGTGCCACTACGATCAAATTTTCATATAGCGGTATTTTTGCGTATTTATAATGTAAAGTTGCTATGTTGTTTCCTCTCAAAACTGTTATTCGATATATTCTATTTTTTTGGAGTCCGAATCTTGAGTTCGCGCAATCGTTCCTTTTCAGCGGAAGCGACGCCATTGTACTCAACACAACAACATGCGGGGCTACTTTTCACACAAACCTTCGCGCTAATAAGGAAAGGAAAGGAAAGAAGAGAACGACGTTTTGAATAGAAATATGCCTTTAAAGTGCCCCTACGATCAAATTTTGACATATCAATTTTTTCTCATATTCGTAAAGTAGAGTGGCTATATTATTATCAGTTCAAACCGTTTTTCGATACGACGACAGGAAGTCTTATTTTTTGGACTCCGAATCTTGAATTTTACGTCCGCCATTACGCGAACCCGTTCCTGTGGGCGAGGAATGCCTGGTCATTTTTTAGCGTACGTGACGTCATACACTTAAGGTTACCGGATACCTTCAGGGTGCGTTTCCGGTCTAAATTATGTAGCGCCTCGAGGAAACATCGTAGATAAATCATCCATGTATCATTGTATAAAAGCTTATAAAATTGGCTACGAGAATACATAAAAAGTTTTGAGTTCTTTGAAAATCTCGAATTTTCCGCGATCCCGTTTCTCCGGTCTAGTGAGATGGCTTTCAGAAGCTCCGACTCCTAAAATATTTTTAAGTTTTAAAATCTGTTTGCTTTGTCGCATTTCAGAGGAATCGTATTACAAAACTGTGGGAAATTTCAAAATTCGATTTAATTCAAAAGTTATCATGCTCTTCGTGAAAAGGCGAAAACACAGTCCGAGTAGATATGCGAGAAACGCCGTCAAGAGCTCTCTTTTTAGAATTTCCCAATTCCCCGAAACTCTTTTGCAGCTGTGATATCAATTAACATATTCTGAAATTTTCACACAAATCGAATAGATTCCTGTTGAGTGGGAGCCTTTTTAAAACTCTATTTTGGTTGAAAATCGAAAGCGTAGAAAATAGCATTACAAAAAAATTAGCCGTCTGTGTGTGAATCTGAATCCCCACCACTCCAACAAATTAGCGAGCTCTTGGCCAATCGATTACTCATCACAGTTCAACTATCTGTCAAGATTTCCCGCCAATGTTGATTTCCGTTCAATGCTGGTTGTTCTAGTTCTCTTGTGTGACTTGAAAAATGGGAAAGACAAGAAGACCTCGAGGGACAAAGCCATGGTGAACACCTAGAGACGCCTTGAATGCCAGCATAGTTAGTAGAGGAGACAGCGATTTGCAGGCGTCTGAAACAGCACGGCAATAGCGAGATCGTTTCAAGCGATTCAGAGTCACCGTCAGACTTTTAATACGTTTCCATCCGTAAGCTTTCTTGGCCCGGGTTTCTTGGAAACAAATATTCTCTCGGCTGGCTCCTATCAATTCTTCTTTTATTATGTTCAGATGTGGACCACCTCGGCACTGCCGGTCTGAAAGTGAAAATACTAACCCTTGGCCTTGTCGGGTTTTGCGAGGACTTCTATTTATCTATTTGGCTCGTAGTCGTATGCATTTGTTTGGCCTTGTTTTGCTTTCCTTTTTTCTTTGTTTTCCAAGCTAAGGGCATCCTCCTTGTTTTTTGGAAGACATAAGGCCAACAACCGATGGAATTATAGAATTGTGTGTGGAAAAACTTTTCTCAATAAACGTGAACAAAGTATATGAAATGAATTTCAGTTAGTATGCGCTAGCTTTCCCACACCAAACAATGAACAAACTTAGGACTTATAAACTGATCATTACCTTAGTGATTTCTCCGCTGAATTCTCCCTGTAGCCCGGATCCAGTAACAACACAACCTGAAAGCCGAACCAGGGAAAATACCCTGGGGAAAAATTACCCCCAAAAGATAAGAAACCTCTGCTAGCTAGAACTACTTACTAGCAGGCCACTTCCCAAGCGATTTTAGCAACTATTCGTCCAGCTTTCAACTCGGTCGCCAGCGGCTCTATTTCCCCCTAAATCATCTACATCCGGCAATAAATTTAAACAGAAAGACACATTACTAAGTTCTGAAGAATCTGATGCAGATTTTAGGTCGTTATTTACTAAACCACAGCAAAATTCGCAGTACGAGTTTGTAGCCAATATAAGAAGAAATGTATGGGTTCGAAGCAACTTGAGAACGATGCGTTAAGTGTATGACGTCACATACGCTAAAAAATGACTAGGCATTCCTCGCCCACGGGAACGGATTCGCGTAATGGCGGACGTGATTTTGACGGTAAACTCTCTTTAAAATGTGTGGTCCAATTGGCCCCTTTGCAAACTTTTTTCACTGATTTGGATATTTCTGCCACTGTTTGTTCTTATGGAATACAAAAAAAGTGGCAAAAGAAATGGTCAAATTTCGTCGTAGTGGCACTTTAAAAGAGCGACGTGTTGGGAAAATGACGTCACGACAGCAAACCGCTGGACGAAAATCGCGAACTATTTGGAACAACCTTATAATAATAATGATGTTTAGACAGGGTGCCCATATCTCCGAGGAGTTTTTCAATGGGGCCCTGTGTAACATAACTAATAAAGTAAAATAAAGTTTAGAGAGAATAGTTACAACTAATTAATAACAATGATAAGTAAAAATTGATAAAAATGTATATACAATAAGAAATCTAAAAAGTTAAAAAGTAAAATGCGCTTTAAAATTGGCTAATGAGTTCGAATCTCGTATTTCGGATGGGAGGGAATTCCACTCGTCCAAAGCCTGATAGGTAAAACAATGCTTTCCCCAGTTTGTTCTTGCTTGTTTAAGATGGGCATTGTTTCTCTGCCTAGTGTTATGATTATGTACATCTTTATTTAATAAAATATTAAAATCAAAGTCAATTTGACTGTTTATAAGTTTGTAAACTAGTGTACATCTGTGTGCTCGCCGTCGTTGACTAAGCGTCTTCCAGCCCAAAGTCTGGAGGGCTTCTGTTGAGGACGAGAAAGGGGAGGCGTCTAAAATCACTTTAGCAGCCTTGTTCTGGACTATTTGTAGACTATTCATGATGGTAACATTGTCTTTATCCTCCCATACGATATCAGCGTAATCTAAAATTGGCAATATCATGGCATTATATAGAGTTAAACGGGCTCGCCGGGGTAGTAAATGTCTAATACGTCTTAAAAGCCCAATGCGTTGATTGGCCTTTGATATAATAGTGTCAACATGATCTGACCAAGTCATGGTTTGATTAATAGTGACTCCTAAATATTTGATTGTATCGGCCCGATCAAGTGTGACACTATCGATAATAAGCGAGACACTACCACAAGACTTTAACTTGTGAGCACTTCCAATGAACATAAAGTTCGACTTTTTGATGTTCAGAGTCAAAAGATTGTCATTAAACCAATTTGCAACATTGGCTAAATCACTATTTAGCCGAGTTAATTCATTTCGATATCCTTGGGAGATGACGAGGAGTAATATATAACAGTGTCGTCGGCGTACATGGAAACTTCACACGAGTTGAGACAGTTTGGCAAACTATTGATGTAAATAAGAAACATCAAAGGGCCGAGTATACTTCCTTGTAGCACCCCGACTGGGACGTGATTACAAGATGAATGATTGTTGTCGACAACTGTGACTTGGCGTCTGTTTGACAAATAGGAGTCGAACCAATCAGTGACGTGATCTGAGAGGCCAATAGATTCGAGCTTGGAAAAGAGCAGTTTATGATCGACAGTGTCGAACGCCTTGGACAAATCCAAGAACGCTGCGCCAGTTATGCGGCCCTTATCCATAATCTGCAGAATACTATCGGTGACGTGGGCAAGCGCAACAGCAGTAGATTGCAGGATCTGCATGATTAATAGAAAAAGGCACTGTCCCGTAGATTTTTGCCTGATTCTGCTCAATTTTTCACAAACAGTACAAAATATATTGATATCAAATATTGACCCGATCACCCATAGTAATTACGTAATAGATAGATAGATCGCTTTATTTACCCTCCGTCTAAGGCAAACTATATGCTAATGACCGAGAACAAAATAATTAAATAAATATGTAAATACATAGATAACCATAATAACAATTACAGTTAATAATATACAAAGAGATAAAATGCAAATACATTCCTTTCCTGAATTGAAGACCGATTAGCATCAACTAATCAATCATATACCAGGCATATACTAATTAACATTGTATATAGAGATCAGACATATACAAGCCTTGCAGGAATGCTGTCATATCGAATGGCTTTACTAGGATCAAGTTTTTATACTGTAATTGTACTTTTTTTAGATTTTGAGCCATTACTTGAAATCTACGATCCAAAAACTCGGCTCTGGGGTGCTTCTCTTTGAACAATCATATCTCCAATTGTAGACATTTTCAAAGGATTAATATTTGGTGTATTATTCTTATGAAAGATTGGATTAAAAAATATATAAATGAGGGGTTGACCGTGACACAATTACGTCATCAGTATGTGTGATCGGGTCAAGATTTTCACATTTTCGGTTGTATCAATATACTGTGCACTGTTTGTGAAATGTTTTAGGTAAATCCAGCAAAATAAAAGTTATGACATTTTGTTTAAATTCGCAAAGTGGATTCGTAATTTCGAGCGAGATACCTTAACGTGTTGAATTTCTTTCTTCTTGCTCGCTAGAATGCCAGTATCCGTTAGGTAATGCCACAGACTTCCGGATGTCTTCTTCTAGTGACAATGGACAGGATTGCATACCCAGCAATGCACGTTTGAATGGGCCGAAGTCCTGGTGTGCAAAAGATCAAAATATGAATCAATTCCTGATGATAATGTTCACGGATGAAGTTCATGTTACCGCATTAGCAACGCAAGGCACAACAACAACAACAACAACAACAACAGGACAACTGATGTTTGTGACGTCGTATTGGATATCCTCGAGTGGCAATAACCACACATGGACTAATTACACGGAAGGTGAAACTTTAAAGGTATGGAATTGAGTAGTCGTACTCTAGTGTCCCCCGGCATTAGATTTATGACGATATGCCCGCGTTACATGTTCTCGATTTGTACACATATATTTGCCGACAATTCACATGGAATTTGATACCTATTTTTTTAATTGTTTCTGTCTTCTTCATAAGGTTTTTACAGGTAATACGGACGGCAACACAATTGTCAAGCATAATCTCAAGTACCCACTGAACAAGCGTTTCTTAAGAATAACTCCTTTGGCATGGACAACAGCAATCGCAATGAGAGTAGAAGTGTATGGATGTTTCCAAGGTGATGAAAACGATTTAACTGAACGCTTACCGCCATTCCGGCATGCGTTCAAGCATTCCTGACCTTAGCCACTGTTAAGGTTATAGGAAAAATAGAAAAAGATATAAAATCCTCTTAAACATCAGTTAATTATTTCACTGTGATGTATGCATTATTTCTGTAAGTTGATTAGATATAATATTGTCTCCATGCTTTAAGTTATGAAATTGTCAGCCTTAAAACTTTGACAACTTAACATAACATGGCGACTCCCATATCTTACTGTAACAGGGAAATGACACGTAAGCTAGTCCCAGTTCTGAATTAAACTGAGGATACAGCCATAATATCGGGATTTAACAAGCATGAAAAGACGAGTGTGGCAGATATTGACTGCAGATGTTATTATCATCAGCATAACCATGATCATTATCATTATTAGCCATATTATAACTGTTACTCATCGCCATCATCGTCCTTAATATTATTATTTTGTTGTTATTGTCATATGCGTAGAGAATCCAAAGTTTCGAATTGTTGGTCCGGTGTACCAAATTCGTGGATACCATGGACCTCATGTCATCAATGGTAAGCTGTTATATAGTATAAATAACTTACATAATATATGTACTATTTTCAATACGAGTGGCGATGTTGTATCGGATATACAATGGCGTACTTATGATATGCACCACGTAAAATTTGAAGCTTTGATTTCTCCTACCTTGCTATCGATGTGGGATGAATTAGTTTCTCAACAAACATGTCCTACATTGAAGGGACAGTGTGTATGCAATTAGCTTGCAGAAAAACAGGTCCCACATGGAAGAGATGGTGTGTGCATAATAAGAGAGCAGATGTATTTTCTCATTTCATCCGGCCCGGGATAGGGGAAGTCAGTGATCGGTCGTGAGACCTTCTCATACTAATGCTAGCATGTTAGTATCCTTCATCATTCCATACAGGATTCTAGTTGGCTTATATATAGTTAGTACTCTGTATCATTTGATACAGAATACTAATTGGGCTTATACATAGAATTCTGTATCATTTGATACAGAATACTAATAGGCTAACTAGCATTTAGTACAGTGGTGTACAGTGTATCAACTGGATCCGAATGCTGGGTTTGGATTGGCTAGTACCCTTATGAATTATTAATGAATATTATAAATGTATATACCATTACGTCTTTAACCAAAATAGAGATTGATTAACCGATTTCTAATTGACATTTCCAATGTCACTTCTTCCAACAACTTCTAGCGACTTTACAATTTAACTCGATCGTCATTTCTGTTATTTTCTAGATATATATATGAGGCATGTTAACACAAAAAGAGTGTACCTTGCTAAGGCGCCTTTTGTGTTGACATGCGTCAATATGTGCACCGTTTCAGTTTCAACTGGCCGCTGTTGCTCGAAATCTTGATGGATTTTAATGCGGTTTGCAGCAAAAGAACCGTCTTTGTCTATAGAACAACTGTTGACTGCGTTTTAGCCGCACCTGGGCATTGGAAACACCCCAAAATGTCACTTTTAGTTGATCAACTGGAAAAAGGTGATAAGGTAGAAAATCTCGAAAAATTCCAAATCTCAAACAAGGAAATTATGGGATAGAAAGGCTATACATGGAAGCAAGTGTCATTTTACAACCATTGAAACCTAGACTATCAGTTATCAGCGCTTTAAACTGAGGAAATCGAGAATTCCACACAAGATGAGGCATGTTAACACAAAAAGAGTGTACCTTGCTAAGGCGCCTTTTGTGTTGACATGCGTCATATATATATGTATCATATAGATATTAATGTTATGGATCACTGATGTTTTCAAATGTAATTAGCTTTAAAATGTTTCTACTAGTTACCTTAGATAACACAACGATAAATGACAGAAATGATAAGGTCTACTTAAACTAAACTAAGAAAAATACCCTTCTGTGACATGTTTGAAATTTCGCAGTCCAAGATGATGTGAAACATCATAGTCTCAGCATATGACTCAACATGGAAGAGAAAGTGAATTTAATGAAATACCAGTGTATATTTCTTTCTAAAAAGTGATATCTTCTCAGTCACGTGAAGATATCACTTTTGAAAATATGACTTGCTTTCAAAGATTTCTAGCCTTTTTAGTAAGATATTGAAAGTGCTATTTCATTGATAATTATTTATTAAACAGAACTTTGCATGCATGGCCGCTTGGAAATACGGATTTTATCTTCTCGTGTTGATACAATATCTTACTCGTTCGCTACACTCACTCGTAAGATATTTCATCAATACTCGAAGATAAAAATTCGTATCTCCGTGCGGCCATGTAATATCCTCTATTTAATATCTGGTAAGAGCTTCTAAGTAATTTTATCAAACTGATTTGTCTTCTTCGTTTGTCTAATTCACAGTCGCATACAGAATGTGCCCTCAGGGACTGGTATGTCCTACGTGTAAGAAACAGCTTTATCTAGATGTGTATGGGACTATCACGTGTTTATCAAACAAACTCAATAACCACTGCAGTCATACCACCATTAAGCACAGTATTTCGCGGTTTGGTGGACCATTTGCATTTGCCGTTAAGGTACACTAAACTTCAATGCTTTTCTTATGATGAAATCCGTTTTTAAATGATAAAAGTGGGTTAGGTATATTGGCGGTTAACACTGAGCTTCGCTTGTAGGTCGACACGATACCTGGACCCTCTTTATGACAATATATTAAGCCTTGGTATAACGGTCTCGACATCTCTTCAACATCTGAATATATAATTCACGGTAAAAACGTTTTTGTTCATCTAAAATATCGTTTGAATTTGTTGAAACAAAAAGATTATTTGCTAATTTTAGTTTAGTGATATTTTTTTACAATACTGCATGTCGTTTCTCTAAATTCAAGAAATATAAATACTGTTTATTGCCTTCTTCTTAGTCATGCCAACGAATCCTATTTCTTATTATGACGCTATCCGTTTTTTTTTTATTTCCTCTAATTTAAACTTTATTTCGTAGTACTTTGTTATATTTTCGTTTATTAGCTGTTCAGTAACGGACTCTCTTAACTGATTTAATTTACGTAATAACTCATTATATACGCTCGTATAGATTGAAACAATTACTTTGTCGTCAGTCACACTTTGTTTGAAAACGTTTAACTCAAATCATGGGCGATTTTATACAGTTATGCCCTTTTCCTACGCTTTTATAATGATAATAATAATAATAGGCCATATTTATATAGCGCCACATACCAGTCTCATAGCGCTTCACATTTTACTGACATATCCCGTCAGTGAATTTTCGAACTGCTATTACGGCGCCAATGGCAGCCACGCAGTTTACAATGTTGAGTGTGTGGTTAGTGCAATGGCCAGGCTGCTGTACCGGGTGACAATCCCCTTCTCTTTTTCGAGTAGTACAACAGGTTCTTTCACGTCCCCTTCAAATACTGATTAGAAGTAGGAGACAAGGCCAACGGCTTATAAACGTCCCTGCCCAAGGACGCGGCCGGGTTCGAACCCCCGACCTCCCGCATTCTAGACCGTGCTCTACCAACTGAGCTAACCAGTGAGGCAAGAATATGTAGCAGGAATACAAGGCAGTTCAATAGCGTTCTGCCCAGTTGACGTAATAAAATATTAGCATAATGCGACATTGCATTGTGGGTTCGACATGCGGGCAAATATTTCAAAATGGCTGCCTCG
Organism: Actinernus sp. WN-2022; assembly: GCA_030867875.1. Classification (NCBI taxonomy): domain Eukaryota; kingdom Metazoa; phylum Cnidaria; class Anthozoa; order Actiniaria; family Actinernidae; genus Actinernus; species Actinernus sp. WN-2022. Next base: position 152,438,665 of record JAOWCC010000577.1, read on the forward strand.
GACATAGTTGTTCCTGCGTGCGGTATGGATAATTTTAGAGTTTTACTCACAGAAGATGATGTACGTTCCAGGTGCCAAATTAACCAAACCACCTGGTGAATGTAATGTTTTGGAGCTGAAACGTTGGTTAGAGTGCCACGGGGAGAAAAAAAGTGGAAAAAGACAAGAATTGGTTGATCGGGTGAAATGGTGTGTTGCTCTTAAAATCAAGGTTGACCCAAAGGTTCCTGGCGTTAATTTATCAGTATATCGTGAATCTGATCGACAAATACCCCCAAAACAGTGCTTCGTAGCACCTGCTTTCTTCGTAGCTACACATAATCTTGAGTTGGGTTGTGGAATATTTGTCCGCATTTCAATCGGGCCATGATGCTTTGCGTCAATTATGAGTTTTCTTTATTTAGAATCTGGACAGAACGCTATTCTAAGGGTACATATACGGCTACGTGATACACGGATTAACAAATGTTCGGTTAATTGCGCATGTGACGTCATGCACAAACTAAGCTGAGCATTGGTCCAGCCGTGGGGAGGGGGATTGTGATCGGACAAGTGCAACGGGTGGAAAAAGAGCCTAATAATACCTTATGAAACATACTTTTTCAGGTCTTTGATGCAGTTGGTCCAGGATGTGCAACAGATCCCATTCCTTTAAACGTGAAGACTATTGGGCATTTTTCTACCATAGGTAAGTAAATGAATATAAAAAAACAAGAGCTTATAACGGCCATCTTCACGGGCCTCTGACACAAAGAAAATCAGTAATAAAGAAACAAGGAAAACAAATTACCAATGTAAGTAAAATAAAGTCACACCGGTCTAATAACCTGCGCTCTGATGGATCAACTCTCAACTTGGGACCTGTTTCTGTTGTTGTCTTTTTATCATGTTTTGCTACTGTAGAGTGTATTTCTTTTTCTTCCGTATTCATTTTCAATAACAGTTGCTCAATCATTTTAACATAAGATAAAGGAGTATATTGAAGATCGTGTAGACTGAATAGCGATACTTTTCACGTCGACTTTTCATTTTCAATAACAGTTGCTCAATCATTTTAATATAAGATAAAGGAGTATATTGAAGATCGTGGAGACTGAAATAGCGATATTTTTCACGTCGACTTTTCATTTTCAATAACAGTTGCTCGATCATTTTAACATATATAAGATAAAGGAGTATATTGAAGATCGTGAGTATATTGAAGATCTATAATGTTCACGTCGGGTTTTCATTTTCAATAACAGTTGCTCAATCATTTTAACATAAGATAAAGGAGTATATTGGAGATCGTGAGTATATTGAAGATCTATAATGTTCACGTCGGGTTTTCATTTTCAATAACAGTTGCTCAATCATTTTAACATAAGATAAAGGAGTATATTGGAGATCGTGAGTATATTGAAGATCTATAATGTTCACGTCGGGTTTTCATTTTCCATAACAGTTGCTCAATCATTTTAACATAAGATAAAGGAGTATATTGAAGATCGTGTAGACTGATATAGCGATACTTTTCACGTCGACTTTTCATTTTCAATAACAGTTTCTCAATCATTTTAACATAAGATAAAGGAGTATATTGAAGATCTATAATGTTCACGTCTGGTTTTCATTTTAAATAACAGTTGCTCAATCATTTTAACATAAGATAAAGGAGTATATTGAAGATCGTGTAGACTGATATAGCGATACTTTTCACGTCGACTTTTCATTTTCAATAACAGTTTCTCAATCATTTTAACATAAGATAAAGGAGTATATTGAAGATCTATAATGTTCACGTCTGGTTTTCATTTTAAATAACAGTTGCTCAATCATTTTAACATAAGGTAGAGGAGTATATTGAAGATCGTGTAGACTGAATTAGCGATACTTTTCACGTGACTTTTCTTGTGATAGCTCTGTATTTGAAATATCTTGGGAGTTGACCTAGTGAATGTGGTAGCGTGCTTGGAAAAAAGGAAATACGTATTGACAGCGAAGCATTATCTAGTTGGAGCTCCGTTTGTTCTTGGGTTGCATGGAGCTGGTCGACCTAGTAAATGTGGTACGGTAGCGTGCTTGAAAAAAAGGAAACACGCGTACGTATTGACAGTGAAGCATTATCTAAATGGAGTTCCGTTTATTCTTTGTTTGCTTTTGACGTCATCAAAACTTCATACAACGCTGATCGTCGTACATATTCTAGACATCGATAATAAAAGTCTACACAGCAACTTTCATGTCGATAGGGTGTTTTGTTCCGGGGTAAACGCATTTTGAAATTTATCACAGAACGCCGGATCCATGCAGCGTGTTTTCGAACGGCATAAAAATCCAAGTACTGATAGCATTCTCTTTTTTTTACTTGATAAATCCTTATAAGTTGAATCCAAAGTGTTTTGAAGTGAAACCCAATGATTTTGGTGGTAAATTAAGCTTTACTTGTATTACCGTTTTATGGCCGCCATGTTGGTGTCTCATGAAAGAGGAGCACCAAGATGGCGGCTACATACAAAGTTATATAACATTATCAACATTCATTGGCCCACAGCTCCGTTAGGAAGTATTCCAGTGTTCCAAAATTCGGGTTATAAAATGTATTTTTGGTATTTCTACAAGCACCAAAATGTTTTACGCAAAGTTTATACCTCTTATCCTAAAATGTTCAAACACTAGGAAAACAACGCAACAGACAAACATGCAAAAGTCATGGTAAATACGAAATGCGTTTACACTAAAATAAATAAAAGCGGAGCTCTATACACATAGAAAACCAATAAGGCGAAAAAAGGGCGGAGAAGAAAACAATAAAAGCTATGCAAGTCGAAACAAATTCGCACCGCACGCGTGTGATAGTATTCTCACTGGTCGCCCCAATCACAATGGCCATTAGGCGCAGAGCTTACCTCCCTTCGTCTGCTGAGATCAGGGGCCCAGAATAAGGTTCATCTTCCCTCAGCTCTAAACCTAACCCCAAGTAACACTCATAATTCACCCATCTCGCCTGTTAACAAATCAACTAGGTTTAAAAACGGGTATCAAAAGGATAATTCATTACAGCAATTGATTAATTTGGAGAGATAACATGAGCTTATGCCATACCAACACGCGTAAAACCTAAGGAAAAGCCACCGCGAGGCCAGTAGGGAGTTCCTCGCCGAGTATTCTGTGCCAGTAAACTCTACCTGAGGGGGAATCCGGTTGACGGGATCCGTACTCTTAGCCAGACTATACTGGAGGGATCCTTGTGATATAGAACCTTGGTAATTTGCGTGTAGTGGTCAACCGACCTTAATGAACGCCACCCGACATGATTTGCAACTGCAAAGCATAGCCAGACTAATGGAACACGCGCCCCTGATGGAGTCCCCGTGGAACATGCCGAAGTCAGATAAGTAAACATTAAACATATTTTGAACGACTGAACCAACGAAGGGTTGCATATACTAGTACGCCTAAAACATGATATAATAAAAACGTAGGGAGGCATGGTGATAGATAGGCGGGTGGGTTGATCCCCGACGCCTAAAATCTCGTAACTGAGACGGTGAAAAAATAAGTGCAAACACGGAAAACATAAGGAGCGGGGAACTGAAACTGAACCTCGTAGAGGCATAAAGACATAACAAACTCGTACTTCAGGAAGGGTAATGCAAACGAAGCGGAAAACCCCGACAAAGCGTTTCGAATGACGTTTTGAATAGAAATATGCCTTTAAAAGAGCAGCTAGCGACGTGTTGAGAAATGACGTCACGACAGCTAACCGATTTCATGTGCAGTAATGGCGGATGTGATTTTGACGGTAAGCTCTCCACAAAATTGATTGTCTAGTTTGGCTCTTAAATGTCAACTTTTTTCACTGATTTGGATATTTCCAAAAGAAATGATCGATTTTCGGTGTCGGCACTATAAGAGAAAGACGCTTAACAAACGATAAAGTACACAAGATGAAAAGAGTATGTGCAAACAAAAAAAACTCGTGTGCAAGAGCTACAAAAATACCGGTATCAATAGCGTTGCACACAGATGATGTCACAAACTTTAGACCTCCCGCCAAGACTCAGACAAACAAACCACTTTTCGCGTTAGAACTTACAAGAATTGACCAGAACTTCAGTTCGTCCTCTGACTATTCTACCAGAAATGACGGCTTTCCTGTATTATATTTTGAAAGAGAATCTGATTATTATACTGTTGAACAGCTTAAACGTTGGCTAAACTACAGAGGATTGAAACAAAGCGATAAACGGCAGTCTTATCAAGCGAGTTCCACCGACATTTTGAAAAGGGTGCAAACACGGCGCGGGACTGCGGGACGATGCTTAGCGTGGAATACCAACATCTACATCTTATCGTCATTAAGTTTAAGGTTATTACGCAACATCCATTTATCAATATCCCGTACACAGGCTTCCAGCTTAAATCGTGCACGGTCAAGATCACCCGCAACAGATGATTTAAAAGTTACGTAGACTTCAGTGTCGTCAGCGTAGAGGTGGAACGATACTCCATGGTGCTTCATTATATCACACAATGGCGCTGTATAAAGCAGATACAGTATTGGGCCCAGAACAGAGATTGAGGAACTCCGCATCCAAGGGACGACTGGAAGAGCGCGCATTGCCAATCGAGACAGATTGCATACGTCCACTGAGATAGGACTTAAACCAAGCGTGAGCCTTGCCTTCGATGCCAAATCGATTAGTGAGTCTTGCGAGTAATATTTGGTGATCGACTGTGTCGAATGCAGCCGATAGATCCCACAATAATAGAATGACGCACTGATCCTGATCAATCGCTTGTAGGATGTCGTTCTGTACTCTTATTAATGCTGATTCAGTACTATGACCGGCATTTGTAGGCAGACTGAAACAATTCCATCAAATCATTCTCAGTCACATAGTCGATCAGCTGAATAGCCACCTCTCTCTCGCATGATTTAGAAATGAACATTAAATTAGAAATCGGCCGATGATTAGAAAACTGTTCATAGTCCAGCGACGCGCGCTTGAGCAAAGGTTTCAGTAAGGCTTCTTTTAGGGCCTCAGGCATTACAGCCTGTTCAAGTGACAGGTTCACAATCTTGGTAATCACCGGTAGCAGAACGTCGATGCTTCCTTTTAACACAGAAGCAGGAAGGGGATCGAGCCTACAATATTTTGCCGTTGTGGAAGCAATAACGCTCGACAATTCCTCGGCAGTGATGAGTCGAAATTCACTAAGCTTAGTCCCAGAAGCGGAAGTGTCAGTGAACTCATCCACTAATTGACCCTTCCTTGAGTCAAGTTCAGTCCTAATCTTCGAAATCTTCTCTGTAAAGTAGTCAGCAAATGCATCAGATAATGCTGCAGCATTGTCCCATGAGGGGAGCTTTCTCTCCCCTTTCAAGTGAAGAAGATTGTCGACAGTAGCGACAGTAAGTTTTTTTGGATCAGACTTATGCTCCTCTATTAGATGAGAGTGGTAGCCTATTTTCGTTTGGTGAATTAAGTTATTCACAACTTTGCACTGAGCAGACGTACAACCCCCGATCAACAGTCAGGCCAGAGGAGCACCAACGCCTCTCAAGCCTTCTACGCTCCAGTTTCCCCTCCTTTATGCATGCCATCATTATACCATGGCGCAGCTCGACGTAAAGTAATAACGTGCTTCTTTAGCGGGGCATGTTTGTCCAGCAATGATGATAACACCGCTATTGTACTGTTCAACGAGAGCTGATACATCATCAAAGCTGTCCAAGGACATCAAGGGAGAATTAGCAATATCTGCACACAGCTGGAGCATGTCGATAGATTTCAGTTTTCGATAACAAATCTCTTCTCATAACTAATCTTCACGAGGGAGAGCGTACACGATACAGCACAGTGATCAGAAATACATGGATCTGCCACAGATAAGTTCCTAGCGATGTCCTCATCCGCCCTGGTGATTACAAGGTCCAGCGTATGACCATTTCTATGGGTGGGGTGAGTAACATGTTGCTTCAAATTAAACACATCCAGCAGCGAAATAAATTGCCGGGCAGGAGAGTTGTGTTTATCGTTGACGTGAAAATTAAAGCCACCAACCAGGAGAAGCTGTGACTAATTCCTCTAGCTGCGCAGACGCGGGATCCCATCAAAAAATACCACAACGGGAAGGCGGGCGATAACAATACGTAGCATAGTTTATGAATGATTCATCACTAATTCAGTAAACTCAAATGACTTGAATCTACTCTTAATAAGAGATTGCTTTTTAAACTTTAGCATTTTCTTGTACAGTAGACCTACTCCGCCGCCTCTTGATCCTCTCGGTACGCTGTAAAATTCATAGCCTGTTGAGCAAACGTCACGAACGATTTGCCCATACAATAGACCACCTCGAAGTTTTCGACGCAATTTGAAAGGTATGCAACATTTCCTGGCGTGGTTACTCCATGCAAACCTTCGGACATGCTTTGTCAAAGCGCTCTGAAAAAATATATAATTACGGCAAGCTGACCTAATAATTCTACAAGAACCGACAACAGAATCAAAGGTAAGTTAAGAACAAATATCATATGTGAATTTGAACCCAGTAAGGTGACTTTTCCCGGATGATTTTTGATCGGACTTCTGTTCGGCACTCCGAATACGGTGCAAACTGTTCAAAAACATGGCGTCGTCGTCATAAGCACGTGAGTGAGAGCAAAATATCCTTTTTTCTTTCTCTCAAAATTAATTTAAACCACAAAGTTTTATTCCTACATATAATGTTTACTTTAACCACAATTTTAATATTCAGTTCGCTATTTCAATACATTTGTGATCTGTAATTTCTCTTCTTTCCCGGTTCTTTGCAGAGTTCGATCAAAAATGAGATTTGGCAAAAGTCATCCTACTGGGTTTAAGTTCACAAATGATCTTCGTTATTATCTTACCTTTGATTCTGTTGTCGGTTCTTGTAGAATTATTAGGTCACCTTGCCGTAATTACAATTTTCTTCAGAGCGCTTTGACGAAGCGTGTCCGAATTACAAAGGTTTGTATGGGGACTGAGTAACCACGCCAGTAAATGTTGCATACCTTTCAAAATGGCGTCGAAAACTTCGAGGTGGTCAATTCACCAGAGCGTAACCATGTTTCGGTCAACGTTAAAATGTCAATGTCGTGTTCAACGACGTGATCTTTTACCATTAAACATTTGTTCCTCACAGATAACAACAACAGGTAACAGGCTTAGCAGTAGATGGACTAAGGGCCATATCGGTAGTCTCTTAATATTGACTAAATTAACATTCAGAGTCTTGTTCAATCGAGCAGAACCAGAACCAGTAGAGTCTTGAATATTATATGAGCCATAATCCTGGAGATTATGTTTCCGCCTTGACAAATATAACGGCCTTATCGGCTTAGAACCATAACTGTCTATCAATTGCAATATTTGTCCTCCACGCTTTCATCTTAGCCTTCGAATTAGACCTTCAGACTTCAGAGAGTCCCAGACGGAAGAGTTAAGTGGCTTCGTTAATTGACCTTGAATTTGGCGGGAAGTTTGAACTCCAGGTGAAGTAGCTTTCCACCAAAAGCGAAGCGAAAATGGAACGTTTCTTGAATATGTCGTCATTATAGCAACAGGTAGACCTTAGATATCAACTGTTAGAAAACTTAGGGTAAAAACTTGTACAAAATGGTTAAAAACTCAAAGAAATTAACGAGCGAATAATTAAGCAGCCAACTTGGCGCTATAAGAGTTGAGGGATGTAACTGTGCTGGGAAGCGGGCAATCGTGTTTTCAGTTTTCCATACATTTGTCTGTAACAACGAGTCCAAGTCCGCGAGAAAATAACGAACCGCGTAGCATCGAGTGATTTCTGAGTGTTTTCTTTCTCAGAGTACAGAGCACAACAAACCCTGTTCTACTCAGTGCTTTATTTAATCCTCGCAAGACCGACAGTTCCGATTGTGTTCCAAAAAACACGAAGTCACGAAATAATTAAGCTAGTTGTTATTTATCATTCAGTTCTTTTGGTCTTAGATAATTTAGATGTTTTAGCTTTCTCTTTTCATTTTACGAACAACTACACCAAAAATAATATCCTAATTTTGCTAGCAAATGGTGATATTTCGGCAGAAACAGAAACGAAATGCATAACAAAATGTCAAAAACAAGTATCTCTCTTACCTTGGACTCAAAACCTCATTTTACTGGAAGAATTGATCTTTCCATTCAGTTTGGCGAAAATAAGAGTTCCTTTACTGAAAGCTAAAGGAATCTTCCGCCTCCTGGAGGTCGCAGAATCATGTGTGCGGAAGAGAAAAACATCAGTCCACTCCTCTGTTCCTTGAATTCCTTATCCTTTGACTTATATTTGCGGCAAAAACTGTCTTGAACACAGGGTATCCTTTTCGGGTGACGTTGTTTTAGTTCTCTTTAAATTTCATATGGAAAATAACCGCCAAAGTCCAGTTGAAAATGTGTCACTTCCGCCATTTTTATTTTCAATTCTGGGATATTACGTCAATTCATCCAATCAAAGCCCGCGTTACTGAGGCAGACTTCGCCGTTTGCAACCTGAAATGTTATCTGGCTTCTTGAATGTGTTCTGAACAGCACAAAAGGCGTCATAACAAATTCGAAAAACTTGTAAAATTGCTTTAACAGCTTTTCATGGTCGAAACAGAAAGAGTTCAGCATAGCCAAAGTAACCAGATTTACTACAATAATAATAATAACGTATTAGGAGCATCCTACAGAGTCTCGATGCTCTCAGTTACATATTATACCTAATCGAAATAAAATTACCTGAATATATAAAATGTATCAAGTAACTAGCTAATAGCTTCTAAAAAGAAATGTCTTCAAACTTGATTTAAACCTAGTTAATGAATCAATACTTCGCATATAATCCGGAAGAGAGTTCCACAGTTTAGCTGCAGCTGCAGCGACATAGAATGATCTGTCGCAATAGGTTACAGTATTAGATCAAGGAACTGACAGTACATTATGTGAACTCGATCTGAGTGAACAAGAAGGTCTGTAAGGTCTGAGTAATTCACTTATATATTTGGGAGCTTGGCCATGGAGAGCCTTAAAAGTAATTAAAATAATTTTAATAAAAGTGATTCTATCTCTAACTGGCAGCCAGTGAAGTTTATATAAGATAGGGGAAATATGGTCAATCTTCCCAGCTCGAGTTACAAGTCTCGCAGCCGTATTCTGTACACCGCTGTAGTTTATCACTGATAAAGTCACTGATGAAGTTGACCTGCCGGTAAACCATACAAAATGCTGTTACATGAGTCAAGTTTAGATGTAATGAAGGCATAAACTAATCTAACTTTCACAATCATCCTGGGGCAAGTGCTTTCGAATCCTTCCAATATTCCTAATAGCCAAATACGCAGACTTGCAAATATTGTTTACGTGCTTCGTCAGTTGGAGATGGGAATCAACAGTAACACCGAGGTCGCGTGCAGCCAGCTTTGGAGCAATGTCAACATCATCAATAGTGATTCCCGAGATCAGATCACATCGTTTGGCATAACGAGAGGTGAGATGGACAACATCAGTTTTGTTAGGGTTGCACGCAAGGCCATTGGAAGTGCACAAATTAGAATATCTTTGACACATAGTTCGAGCTTGGACAACACAACTGAACGATCAGAACAGGGATTGATAGACACATAAAGTTGTGTGTCGTCTGCATACATCATGCAATTCAGGCCATGGGCAGAGATCACATCTTCTAGTGGTGCAAAGAAAAGTGAGAACAAAAGATGTCCAAGCACGGAACCTTGGGGGACACCATATAACAACTGTCTTGCAGACGAAGTAGTATCTCTAACCATAACCACCTGAGCTCGGTCAGTAAGATACGAGTGAAACCATTTCAACACGGTTCCATTCATCCCATACCGGTACAATATACTGGAGTCTTTCAAACAGAAGAGTATGGCCAATAGTGTCGAAAGCTGACGACAAGTCCAAAAGTACCAGAACCATTTCTTGGTGTCTATAAATTGCATATAAGATGTCATTAAACACTCGTAAAAGGGCTGTTTCAGTACTATAAAAGCACCTATACGCGGATTGCAGCTTAGCTAAAAGATCGTCAGCAAAAATGTAGTTCATAGTCTGTGTAGCAACTCTCGTTGGAAAGAAAAGCAACGTTCATGATAGGACGGTAACTTGGAAACTCATCGTGATTTAGGGTTTGCTTCTTGATAGATGGATGTAGGACCCCTTTCTTGAGGGACTTTGGAAACACACCAGAACTCAGTGATATATTAATAATATTGGTAAGTGGAGAAATTAGAACATCAGCGGATTGTTTTAAAAGATGGGTTAGTACTGGATCAAGAATGCAGGATTTGGGTTTCGAGTGCTCCACAACTTCACGGATATAGCTGTCAGATACCTCAGCGAATTCACTAAATGAGCATTGACATGGAGTGGAATTTATAGCTACAGACATGTCCATAGATGCCAAACTTGACATACGCAGATTGTCTCTCAGTTTTTGTATATTGGTTGAGAAAAACCATGCTTATCAATGAGCTCACGTAGGACACTGTTATATTGGTCCGTCAGGATCTCAACATCTGTAGAGGTAGCGCCACTTGAGGATGCATGGAGTATTGAATTCATAATGTCACTACGCCATGACTGGGTGTCCATGTGGCGCAAATCTCGATGACGAATGACCTTCTTGGTTGAGCGAGGCCTGGGCAAATCAACAGAACATATGATAGCGTTGTGATCTGATGGAACGTCGGAGTGAATTTCCACAGGACCACATATTAAGGATTCATCTTGTCGAACAATGAGAAGGTCCAGTGTGTGACCTCGGCTGTGAGTAGCACCAACAACCCTTTGCTGAAGGCCAGACGACTCTCGCAAATCGACGAACCTTGCCGTATGATATGACTGTTACTGGAGTCATCCATGTGAAAGTTGAAGTCCCCGGAGATGATCAAATGTCCACTGACAACAGCAAGTTCTTCTAGCAAAGTAGAAAATTCATCGAAAAAGAACTGAACCGTAAGTTTATTTTTCGTTAGACGGCGGGGGCCTGTACAATGTGATGAGGCGGATCAGCGATGAGTTTGATGTAGTGATAGAAACATCGATGATTTCAAATGATGCAAATGACGTGGATACATTGCGTTTTACGTCAAAACCCTTGCGCAAAAGAACCCCAACACCACCCCCCTACCTGTTAGATCTTGGGGAATGTATAAAGTCAAAGTCCTGTAGGGCATTTAACATTTCAGCAACAGCAGGTTCAAAGTTATTATTAACAGCGAGCCAAGTCTCAGTGCTTAAAGATGACCAGATCACAAATAGAAGCCGCTTTCTTACTAAGCATTCCAAGTGGCAAAGTGTAAACAGTGTCTATACTAGCAAGCTTCGTTAAGTTCCTGGAATTATGAATTCTCCACATGGTGAGAAGTTATTCGCACAGGAATGGATAGGTGTTGGTCATTGCCTTGATCGACCGTATCATCATTAGTATGCAAAGCTGGCCAACATGTAGAAATAACAATGCAGTTTTGTAAGTTCGCGATGTCGGATAAATAAATTTCTCCTTTTAGCTGTAGCAATCCTAGTAGGGATGAATTGCTGTCCCTATTATACGCTTAAACTTGGTCACTGCTACTCAAATCGAAGACGGCCATAGCAAAACAAAAACGTACCATACTCATTTTTTCACTGCTGAAGGGTATTCACGGTGATCCCGATGCATTTTTTGTTTTTACAATTTAGAGCCGTTTCCGTTTGTATATAGCCGTCGATTCCCTTGATCCTGTTTATTAGCAATGATTCAAAATGCTATACACCGTGTTTCTCTTATCAGATGCACAGAAAACCTGTTATCAGCTTCTCATGGATGGATACAAACATAATGGCTTGTACACCTTTAATCTATGGAAGATCATCAAAAGGATTACCGTGTATTGTGACCAGACAACTCAAGGCGGTGGCTGGGCAGTATTCCAGAGACGCTATGACGGCTCAGTTGAGTTTTATCAGGACTGGGAAACGTATAAAGAGGGTTTCGGCGACCTCGAGGGAGAGTATTGGCTTGGAAATGAGAATTTGCATCACCTTACAAAAGATGGCAGTGAACTTAGGGTAGACCTGGAAAGGTTTGACGGAAGTGTAGGAGCAGCATATTACAGTGATTTTAAAATAACCTCTGAAAGCAGCAAATATAGACTGGAGGTAATTGAATATTATGAATGGAATGGTTTATCGTTTCTTACCAAAGCGTCAATCATGGTTATATCACGTTCAGACTATTTGCTTCCTACTAACAGGTAGTGAAAATAGCCAATCTAAATTTGGGGCCGGAGTAAGATAGCCAATAAATGATTAGAAAGAAATATAGAGGCGGTCTATTATAAAGCTAGTGCTAGACTTGTACCAACACCCTACATAGTCAAGAACATCAACTTACTTAAAGGAATATGGATTCTCTTTTATGTCCATAAAAATAGTCCGATCCCTGGTTTAGAACTCATTTACCTCGTTCACAAAGCATAAACTCTTAAAATATTTGTATCGTTTATTATTGTGCTAGTATGAATCATGTTTATATCGTTTATGGTGCTGCGAGTAATTAATAGGACATTCATAACAATAGTATAAATACACTAACATACGTTGACAAGTAACTTTTGTTGTTTCTTTTAGGTCAGCGGTTACCAAGGAAATATTGGCGATGCATTAAGTTTTCATAACGGCAAAGATTTTACTACGAACGACAGAGACAATGATGGTAGTCCTCGTAATTGTGCACAATTCAATAAGGGAGCATGGTGGTATAACGCATGTGCGATTTCGAACCTAAATGGTAAATATTTTCCTTCACAAGTCTCGTTTGATCATGGGATGAGATGGAACACTTGGAAAAATAACATCGAATCTGTGAAGAAGACAGAAATGAAAACGCGACCGAAAAACGGTATGTAATAGGCCTTTTGCAGGAAACAGCCACGTGTTGTTACTGACCACTTCAATAACCAATGAATTACCTCGTGATCCTCGTGGGAAAAGTTTTACTTGATGGCAAATAATGTTCCAAAACGCAATATTTTAGAAGACCGAAAATCGATTGGAGGTCGGGAAAATAGCATTTACAAACAGGCTTTGCTAATAATACTGTCGATCTCGTATGCGTGCCTTTAAATAAATGAGGTCAGATATTTTTGCCATCCGATACGACCACGTGATTGCTTTCCTGACAACACAACTGAAATAGTCAGCCTAAAATTAGCTATTTTATTTTCAGCGAACGAGTGAGATATCGAGTTGAACACGAGAAGATATTAAATTCCATCTCTCGTCCATGTATTGTTTTATTTATTTTATAAACAATACTTGGAACTGGGCCCGGTCGACACTCGTTTCAAGTGTGTGTTCAGATACGATGTTTCTCAGTCCTGTAAATACTTGTAAAACACTGTAGTTTATAGAATAATGATGTTTACTATAAGGAGAGGTTATAACTACAGTTTGGAAACAATTTCCATGTTTCCATAGAGTGAAGTTTGGGAGAACGAGAAATGGCTGTAGTGAAACGAAGGCGAGTCATTCCACTGCAATTTCGAGTTCTCCCCACTCTATAACTCTATGGAAGCAGAAAAAAAAATCCTTTTTTAAATAATTCAAAACACCGAGTGCAAAACGGGATTTTTCCATCGTTACTTGTAATAAAAGGACGGTGTATTTAGGTTAATTTTTCACTTCAACAGATGCCATACTAAAAAGAATCTACGAGATGTTTGGCTACTCACAATATAAAGGGTACCACTTGGGAGCTATAATTAACTTACTTAGCTTTATGAAATATTGTTTTCCTTTGCAGTTATAAAGTGCAGCAGTTGGGCTTGCTACTACTTTCGGGACAATAACACCGCCTGGAATAAGGGCAGAGATTACTGCTTAAGATTTGGAGCTGTCCTCGTTAGTATACGAGATGCAGCCGAATTCACATTCATAAAAGCATTCTTAGCAGATGCCAACAAGAAAAACAGAGATATCTTTATAGGTAGAAAAATTACATTTTTATTGCATTTTTATTGCATCAATAAATGTTTTTTTAGAAAGTGACATGAGGGGCATTCTTTGCTTTGCAACTGATTTCGTTTGGACGACAAATCGTAATTTTGATCATGAAATGTTAATTGTTATTATTTTTCTCAAAACTGTTGGATATAACCGACTGAAAATTCCTACAAAATTGATTTTTGTCGAACCTTGTTGCCATTAATTTCATTTCTTATTTCTTGTAGGTCTAAACGACATTGGAGGAAGCCTTGTTTGGTCAGATGGAAGTCAATTTACTTTTAGACCTAACAGCATTAACACAACGAATGCACGGCACTGCGTTGCGATGGATGCTAGCAGCGGTTATGCCTGGATAGGAAAAGCATGCAATCAAAAAAGTGATTATTCAGCGTTTCTTTGTATGAGGGGTATGTTTCGTTTCAGAGATCAATGTTTAAAATGCCTATGAACAATAAATTTTTATTTTAGATATCAATTTTAAATCAATTAAGTGAATAGTAGAATGCCGTAAAATATATTTTGCTTTGAATGCTGTGTCGCTGAGTTAAGGAGGTTTTAATAACCAAAATGCTAATTACATGACGTCAGGGGGAGGTATCTGCAATCACTTCTTAGTGGTTGTGAATGGGCGTTTCTACTGATATAGGAAAACAAATTTCTAACATCATTTTATTTCAACCATGGGTATAACATTGACGTCATGTGATTAGCATTTTGGATATTAAAACTTCCTTAACTCAGCGGCACAGCATTCAAAGCAAAATATATTTTACCATTATACTATTCACTTGATTTAGAATTGATATAAAAAATAAAAATGTATTGTTCATAGGCACTTTAAAGAATTTTCATCAATGACCCATGAGCATACGCTAAGTTGCACACACTATTATTTTTGGTTTCATAATTTTAAAGAGGTGGCTCGAGTTGTTTCCTTCTTTTCAAAAATAACACGAATAAAGATAATGAGTATCCTTGAATGTCGATTAATGTTTTTAGCCTTAACTCTTTACCGTCCGAGCCTGTAAATAGGAGACGCATTAGTCCGTTACTAGAAAATTTATTGCATCACGTCTAGACATGCTGGAAAGACGATGTTGCGATATTATGCGAAGGGATGTATGGCTTCAAAGTCAGAGCTATAACAGGGATCGCTCGACTCTTTCACTATGGAGAAAAGCTCATTTGTATTGGCGATTGTTTCGTTTCTTCGATTTTCACGAATTTTAAGGAGCTAAAAATCGGCTCAAAATACCCTTCCCATTCGCACTTGAAATCAAAAGCAAACATAAAATCAGCACTCAGTCGTTACAGTACCTTCTTTAATCTTTCCAACCACCAGTTTTTTTTGGCACAAAACACACCAAGCGACTGTGAACCGCGCTATTCTTGTCACTGCATTTCTCTCCACCACGCTCTCCTGTACCCACCTCCAATTGCATGATGGGTAATGGACAAAAATTCCACAAGGGGTCCCCCCGTCTGGGACTCCGGTAGGTTTTTTTTATAAGTCTTTTACCCCTACAACCAAGAGCGGTGATTTGGACTCAAGCCGTTGCTTTAAAGTGACAAAAACACATCCCGAATAGGTTGAGCAGGGGTAAAAGACTGCCAACTGCAGGATTTCAAGGATTTCATTGAAGAATTTTTTCCTGTGTCTGAAAGCACAAACACAACGGAAAACCCCTGTGAAATCCCCTCACAAGGCCTACTAAAAGCAAACCAAGTAATTTTCAGCCGTCCTCAGACTTTTAATGATGTCCTCAAGCTCTCTGACAGTGGCATTTTTCTCCAAAATTAGAGCACATTTCATTGGAAACCCTACAGAAGTTGCAATACCTACCGTCGACCAGTTCGTAGAATTCACCCGAATGGCATTGTGGAGAAAGTTTGAGCCCTCGGCTTAAAAAGTCAGCAGTATTTAACTACCCCGGGCTAGCCAAACTTGAACTGAGGGGGGAGGGTTGAGTTAGCACTCAGGATTTCACCAATTGAGCTCACACACGATCGGACGACAAAGAGTTAAACACCGCTCCATTAGTTAAAGGAAATATTTGTTGTTATAATATAGATACGATAATACGCGCGCTCTGATTGGCTAAAAGGCCATGTTTTATCAGAGTATATAACATGGTTTGCCGTGTTTTATTTTTTTCAACTGGCGGTTTCCTTTCATCGCGCGTGTAAATCTATATTATATAACAGATAAAGAAGAAGCCTTAAATCCATGTTTTATACTATCATAAAACACTCTGGTCATTTGAGAACACTCGAGAAATGTTGAAAGCACGCGCCCTCGTCTTGTGCTTTAACATTTCTCTCATGTTCTCAAATGCCCATCGTGTTTTATGATAGTATAAAACATGGCTAAGGCTTCTTTATTTGTCAATTTAATATTTATGGGGAGCTGGGGTTGCGCAGTGGTTAAGCGCTTCGCCTCTCACCTGTGAGGCCCAGGTTCGATCCCGGATACGGCGCCATATGTTGTTGAGTTGAGTTTGATGGTATCTCGCCCTTGCTCCGAGGGTTTTTCTCGGGGTTCTCCGGTTTTCCTCCCTCCACCAAATTCGAATTCGATCTGTGAATTAGACGTGTCCCTTGCTTTATAATTGATCAGTCTCTTATGGTTGTTTCAGATCCCGTTAGAAATTCAGTGCTTTTTTGTTTCAGTTTTCACGAAATCCGTCATCGCTAAAGACAAAAATCGCGATTTTTGGACATAAAAAGTATATGTTAGGGACACAATGTTGTTCACATTTAATACCTCAAACTAAAGTAAAAGCTAAAGCTGATTAAAACTTATGCATGATACCAAGGAAGGCAATGGATAGCATCACCATAAGAAGAAAAAGCAGAAGAAGAAGAAGAATGGATTAATCAGTGGCATATCCACGAGGTGACTCTTCATCCACTGATGGGCCTCGATTTAACGTCCTTATTCAAGAAGACGTGAAGGTCTAACCATTTAAGAAATTATTTCACAAAGGCAGCACCTTCTACTCAGATTATTTTAAGACCCTGAGTGTTGGTCCGGCCTTGGTTTGATCCGTCGACCTCCCGCTCAACAGACCGGCGCTTAACCACTGAGCTAACGGGGAGGCGGTTGTAAAATGTGCATTAATCTAGCTGTTTATTCATATAGAATGATATTTTTAATGTTGGTATAGCGAAAGAGAAGTAAACTATCTCATGTCTTTAATTTACTCCGTAGGCATAAAGTGTCATCAGTCAGACTGTTTCTATGACTTTGCGAAAGAGCGAGGGCGAACATGTCAACAGGCGAAGGACGTGTGCAGCTCTCATGGATCAAAACTCATTAAGATCTACAACAACAGAAAGGAACAATTTATCATCAAACCTCTCGATAGCAACCAATTTGCAATTGTGATAGGTATTACGTAATCTTTGATATGACTTTTCCGTGCACTATTTAACGAATCATGTTCAGTCCTTTGTTTTCACCATGATATGACATCAATAATTGTCGATCATTATCAAACTCATTAATAATTCATGAAGGAAATCAAAGGAAACGATTGTGTAATAGGTGATCTGTAAATCTGATACAAATTCATTAGAATACATTTATTATTATTTATTATTTATTTTGTTAAAACAATAACATACTGATAGTCATAAGTATGGCGTCATTTTCCACCGACTAAGGAAACAATGGAATTGTCGGCCATTTCTCGTCCAAATCAAGTGGGTGAAAGTCAGGCTGAAAAAAAATCTCCTTGATACGAATGTTATTTTCCATCACAACCTCCCTTAATGGCGCCCTTTCAAAGTTCATGCAACATATATTGAGGTCATTACAATATGTTGCATTGGTACAATAGTTGTGTTCGTCGTGTTTAGTACCAAAACTATGCCGGGGGGGGGGGGGGGGGGGGGGTTACTCCTGTTTGTGACGTATTATGTATGTGCCGCCCGGGTGGTTCAGGATTTTGACCTGATTTGGGCAGATCAGGGTCAGGATTTGAGTATAATTTGGGTGCAGTCAGGGTCGTGGTTCAGTATTTTTTAGGCAGTTAGGGTTCATTTTTTTTTAGCTACTGTATGTCAAAAAAAAACATTCTGTTGCTGCATTTTGATCGCCTGCCCACATGCAAGCACTGAGGTTCCCATACATCGTGACGCTGCTAATTCGTACTTCAGTACTTATCTTATGCAATCCCGGTACGCGGTATACCGGCCGGGATATATATCCGACCGTGTTTTGAAAACAATTTAAAGAAGGGGCAATCAGGGTAAGTACACTCCCCCCCCCCCCCCGGGAAACTATGATTTTAAAGCTGCAACTTAAAGCTGCATATATATACTAAAAGAAAGCAGTCGATAAGTTTACTAATGGTCCAGCAGTCATCAGTTTGAGAACATTGATACTTGTTAGTTACATGTCTGTCTTGTCTCGAGGGCCCAAATGGAAATCCGTGGAACGAAACGTTATTTTTGTCGTTGTTCTGCGGGGAGGTATTTAGACCACTGGAAAATGTTTGCCCGAATAAAACAACTCAGGTCTGTCATACTTTTTCTATATCCTTAGTTTTGCATCTATAACTCTTACCAGACGTGAATTGTACCGTATGATGGTTGAAGTATCAAGAGAACTTCGTGTATTGGCGCGACGAGCGACTAACAATGAAGCGAAGAATAGTCGCACTAAGCATGCTAATATGGATTTTAAGCGGCAACGAGGACGACAACGTC
This sequence comes from Actinernus sp. WN-2022, assembly GCA_030867875.1. Lineage (NCBI taxonomy): Eukaryota > Metazoa > Cnidaria > Anthozoa > Actiniaria > Actinernidae > Actinernus > Actinernus sp. WN-2022. Next base: position 152,457,396 of record JAOWCC010000577.1, read on the forward strand.
GACGACGACGGCACAAAACAATAGACTTAATTACCAAGAACAATAACTGCACGTGAAAATGCGGGCAGTGACACACATTTTTGCCGTCTTCATTAAAATTACAAAATGTTTTACGTTGAGCAGAGACCGTCAACGTAAAAAATTAAAACGTTCTTATTTTCGTTCGGAACGAAACTTTTTGTACATCCAATTTTTCAAAAATCTGGATATGAAAAGCAACGCAAGACGAATGAAAGAAATAATAAACAAGCGATTTGACGAGAAAGCACTTTTTCACGTTCCGTCGCCGTCGTCGTTGCCGTCCTCGATTCTTAAACTCCCTAATAATAGCGTAGCTCTTGCGCGGGCTGAAGGCGAGCGGTGCACCATACACATAGCGAGCGATACAAAAACTGCTACCTTTTCGCCCCTCCGTTATTCCTCAGCCCGCCCCAAACGAATTTGTGTTGCGATAGCTCGGTCTTGCCATCTCTACCAGATGACGTTTCAATGTAACAAAAAGGAGTTTTGTTTCTAATTTTAACCTCTGTTAGTTCCCTTTTCACTAGCCGTGATCATTTATAACTGGAGCTCCGCTCATTGGCTTGCTCATATATCGGAGAGACAGTCATCAGAAAGTACATGTATTGATGTGAGTTGTTCTTTATCTGTATTTATCCCTAGGTTTGAACGATCTAAATTCTAATACGACCGGCGACTACAGGTGGCCTGATGGAACTAAACCTAGCTACACCAACTATGCATCTTCTCCAAGTTTATCTTCTAGCAAAACCTGCGTAGCGCTAACCCGTAGCACAGTAAAATGGAACGTCGTCAGCCTCGCTGCTAACAAGAGAACGATTTGCGAAAAACGTAAGGTGTTATATGTCAATACCTCTATCATTTAAAGAGTAACTTTTATGTTTTATTTTCTGCTAGAGAAAAGAAAGTATTATTTTTGGTGAAATAAAGACCGGAGAGGGTCTAAATTCTTCTCTCGGAGGAGTAACAGAAAAAAAAAACGCTTTAACTGTTGCCAAATGTTGGTTTAAAAACGTTTTTATTTCACGAACATTGTGACAGTTGAAAAAGAGCTGCTAGACCCACCATCGCTTTGGTGTTACCCACTTAGACCGATCTGGTGATGACGACATCCCTACGTTTTTTCCCGTTCAGTCAGTCGCTCAGTCGAATAAAGAACCGATCAGGCGTGGTATATACACGACTTTCATAAATGTGATTTCCCGTTTCGGTAGTTTATCGGTATGTATAGAAGACATGAACATTACCATGTGAAATAGCGTGTCGACATTAGTGAACTTATGAAAGTTGAGTGATGTAGCTTAAAAAGCAATGAAGTTACCGCCATTTGAACTTAGAGAGATTTGTATGAGAAAAACAACGGAGGCCTTTCTAGCCTCGCTTTTATGTTTCTTTTCAGCATTAGAAATGCTCATAGCTCAACAGCAATTTCCCACGTTGCTGTACAACTCAACACAGTTACTAGTTTTAATGTGATCTTTCATGTGGTAGCATTGGTTTCCCTCTGCAGATTAATCGTCCGAATTATGCAAATTAGGAGGCGGCCATTATGAAAGTCGTGTATAGCTTGTCGGTGAATTGGACTTAAGCTTACGCAACCAGACCGAAAGGTAACTTTGCCATCTTATATAATGGGAAATGGTGAAAGATATATACATTTCTGCATCAAGCAAGAAAGAACATATATGACAGGGTTTCATTTGACGATTTCAGATTTTCATTCTGCTGTCCTATTGTGGGCACAAATAACCCTAAAATCGGTCACGTTGCTATATTTTCAAAGGTTTCTAACTTAGAAGATTGAATGTTTGTGGGAGGATTAAGACCGACCGTTGACATCTTGATAATAATTGTTATATGTTTTTCAATGTTTTCAATTTAATACCTTTAATATCAGTATTTTATATATTTTTGAGTTCCCATCATGTTGAAAACAAAGTAACCGAAAACCCGCGTTCGATTGGTTAAAAGGGAGAAACGTTATAGTATTATATTATTCCTGCCGTTATTGTTAGTTGTATTAAGATATGGGATAACACTCCGGTGTAGCAAGAGCGACGCGGAGTGTCGTTTGTGTGGCGTCAGTTTATTTCTTTCTTTATTTTTATTTCTCGAGTTCTCGTGTATATACCGATCGTGACTGTATTTCGGCCCAACATGTGGCCAAGAGCCCACACAGGAACAAAAAACTGACGCCTAGGATGTCGACTGGTCACCGAACACAGATGAATCGGGCGGGACGGGCGGGCTGCGAAACTGTTTTCTGTTACTTTTCTTGCGCAACGAACTACTCCAAGGCAGGTGTGGCTTATATACACCTTCTTGGCCAATCAGAGGGTGGCTTATACGTTAACAATACCTTGCATGCATAATATATATTATTCAAATGACTTTGAATAGTGTGCGGTTTTCACGTAACGTCATCAACATTCTAAAATCTAAACAATAAGATCTAGAACGCTGTTCGTTTTATATAATTATGATTTAGAGGTCGGTATACTCAGTTTCCTTCGAAAATTTAACGTCGAAACGGTGATTCACTTTTGAGTTACAGGTTTGACCTCAGCGTGTTTCCTAAATGATAAGAAAATCCATATATTTTACGAGTTTAAAATTTTAGATTTGAAAAACTTTTAAAAATGATATCTAAAATCGTTTTAAATATAAAGCTAATCAGATTGATGGAAAAATCAGCTTTATTTCTACTATACTTGCCATCTTGTTTACCAAAGCTGTATACACCAACATGGCGGCCAATACTGGAGACAGTTAATTGCGATGTTTGCCATGTTTCTTTGTATTCTGCAATTAGGGTGTCCCCAGTAACGATCCCAAGCGCCTTTGCAAAACCGAACTCGTCCCATCCCGCTACACGTTTCTAAAGTGGACAATTAAATAACTACATTTTTCAAATATTATTTGCCCAACAGCTTGGTTGTAAAGTACTCTATAGCTCCAAAATTTTGGTCATGCATGTATGTATTCTTGCCTGCTCTATCCACAAGATCTAAAATTATTGTATTTTCAGCCGGAAGGGATTTTTTTGCGTGGATTTCACTATTAAATTTTGAATGGTGGTAATTTTCCCGCCAAAATGTTACGAGAAACTAACACAACGTAGAACCACTTACAAAATAACTTATTCATTCGAATTTTAGGCTTTAAAATAATTGTTCAGCAACTTATATAATGAATCGGTACCCACAATCGTATTTTTTTAGAATTTTCAATTTTTTAGAGGAAATACTTTTAGTCACAGTGAAAAAGAGCATACGTCATTAAACGTCTTTTAAAAATAATATGTGAGTATTTTTCGGGTTTTAACGAGAAAAAATGTAATTATTGTATACTGAATAGCCGCAATATAGTTTTTTATGTTTCTTCAATGAAGAAAGCATGATTCATGATGTCAGACCCATGACATCAGAAAATGTGACGACACAAGAAACTTAAGTTACATACATATACATACTTTTATTATCCACTCCCCCGTGGGGCTTTTCAGAGATAATTACAATTAGATATCTAATTAACTAATGTTATATATCTTTATAAACTATATACAATGATTATGTACGCATAATAAAGGGGCTAATATATATGGAAAATATTAATCAATAAAATTATGTAGTAATTTATGTCTTAGAGAACGCATAAAAATACTAATAGTTCGGCAAAGTTTCAAGGACGGATCTAGTGAGTTCCAGATACTGACAGTTCTGTAGTAGAAGGTTCGCTGACCGCTAGCAGTTTTAAATAGAGGAATATTCAGTTTTGGGAACTCCTGGTATTGCGATTACTGATTTCTTTACGCTTAATATATTGAGAAGAAAGGTAATCAGGGACACAGCCAGTCATGCACTTAAAAGCCATTATGGCACTACGATAATGGAGCTGGCTTGAAACTGGCAGCCAGTGTAGTTCATTTAAAATTGGTGTTACGTGGTCGAACTAATCCGTGCACCACTAACGATGCAGCATGCAAAGTTATGTACAGCCTGTTAGTAGTTTATTGATATTTAATTAGAGTTAGTGGCATTTGCCCACACATTTGTACGGTGGCCCATAAGGGCCATGCCACTTTTTTTTTTTTGCCACTTTTTCCGCGACTTTTTTCGCGACTTTTTTCGCGACTTTTTTCGCGACTTTTTTTTTTGGTCAAATCACTGCGTGCTCACAGTATTCAGTTGTTGCAACTTCAACATGCCTCTTTCTGTTTGTTTACGCTGGTTTATTTCCCCCACAAGACATCGGTAAGTAGTGGGAAGAGAGGCGAATTAGCCGTTTTTTTGAGGCGCTATGCTAATTTTTGAGGCGCTATGCTAATTTTTAGGGCGCTCTCATTAATTCAATGACGTCACGGTTCTATTGTCTTAGGTCATGCATAAATTAATTAGGGCGAATGCATAAATTCAGAATGCTAATTTTTAAGGCGCTCTCATGAATAAAGTGGAATCTCATTAACTCAGAAGATTATCTATTATTTCTGTGAATGAGGTCATCGATCTATTCGGGCATGTTTGGGCAAAGCTTGAGCGGCTATAAAACCAGAACATGTGTCTCTGAGTGAGTACAACCCAAAGTGTAAAACCAGAACCTGTGTCGCCGAGTCAGTACAACCCAAAGTATAAAACCAGAAGACTCTAACTACAAGATGGCAAGGAAACCTATATCAGAAGACACTATTTGCATCGATGAAGTTGAAGTTGTCGAAAGAAACAGAGCATTTCACAGGATATCAAGTACAATACATTTGGTGTATGCTGCACTCTGTGAAAAACCAATCTATGCCGAGAAAGAAAGACAATGTGAAACAAATCACCCAAGCCAAAGACAGCACGATTGCTTGATGTTATCCGAAGAGGAAGCGTGGAATTTGTTCTACAACAATGCAAAAGACGAAGTCAAACCAGAGAGAGTGTGGGAGATTGTGAACGCTGTTTGCTACATGTTGAACATTGAAATTAATCGCTCATGGAACGTTTACCTATCTGAACTTTACAAGTTACCCTGGACCACAGTGTATCTCTTACATCTTCAGTTCAGTAACAACGGATCTTCTATCATTGATCAAGTGCTTGAAGTAGCGAGACGTGAAATACATCCACTGAATGACATTGAACAACACGGCTTTGCCTCAAGATATTCTGTGTCTGTCCCAGAACATTTTTTTAGAAAAGATGAAGAGTTTATGGAGATTGATTGACTTTGTAATTACTTTAACTTTTAAATCAATAAAGTTCACTTGTTTAGTTGAATAGGTTTGGGCAAGTCTTTGTTATGAATAACAATACACTATTGTTTCGGTAATCTGCTCTGTAGTAACCCAACGATACTTTTTTATATCATTCACAACTCACTCGTAACGTAATTCTGAGATCAGATTATTTATAAACCTTTACAGTAAATGCACTGTGACTCATAAGAGCAACTATGCTATTGTTCTTAGGGATTAGCGACAACTGAAGGGCCTATTGTTTTGAGGAAAACACTTGTGATGCAAATTATTCTCTAAAGCTGAACTATAATTACCATACGAATAAAAACAAACCGCGGAGTTGATAACTTTTTTATTTCTCAGTTCTTGGGTTGATACTGATGTACCGTGTTACAAGATTACACTAATTTATGTTTCATTGATTTTTTTCTTGTTGACAAATGCTGCTTACTGATTGCTTATATTAAAACGATGACAAGAGGAAGAATATTTTTAAAGACATTTATTAATAGAAATCGACTTAATAAAACTCATTTCTAAAAGGTACAAATGTATTGTTCATCACAGGAACACTCTGTTCCGGAATAGTTTGTTTTTGGAATTGTTTATTCAACAAGAATTTTCGGTGGTGAATTGCAGCCTCGGTTGCTTCTTGCCATCCATAATCTTCCATGTTCATCAAGTTTTGCTTTGTTTCCAAGATTTTTCGGAAATCAGGATCTTTTCTTAAGCTGTGAATCCATTTCATATCTTCGAACAACACTTCTCTTAGGTCTTTTCTATTGGTAGGAACCAAAGCGTTACTGGCTTTGATTTCAGCAACTTCATGACTATCCCCATCGTGTTCATACTTTTGAACCAACGCTTCCCAATCTTCCTGGTGCCGTTCTTTAGCTTCGTTTCGAATTCTTTCCCAAACATCCTCTTCTCCGTCATAACTATCACTAGTGGAGTCCGTGCTCTCCTGAGAATCAGAGCTTTGATAAGAATCTTCAGTCATTTCATCATCTGAGTTGGAAAGATTAGCAGCCATCGTTTATATCTTTACTCTTCAAGGATCGGGAGTATAATGTCAGACCCTTAAAAGTTTCCAACTTTATAGAAAACAAATTGGCGTGGTCACTAAGTTTAACAAATGTCGATTAGCTAATTTAGCTAAGGTCTCTCAGTTAGACCAATATTATAAGCAGGATTCCTAACCAACATATTTTCCATTATCAACAACTGGATTTACATTCCTCGACAAAAACTTTCTTTTTTGAAGTTTCGCTTCTTGTAAATATGGTTTACGTTCTTGAGTTGATAACCTATGGACTTCTGCCAAGTGGTTGGATAATTTTACAAGATACTTTGATCCACAATTAGGTACAGGGCAGTTTTTTCAAAGTCCGATTTTCCATGTTCACTCGTTGAAAGTTAGTATCAAATAGCACAAATCTACTTGATCGTCCCTTTTATCTCCTTTCATTCCTTTTGTCGCCTCTTGTCCCGTCTTTTTTCGTATTGAAATAAAAAAAAGAGAGATTAAAAAAAGAAAAAGGCGGGACCAGAAGCGACAAAAAGGACGAAAGGGTTTACTGACAAGAGACGTGTCCACATTCGGATATAGTTATCTCCGTTCATCCTTTTCATCCCTTTTGTCGCCTCTTGTCCCGCCTTTTTCTTTTTTTAATCCCTCTTTTTTTATTTCAATACGAAAAAAGACGGGACAAGAGGCGACAAAAGGAATGAAAGGAGATAAAAGGGATGAAAAGGATGAACGGAGATAACTATATCCGAATGTGGACACGTCTCTTGTCAGTAAACCCTTTCGTCCTTTTTGTCGCTTCTGGTCCCGCCTTTTTCTTTTTTTAATCTCTCTTTTTTTTATTTCAATACGAAAAAAGACGGGACAAGAGGCGACAAAAGGAATGAAAGGAGATAAAAGGGACGATCAAGTAGATTTGTGCTATTTGATACTAACTTTCAACGAGTGAACATGGAAAATCGGACTTTGAAAAAACTGCCCTGTACCTAATTGTGGATCAAAGTATCTTGTAAAATTATCCAACCACTTGGCAGAAGTCCATAGGTTATCAACTCAAGAACGTAAACCATATTTACAAGAAGCGAAACTTCAAAAAAGAAAGTTTTTGTCGAGGAATGTAAATCCAGTTGTTGATAATGGAAAATATGTTGGTTAGGAATCCTGCTTATAATATTGGTCTAACTGAGAGACCTTAGCTAAATTAGCTAATCGACATTTGTTAAACTTAGTGACCACGCCAATTTGTTTTCTATAAAGTTGGAAACTTTTAAGGGTCTGACATTATACTCCCGATCCTTGAAGAGTAAAGATATAAACGATGGCTGCTAATCTTTCCAACTCAGATGATGAAATGACTGAAGATTCTTATCAAAGCTCTGATTCTCAGGAGAGCACGGACTCCACTAGTGATAGTTATGACGGAGAAGAAGATGTTTGGGAAAGAATTCGAAACGAAGCTAAAGAACGGCACCAGGAAGATTGGGAAGCGTTGGTTCAAAAGTATGAACACGATGGGGATAGTCATGAAGTTGCTGAAATCAAAGCCAGTAACGCTTTGGTTCCTACCAATAGAAAAGACCTAAGAGAAGTGTTGTTCGAAGATATGAAATGGATTCACAGCTTAAGAAAAGATCCTGATTTCCGAAAAATCTTGGAAACAAAGCAAAACTTGATGAACATGGAAGATTATGGATGGCAAGAAGCAACCGAGGCTGCAATTCACCACCGAAAATTCTTGTTGAATAAACAATTCCAAAAACAAACTATTCCGGAACAGAGTGTTCCTGTGATGAACAATACATTTGTACCTTTTAGAAATGAGTTTTATTAAGTCGATTTCTATTAATAAATGTCTTTAAAAATATTCTTCCTCTTGTCATCGTTTTAATATAAGCAATCAGTAAGCAGCATTTGTCAACAAGAAAAAAATCAATGAAACATAAATTAGTGTAATCTTGTAACACGGTACATCAGTATCAACCCAAGAACTGAGAAATAAAAAAGTTATCAACTCCGCGGTTTGTTTTTATTCGTATGGTAATTATAGTTCAGCTTTAGAGAATAATTTGCATCACAAGTGTTTTCCTCAAAACAATAGGCCCTTCAGTTGTCGCTAATCCCTAAGAACAATAGCAGAGTTGCTCTTATGAGTCACAGTGCATTTACTGTAAAGGTTTATAAATAATCTGATCTCAGAATTACGTTACGAGTGAGTTGTGAATGATATAAAAAAGTATCGTTGGGTTACTACAGAGCAGATTACCGAAACAATAGTGTATTGTTATTCATAACAAAGACTTGCCCAAACCTATTCAACTAAACAAGTGAACTTTATTGATTTAAAAGTTAAAGTAATTACAAAGTCAATCAATCTCCATAAACTCTTCATCTTTTCTAAAAAAATGTTCTGGGACAGACACAGAATATCTTGAGGCAAAGCCGTGTTGTTCAATGTCATTCAGTGGATGTATTTCACGTCTCGCTACTTCAAGCACTTGATCAATGATAGAAGATCCGTTGTTACTGAACTGAAGATGTAAGAGATACACTGTGGTCCAGGGTAACTTGTAAAGTTCAGATAGGTAAACGTTCCATGAGCGATTAATTTCAATGTTCAACATGTAGCAAACAGCGTTCACAATCTCCCACACTCTCTCTGGTTTGACTTCCTCTTTTGCATTGTTGTAGAACAAATTCCACGCTTCCTCTTCGGATAACATCAAGCAATCGTGCTGTCTTTGGCTTGGGTGATTTGTTTCACATTGTCTTTCTTTCTCGGCATAGATTGGTTTTTCACAGAGTGCAGCATACACCAAATGTATTGTACTTGATATCCTGTGAAATGCTCTGTTTCTTTCGACAACTTCAACTTCATCGATGCAAATAGTGTCTTCTGATATAGGTTTCCTTGCCATCTTGTAGTTAGAGTCTTCTGGTTTTATACTTTGGGTTGTACTGACTCGGCGACACAGGTTCTGGTTTTACACTTTGGGTTGTACTCACTCAGAGACACATGTTCTGGTTTTATAGCCGCTCAAGCTTTGCCCAAACATGCCCGAATAGATCGATGACCTCATTCACAGAAATAATAGATAATCTTCTGAGTTAATGAGATTCCACTTTATTCATGAGAGCGCCTTAAAAATTAGCATTCTGAATTTATGCATACGCCCTAATTAATTTATGCATGACCTAAGACAATAGAACCGTGACGTCATTGAATTAATGAGAGCGCCCTAAAAATTAGCATAGCGCCTCAAAAATTAGCATAGCGCCTCAAAAAAACGGCTAATTCGCCTCTCTTCCCACTACTTACCGATGTCTTGTGGGGGAAATAAACCAGCGTAAACAAACAGAAAGAGGCATGTTGAAGTTGCAACAACTGAATACTGTGAGCACGCAGTGATTTGACCAAAATAAAAAGTCGCGAAAAAAGTCGCGAAAAAAGTCGCGAAAAAAGTCGCGAAAAAAGTCGCGAAAAAAGTCGCGAAAAAAGTGGCAAAAAAAAAAAAGTGGCATGGCCCTTATGGGCCACCGTACATTTGAGCAATAAAATAATTTGCTAAAAACTAAAGCATTAATGGCTGTTAGAAACGTTTTTCTGTCGAATGCATGTTTAGCACGATTTATTTGTCCCAGACGAGACATGCACGAAGATACGGTTTTAATTATGTGTTCATCATATGATAGGTGAGGGTCAAGTATAACGCCCAGGTGTTGGGCCACTTGGTCCGGCACACTAGGTCCTTTCCTAGCAGTAGTAAACTGAAGTATTGTAGTTTAGTCACCATCTGTCTGCTACCAAATTAAACACGATAAGCTTTGTCTTGTCTGGGCAGGAAATTGTTGAAACACCAGTTACGTATATTAAGTAGGTCCTGATTCATGTCAGTAATAGTAGTAGCTTGTTTTGTAAGTGGAAGGAAACGGTGGAGCTTTGTATCATCTAAGAACTGCATTTCTGTGGTACTGAAGGAAGATCGTTAACATATATACTGAAGAGAAGCGAACCTAGGACGCTTCCCTTGGGCACACCGCTGACCACAGGAAGGGGCTCAGACACTGCTGAGTGTATCCGTACCACTTGTTGTCTGTCAGAGAGGTAACTGCGGAAACACTGGAGGCTAGAGCGAGAGGCGCAATTTCGATATGAGTATCTCGTGATTGATGCTATCGAAGGCCTTGCTCATATCTAGAAGCACGACAGCTGTTAATTTCTTTTGATCAATGGCGTTAAGGATCGCGTCAGTTGTTTGGATCACAGATGTCTCGGTCGAATGCCATTTCTTATTTCCGCTTTGGTTCTTTGTTATCCTTCCCTTTGCGAGTAGATACGACGTGAATTGGTTATGGCCGACCCTTTCACAATAGAACCGGTAGTAACGAGTTTAGTGGTTTAGTGGTTTAGTGGTTTCGTAAAAGCAATGAGTTACATAAAAAAAAAAATTAAAACAAATCGGCTCAGTACCTAAAAAAGAAATGATTTTTATTTACTTGCTAGGGCTCGCGCGTTTGATTTTCTGATACGCCTCAAGTCGTGCGCGCACATTTTCCATGAAGGAATCTCTGTAACCTAAAACTGTAACTTTGCTGTACAGTTACTATTCATTAGAGCCATTTATACGAGAGGAAGATAATCTGCGGCTTACCTATTAAGCCGTTAACTGACCCCTTACACGACCCTGTCCGTTCCCATCACACATAAGACGAAATTTACGCGTGCGCAGTACGGATTTTAACTGAGGTAAGCCGCAAACTGTTTTTTCAGATCGTTTATATGAGCAACTTCTCGACTACCGTAAGTCGCAGCGTTAAGACTACCTTGGATAAGCCACTTAAGTTAGTCGTGAACAGCAGTTTTTGACGGCCCATTAAAACGAACGTTCGCGGCTTAGGTACGTCACGGCTAACTTCCTCTCGAATAAATAGTTATGCAGTTTGAATAGAGACATACGTACATAAATAACTATTTGTTGTTTTGCAGCTCTTGTCAAAGGAAGGACTTGCAATGAGCTGTTAAAGTACGGCATCACGACAAATGGCGAGTACATAATAAATCCAGGTTCTGGTCCAGACATTCCAGTTTATTGTGATCAGGAAAACGACGGGGGTGGTTGGGAAGTGATACAAAGAAGAGTCGACAGCAGCCTAGACTTTTACCGAACGTGGGACGAATACGCCAACGGATTTGGTTCCTCAACGAATAATTTTTGGATTGGGAATAATAACCTTTATAGATTGACGCTTAAAACTAGGACACTTCTCGTCAAGATGGTCACCAATACTGGCTACACTGTTTACGCGTATTACGAGAAGTTCAGAGTTTTGCAGTCGGCACTGAAATTCAAGCTCTTTGTGAGTGGATATTCTGGTAAGTGGTAGATAAGATATGAGCGGACGATCTTTATGTAGATATTCAAAATTGGGTGCCACTTTTCTCACCAATATTACGCAACGAAGTCCAGCCTTCGAGGAGCTAATAAAAATACGAGAGACTCGTAAATGAAAATGCTTTGGCTTGTTTGTGTGGTGATCGGGCTCACTAGGTAAGGCGATTTCAGCGAGTTTCGATCCCTATGAATTCTCTTGTGTATGAATCTGGAATCTGTGATATCTGATGAATCCACCGCACGATAAAGAAACACTTAGACTTCCGGATCGGATTCTTCCAGAGCCCTATTTTATTTCGTCGAGCATGCGCAGTAAGAAATAAATGGGGTCTGGGTACGAGATTGTTGCCTCGCGGAGCGATTTCCAAAAAAAGGGAGGAATAGGAGGCTAGCTCTGCTAGCAGGGAAAATTAGCTGTGACGCAGTCTCCCAAACCTATATACCTGTCAACTAATAGGTCTGTTGCAATTGTTGGTAATGGAACCATCTCTGACTGAGAGAGGAACTATTATCAACATTAAACTGTTTCCTACTTAAACCATACATCCTTTTGTTTAACGAGATTTTTAGTTTTAACAGTTTCACCTGCTACGAGCTACAAATATAGAATGGCTGAAGCATCTCTCGCTTTCTCGAATAAAAGGAAAAATTCGATGAAAAGCATACTGATTTCGTAGTACACACGGTTTGTTTTAAATCTTTTTTTTTTCTTTATAGGAACGGCTGGAGACTCATTGACATACCATAATAACATGAAGTTCTCTACGTATGATAACGGTAATGATAATGCCGGGGGAAACTGCGCTTCGAGGTAGGTAACTGTAGGCATTCTTGCAACCAAACCTTTTAGTGCCAAAGTTGCAAGGGAGGGTACTAATCCCATTGTATTACTGTTTTCAAAACTAAATTTTCGCACGCACTCATTCGTAAAAAAATGCGATCGCGAGCAATAAAGAAACTTCGTCACCTGGAAATTGTCTTACGGTGTGACGTCATTTTCGGGTTTGCACAGGCTAATGAAAACATGATCAGCCAATCAGAATGCGCGTACTATCTAAATTATTTTTAAAATTGCAATATTGTTCGTTTTCCGGGTATGTGTTACTTTAATTAATATATCATTATTGAGTTTACTACTACTGTCACATACTATTTCTATTACTATACTATATCTGAATCTGCATACTTGTTTCTAACACTTGTACAGTGCAAAATTCTTAAACTGTACCAATTGATGATTTATATATCAGTTCATCAAACCCTAATAGAAAGAAAATGATTGTATAGGTACAGGGCTGCATGGTGGTACAACGCCTGTCATCATTCAAACCTCAATGGTCGATACAACGATAACGCTTATGATGCATCATACGTCTACTGGAAGACGCTGAACGCTCCTATCAAATACGTTGAAATGAAGATTAAAACATTTTCAGGTACCCTTATACATCTATCATTTTAAAGGGTCGAAAAACAGCTATGTAAACCGCCACATGACAAACATAAACTAATCAGATAAGTTACTCAGAACTATATAGTATGCTTTCCAGGTATATGCTGGAGAAAATGTTGATGAAAGATGGTAAAGATTCGAGTGGATCAAAATAATACCGTTTTCAAGAGAAGTTTAGAGCAAATTGAAATCGGTTCACAATAACCCGAAATCAAGTTTTATAATTTCCTTTTCTCGGTAGCACTTTAATATTTGCCGTTCTCTATGGGAAATGCTTGACAAACACATCAGGATATTCACATAGTATTGCTGTTCTATCCCAGATTGTCGGTTATGTTTATAGTTTTGTTTTAAAGAAACTTGAAGGTTCAATACGATTGACATACATTTGATTTATTATTATTATTATTATTATTATTATACATTTGTAGCCGCGTTAAAGATCCTGTGTCCGAACCCATGGTGCTTTGCGCCAATGTTTTGATTAGTTTGTTTATCAACAGCCGCATAAAGTAAATGCTAGCTTTGAGTCGAACTAAAATACTCTCGATTGCTTATTAAAAGAAGCACACATACACTTTGGGTAACGAATTTCATAATTTCTACCGGATTAAAATCCCAATCGACCCCATGAATTTTCCTTCGAATATGATTTGAACAGTACTCGGCAGGAAACCAGTTATACTGTGATGCCTTTAGATTCGAATTCGGTTTACGAGTGCGACTTTTTCAACTCTACAAGCAAACAAATAGCGATACTTACTGCCCACGTCATCATTGTCATTAATGTGCCAACTGAACCAGAGAGCCATAAGTTCCCAACACAAAGCAGCCTTTTGAAATCATGGTTGGTGCATTAGCATAACATCAACAGGAAGTATCGCTATACCCTCAGGTACATTAAGGCCTGGGTCTCAAGATGGCCATCCCAAATCAAGAAGGGGTAGTCTATCTCTTACTCTTTGTAATATTTGTCCATACAATTTTGAAAAATATGATGTTTGTCACGACCTTATCAATTACACATGAACGTTTCCATGGAAACATGCAATGTGACCTTTGAACCCTAATGAAAAGCATTTATTTTATAGCCTCCTGCATCATGGTAAAGTATTTTCATATGCCGGGGATTTTTAAGAGTGTGAATCAGAGATAGTCCATAGTTTATAAATCCAACGAGGACAATTGAAAATATTATGGGGAAGACTCATTTACGCTAACATGAAATTTGATACCCCAAATTTATGACCGTTTAATAATATGTTTCTATATTGTCCTCGTTGGATATATAAACTATGGACTATCTCTGATTCATATGCATAAATATCCCCGGCATATGAAAACACTTTTCCATAATGCAGGAGGCTTTTGAATATATATTTTTAAATTAGAGTTCAAAGGTCACATTCCAAGTTTCCATGGAAACTGTCATGTGTAATTGTTAAGGTCATAACAACATCATGTTTGTTTTAAGTTTTAAGCAAAACGATTACAACGAGAAAGAGATAGACTACCCCCTCTCGATTTGCCGGCGGCCATTTTGAGACCCAGGCCTTAATACACCTGAGCCCTTGGTAGCTTGTTTTTATGTCTCCAGCCTGATTGTTTAGCTGTAATTGAAGATCTCTACTTTCCGTGCGAATGATATATTTTAAAGTGCCTATGAACAATATGTTTTTATTTTAGATATCAATTCTAAATCAAGTGAATAGTAGAATGGTAAAATATATTGTGCTTTGAATGCTGTGCCGCTGAGTTAAGTACTGTTTAAAACACTCACAGCAGTGTTTTATCAAGTTTAAAAATTCGAGGGCGAAGGCCGAGAATTTTTAGACTTGATAAAACACGTGCTGTGAGTGTTTTAAACGGCTTCAAAAACGCTTTAAGAATGCAATGAAAGAAAGACGCACATCTCAAGGGAATGGTTACTTAATGAACCATTGAGCCTTTGTATTCACAACGCCATGCAAAATATTCGAGTAATCACCGCCTGCAATTACGAACATCTCAAGGGAATGACATGAAGAAATTACCATACTATGTTGTTTGAAACGGCGTTTCGCAATGCAAGAAGAACCTGCATTTGAAGGATTTGGTGTCGTGGTTTACCTCTATAAAGTCCAAGACTTGGAAGGCGATGTGACTGATATGACGGCAGACTCTAAATTTTTTACTCCGGCACAAAATATGTAAGTTTAATGCACGTTTATATTATTTTACGGCTTTGTGTTTGGTTTAATAATTGGAACTAAACAGTGGCTCGGTAAACAAGTAATGGTAGTTGGATAACTTCATTTTAAAAATACTATCTGTGTATCTCGGTAGTCTGCTGATATTAGTAAACTTAGTGCAAAATTTATTATCTAGGTACCTGATGTTCCGTGTACTTTTTGCTATCTTTGGGTCTTTATCAGTGAATTCTTAATTAGGATGAAACTTTATATAAAATGTCATGTTCATTATTATTCTTTAAATAAAACGTTCATCCTAATTAGCAATTCAATGAGAAAGCTGAAACATCAATAGAAATTAAGTCCATTGTCTCAATCATTAACCCCGTTTCCCTCTGGAACAGAATTCAAATCCCTCCGCGTGCCTTTTAGAATGATGAGATTTTATCAGGTATAAAGGAGCATGCACGTGACTGATTTGCTTCATCTGGTTGGACAAAATGCTCATTAATTATTCATGAGTTTTTGAAGGAGGTTTTAATATCCAAAATGCTAATTACACGTTAGGGGAGCTATCCGGCTGCAATCACTTCTAGCTTAGTGGTTGTGAATGGGCGTTTCTATTGATATAGGAAAACAAATTTCTAACATCATTTTATTTAAACCATGGGTATAACACTGATAATTTGACAAATTTGTTTAATTGTAACAAAAAAAAATGTATAATAATTGTGCCTCCCCTGACGTCATGTAATTAGCATTTTGGATATTAAAACCTCCTTAACTCAGCGGCACAGCATTCAAAGCAAGATATATTGTACCATTCTACTATTCACTTGATGTAGAATTGATATCTAAAATAAAAATAATAAGCTTCATAGGCACTTTAAGTGCAAATGTCGTACTCGCACTCGAGACACACTCACAGCGAAGAAACAGTTGAACTCAGCAGATTGGAGTTTGATCCCGCGGTCGTAGTTTTGGTAGCAGGAATTTCTGGACGTACTGGAGGAGGAAAAAAACGGTTAAGGGCATTACTTTCTCTGCTAATAAAAATGCAAATCTGAAGTTTCGTGCACACCTCAGTGGAGCTGAGCCGTGCGACGTCAGTTATAATTACGAATGATCTTGATTCCAGAAGTGGTTGCTTTGTCTTTCCAACGAAGCCCGCCGGTCCTTAGTGAAGCAAATCCCCGGGTAACTCACGTAGTAGTCCTTTTGAGCCGCAAGCTAAGTGTTGTCTTGTAGACCTAGAGAAAGCAAAATGTGGACTGCTGAAGGATTATTTGTCGAGTCGCTTCGCCTCGCTGTCTGTTCTTTCTTCGGCATTCCTCTACTCCCCACTCTAGACAAAAGTCTCGACTAAAGTTGCATTTTAAAAGGTATATATACAAACATATATATCTAGAAATAATTACACGATGGCCCAAACTAGAGATGGATTTCGAAAGATTCGCTGATTTTCGTAGCCTACGAAAATCATTTGCACGCGCAAAGCACCATGGGCTTTAATGTAAAGCAAATGTAGCAAAAGGAGAAATTACAATACTCATACTAACCTAATAAAGCATTTAAACTCCGTTTTTGGCTGTTTTCGAATTCGAATGTCTGGTGTGTATAGCTTTCTCTCTCAGTATAACTAAAAGTCGTTTCGCTCCCGATCTCGATCTCAACGTTTTTCTCAACCTCTCTGAGTCTTGTCGTAACGGTTACTTAAATGGGCAGCTATTACAGATTCCTCAAACCTCGTTATTTTAGTATAATAGTTTTATACTATTATACTATTATAGTAGTATTAATATAGTAAGAAGCATTCTTAGTAACACACTTCCGGAATTGAGTTCACTCTCCACTGAGCTCATGTTCTCCTGATTTATGGTAGGTCTTATAATAAATGAGTTAAAAGGAAAACGTAGTGTTCTATTAATACTTCAGTTTTACGAAAGCAAAACATTTATTTATTTTGACGTCATTATAAAAAAACTCTGAAATGATGAAAATATTATTTATATGAAAAGCCTGGATAAAATTTAAAGAGGCTGGAGGAAGTCTTATGAGTGCATGCACGGGGAATGGTAACAACACCTACAAGCGCGAGACTTACTCCATCGCCGATAATTCGAGACATTGTCAGGTCCTATGTGTGGTACATTAGGGCACTATATTTCAGGATACATAAAGTACCAACTCGTAATTGACTTTCCCAAAGGACAAATTAGTTGAGTAACTGCTGGCCGTTTAAGCAAACACACTCTGTCTGCAGTTTCTAGAAGATAGAATAAGTTTTCCAAAGCTGCCATTTTTGTTGGGTTTGGTCGCTTGTGGCCAGAGTTATGGCAGTCTCAAGACGTGCAATATTACGGGCTTTAGAGGGGAAACATGGAGTCTGAGGTTTCTGATCGGAAAGCTGAACTTTCTAGAAGGAAAAGGAAAAACTCAAAAATGGACTAAGGGACACCAAACCTGAAGAATACGGTTGGTTATATTTCTGTATTGAACGCTTCGGTTTGCCATGTATTTCTAAGGTTGTAGATTTGTGGCAAATTCATATTTAGAACTCCCATCTATGTTTTAGCGGTAGTTCTCTAATGTTCTCTGTAAAAAGTTAGGCTTTTCAATGCTAATTGCCAAAGATCGAAAAAAAGAAACCTCGAAATATACAAGTTAGCTTGGAGAGTATCAAAACCGAATTGCTATTATATGTAGGAATTACGTCCCGGCGGGCCATTTTTAAGATTGTACCATATTTCGTGAGAAATAAGGAAAATGTGAACAGAGCTCACATATGTATTGCGCAATACCATGTCTCGAATTCCTGGCGATGAGTTATTTTTGTGACGACATATTTTGAACTTGTGTTGTTCGGTTGAAGTTCGAAAAGCCCGGTAAAATGTATTCCTTTTTTATCAACAAAATATAAATAACTTAAATAAGGCTCAAAAGAGATTTTTTTTCCAAAAAGAACTGCACAAATTCTGACTTACCATACTCTCAAATTGAAATAATTAAACCTACATATAATTTAATTATGCGGCTTCACAAATTTTGATTATCTATTTTTAATTACATAAAATGAGTGGAGTTGTTTCTCTTCGACAATTGGCGCAATTCCTTCTTCAGGGCCTCGAAACTATTCATGATATTTTTCTTTGAAACCTATTTAGCAGAGAGAACAGATCAATTCAATATCCTCTCAAGTGGAGCAGAGATGCTAGGATATAAAGGGATGTCTCTACAAGTAACAGGATTCCGATATAGCTTGACCTTCGCTACAGCCTTCAAGAGATGGCAGCTTACTTTCACGCCATCTTTACGAGAATGGGTACATTGCACTGTCACATGGAGCCAGGCAAATGGACTAAGATACTTTGAAAATGGACGACTTGCCGCATCAAACTCGAGCTATGGACACGTGAGAAGCTATAATGTAAACAACAAGATGATAATTAGTTCGAGGAATTCCCCATATGGATATTATATGCAAATGTTTGAGCTTGGAATATGGAATCGTGAACTGCGACAAGAAGCAATCAACGACGTTTATCATATTGGTAGGAAATATCATTTTCGTAAATACGAATTATAAATAATAACAATAGGCATTTTGCAGGAAACAGTCACATGTTGATAAATGTCACTTCAATAAGCAATGAGTCGCACTCGTGATTCCAAGGGAAAACCGGGCTTTACTGGGTGGCAAACAAACTTCAAAACCGGCGCTGTTTTAGAAAGATCAGCAATCGATTGGAGGTAGAAATAGTATTTACAAACAGTTTTTGCTAATAACACTACCGATCTCGTACAAATACCGTTGGATAAATGAAGTCAGATTATTTTGCCACCCAGTACAACCACGTGATTGCATTCCTGCAAAAGGCCCATTGTTATTATACTAATCAGAGCTCTCAAATTGTACCACCTGCAGTACTTTCGTTGAAACCCACTTAGCAGTACTGCTGTCCACACTGTAAACTCCTCTTGGACAATCTGGGGCGGATCCAGGGGGATTCGGGGGGTTACATCGACTCCACCTTTTCTCTCGCTCGCCTACAAAAGACAACAAAGAAACTACCAAATATTTTGGCGCTCGCGTATATCGAACCCCCTTCGTTTGTTTCTTATGCCTAGATTGTGTAAACTAATCTCATATTTTGTTACACTAGCGAATACCAACTACATGGATATTGTGTTAAAATAAAATAAAAACAAATTCTGACATTTTAAAAATACAATCTGAGTTTATCTAATTGTGTTTTGTAAAGCATGGTTTAGAATTCGCAGCCGCCGTCTCTAAAGTGTTTAGTCAAACAGAGAGGAAACTACCTCGAACAGGTCGTCTAGTTAAGGGCCCATTGACATATTTAAATCGGCCGTTGCTAGAGAAAGTTTGAAGCCTCGTAAAACCCGAAAAATTAAAGAGTGGGCAATAATTATTGTCAAGGTGACTCCTAGGGTAAAGTCTTGTAGTCTAATGACGTCATCAAGTGACGTCATGATGACGTCATGATGACGTCATGATGACGTCATAAACATCAGAAACTCTCCAAGGATTTTTAATCTACTAGTAATTTATGAATATTTTCCGAACCTACGAATTAAGGCGCATAAAACCGAGCATGCGTTTGCCATTAAGACAAAAAATGAAGATTGTGGTCAACAACATTTTAACTGGAAAAAGTTTGGTGTTTAGTGAAAGCGCGCAAAATGTTTAGGATTTTTAGAAACAGGAAGTGAAAAATTTAACGCATGCGCAAAAGTTCCTGTTTTGTGGTCGTGAAATAGTCGCAGAACTGTTGTTGCAGTAAAGTCTACGATAATTGGTCGAACAGGATGTGCATTTTCTCCTATTTCCTCCGACAGTAGCCAGTGTTGGGGCTTGGCTGAATACTCCAGTCTGAATACTCCAGTCTGCAATGAGCTAGTATGGCAAGCCAATTGTAGCAATATTCAATAAGTGGCATTCAATGTTCAATACATATTATTCAATGTTCAATAAATGTCATTCAATGTTCAATACATGTCATTCAATGTTCAATACATGTCATTCAATGTTCAATACATGTCATTCAATGTTCAATACATGTCATTCAATGTGCAATACATGTCATTCAATGTTCAATAAATACCATTCAATGTTCAATACATGTCATTCAATGTTCAATCAATTTCATTCAAGAGGCGTCCCTACAAGGACGGGATTCGCCACTCCCTCTGAGCCCCTAACCGCTGGCCACTATACTTGCAGATGCAGAACTTGTGCTCGTTCGAGAAGCAAAATCCAAAATGGCGGAAAGGAACACCTTCTCTGAACTCCAAAAATGCCTGGAACAGGCTTCTCAGCTCTGTTCACGAATGACAACTACCTCTACGACTACTGCTATATCCTCAGTTGCTGCAGCGACAAGTAATGCAAGAAGTATGATCAGTTCTTCGACTTCAAGCGGCCTTTATAAAAGGTTAAACCAGAGAGAGAGGCTACGATCAATACCCGGGGAAAAAAAAGGAACGGAGTCGAGCAAGAAACGGGAACAGGAACTCCGAGCATTTGAGTTTGCGTTAGTTGCATGTGAAGAGGACACTGAAGACGAATTCCCCATGGTCATCAGTGATGAGACGGTCCTTTTGAGGGGATTCATTCAGTTAAGAGCAAGTGCTACAGAAAACGATGTAAGGCGTGAAATATCCCAAGCCATGAACACCAAATACCCACTGGTCACTGCTTCTGACATCGAGTTCTTAAAGGCTAACCGAAAAAAACTGATGAAACCGGTAAATTCAAGCGAATACAATTTCAAGCAAATCAAGTTATTAGCAGGCCAAGGATCCATCTATGTAAAACTGAAAGATGGTTTTGAATGTTTGTTATGTCCTGACACTGAGTCACAAGATAACAAATCTTCAAGTGAAGAGGAGCATGAGGGAGGTGGTCTGAAAAGACGGAAGGTAGAAACATGCACAAAAACTGACTCTGCTTTACCGGTATCTGGTGTTGCCAGTTATTCTACTCGATCCACTGTAACCCCCTGTATACCTGGTCCCACACCATCTGTTGCCCCTGTGGTAAATCTTACTGGTAATGATGAAACTGAGCAGGAGAAAGAGCAATTATTCACAGATGTGATTAGAGAAATTATCTCATATTGCCAGAGCAATAACATTGAAAACCCAGTGGAAATCTTGAGAGTTGCTCAGGAGAAAATAGTCACAGGGAGACCGTTAGAACAGTCACACCCTTTGTTCTACAATGATGCCCAAACAAACTTCATCTTGGTTAACAGACAAAACGTTTTTGCTAGTGCAAAAGAAGAGCTTGAGCTGGTAGCAGATGAGAACCTTAGACAAACTCTGGAAGTTTCCTTTTATGGAGAAATTGCTAAGGATTCAGGGGGTCCAAGAAAGGAATTTTTCCGTTTAGTCCTAAGAGAAATAAATGCGAACTATTTTGAGGGTGGCTTGAAAGATCACCTGGAGGAGGATTATTGCATTGTTGGGGTGATTATGGCTTTGAGCATCCTTCAGAATGGAACATTCCCACGGTTCATTCCAGAAGATATATTAGAGCAGCTGTTCAATATAACAGAGCCATCTCCATGTGTTTTGAAGCTGCAGGAAGGCTTTGATAAACTTGGACTGATTAAAATTGGCTCAAGTCTCCCCACCTTCCTCCACCTTCTGCGTCCATCACCTGCAAGTGTTCTAACAAGAAAAGCCCTTGTTAGTCTTCTCTCCCCACAATATTCAGAAGAAGGATCCAATGCTTGTATCTTTCAGCAGACAGTTTATGCTTGCTTCATGAAATATATCCGAGAAGCTGGAGCAGGACAACGGTTGGAAGGGAGGATCTGCCTTGAAAGCATCTTGGAGTTTGTTACATGCTGCAGCGAGGAACCAGTGTTTGGATTTGACCCACATCCAGAAATCCATTTTAGAGGAGCAGACAGCTCAGTGAAATGGTCATTTTTACCTACATCCCAAACCTGTCCAAATATCCTGTACCTCCCTGTGGCAGGTGTTACAGTTGAGCAGCCTCCGGAGGAGGGTTTGTTTGAAGTATATGACCATGCATTTGGTTCTAAATATTTTGGAAAAGGTTGATCTTTCAAGACACTTAGGGATTGACTGTGGTGAATATTTTATGACGAACATGTTGAACTATTGATGATATGCTTTCATCATTGTGTTTCAGTTATGTTGAGACAGTTCGATATTAACTGTTTTCATTTGATAAATAGGAGCAGGATGTTTATGACCGTGCATTAGTTCTTTGAATTGTAAAGTGCATACCACCCCTAGAATAAGATCCGGTGAATTATAGCTAATTGAAAAAGATTAAAATTGATGTTGATTGGGTGTATTTCATTTTAGGGCAAAGTTTTATGCTAATTAGGTTTTGATGACATAGAAAGTGACATTGTTATAAGTCAAGTTTCTTTATCTCCCCAACAAAACTCCACTTTCCAAACACATCAATGAGCATGTGAATTGTACGTATTTCATTTAAAAAGTTTCTAGATCATTCAAACTAGCCAGCTAATATTTTTGAAAACAGTTTCTTCCTCAAAATAATTATGTAATCTAATATCAAAACAGAATCAACAGCATTCTTGTTTATTCAAGCTCGAAATTGTTCTCATCTCAGGGGCGATATGCACTTTTTTAAAACATGTTCTTTTGTTGGAGAACACATTTTATATTTGCATGTATAATGTTAGAAATGCATGTATTGTTGTTTCAACTTTGTATTGTGGCAAATTTTGAAAACCGTTTTATATCAGTTCAGTTTGCCCAAATAAGGTTTGATTTTAGGTCTGAGCTTTGTTGATATAATAATTGAAAATAAAGCAAATGTTAAGGAATTTTCTAGGAGCACTGAAATTTACAATATTTTAAACTCCTTCTGAAAAGAAACCTAATTGGGTGGTTCTAGAGTTCTGTAACCAAAAAGTTGGTAAAATAATATACTGTAAAATTCCGAAAATAAGCCCCACGTGTATAAGTCCCCCCAAATATAGGCCCCCAATTTTGAAACTTAAAAAGCCCTCCAATAATAAGCTCCCCAAATATAGGCCCCCAAAGGCTAATTTTAAAATTTGCTTATATAAAAATTCAATACTGACACAAAAAGGCCTCCAATAAAAATCCCTCCCGTATATAAGCCTCTTCCAAATATAAGGCCCCCAAAGGTATTTTGAAAAATCTAGGCCCCAAGCTAACTTTCGGAATTTTACGGTGGCTCCTGTACATTTTCTCTGTATTTTTTACAACTTCCAATTAATCAAATAAGTCTTCAGCAAACACCATTGCTCAGCTTACACATTGTACACGGTAAAGACGTTTTAAATGCAACAAATACTTATTACAGTCAAACCCCTCGTAAGCGGACACCCTTGGGACCACCTCAAAGTGTCCGCTTACAAGGGGTGTCCGCTTACGAGGGGTGTCCGTTAGGAGGGGTTTGACTGTAGTACTCTTCAAGGTCCCGCTTAGACTGATTACATTTTAAACCTTGGATTATTTTAGTGAGAGATTTGGGGCAGATCCAGGAATTTTACAAGGGGGTGCACAGTTACTAAAGGTTTTACTAGACATTTGAGGTGACTGTCTGTTACCAAGGATATGTGAGAAATTTATACAAAATGTCTACCACCCCTGGATGTTATTTGCCTAATGTAACACTTGGATATTGAACTGTAAACCTCTGAAATCTTGGTATGCTGAGATAGTGAATCATGAACATTAATATTTTTAAGATAAAAATAATGACAGGGGCACTCTCAACAATCCCAAATGTTAATGTCAATTCAGGGTCCTACTGTGCATATACAATGTATCACCTACTGCAGTCATTGTTTTCATCAAACCCCACACTGCCAATATTATGGTTTTGCATTGCTGAGATAATGCCAGAATTCAAGTGTGATCCAGGTCAGCAATTTTTTGCTCAACAAGTCCCAAAACATCTTGGTAAATATCAACGCCCATCTGGTCTGAAGTTCGCATGGGATCAATACTCTCATAAACCTCTCTTGCTATGTCGTCCCCCTTGTTTATTGAAACTGGATCCACAACAACATTATTGTTGCTGTCCTCAAAAGGTGAAGGACCATCAGGATCCTCCCCATAAAATTCAATGTTGTCGGGATCTTCATCCAAATGACGTTGTGCTAAGGGGTTATCCTGATGCATCATGCCATTAAGCCACATCTGATAAGGAGACCAGTTGCTTGCAGTCCGTATCTTGTGATGGTTGAATGCTTCAGTAAATTCATGAAGGGCATTATTGATTCTAGGCATGAATACCAAGTGAAGGAAAAACACGTGATTGGGGTTGTCTAGGTTAAGGAGCCCAGACTGTTCCATGCCATAAAAAATGTAGTAATACATGTGTATCACACAGCGAAACACATCCCGCCAGAGGCGCTCAATCCTCTGATTTCTGGTTGAAGGACCAGCTATGAAGCTTCCTCTGTTCGGCCCACGTACCTCTACCATGGTATCACACACCAACACATTTTCTACTCCTCTGTCAACTCTTATGCGGGAAGGCCACATGTCTCCATCTCTTTCAATTGCTTCAAGAAAGTGACCAAGCACAGTCTCAGAAAGGTTGTTTGAGCTACATTTCAGAAACATTATGCGTCGAGAAAACCCATCTATGCATCCATGGATTACTAGCCCCCAGCGTATGAGGGAATGATGGCCATCAAGGTGCCACAGGGAGTTGGGCCAGGGGACACTGTACTTTCGTCGAGAAACAACCATACCCCATCTTAATACAGTATTTACTGGATCTACCCTAGCAACACATTCCCGTATTCTGCTCCTTTGCACTCTTAATCCCATGGACTGTACATATCCCATGATATATGTTTGTCCTGCCATGGATCCACTACGACTAAAAAAAAACTTCACAATGTTGTCTAACTCCTCATCTGAAATGCATGTAAACGTCTTCAAGTGTTCAAGTCCATAACTTCTAATTCTCCTATAAATTGTCCATCTTGACACCCCAAACATCACAGATATTTTCTCGCAAGTGAATCCCATCCCAAGAAGGTCCTCCAGTACTTCAGACGAAATGTTATAGGCTGGCCTTCCTGGCTTGCCCACATGTCTCACTCCACATTTGTTCTGACAAATAACAGAAGGTCCTCTAGAGAGGGTTAGCACATGTTCCTGTAGGCTGGAGAGGATATCACTGAACACACTGGCTAATGAATCCAAAACCTGCTTGTCCTCTTCGCTTACATCATCTTGCTGTGACAAGGATCGTAAAATACTTATTATTTTGTCAATTACACAAATAACCATACGAATATTTTCATCAGAATCTGAATTATCATGTACTATTTCTTCAACTTTGTCTATCAATGAATGGAGAAACCTCGGAAGCTCCTCTTCAATCGAAAAACTCGAAAGATCGTTCGTTACTTCAGACTGTTGGTCCGCCATTTTGTAATTAGCATTACTGCAAACAACCAGGTCAGCGGTTCTAAAGGGCTCGGGTGGAGTAGTGAATTGTGCCCCTGTAGAGACTTCATTGAATAAAAAAATATTTTAATAAAATAAAGTGGACATGAATGAAAAAAAAAATTGCACATTGAATGACATGTATTGCACATTGAATGGTATTTATTGCACATTGAATGGTATTTATTGCACATTGAATGGTATTTATTGAACATTGAATGACATGTATTGAACATTGAATGACATGTATTGCACATTGAATGACATTTATTGAACATTGAATAATATTTATTGAACATTGAATGACATGTATTGCACATTGAATGACATGTATTGAACATTGAATGACATTTATTGAACATTGAATAATATGTATTGAACATTGAATGCCACTTATTGAATATTGCTACAATTGGCTTGCCATAAGCTAGCTTGATTGTCTGCAATCGGAGCTTCGGACTGTGTGGAGCACATGCCAGGAACCCATTTCGCGGCAAACCGAAGAGCCAATAGAAATCAAGCTAAAATTAGACCGACATTCGACAACTTTCTCTTGAAGTTGAATCTCGTGGCGTTCACAACAGTTTGTTTTCCGACATCCAAAATACTTTTTTAAGGATGAAAACTGACCTGTATTTTAATTGTTGCACTGAGATTCAATCACAACTTTACCAGGAACCCGAAAGCATTATCTGGAGAGAAAAGTGTGCATGTTTGTGGAAGATTTGAGTTGAAAACCTGCCGGTCGAAAATTACTTGACTTCTTGAGTGGCCGTACTTTTCTTCGTGTTTTTAGAGGCTATGTTCTCGCTGGAAGCAGCCATTTCAGCTTCTCTATCTTTGACAACTATAGATACTATTTACTAGATGTTCTTTCAATCTATCAACAGCAGCAAGAGCTCGACCACGATACATGTTTGCTTTCCCATTCCTCGGCTTTCACTCATCACTGTTGGGGGCGCCGTACGCTTGCCGTTACTTTTTATACAAATTATTAGTTATTTCCCTTTCTCTAGGTTCAAGTACAGTTAGGCGTCTTTCGAGTCCTGAACGATTCCTTCAAAATTATCGGATTGAGTTTCTTGTCAAGTAATATTTTCTTTCACACGATAAACCAAGCTTTTTCATTTTCCAGCGACAAAAGCACCCGCTACGGCTTGCTCCGACTTTTGAACACTACTTCATTCATTCAAGAAAACCTTTCAGGTAAACCACGAACAAAACTTACAAACATGTGTACTTATTAAAACTATCGAGTGGTCGGTGGGCACGCATAAAACTAACCTAACAAAACAGCCGACTCATATCGCCCGAGTAGGCTGTTTTCTCAGCCGACTAGCATAAACCGGAAGTCAAAATCGCATCGGCTACTGCGAGCAACGGAATATGTCAATGGGCCCTTAAGCAAGGTTTGATATACATATTTAGGCAAGCCAAAAAGCGAAGCTCCCAATTATCTGAACTGAGGTAATGACCCGGAAAAAAAACGATAAATTATATATGAAGAAAACAAAAATTAAAATCACAAAAAATAACTGGTAGAATCAAGGGAAATCAGTACAAAAGGTTTAGGAAAAAAATAAGATAACGGAAAATGAAAACAAAATCACTATTTACGGGCCAAGACCCTTCTCTTATTTCTTACTGCGCATGCCTTTCGATTTCGTGGAGCATGCGCAGTAAGAAATAAGAGAAGGGTCTGGGGTCGAGAATGGCCAAGGTTTCAACAGAATACGCATGCGCAGCACTTTTTCAGGCATTTTACTGTCATCCTATATGTATGGTGCTCCGCCATAACATATCAAACACACGAGAGTATGGGGTTATAACGTAGTTTTTATTAAACCGCTGTTAAGCATGTTTAAGCCATGATTTAAATTGTCTACAAATGTTTGGAAAATAATAAATGTGAATAGAGAAACAAAGCTTTCTTATAAAAGTCACTTTTGACAATTCGAATCAAGTCATATTTGATGAGTTCTGAGAGTAATGAGCTTTTTTAAGTTCAATTTTTCCTATAACAACAGAACCTGTTCATTAGTTTTTGTTATGTCTATCAGTCCAGTGTTATGCTTGTTTCCAGATGTAACGTACTTTATAATTTCGATTAAAAAAAATGCTGATCCTTCTATAATTTAGCTGCCATTCAATATGGAATGAGCCTATGTCAGCCTAGCTACAAGGGCACTCGGCTATAAATGGTATTTTAAGTTCTGTTATGTACAATTATTTTCAGACAAGTACACATTTGACAAGGACCGAGAAAGATGGATAGATAAAACACACGAAACACTCACATATTTTAACTGGAACAGAAGAGCTGGATGCACACCAAGCACCGGAACTGGTCCCTGTGCCGACAACACGATGAGAAATCCTCTTGGTAATCACATTACAGCGATTTTCCATTGAGTGTTGAAAGAAATTCGGTGATTCCTTTGATTTTGCGTTTGCTCAGTAGCTTTACTATTGGTTGTGAATTTAATTGTTTTCATAATTATCAGCTAATCAAGTTCTAAACTAAGATCAAACAATGTTTTGGTCCGAAATCTAATCACTTTTCGTTTTCGCGTTATCCATGATTGCGTTTAATTACTTTTCTTCGCGTTGGTTCAAGTATTAAAAAGAAATCACGAATTACTTTTTTTTCATCATTGGCTCAGCTAATTGTGTTTTACCCGTGATAGGGGAAATCGGCTAACTGTATTGCTACCCAATTCAGATCATGCATGTGATGTTAACAGATACTAGTCAAGGGAATTATTCCTTTTTCATTCAATCTAATCATAATGCAGTCATGCCTATCTGAATAAAATTATTTAGTTTCAAAGATACAATTATTCAGAGTAATCCAGGGTAATTTCAGACGCCGCAATGACTGATTTAACTGAAACGTGTGTAAATAAAATTACTGTTGGTAGCAATAAACTTGACTGGTGGTGGTGTTTCCGTAGATTACGAAAATTGAAAATCTTACAAAAGTTATGTCTCAACAGGATATTATCTCTACGTCGAGGCTTCTTTTCCACTGTATCGAGGAAACCTGACAGTTATTTTAAGCGAATACCTTCGAGTTCCCTACCGGTGCCTTCGATTCTGGTATAACATGAAAGGGAAGGATATGGGAACACTTACCGTCTCAGTAGAAAACTCATACCAGAATTGGATAGTAGAGGGAAACCACGGTGATCACTGGTACGAGGCAGTTGTGCCACTTTACAGGAAGAGGTTTGGATATGGTTTTCGGGTAAGAATATCTATAATGAAAACTTTAAGCGTCTTTCCACAAAGACCTATTCACTCTTTTCACCTGCACACGGTTATTCGAAGCAAGAGTAATTTTATCCCTAGGATAGCGCTAAATCTGTAATTGTAATCTGTTCAGTTTACCCTCGGGTTAGTGATTTAACCCCAGGGTAGTGCTTACCCTTGTTCGAACAGCCGGGCCCAGTTGGCCACCTTGAATTCAAAGCGAGGCAATCCTTTGTTTTTGCTAGTCTAAACTCGTTTTGATATTCCCTCAGTGCGAGGCTAATCTAACAAAAACAAAGGATTGCCTCGCTTTGAATCCAAGATGGCCATCAGGACCCGGTTGTTCAAAGAAAGAGTAACTTTATCCCTAGGATAGCGCTATCCCGGGGTGAAGTCTTTATCCTTCGGATAGTTAACCCAATGGCGTAAAACTCAGTTGCTGAAACGCGGGTTGGGCGGAGGTTAACTATCCCGAGGTTAAATAGAGAAATTCCAGAAATCAGCAGACAGCTGAGGAGATTGATCGGCGCGCGGCCGCCCCCAGTTTCCCGCGAAAACTGAAATGAAACAGCAGGCACATGCCGTGATTTTAAAATTTCTGCTTAAAAGTATCCATTTGTGAACTGTTTTGTCAAAAAAATAAGAAAACTACTTAAAAGATAAGCCTAAGACTTTAACAGGCTGAAGTTTTCTTAATTTTGTAATTCACTGTGAGTTATAAAATTATTTACTAAAAAAGTTTAAACCCTCGGTAATTTGTATTTGATACCAGAGCCTTCGTTCTTTTGGCCATCGGAGCATACCGTTTTGCCGCGTTGTTGAGCGCGCGTTACTTGGAACATGACGTCATTTCATCCGGATTTCCAAATTGAAAATCAAAATTGCGGAGTGACACATATGCAATTCGACTTTAGCGGTTTATTTTTGAAGCTGAAATTGAAAGAGAACTAAAACAACTTTTCCGAAAAGGATGACCTAGAGGTCAAGACAATTTTTGCCGCAAATTTAAGCCAAAGGATAACACATTCAAGGAACTGTGGACTTATAGTGGATGTCTTTTGTCTTCGGCCTTCGGTAGGTTACAAGGCACATGATTTGGCGACCCCAGGATGAAGATTATGTTAGCTTTCAGTAAAGGAA
The DNA here is from genome assembly GCA_030867875.1 of Actinernus sp. WN-2022. NCBI lineage: Eukaryota > Metazoa > Cnidaria > Anthozoa > Actiniaria > Actinernidae > Actinernus > Actinernus sp. WN-2022. The sequence goes on from JAOWCC010000577.1 coordinate 152,487,538, forward strand.
TTCTTATTTTCACCAAACTGAATGGAAATAATAATAATGAACTTTATTTACCCTCGGTAATTATATATAGCACACTGGGTGCTAGTTTGACCGAGCCTATAATTAATGATAATATAATAAGAGAGCCACATAATTAGAGAAAAACGAGAAAAAACCTATGCTAAAACTATAAAATACAAATATCTATATATACATATATGTGTTGAAAAATAATATTAAAAGATATAAAAAAAAAACGATTAGAATCCGTGTTTTCGAATCAAATTTTAAAAAGGTTTTATGTTGGCAGCCGATCTCATTTCATCTGTGAGACTGCTCCAAATTTTAGGTCCCATATATCTCAGTGATCTGCGCCCGTAGGTAATGGTTCTTGTTTCAGGTAAAGTCAGAATGTCAATTCTTCTAAGATTATAAATATAGTTAGATACACGCAATTTAAATAAGTCCTTTATATACTGTGGCGATTGATTGTGAAGTGATTTATAAACTAGTAATGCAGTGTTTTGAATTCTGCGAATATAGAGTGATGTCTTTCCAGCCTTCTTTAGTAAAGTGTCATAATCGCTAGATCTGTCTAGGAATACACTTCTCAATACTCTTTCATTTAGCTTTTCTATTTTATCCGAGTCACGTTTCAGACAAAAAATGCCACACCGTAGAACAATAATTTAAATGGGATAAAATAAATGAGTTGTAAATTAAGTTTCTTTTTTGCATCTAAAGGAACAAGACGTTTAAGCCTGTTCAAGACTGAAATTTGACTACTGATTTTGCGACAAAGTTTCGCAATATGTTCATGAAAGGTCAATTTGTCGTCAATTGCACTGATACCCAACAGTTTTATAGACTTATCTTGTTTAAGTTGTTTGTCATAAGCTCGAAATTGGAAATCAGCTGACTGTCCAGCAGGAGCCAATCGGCCAAACTTTGAAACCTGTTTGGGTTCGCCTTAAGCGAGTTTAGAAGAAACCACTTTAATGTTAAATCAAGTTTGTCATTAAGAGTGTCTTGAATGATTATACGGGGGCATTCATTGCTGAAGTGAAGTTGGTTGTCATCAGCATAGGTGTTGAGTTCAGCTTTAGTGACGTTGAAGTGTAAATCATTTATAAAAATGTTAAAAAGAAGAGGACCCAAAACAGACCCTTGTGGGATTCCTCTCGTGACAGCCGCCCAATCAGAGCCGGAATTTATCGAGAATTTTAACCCGTTGTCATCGTCCAACCAGGAAGCTCCTTATTAAATGTATGCTCGTTGGGGATAGGCCATACGCATCTAGTTTGGCAAGGAGTAGATCGTGTGGTAAACTATCGAAGGCCTTGCATAAGTCAAGTGATACAACTCCTACGCGACGTTTGGCGTCAAGATTATATTTCCAATTTTCTATTAAATCAATTAGTGCTGTATCACAAATTAGTGCTGTATCACAAATACCTAGTTATTGGGCCGACCTTCCTTCCAGCGAAATAAGGTTTTGAGTCCAACGCGGCTCGTGATACTATTTTTTCAATTTCTACAGCTCCAGTTGTGTTTTCGTCAGAGTACAGAACCAGTGAAACCAGTGAAAGCTGCCTCGCCTCGTGTTTTCTTTCTAGAGAAATCTTCTACGCTTGGTCCAGGAATTGTGCTAGCTTGAATGATTGCTGCTTACAAGGCAACTGGTATTTCAACAGAGCATTAGAAGTGTGCTCGGTTCTTTCCCTTACTATTTTTTCTTTGATCGAATTTTGAAAAAAGCCTCGTCGCGCAAGTAATCAGCAAACAGTGAGAGGTTTTTTGAGGTAAACATGCTTTGGCACATAATCTGTCAGGCAAAATCTTAATAAGCACAAACTAACTACACATAGACCATATAGATTTTTGAGTCTATAAGCCAATCAGAGCGCTCGTACTATCTGGGTTATATTATAAAAGGACAATAAATATATGGACTACAAGCACGGACTGTGAGCTACTTGTTTGACATAACGCGGTTGTTTCTTTAAATTTTTGAGGCCACCATGAAATGTTTTCGAAGTGCTTTAATCAAAAATAATCAAGTTATCCACGATTGAGACTGATTGCTGACTCGTAATGGGCTCCTGGTCTTTACGTGATTACATATATAGGTGTATTTGTTTGGAAAAATCCTAATCTGGATTTTCGAAATCCGATAAAGAATTTTCGTTTTTTTGGCAAATCCAAAAATGGATTTTGAATCCAAGAAATCCCTTTCAAAGAAAGATTTCGTGGATTAATCCTAATCCGGATTTCTTGGATTTGTAATCTTGGCGTGTTTTGTTTGGGAAATCCAAAAACGGACCAGTAAAAAGTTCTAATGAATAGCGGTATTTAGTGGTAATGTAGGTGCAACAGTTGCTATAACAACAAATCCCTTTTGGGGTTTTCGTTTTATTTAGAACTGGCAATCCATGAAACCGGATCACTTGGATTTTCCCATACAAATACACCCATATAGAAAACTATACGTAGTTCAAATACTCAAGCATGTTAAGGCCTGGCAGGAGTATATTACAGAGGAGTGGTCCTCTTCCCACATTATATTGTCACACAACACTGTACGTGACCGTAGACCACGAAATCAGTAAATCAAAAATGCGGCTCCGAGTTCAACAGAAACAGTGAGGATAGTGAGTGGATGTGGTTAAGGTTAAAGCCTTTTACCAATTTCAGCTTAGAAAAGATGACTACAATGTTTCGTTAACGAGTTATTAAGGCGAATATATGTAAAATAGGTCACATGACGTTTTGTACCCTTAATAGTTCCTTATCTTTACATGATAGTCATGTTTTCCAAGTGTGGTCTAAAACACTGCTGGAAGAGGAATATTTAAGTAGGGTTACTTTATTTCATATGTTATCGTTGCAACCGCATTTCCTTTAAACGGATTTCTCTAGTTATGACGTCATCGATCACGTGATATGATCATCATCCACTTAAGGAATTAAAAAAAAACAATCCGTTAAATGAACCAGGTCTTAACATGCTTGAGTAACTTAGGCCCGGGTCAAAAGTTGCCTAATTCATACGCCGAACCTAATTAGATCAAAGGAAGCCGCATAATTATATTTTGTTTCAATTGCGTTCGGCTCATGAAAAGTTCGGCGTTTGAACTGGGCCTTAGTAATATTAATTGTAATTAAGATTAATGCTACCATTACCTAATAAGATTAAGATTATATAGCACTAGTATTAGTTTGTTACAAAAAAAATTCTTAACATGACCACATCAACCCCACTGTATTACCACATCGTGTACAAATAAATGTCATTATCATTATTATTATCTGTAAACAATTTCAGGTGTTTCCTCTCATAGTTAATTCAAAAGGCTCGGTAGGTGTGAAGGTGACTTTACTAATAAAACATAGGAAACACACTTCTAAATACGTTTATAATATAGATACGATAGTACGCGTGCTCTGATTGGCTAAAAAGCCATGTTTTATATCAGACTGATATAACATGGTTTGCCGTGTTTTATTGTTTTCAACTGGCGGTTTCCTTTCATCGCGCGTGTAAATCTATATTATAAAACAGATAAAGAAGCCTTAAATCCATGTTTTATACTATCATAAACCACACTGGTCATTTGAGAACACTCGAGAAATGTTGAAAGCACGCGCCTTCGGCTTGTGCTCTAACATTTCTCTCATGTTCTCAAATGCCCATCGTGTTTTATGATAGTATAAAACATGCTAAGGCTTCTTATTTGTTAAATATAACATGTATAAATTTTTATTTTTTTATTTTTTTCAGTTGTCTTTTACAGCTGTTGTGAAGAATAGCTTTCGGAGTGATATAGCAATCGATGACGTCACGCTCAGTATATTGCCATGTAGTGGTAGAAGTAAGTGCATGATGATGCTGCTGTTGTTTGTTTTGTTTTGTTTTTAGGGGTGGGGTGGGTTGGGGAGGGTTGTTCTACTGTTATATTATTATTATTATTTCGACAAATCAGGACATGGCTGATACTACAGTGCAAATCACAACGCAATAACGTGTACTGGAAAACTATTTCCTATAAGAGAAATCGTGTAGGTCTGCGTCGGCGGGAAGTTTATTCGTATATCGTTCTGATGAGGGGTTAACGCGCGAAACGTCAGCTGCTACTCGCTTCCCACGGCGGTTAGCATACCTTAATCAACATTTAGCAGCAGATTATAACAATCAAGAACATGTCTACTTTTATTAGAAACAATAACAGCCAAAACAAACCATTTTTTCCAGGGCCTCTGGAATACAGAAGAATTGGGTGTTTCGCATATAAAGGAATCCCAGCAGTCCTAGACTGGACAGATCCTTACCTATTTGAGAGTTATGAAATCCGTGTTGATCCTATTCAAAAGTGTGCGCAAGTTTCCTACAACAGAGGCTACAGAGTATTTGGTGTTAGAAATGGCGGCGAATGCAGATCTTCCGCGAATGCACACTACTTATACAATAGATATGGATCTTCTGCAGGGTGTAAGCCAGATGGGGAAGGTGGAACCTATGCAAGCGACATTTATGTCATCGATGGTAAGATGCAGCTTTTATCTTTGGAGTTGTACTCCCTTAAAAACCTCATTTCCCATCAATAAAGTATTTATTTCCAATTAATATGCGTATCAAAACGGCAATAGTAGGACATTTTCATTATGGCGTCATTTTACTACAACTACCAGAATCTTTTCAAATTCTCTTTCTCATTCAGATTTGTAAACTCCTTTGAGAATTCCAAGACAATGGTCTAACTTAGAGGAACAAAAGGATTCGCGCAAAGAGCTCTGGTAGTATGTGACGTCATCATGCAAATTTCCTATTACACTGAAAACTTTTCTCCACAGTAATATATTTAATCGTTAGTTAAACGTATTTTTTGCGGCGCTTTTGAAGAATCTTAGGGTGCGTTCGATTGGCCGTATTCCGGAATAAGAATACACAGAATGATAACTACAAATCGCTTATTTCAGGAATTTTTAGTCCATGGAATACAAGATGTATCCTGAATATCATATTTTAGCAAACTTTAGTAGCTTACAGTGCAAAATGTGCCTGAACCAGTGATTTCCAGAGATTATTCCATCTATTCTTATTCCGGAATACGGTCAACGAACGCGCCCTTAGTTTACATCCAAAACGTGCGATCACGATCTTTCAGGAAATATCTGTCATAAATTCATGTTATGATTTACATTCACTGCTTTCTATTCCATTTTTAGAGTGCACGCCGGCGTGTCGTGATGGTTACGAATGTGACTTCATATCGTTAATATGCAAATGCCCAAACCTGAATCATGTTGATGGCACTTGTGTTCCTGGTAGGTTATTTTGATGTTTGTCTCGAAGAACCAAGCGATTTCCTGTTGATGAACTGCGGCCTGTTAAAGTGCCTAAAAACCCAATTTGTTTTAACATTAACATCGATTCTACATCAAGTAAATAGGTGAATAGTAAAACATTTCTTTATTTGAGTGCTGTGTCTATGAGTTATAGAGGTTTCTATTTCCAATATGCTAATGATGTGATGTCACAGGAGGCCTTGTTTATTATACAAAAACGTGCTGGCAGAGATGAATCTATTTTTCGACACATATTATATATGTTATATTTGGGCCTTCTATAAGTGGTTTTATCAATTATTTTGCGGTGTATAAATCAGAAATAGTTTCATTCACAAGGATAAATAAATTACTCTTTGTTGGCCTTCTGGAGTGACATCACACCTTAGCATATTGGAAATAAAAACCTCTATAACTCATAGGCACAATAATCAATTCTTTTTTTTTTACTATTCACCCATTCACTTGATGTAGAATCGATATTGATAAGTAACGTGGGCCTGTAGGCACTTTAACCGATGAACTCGTCACATGCATGCCCCTCATAGCGCTGTCCGCAACATCAGCATCACACGGCGACTTTCCTTTTATCCCAGGACCCGATTGTTCAAGGATAAGCGCTACCGCAGGGTTAGATCGCTAACCCGAGGTTATTAAACTGAACAGATTACAATTACAGATTTAGCGCTATCCTAGGGATAAAGTTACCCTGCCTTCAACTGAAGAACCGGGTCCTGAGCTGTAACTGCATGGAATGATCTCTGTGTATGCTTTTCCTAATGATTGCAATCCCGACCTCTGTAGAGAGCAAATTTCTGCTCTATCTCATCGTATTATTTTCTAGTTTATGATTGTAATATAGTAGTGTAATGTTATGTACTAGTGTAAATTAATGTAAGATAAAGTACTTTGTACTGACCGTTTAGGGAGATAGACAGATATATTTCATTTTTATTGATCAATATCGGATTTTTTCCAAAAGCTGTCAAATTGACTTGTCGTCATCTTGATTTCTCAATATGTATACACCTATAAAAAAAAAAAGGTTTTTACCGAGGACGTACACACAAATATGTGACATCCCAAGACTGAAATGGATTGACTGCCACTAAAGTATATAGAACGGGTAAAGTACGGTGTTGGAAGGTCTCAGTCATATATCCTAAAATGATCATGTCCTATTGACTATATCCTATGTACTATTCCCGGGACAGGCCATTTGATTTAGGTGTACGTACATGTGTATGCCGACCGTACGAACGTTGGAGTTAGAAATTTCAGCATTAGTAGTACATGCAGTTTCGTCAAAATTTGTTAATAGCACAGCTTTAAATTTTCCTTTCAGAATTTCAAAACACAATCTTCATAGATGCGAATCATTACTGGCAGCTAGAAAACTCCTCAACTATCCTTGATATCAAAGGTGGCAAACATGGCACTGTTTCTGGTAATGCACAAACAGTTCCTGGTGTTATAAGCAATGCCCAACAATTAGATGGTTTGGGCAGCTTTATAAACTTTGGAGACTTCGCAGGAACCTGTTTAGCTGATTTTGCTGCCTGCTTGAACGGGCTCAGCGTTTGGGTGTGGATAAAGTATTCTTTCAGTCATACTTCAACCAAGCAGTCCTTCCTTTCTCTTGGCGGCAGCACAGACAACGAAGAAGGTTTTGAAGTTTTTCGAGAATCAAATGTTCCAGGTACTATTAATGCAGCTGGCTGCAATGTAATATTCTATAACATAAAATTGCTTCAGCGTAAATAATTTATATCAGAAAAGCAAACTGATTACCCAAAAAAAAAGAGACCAAAGCAAGTCTTAAAGTTCTTCGCTTTCTGCATAAAGAAAATTCATTTTCAACTGCGCATAACTTTTTTTTTTTTATGTTATACACATACGTATATATGCGTTTCTTTTATATAAACATGTATGTTCAATGAATAATTACTTGATCTTAATTCAGTACTCAGGGAGTAATTGCAGAATACCCTGCCACTTAGTTCATTAAGGGACCGTTTGCTTTTTCTAGCTTTATACAATATCAATTTATAACTCAGAATAATGTAATTTATTGGTGTTTCTGCCTCTACTCCCAAAATAATGTTCACTATATATTCGATTCAGGTAAAAATATATCAAACTCTTCCAGCCAGTCCCTTATTTCAAAATATAGATTTTTAGATTCTATACATTCAACAAATAGATGATCTATCGTTTCTGAATACAAATGACAAAATGAGCAACTAGGGGACTCCAGCAATTTAAACCGATAAAGATCACGATTGAGATAGAGGCAGTTGTTTAATATTTTATACTGAAAACATCTCGTATACGTATCGTTTGTAGTTTTGTATATTCTACTATAAACTGCACCCCAGTCCGGTGGGGACATCAGATTGATCCGTCTACATATATGTCTCTGAGAAGATGGTAATCGAAATTTCACGTTAATTAACCACTGATAAATCTGTTTAGTTTTAACCTTGTCAATTTCAATTCCATCCTTACTCAGATATAAATATCTCGACGATGATCTTTCCTTATCAACCTTATCTTTATTTTGTTTTAGTAAAGTTTTCCATTTCAAAGGTATTGAATCTATAATACTGCCACTTAGTTCATTAAGGGACCGGTCATTATTTAAGGGGAGTACAGGGTTGGATAAAAAGGTTTTTTGTCAGATTTTTTTTTCGAACCACGTCTGATATTTTTCCAAACAAAATCAAACCCCGTATGAGTTTTGACCTGAATTTCTCATATTTCATTACATAGTTGATTAAAAAATCCCATACCCCGTAGGTTTTCCTGAAAAATAATTCATACCCCGTACGATTTTTATCCAACCCGGTACTGTACGGCCCCGCAAATGATCCCAGGCCCGCAAATGATCCCAGCCCGCAAATGATCCCAAAATCGTCCCGCAAATGATCCCGACCCGCAAATGATCCCAAAATCGTCCCAGAAATGATCCCAGCTGAAAATATAGAATGGCAACGGATTTTGGATTGCGAGAGTTTTTAATTTGGATTTCGATATTCTATATGTTTTTATCTTATGCTTATAACTGTGCATATATACAATTCTTTTTTTATATTTTTCAATCAAAAAAACTTGGCTGGATACACTGCATGATAAATATAGTTATCCGAAAATAAATGTTCTGAGTACGTGTTAGAAAGTAATAGACGCCGCTTTCTTTGTAAAATCATCAATCTACTGTATTTTTAAAGCAGCTCAAATTAAAACCAGCCCGCTCAAAACACATAGGAAAACCTGGGCTCCTTGAATATTATTCCGGAATACGTTTGACGCGATACTTTTAATTAAAATTGCATTTATAGCTCCTTTGTTTGAGAGCCATGTTTTAGTAATGAAAAGAGGAGCATTGTAGTCGACTACCGCTAATTGATTTGCCTAACATTTCACTATCAAGAAAGCAAGAGAAAGCTAATCTGGGTTGACGGGATTATCCTATTTTGTTGATTAAAAAAAAGAAAGTCAAAAAACAATTTTGTGAAATCTTATCTACTGTTTAATGACATCTTGGAATGACAACTGTTTAATGACGTCTTGGACTGACGACTGTTTAATGACGTCTTGGACTGACGACTGTTTAATAATATTCATACTAGCCTGCTTGCCGGCTCTTCTGTAATGTGGCGACCCAATCCGAAAAAAAAAACGACCGAAAACGTTACAGAAGAGCCGGCAAGCAGGCTACATTCATACAATCCGTCCTGGGTAAACGCCGCATCGGCAATATAAAACTGGTAAACATTTGCGTAAATCTGATGCGTAATCATGACAAAATTGTACACCTATCGTTTTGAATTATACAGAAACGGCAACGCAGACGTCAATGACAACCATTGATAAAATACATACTTGCGGGTATTATATCGGCAGTGGAACCCCGCCTTACGAATACCCCAAAGTTACTTGCAGTTTTCGGCTAGGTCCATTTTCTGTAAAAAATATCCCGTTATTACGGACACCCGCGACACCCGTTAGTACGGACACTTTCTCTGCTTCCTTCGGTGTCCGTTATAACGGGGTTCCACTGAATAAAGGAAAACGGAACGGTAACGTAAATCTACCTGATCCTAAATTGCCAACAACAATTCTGTTAAAATCGCTTGATTGTTTTGGACTGGCAATAAGCCATGTCACTGGGTCATGTCTCACATGCCATGCAGGATAATAAATGCAGTCTTCGCAGTATTCCATGGTATCAGAATATACCCGTACCTCTTTCTTGTTCTTTTTGTCATCCTCATCTCCTACCGAGGAAACGCTCAGACAATAAAGTATAAGCAATAGCTTATAAACATTGAAGGAACTGTCACACAACTAGGCCACCTACAACCTTCGCCATTTAAGTACGGACCGCTCGACAAAATAAGGCTATTTAGAACACTGAACGAACTCCTCTGACAGATCGCCGGTATATTTTATGACTTCGCTTGTCCCCCTCCCCCTTCACAATGTTGGGATAGAAAGGCAACATTTCGGTCTTCTCGAAAACCAACATTGAAATGGGGGAGGGGGATTGTGTTAAAAATAGCCGGAAATTGCTGAAGAGGTCCGATTTAAATGGCAGGGGTTGTACGAGGCGTTGATTCCCGCCGAAACCACAGGCGCTCCACTAATTTGTTGTCGGCAAGTTATCATCAGTTATATATTACGCAAGCGTTTCGTAGTGCAGAGACGGTCGTTTAAACAGTAAATTGGATTTCTAAAAATTGCACATGTTTTTTGTTATCTAAGTACCGCGTGAAACGTAGAGTTTGTGATAGATTTTTCAAGGAATCCAGCTAAACTTTTATTGGCTATTACTTTACATGTTGTTATAGTTAAAGAAAAATATACGCAAAATGATAATAAGCATATATAAGAAAACCATATGAAGAATTGCAAATCAGAAAAGTCTCGCAATCCAAAATCCGTTGCCATTCCTTATTTTCAACCGGGATCATTTCCGGAACGATTTTGGGATCATTTGCGGGCCGGGATCATTTGCGGGACGATTTTGGGATCATTTGCGGGCCGGGATCATTTGCGGGTCTGGGATCATTTGCGGGGCCGTACAGTACTCCCCTTCAATATTGACCTAATGATGCATTTTCTCAAACCTGCTACCACAGAAATGTCAAAAACGCTAACTATTTCCAACCCAAATCATTAATAGAACGAGTCTAAATACATCTGGACATGCACGGTTATTAGAAGAAAGAGTAACTTTATCCCTAGGATAGCGCTAAATATGTAATTGTAATCTGTACAGTTTACCCTCGGGTTAGTGATTTAACCCCCGGGGTAGTGCTTATACCTTTGCTTCGAACAACCGGGCCCAGAGCTGTATAAATGGAGATTTTTTACAAGGGCCGATTCAAGTGATCTTTTGAAGTGGTAGGGTACGCCTATTCTGCAGTTAAGTTTTTTATTGTGCTGTTTTCTTTGTTCTCTTCAGGCAAGGAACCGCATCTTTCGTTACGTATCGTGTTCAAAAATAAATATTGTTCGTGCTCTCTATACTCTCCTCCGAGTATCTGGACACACGTGGGCTTTTCATTCAAAGATCCTAACTCTCTACACATTTATCACAATGGCCACAATACCAACACGTCGGTTTCGCAGATATGCCGTTCCATGTTCACTACAGCACCAAGTAGTTCAGTGCTTAAGGCGGGAATACCCACGCACAGCGACCCCTTTGTCATAGACGAAATCGTTGTTTGGTACAAATGGTTGGCCGAAGAGGACATCACAAAGAGATATCAACCAATTGTTGGTAGGTTGGATATAGAAAGCCGCATGCTCTATCGCTGTTTTTTTTTTTACGTCCTCGTACTGTATTTCCTTGATATCGCCTTAAAATGTAAATATATATATGCAAATTAAGTAAGGGTTAATCAATGCCCTCGAGTGTGATTTATAAAGGATTTATATCATGGCGAGAGTTAAAATTTACTTTACTTTACCTTTACCTTTACCTTTACCTTTACTTAAAAATTATACTGACGGCGAAGCTAGAGTGCCGTTAAGCTTTACGAGCGATGATAAATTAAATCCTTTATCACACGAGTGGCCTTTGATTAACCCTTACACCTAATGCCGTTTTTTTTCCCAGAAAGAAATGAAATGGCAACTATAGAACAATGGTCATCATTTTTGGGAGCTTTTGATTGATATTGACGTCACATACTACAACTACCAGAATTATTTGCGCGAATCCTTTTGTTCCTCTAATTTGGACCATTGTCTTGGAATTCTCATTTGAATGAGAAAAAGAATTTGAAAAGGATTCCGGTAGTTGTAGTGAAACGACGTCATAATGCAAATGTCCTATTCAGATCATGTAACAGTTCTCCAGAGGATTCAGTGCTTTGTTTTCCAATTAGAGGAATGTGTACTTTCCTTCTTGGGATAAAGAAAAACAAGAAAACATTATTCAAAGGAATAATCAGGTGACCTGAATTGGGACAACAATATGTACAAGCTAAATCGGTCAACAGTGCTTAGAATTTAGCGTATAAGTAAGATTCCTAGATGTAGGCCTGGACAACTTTATTCAGTGATAGCATCGTACGTTGCTGCTCTGTAGGGGGGAAGCAAAACATACAGCTGGCTTTTAAGTTGTCCAGCATATTGTGGATCGACGATTATGACAATCTGGAGAGTAACGCGTCCATTGCACTGATGACGATGATTAAAGACCAGGTAAGTGCTAACTGATGTACTTCGATTGAAATAGCGCATTATTTTGTTTAAATTGCTTTGCATTGCAGGAATTGATGTTTCACAGTTTTCAATACAGAGTCCCTGTTAGGCCGAAATTCCTTCTTTTCTCAATCAACAAAAAATAGATGCAAGAATATCGACAAAATACTTATTCACATGCTTAATACCAGGAGAATAAAAAATTAGTAGGTTCTTGTGTACACAAACCCGTCCTAAAACCTTCAATAAAGATGTTTATCCGAGTTAGGATGGTCGCCGCGTAATAAGGTCTATTGTGTAATTTACTAAATTATGTAATTACTTTCAAACTAATTATTTCAAACTAAAAGCGAAGATAAATACTGACGATTCAAGCTTAGCTCTTTGAAGAATATCATCCAGGAGCTCCTGTATACCTTCATGATCAGGATACATTTTTGGAAGAAAATCATTGCGCGTCGATTATTAATCGCACATACCAAAACCAACTGATATATCGTTATAAAGCTTATATAACTGGCTACAAGACTGCAGTAAAAAAAATTAGGTTCCGATAAAAATACATTTTACTAGCTCTCTTGATTCCACATCTTACAAATTCAATAAACTAAAGCGCGACAGAAATTCGAGGATTTGGTTTCATTTTCACAATAGTACAACCGGAAGGGTCTGTTCTCCAAAAGCGTATCTGGGTTTGTCGATATTCCAAATACTTTTAATTTAAAATTATCGAATGTTTACTGCTTTCTGCCAAACTTAACTTCTAAAACCCAAATAGCTAGGCTCACGGAAAAGTCTGTAAAACGAAAAACAACAAACATTTTACAATTCCCAGACACGCTTTTCTTGATGGATCTATTAGAACATCAAATTTTCAGACGAGTTGGATACATTCGTGTCGTGCTGTAGCATTTTGAAATTCTTTCTGTAGCTAAATAAGGTTTGCCGAGAAAAAGCCAATTGAAACAAAACTACGTTTGACGACCCCATATGTCTAGTTCCGCCTCCTCGACGCTTTATCCAGTAGCTGGCCAATCAAATCGGATCATATTTTAGTTGATGTCATTTTTCCTGCCTGAAATCAAAGTTTTTAACACATCTCTGCTTCTGAAGGTCTACGGTAACCTTAATTGTTAGCATTATTATATAGCGTAATTGTTTCCATTATTTAAATTCATTTTAACTAATTTTTCTATTTCTTTATAATTGTTACTTTTTCAACTGATATATTAGCCAACGGAATGTATTTTTCCTTCTGTTTAAGATTCAAGCTCTTTTCAAAAAGCACACAAACAACTCTAATTTCATTGATGTCGAGTTCCGTGACTTCAGGTAAGTTTTCTAAATTAATAAAAAATCAAGCAACAAGCAATAATTAGCCACTGCAACCGAGATTTCAATGACTTAAAGGACTTACTGTATCTGGGACTCCGCCAAGGTTATTTGGAAACTAGAAAGCTGGGTACCGAGAAACCATTATATTTTCAGATCAAGTAGATGAAACATGAAGAGGGTATATTTTCTGAAGAACTTACCGTTCAATTCAGAAGGCTTGCGACGGCTTACACTCTTGATCTCTTGTTGATCTTGCCTTCTTGGACAACTTGCAGCAGGGTCAGCCTCGGAGACCCAGGCGCGAAAACGAGGCACCGGCAGACAGACACCACCGGGAAAGACGTCAATCGAAGACGCTTCAAGACGCTTGAAGACCGTCAATCAAGGTCAATGAGACGTCACAATTGACGTCAATGAGACGTGGCCACTTCACAATTGACTTCAATCATTGTTCACAGTAAAATTCATCAATGATTCATTTCAAAAAGCCAAATTTAGCAAGTCCCTTCTTACCGCTATTTTCGCATTACAATTTTGCTGTCACGCTGGGTTTTTGTCAATGTTTTGTGTGGAAAGAAGGGACTGCTCAATGACTGCTTCATTGATGCTTGTGCAAACTCTTTTCAATGTCTTGATGTCTTTTGTGAGTTTTGTCAAAAGTCTTGAAAAGTCATTGAAAAGTGAATGTGGAGGTTTGACTTGACAAGACTTGATGGCGGCCGGGAAAATATCAATTGAAATATTACGCTGGAAAGTTGACTCTCCTTATATCAATGTTATATCAATGTTATATTAACATTGACATAACATTGACATAACAACATTGATAACAATGACATAACACATTGATAACAAATAAAGTCAATTGTAAAGTGCAAGATACTGAAGATACAATTGAAGATAAAGCAATAAACCAATGAAGAACTTCTTGAACTTTTGTGCAGTGCAATGCCAGAACTGACAACATCAATTGTGACAATTGAACTGAGATCATCCAATTGATCATCTCATTGATCATCTTGATCATGACAATCCAATGACAATCCTGAATCCTTGACAATCAATGTGACAATGTCATGACTGAGACAATTGCTGAGAGGTACCAAACCAAAACGCGGCCAGGGTACATTGAGGGTAAACAAAACATATCTTGATATATCAGAAAACTTATATATGTTTTGTGATAAAATCAGTTTTTTTCAATGTTTTTTTTCCGGAACGTTCTGACTCTATTGATCAGACGAATATGTACGAATATTTTAGGGGAAATCTCTTACTCTACAATTGACTCTATTGATCAGACGAATACGTACCAAGACGCATGGAAGACGTACGAATATTCTAGGGGAAACCTTTTAGTCTCCCTTTTCTTCATAATTATCTAGGGATTGAAAACAAATTTTCTAGCCAGTATTTCTGAAAACATTTTTTTCTAATTTTCTAGGGACGATTTTAAAAATCCGAAAGTTTTAGGCTAACTTACTCTCCCGAACATTTTTTCCTAATTTTCTAGGGGACTGTTTTTCAAATCCGAAAGTTTTAGGCAACCTTACTCTACCGAACAGCTTTTTAACCGAAAACGTCGTTGGGTGCCCTTGAGATTTATTACAGCAGATTTGTTTGTGAAATATAGGACAAGTGTAGCCATAACATAGTATTCTTGCCATTCCTGGGACACTTTAATTAGTGTGTTTTTTATAGTTGGATAAAGCGATAACACTTTCTCACTAAGTTCCATACATCCATGTGCTTTAAGACCATCAGGAGCTCTTAATTTTGCTTGATTGGAAATGATGTTGTTATAAAAATACGATACTGACTAATTATTTACAAAGTTAGTTTCAATCGATTCTATAATGTTTACAGAATGCTTGCACCATTGTACATGTAGTTGAAAAATGCCATCTGCATGCTGAATATTGGTGTTTGGAATCTGTTACATGATTGTCTCTGGTTGGAGAACAATATTCTTTCTCCTAACTGACGTCACAGCAACTTGAGTATGCATATGCAGTGCTTAATATGAATCTTTTCGATAAACTTGATACTGACCCCCTCCAACCTTTGGAATCATTGGCTCTGAAAGAATTCCAATTATGAGAAGGCTTGGGAAGGCAATTTTGCTGAGAGTTCTTGTTTGGAAAAGAATTGGACAAATAATTCAACTTTATGCATGTGTATATTTAATATAGTGATTATAAATGAAAAGAAAAATAGTTTTGGATTGTTGTCCCTTTCTTTGAGCGTCATTTAAAAGAAGACCCTTTATTAGTGAAAGCAATGGCAGGGATATTAGCGGAGGGATTATTGATTGCATCCACCATGGAAAGTGTCGAGCTACCATCACGGGAAGCTATGAATTTCATAGCGTTCATCCAAAATGATTAATTTCAATTCTGTTGCAGTCCTGGAAGCGTTAATGTGAACTTGACAATATACTTTGGTGCACTGAACTTCACTGATATCATGTTATTGGAAACGGCTCTCTATAAAAACGGAACAATAATGGCGTTACCTGTCTCAGTGGTCTCTATGTCTTCTACAACAGGTAAGGAACCGTTAACATAAATATTATGGGTACTGATATAGTCGGAAATTTTAACATATCAGGCAGCGCTATGATACACATGAGCCGAAATCCCTGCCGGTTTAATTTCCAAATATATTCTAAAAAAACATTACACAAAAATGGGAGCAAAATCGCTAGTACTGCGTACCTTTTTTATTTTCATGACCTTTTTTTAATTTTCAGGTGGCAAGGGTATTTTCCTAAGCCGTGATTGACATTTATTTTTTGTCGGCGGGAAAAGCCTGGTACTCATCTGCCGCAGGCACGTCGCCGGCATTTGATTTGCCGCAGGCAGATGTATGTTCTCTTTTCTATTGCAGAGAAGCCGAAGCTACCGCTGATGTGCCTGGGTACTTCAGCTGAGTTCAACTTCACAGCCATGCAGGCGGCAATCCCGGCTTGCCGGCGGTAGAAAATTGTTATGAGAACACGAGCATCGCCGGTATGCCTGTGACGTATGCCTGTGACGTATGCCGGCGACGTGCCTGCGGCAGATGAGAAGCAGGATCTTTCCGAGTAAAAGAGAATATCATTCACGTCTCACGAAGATACCTATACCACTCTAGCCACAGGAGAACCAGGCTAAATGTCGAAATCGTGCGTGATTTATTCTATTCCCGCGGTGAACCGTGATTGGTGTGCGATTTTGTTTGTGAAACGAGAAATAGCACCTTTTCCACATAACATGTAACTACAACATCGAGTTTTAAACGCAATCTTTTATCAAACCTGCCTATAGACCAGTTTACGGTTCATGCGCAGTTGTTCAAATCTTTTGTTTAAACTGGCAGGCCATCTGCCTACCCGCCAAATGAACAAAGGATTTGTACAACTGCGCATCGACCGTAAACTGGTCTATTGAGCGTTAAAAACTGAGTTTTGTGCCGAGCTAAAATCGATTTTAGCAAAGATTTCACGATATTTGTGTTGCTTTTTGAATCGTGAAAATTACATTGGAGTGTTAATTAATCCAAAGCGTAAATTTAAAACAAATTTCTCTCGTCATTCAAGGCTAGACCTGAATATGTAACACCAAACTTAAAGGCGATGTGTCATGATTTTGCGCATGTCTGGAATAAATGTTCGATTGGTGGCTATTAATTGGCTTCAATATGCAATATTTTCCTTGAAGACTAGACCTACGCACAGTTTGTTAATCATGTTTGCACATTTACTTTGATTTCATCCATCCCACACGTGTGTTAGAATAGTCAGTTTATGAAAACTACTGAAAACAAATCGTTCCGACCCGGAACGTAAAGGCGTGTCCCTCACCGTGAGACAGCGCAGTCGAATGGCTGACTAACTTTACAAAGAAAGACAAGAAACTAAGTTTGTGCCACGCTAAAACAGTTCTTAATATTGGTCAAGTTTATTTTAATTTATTTGTGTTTGTTTGTTACTAATAAGATAATAATTAGTGTGTTAATCCAAAGCGAGAAATGGAATTCAAATTGGTCTGCAGGGATAGGTTTTGGCGCTTTTTCAAATATTACGAGACAATTAGAAAAAAAACCTCCTAATAAAAATATATATATAATGTCTCTCGACAGTTTCCGTTTCTCCGCCTCAAATATTTATTACTGTGATTACCCCAATGTCTGTTCTGGTCAGCTGGACTTCTGTACTTGAGACCCAAACCAAAGGATTCTTCCAAGGCTATCGCATTCTCTACAGGAAAACCTTGATTGATACAACCTACAAGATGCACACGGTTATAGGACAGTCTAACAGCACTGTTATTGGGAAATTGTTGCCAGCGACTAATTACACTTACCGGATACTTATATATTCATTATCGGGAGACGGACTTATTTCCAGTCCTACCTATTCTATATCTGCCGAGGATGGTAAGACATAGTAATGATAATAGTTAGAATCCCATAGCACGACTCAAAATCGCGCGCTGATTGGCTAACGAAGCGTTTAATATTTTGTGGAATTCAACGGTTTGAAAAGCTGTATTCAACGATGTACAGGAAGCCCGCGCGTAAATATTTTGTTTATTTTTATTATCGCGAACAGAGAAACAAATCATGTTAAAATTACAAACCAGGATATTCACAAAGTTAACAGTAGTCAAAGAACGTGAAAATTATATATCTTTTATTTCGTTTTTCACGAGAAATGATATGTTTTGGCCCTCGACTGATCGCATGAACAAGAGCGACTCTAGCTAATCCGAGGAATCGACAAAATCGACAAATTCTGGACAGGGGCTTCGTGGATTTGCTGATTTAATTAATGTAATATTCACACAGAGAAGCTAAATGACTGAAAACAGTAAAAACAGGACGAAAAGCACGGCTACAGAACGGTACTAAAATCGTGGTACAAGGAAAATTTTGGAAACGAGTGGACTCAACACAAGTATTAAACATTCAACAGTTTAAAAACAGGCTTATTTATTGTGAGACAGAAATTGAGCATTAACATTTGGTACTGAATTTGCTTATAAAGTAAGGAACACTGGCTTAATACTAACAAGATTATGCGTATACTTGTGCTGCAGCTCTTCGGTTTGTCAGGTTCAGTTTAGATTTTCACTTATCGACAACTGGTTTCAACAGGCCGCCGGTTTTCTACACAGGGAGTCCCTAACCGATACTAGAATATTGGAAGATTGGATAGAAACGTTAGTTTTTATGCGTGTGGGTTGCCTGTGGTTTCTTTGCCGCGCGAGAGTGGTTGTGAATTTATCGTAGTCTGTTTGTTTTTATCCCAAAATTGTTCATTCGCAGCATAAAATTCGGACAATAAAGTTATCTGGCTGTAAAATGAACCAGCTAAATGTGTAGCTTATTTATTATTCTGTAGTCTGCATTAGTTTTAAGACACCGGATAATGTTTTGAGCGAGATTTAAGCGTTTGAGTTCATCGATACCTGTTCGCTGATTTTCGCTATTTGATCCAAAAATTGTACTTTCTCATCCGAAAAATGGACAATAAAGTTATCTAGCTGTAAAACAAACTCGCTGAGTGTGTAGCTTATTTATTATTCTGAAGCCTGTATTAGTTTGAAGATATCGGAGAACGTTTTGAGTGAGATTTAAGCGTTTGAGTTCACGGACACCTGTTCTCTCATTTTCACTACTGTATAAGTATTAGAAAGGGAAGACACGGTGAGCCGAGGTTTTTACTTTTTGACTGCAACGTATAACCCCACGGAGAACGACGAGACATGCCTTACCATATCCTAGAAGGGAGATACGTCACGCGACATTTTTCGTGACTCATAACGACTCAACCCCTTAGTAACCCCGAAGGGATTTTTTTGTCAAACTAAATGTTCCTGGTACCTCCCCTACTGAGTCGTTTTTTGGTCAACAACGTTGCAGCGAAAAAGTAAACACCTCGGCTCACAAAAACGAAAATGAAATGTGTTCAAATGTTGTCCTAAACTATAAGGCTTGCCAAAAAATTCACATCAGGAGTGAGAAAATGCTTAAACAACTCACGCATGTGATTTGAATTAGAGATTATGAAATTTGCAAAGGACTTCTGGTCGGTTTTCTGAACGCTGTGTTTTCCCTTTCAATACTTTACAGCAAGGCGATCGGCAGCGAAAATCAGCGAACAGGTATCGGTGAACTCAAACGCTTAAATCTCGCTCAAAACATAATCCGGTGTCTTAAAACTAATGCAGACTACAGAATAATAAACTGATCTACACATTTAGCTGGTTCATTTTACAGCCAGATAACTTTATTGTCCGAATTTTATGCTGCGAATGAACAATTTTGGGATAAAAACAAACAGACTACGATAAATTCACAACCACTCTCGCGTGGCAAAGAGTTTGCAGGGCTTTTACAGGGCTTTCGTAGCTCTGACCGTTTCGTATTTGCAAAGAAACCACAGGCAACCCACACGCTTCAAAACTAACGTTTCGATCCAATCTTCCAATATTCTAGTATCGGTTAGAGACCCCCTGTGGTTTTCTAAATCTTTCACAAACATTCACAATTTTGTCTCCAGTTAATGCACTTTCGTTTTCTTGTTAAAGATTAGATCGAAATTAAGTGTACCTAAATAAAATACAGGTGTTTTCATGCATAAGAATCCAGTTTTGATGTCGGAAAACCAAATTTTGTGAGCAACGACTACACTTTTAGTTGAACATCGTGTCTAATTTTAGCTTGATTCCTATTCGCTCGTTAGTTTACCGCGTAATGGGTTCCTGGCGCGTGGCGAGAATTTCAGCAGTATATTCTTTATTTATTTTCGTAAATCACTAGATGCAATGGGATTCAAAGAAAATTCATTGCCCGACTCGGGAATTCCACGTTAAATTTCACTTTTTAACGTGGAATTCCCTCGTCAGGCAATGAATTTACCTATAACATTAGTATGTAACTTAATTTTCATGTTATACTTCTTGAGTGTGTATAAGGTAAACATTTAAAAAAGTCCCTGGTGATAGTATATATAGCACTAAACAACACACTCTTGATGACTAGTCCAGAGAAAAACAGTGAGTTGTATTTCCCAAGAATTTCGATATTTCCCGAGACGGTGTTCTGTTATATAGTCAAGTTTTACTAGAGGCAAAGTTGTGCATAAATACAGGACCTACCTGGTACAAGCGAGATTTGTCGTCTTCTCTTCGGGAAGCTGTTTTACGACACAAAGCGGCATTTTTAATAGTGTCTTTCTTCCATCTTTTTTAGCTACCAATTTCTCTCTCACGGTTGATAAAGATGTGATTTCATTGGAACTGATTCCATTTCAAACGCTTTCTTTCGACGAAAAAGGTCAGCTTTTGATGAAGATCTAGACATTTTGGTAAACAAATATGTCCCGCCTTTAGCTAGCTAGTGGCGCACGCGACACCAGCGTTCAACAACTGATGCATTGTTACCTCTGACGTCACAGTTTTCAAACTTGTTGCCCGCGCGGGAAACAGTTTGTTTTGTTACTGATCAGGTGACCATAACTCAACCAGAGGGCGCACGTCATATCTGGAAAACCTATGGCTAAATAACCATGCATTTTATAAAGGCCGAATAATCTATTCGCGTAATTGTTTGCATATATAGGAATGCCAACACAACTGTCAACAAATAGTCCAATTCATAGTTCTTGAAAGGTAACCAAGTCTCAGCCTCGCATGGATACTGGAGTTGATCATGCACTGATACAAACCATCTTTCTATGAATATGGATATATTGTGATTATCATGCTAACTAGATACAAGCCATGGAGGATGGAGTTGATCCTGCACTGATACAAATCCTCTTTCTATGGATAGATTTTGATTATCATGCAAAAAAACAACATGTAGATACAAGCCGTGGAGGATGGAGTTGACCATGCACTGATACAAACCCTCTTTCTATGAATATGGGTAGATTAAATGATTATCATGCTAACTAGATGCAAGCCATGGAGCATGGAGTTGACCCTGCATTGATACAAACTCTATTTCTGTGAATATGGATTGATTTTGATTATCATGCTAACTAGATACAAGCCATGGAGGCTGGAGTTGACCCTGCACTGATGCAAACCCTCTTTCTATGAATATCGATATATTTTGATTATCAAGCTAACTAGATACAAGCCATGGAGGATGGAGTTGACCCTGCACTGATACATACTCTCTTTCTATGGATATGGATATATTTTGATTATCAAGCTAACTAGATACAAGACATGGAGGATGGATTTGACCCTGCACTGATCATACAAACCCTCTTTCTATGAATATAGATAGATTTTAATTATCATGCTAACTAGATACAAGCCATGGAGGATGGAGTTGACCCTGTACTGATACAAACCCTCTTTCTGTGAATATGGATAGATTTTTATTATCATACTAACTAGATACAAGCCATGGAGATACAAACCCTCTTTCTATGAATATGGATAGATTTTGATTATCATGCTAACTAGATACAAGCCATGGAGGCTGGAGTTGACCCTGCACTGATACAAATCCTCTTTCTATGAATATGGATATATATTGATTATCATGCTACCTAGATACAAGCCATGGAGGCTGGAGTTGACCCTGCACTGATACAAACCCTATTTCTATGAATATGGATAGATTTTGATTATCAAGCTAACTAGATACAAGCCAATAATTGGAGGATGGAGTTGACCCTGCACTGATACAACTGAACCCTCTTTCTATGAATATCGATAGATTTTGATTATCAAGCTAACTATAGATACAAGCCATGGAGGATGGAGTTGACCCTGCATTGACACAAACCCTATTTCTGTGAATATGGATTGATTTTGATTATCATGCTAACTAGATACAAGCCATGGAGAATGGAGATGCAAACCCTCTTTCTATTAATATGGATAGATTTTGATTATCATGCTACTCTAGATACAAGCCTCTAACTAAGCTGTCTCAACTACATACTCTGCTCTGACGAAGGGCTAGCGCTCGAAACGTCAGCTACATACGGCGGTTAGCATACCTAAATCGACTTTAGTTGATTTTTGACCCATTATACCAGTGTCTCAACTACAGCGTCGATGTTAGCAAAGGCTTATTTACCTTTCGAAATGGCAGTGCGAGCACTATGGTTCGAAATATGAGTTCGAGGTTTAATAAAAAGAAATAAATTGAAAGTAAAATACAAAAATTAACACTTGTTAATTAGATGACGTCTACCCAGGAATCGACCAGGCTTTTACTTACGCAGTCATGGGTCGCAGGACAATTTTTCATGATTTCAAAGAAGTATCGAATATAGAGTATTCTCTGTAAACCAAAAGTTGTTTCACAGAATTACTCAAAAACGTGATGTAGAATCGATATTTATGATTAAGAAATAAACATTAGGTGTACTGTAATCAGATTTCAATCGCATTGTATTAACGCTTCAAAAATCGTTTTTATAAACCTAAAGCGTGAGTTTACAACGTCTATGTACGACTAGAAAACGAATCCCTTTTATCCCTTGGTTTTATTATTTTGATTCACAGTTCCACATGAAACTCCAAGTAATGTATTCGCTTTTAACACAAGTTCCAGTACTATAAATGTCACATGGATCTCTATCGATAATGATCATTGGTTCGGTTTACCACTTGGATACCGTATCAACTACTCCTCGCCCGAGGTACCCACTGACCCCGTACTGAACATAACAGTAGCTCCAGAGTTCTCTATGGCTCAGCTGCAGTCTCTGAGGAAGTACAAACTCTACTGTATAACAGTGGCAGCGTTCACTTCACCTGGCGATGGAAATTATAGTGAGCCTGTGTGTGTACGAACTGCTGAATATGGTATGTTTCTTTATTTATTATATTTTCTCATGTCAGCTAGAAGAGTCATTCGTAGTCAGTTGTGCCGTGGGTGATCGGGGGGAGGGGGGAGGGAGGGGAGGGCGTCGATCAAACCCCCATTTTCCTCGCTCCCTTTAAAGTATATATTAAGGCCCAAGTTATTATCATTAAAATGATTTTAGACATCGAGTAAAGTCGTATAGTAGTAGAATAAAAACCTTCAAAACCTTCATAATTCAAAGACGCAATACGCAAATCAAGAAATATTCTGCTATTATTATACGACTGTGCAAATACATGATAAAACGAGTGCAAATATGCGAGCGTATTACACGGGTCACGAACAGGTTTGCACAGGTTTATTCAACACTTAAACGGTTTCGTAAGCGCGCGAGCCAATCAAAATGTAGCTGTTAGAGTAATAGCCAATCAGCTTTTAGTGCGCGAAAAAAAATTATTTTCAGCGCGAGCGCCTCCGACAATTGGCTTCCAAAAAAATTGATAGCTTCTGCTCTCAAGATAGTTTCTTCAAACATAACTAAGGTATTAATTAAAGCTTCTTTTCCTGCTAGCCGTCGTATAATAAACAATTTATTACACGGAAAATTGTGTAATACGGCTGGGAATGTTTACTCGTCAATTTTATTTTTCTCGCCTTTCAAGCTCGAAAAAAATACCGTAAAAATACCCAGCCGTATTACACAACTTTACGTGTGATAACCTCTTTATATTTCGAATTTTTAAATGAAACTATTTTCTGATTTAGAAATCATGTCACTGATATAGCTTCAAATATATCATATATGTTTATAAAAGGTCATTTATTTCTACCAGCCGAAGTTTTTGTATAATAAATTATGACCGGATTCAAGTCAGCATATTCGAAATATAAATCTTTATAACTCATACAAGTAGACGCAACACTCAAATCAACTATTCACTCAAATCAACTATTCACTCAAATCAACTATTCACTCAAATCAACTTTTCACTCAAATCAACTATTCACTCAAATCAACTATTCACTCAAATCAACTATTCACTCAAATCAACTATTCACTCAAATCAACTATTCACTCAAATCAACTATTCACTCAAATCAACTATTCACTCAAATCAACTATTCACTCAAATCAACTATTCACTCAAATCAACTATTCACTCAAATCAACTATTCACTCAAATCAACTGTTCAACTATTTACTTGATGTAGAATCGATATTAATGATAAAATATGGGCTTATGTCCACTTTCAGAAGACAACAAAGAAGTTGGCAAATGATTTCTCATGTTACAGGATCCGCCCAGGTTGTGTGTCAGTACTGAGACAAGAACCTTCCCTTGACCTGACCTTCACTTTTAAAAGCTTTACTGAATTATTGAAATGGTAGTTTAATAAATAAAGCATTTTCGAGGTCTTGAAAATGCTGGTGACGTCGAATACAGCTTTCCAAGACATCAAGCTTGCATGCCTTTAATTTGTTAACATAACATATTAAAGGCCGATTTGTTTGACATTCTTCAGTCGCAGTCTCAACATGTTATCATATTTGGACATATGATTTGCCATGAGGGCTTTTAAAATATTTGGTCGTTAACTGGATGAAAATCGTTTTATAAACCTATAGCTAGGGTATAATCATTTTTCAATGTTTTCTTTTACTTCTAGTTCCTAATGTTCCACCTCCAAACATTGTCATTCGATCTGTGAGCTCAACAAGCCTTATGGTGACCTCAGATCGAGTGCCGTATTCGAATCGCAACGGTATCATGCGTGGTTACGCTGTTAGCTGGAGTTCCCCTTACGGTAGTGGCAACATCACTTCATTCAACACTTCGGTCATAGCCATTGAGATAAAGGGTCTTAGAAAATACACATGGTATAATGTGTCCATGACGTCATTTACACGTGTTGGATTTGGCCCTACCGCTCGGAACCTCGTAAGAACAGATGTAGACAGTAAGTGACAACAGAATTATAGTATTTTGTGCATAACATACATTGTAGGAGGCGTTTTTAGTTTATTACTCGCTTGGTAACGAGAACCCTTCTTTTGTAATTGAACTGCTTTTACTTTTACTCTCTCTCTCTCTCTTGTCTTCTCTTACTAATCTTACAGCAAGTTGAAGTCGTAGGTTTAAGCTAATCCTGGATTAAAATTTACCTTTAGTTTGATTTGCTAATTGCTGCCTCGCTACGCTCGATTTAATTGTGTCTCTGGATGATTTGAGGCGGCGATATATACTGCCCATGCCAGCCTGCACGAGTTGTGTTTGTCAGTCGATAACCAATCAAAGCAAATCAGATTACAGCAATAAGAAATGATGATGTGCCGAGCTCTGTCTTTTGAAATCGATATCTGATAAGAGCCAATCAAATCGAGATGCCGAAATACGACATGACGTCATGCTAGCGCAGTTCACATATTGAGAATTTATAGCTTGCCTGCTTAGACAGTGTTTTCGTGAGTTTGGGTTAGTTCTTTGGTTCCATGTTTTTTCATCATAAGACAAGTTCACGAACTTGATTTTTAACACCTTTCGAAAGAGATGTGTAAAGTTGTTCGGTTCAAACTCACTTTATGGCTCTCTTGACAACGTTTGAACGACTGTCAGCATTGTGTGTACTTGCAATCTTTAACTGGACTTCAGCTCAGCAAGCAACACAAATATTGAACCATTTATGGAAGTATTGAAGCCCTATTTGGGGAATCGAAAAACCCGTAAGAGGATAACTCAGCGAGCAAAACTGAGCCCAGAAATATGTTTTTGTCTCTTTAATTTTATTGACATTTAAGTTATTATTATGAGTTTTATTTACATGTACCTCAGTCGCTTACCACGGAAGGACGAGAATGTTCTTGTTTAACGTTGTTATTGTAATACTTTTGAGCAATAAATACTGTCGACATTTTATAATAGCATTTGTTTTATATTGTGTAAAAACTGTAAATAGGGCCCAGGTGCACAGTGGGTGAATTTGGAGCTTATTTTGCGAAGAGATCTATTGTACATTGATCAATGATGACAAAAAATGGTCATGTGAAATGCTTTGAATAATTTTGTAGGAATGAAACAATATGTTGTCTTCCTAGTTTCATACTCTCCACCCATAAATCCTTCAAAACGTAATAACATCTTGTACAGTACTAATGTTTTGTTCTGAGGGACCGTTTCATTTGCATCAGCCCCCCTCTAATTAATGACCAGCCCTTATGCAAAATTTATATTGCGTATATTATGGTGAAGACAATATTTCCTAATTAAGAATTGTTTTAACTACTGTATCTTGCCTATTTATAACTATTTCAAATGAAAACACCCTACATACTTCATATATATTCCATGGAAAGGAAAAGAGGATCTTTAATTTACTCCTTTCATTCACTCTATCAACATACTCGGGAACATTCACTTACGATTAGTAACTTCTAGTTTAATCATCAACTACTGAATTGAGGTGGACTTATTGCTTGTGTAGAAATTAGGGGCAACTTAACTGTCATATTTACCTGTGATCTTAGATTGGCCTTTACTATAAGACTTAATCCCAAATTAGCACAACAGGGCCCTGGTTAGTCAATATTTTGTATAATAACTACATTGTATACCGCGAGAATATTAGTGTGAAGCACTTGTCGCGAAATAGTTGTGAAGCACTTCTTATGAAACACACTTATAAATAACTACTAGGAATAAGAGCACCTATAGACTTCCTGCGTGAAATACAAAGTTGGATCAGCAGTGAACCAATCATCATTCTCTTCTTCAAAAACCGATGCATAATTAATTAGCATTTTCTCCAATCAGATGAAGCCATGTCTAGAAAAAGCCTATTTGAACAACTGGACGCATGAAAATGATATTTTCGATACATTCATATCGAAAGTTAAAAAAAATTAAAGTGAAGCAAAATAAGTGCCTTCGCTCAATTGTTTTTGCCAATAGAACATAAAATGCCACCCCTTATTTTCGACTTCTAGAAATCTTAAGGCTTGAGAATATTTTTAACCTCAAAATGTCATTGTTCATAAAATTATATTTGTGAAAATAGGAATTCCTGCTACCCTCTCTGATCTAATCCTTTCTGCATCTGAAGTTCATAGTCATAACACTAGATATGCTTCAACACGAAACCTATACAGACCAGCTTCCAGAGCAAATTATGGCTTAACTAGATTCAGAGTAACAGCATCAAACATATGGGAAATAGTACCAACAATGATTAATCCTTATATCTCACAATAGTTTAAAAAAAGTATAAGCTCTTTCTTCTTGACAATCAGCTATGATAGAACAACAACTAATGTACTACTAATGTTCAACAACTAATGTACTACTAATGTCAATATCTGGAAAGGCTACAAAGACGCGCGGCACGCATAGTTTGTAAATCTTTTGATAGTGACAGTGCAATGGACTCCTTAAAGTGGGGAACTCTTTCCCGTAGGTGTGAGCTTCACATTTTCAGACTAGTAAAGAAATGTATAAGTGGTCGCTGTCCGCAATTTTGTATGAATTATTTTACATTTAATAGCAGTGTTTCACAGCGCGAAACTAGACAAAAGCCATCTCTCGCATTTGCCTAGAGTAAGAACAGAAATTGCGAAGCGTAGTTTTTATTATCATGGATGTATAGTTTATAATGGATATCGATCTTAATTTTTAATAGATTCTGACGATTTAAATGATTTTTAGATATGTTAGTTTTATATAAAGTCATATTTAGTGTCCAATTAGCATATATGAGTAGTTAATAGTTTGTATTTATATCTTAGTATTAACATTAGTTCTATCTACCATTTTAATATTTTAAAACAGGGCTCCTATTGATAACAGTTACATTTTGTAACTGAAAAGATTACCCTGTTGAAATAAAGGTGTCTATCAATCATACTACTATTTTCGTTATATATCTCTGTTACTGAATATTATAAATAACACATTATTACGTAAATTTAATTACGTTTATGTAATTACGTAAAACCAATATTTTATAAACATGTAAAATACATCAATTATGTGACGTAAATATTATCCCACACTTCCTCTATACATCTCTCCATCCACTTTCCCACTTTCCTAATTTCTGTACTCACACTGCGATTTAGGTTGGAAGGGGGTAAGACAAAAGATTGTGCACGCTCATAGTTCATTAGTGTCCACTGAACGACTGAACCTACACGTTTCTATTGGCTGATTGATTAACATCTTCCAATATCTATTGTGTTTGTGCACGGTCACAGAAGGTCGCTGGGTTTCATAACCATTCCCCTCTATTCACTATGATTAAATCTGCCTAATTGATTTTCATTGCCCCTCAGTTCCAACATTTCCACCTACTAAAGTGTCTGGGTACAACACTAGTTCAACAACAATCCACCTCTCCTGGTCTGGAATACCAGAGAACTATCGCCATGGAATCATAAGAGGCTACTTCATTTGGTTCTCCATAAAGAACAGTGACATCATGAGAATGAAGATAGTCTGTAATAGCACACTAAGTGTTAATCTGACCAAGCTCAGAAAATATAGGGAATACAACGTAACAATAGCGGCATTTACATCCAAAGGTTATGGAAATACAAGTGACCCAGTTTTTGTATGGACTGACCAAGCCAGTAAGTAGGTTTACTGATCTGACCTATTTATCGTTTGCATGCATTATAGAGAAAAATTAATAACTTCCATATTATCCTTTGAGTGCACGTTTAAGTGCAAAACTAGCTAATTAGAGTATCCCCATTTAGATTGTAATATGAGGGAGTTAATGCATATTTACATTGATGTTAAACATTGAAAACAACCACGCAATCTCAGCTTGACACAAACGTTTTACAAAAGTGGCTTCTCTAAAAGTTTATTCACAGGTTTCTTTAAATTCATAATTTTAAAGGGGCTGTTTCCCAGAGGCCTTTATATTCGCTGTCCGGTCCGGATACAGTTATTTTAATACGAACTGATGAACCTCGCGCACATAGAGGTTTGATTTTAATTGGTTAAAATGAAAGCAAATACGCAAACATGACAAACTATGTATAGACGTAGTCTTCAAGGACAATAGTACGTATCGTTTCAGTAAAGCATTGAGGGAGGGGACGTGAACGTTTGTAGCCAATGAACAGCCACCAATAAAACATTGACTCCACGCATGCGCAACACCATGACGCAGCCCCTTTAACAATCATCCTTAACCCATCTTTAGCCTACTGACATACATGTATATGCGGTACCTTAGACTCGTACTGTATCCGAAATCTACTTAATGGTTCAGTTCGAAGTCAGTTACAGTAATACGTATTGTTTCATCCACAGTTCCCGATTCACCGCCCGTAAATGTGACAGGACATAACATGAGCTCAACAAGTCTTCTCCTCAATTGGAGTCACGTTCCATATGAGTTTGCCAATGGAATCATCCTTGGGTACAGGATTTTAAGACTGGGTTACCAGTATGCATATAAGAGTGGCATCAGCTCGGAGAAAATCAAGTTAACAGTGTATGGCGGTGATACTCTGCAGCAAAATATATCATACCTCCATAAGTACACAGACTACTCATTCCAAATATGTTCATTTACAGTCAAAGGGGAAAGCAATTTTACTGAACCATTTGTGTTGCGAACCAACGAAGACAGTAAGTTGGTTGGTGTAGGAGGCGCCACATAATATATGAGTTATACATTTGACCTCTATAATATTATAGTGATTTAGTATATTTTATATTTGACTATCTAGGGTGCTTACCATGTGCATAAAAAACGAGAACTCTAGTTTAACTATCAAAATATCATTAAATTTCCAGGAAAATATTTCGGAAATTGTGGCAAGAGGTATTCATATTTTCCCGGGTGGAAAGTACCAACTTGAATTTGCTGTACCATTTGCACATTTCTCCTTTGAAGACAACCGTTTAGGTTTCCGCGAAATTATCTGCTGGAATTGTTTAGTAACTGTCAAGCACCGTCTCTTTCAGTTGGTCTGCTAGTTCGAGTAATCTCGTACCAATATGCAACACTCGTCCTGAACCAACTGATTTCTTGCTACAAATGGAAAACCGCACTCGTACGTAGTTCTAAATTTCGATTATTCGTGCGAGAGTGCGCTTCAAATAACGTATTTCCCTGAAGAGCTTTTCAGTGAAACGGGTTACTACCTAAGGCCTTTTTTACTGATATATATGTAGATTAATAGTACAAGATAATGTTTAACCGTAAATATAAAACAAATTAACGATATTTCAAATGACCCAGATCGTACGCAGTATGTTATGGTGACGTCATAAGTTACCAAAGACCAAGACCCGAAGTTGATTCCCGTACATGTATAACTTAAGCTGGAGTGCATTTTACTGTTTCTGTTTTGCACATCATTTTTTTCATTAGAAGCCATTATTTAACCTTCCTTTTTATGTTAAAGTTCCCTTTGCAGCCCCTACGAACCTCTCGGCAAGAAGTGACATTTGGCATTCCATTGAGCTAAACTGGACCTTTGTACCATCCGACCTCATCCCAGGCATTTGTAGAGGATACCGTATATCGTTTATAAGAAAACACGGTTACCCGGTTGATGTTAGGAATCATACCGTACCTCCACATGCTGCTACGTTTGTCATTCCTAATTTATCAGGATTTATGTGGTACGATGTACTGGTGGCGGCTTTTACGATAAGCGATGGTCCAAATGTGAGCACTACTTTGCAGACTGTCGATCATCGTAAGTATGTGACGAGTAGACTAACACTAAGATTGCTTTAAAGTTTAACGTTATTGTGCCATCGTCGTACCCATTTGGTCACATCCATCAGTAACAAGGAAAAAATCAAGTTATATACAACAAAAGCATCCCGTAAGAAAATTAACAAATCGTCCACATTATTCCATTATTCCATTGAATCATTATTCCATTGACCATTATTCCATTGATCCATCATTACATTGATCCATTATTCCATTGATCAATTAGTCCATTTAACAATTAGCTATAGACCCGCAGCCCGAAAGGGCTACGAGTCAATAGCTATTTAACTCGTAGCCCATGAGGGGCGAGAGGTCTAATTGTTTTAGTATAAACTACCTAGTCGGAAAGTACAGAATAATAGAAAGAAACAAAATGAAGTTGAAAAACAATGTTATTATTTCGTGAAAATGCGTGCGGTTTTTCGCTACCATGGGCTATCGCAAATAGACCTATATTAGGGTAGCCAATCAGAATGCAGGATGTGTAATAGTCCTCTAGTTGGTTGATAGTAATGATCAGTAGTCCATTGATCTATATTATTCCATTGATCCATTAGTCCATTGATCATTATTCCATTGCCGGATCCATTTTTCCCGCTGCGCTCATTGTTCCACTACGTCCAATACGGAAATCAGAAAGAGTTTGAGCGTGCATAATTCTTCTAGATTCTTGTAAAGATAATAGAAAATGATCGATGTTAACAATTAAATATTCTCATATATGCAAAAAATTGCGATTGCAAATTGGAGAAATGTTTGATGTTATTCGATCTCTTTTTTACTTACTTAAAACGTTAGAAAGGCCTCTATAAATAACAATGTTCAATAAATCGACGAAGATAACTCTGGCTATTTTTTCTAGTTTCTTTTCTTGTTTAAACAATTAGTGCCTAGAAGACCACCACCAAATTTTAGAGGTGTCGTTGTATCATCTACAAGTCTTCGCTTGTTTTGGGAACCCGTACCGGTAGAGTTTACCAATGGCGTCATGGTTGGGTACGTCCTCGAGTACAACAACACCAACAAGTCAATACCAGAAAACAAAACCTACCCATTTGGCGTTACAGTCGCAGTACTAATGGATCTCAGGAAGTTTAATTACTACAGGATGAGAATAATTGGGTTAAATGTAAATGGTTTTGGTCCGTGGAGTGATTACATCACAATGAGGACCGACGAGGACGGTTAGTAATGTTACAGAATGATAGAGCGGATTTCATATGTTGTTGTTGTTATGAGTGGGACAAAAATACTGAAGGCATGTCCGTAGCCTTACCGTAACCGTACTCTAACTTACTGTACCGTAACTCTGTAATTTGATTGGATCAGAAAGACAAAAACAATAGGGAAACCATTTCAATGTCACCACATGTCCTACGGTAACCGTGTCATAAGTTATTGCGGTAATTTGCCCACTCATAAGAAATGCACTCTACAGGTTTAATACACAGGCTGGGATTATCATTAATATGCACTTGAAAATTTGATATCTTCCAGAGTATGGCAATACCTTGGAAATAGTGTAGAGAGAAGTAGAAATTGATAAAACGCAACTAACGGGAAAGTATCATGATGAAATTTGTCTAGAAATACGGATTTCCATGCTGTGAAAGATGTTCAGTGTTTCATGTGACGAGGGTTTCAGTATACCGTTTATACTCACTTCAATTGTTTTCAAACAAGTATTTTTGCCTAATAGTATATAAACAGTCAGCCCATTTTTGTTTCAAGTACTGCACGACAGGGTGTAGGTCTTGTACCTCATTCACACCAAAGCTTAAACAGCTGTTTAATTAAACAAGTTTAAAATAAACCTGTTCACATCGATCGTACGCTCGCTGGCACTAAACTAGTTTCAAACTGACCTTTCTTAACTAAACAACCTGACTGTTCGAGGTAGTTCTAACCCTATGTAACTAAACCAAGGCTAGATAAACAGTTTAATTAAACAGGTTTCGGTGTTGTGAATGGGACATTAAAGTGCATATGAGCCCAATTGTTTTTCGAATAGGTAGTTTTTGTCAACTGATTAACAATCAGCAATTTTTGTCGGACCTCAAATCAATTATTCATTTGAAACCCCGTGGACCAGGGTACTGGATGTGTAGGTTCGACTCTTCAAACAAGCATATATTTATTTAATAATTCCTGTTGAAAGCGTTTTAGTTTACATTTTAACGATCACGGGAAACAGAAAAAGCGTTTATATTTTACTATTCAACTATTTACTTGATGTAGCATCAATTTATTAATTTTAAAAATGTGGGCTTATAGGCAATTTAACACATTTCCTTATCAAGCATTTTATTTCCCTTTCCACAGTTCCTGGAAAGCCTCCTGGAAATTCAACTGGCAGGAGTAATCATGGCCCAACATCTATATTTATTAACTGGGAGCCTGTTCCTTTTGATTATCGTCATGGCTTTATTACAGGGTATAAGGTTCTTTATCGACCTATTGCTGTAGCAAGAGTCCCATTGCCTTACGAGCAACCTAAATATGTCGAATTACAAGCACATGAAACCGAGCTAGTAATTAATGGTCTGCCTACATTTACTATGTATTACGTGGAGGTGCTCGCTCAAACAATTAAGGGGGATGGAATGAGAGCCACTGCAGTGAATATATGTAAGTGCATGAGGACAAACTCAATGGGCAGTTTGCAGGATGAAATCACGGAGTTTCATACCCTGGATGCCAGAGCTTCTAAGAGGTTAAGGCGCGAAGCGCCGCCAGCGAGGAGCGAAGCGACGAGAGGGAGAGCCTGAGAACCTCTGGTCAAATCAGTTGGTAATCTCACTTCCATGCGTTTAGTTTGAAATCGAGGCGAGTCAAACCGGTTTTGCGGCCTATATAACCCGTCAAACTGCGACGACCAATGTTTTGATTTCACACACGAACAATTGCACGTGGCGCTGTGAAGCATGAAGTGACAACTGTATGTGGTTCTTTATATGGCTACTCTGGACAGTGAATAAAGTGCCTCCTGCTAGAATTTGCTGTCGTGCTGTAGACCGTTTTTGGTCGTTAACGGTAACGACAAACTTCACGGGGACGACTTGAAATATCGGCGACTTGCCGCATTCTGTCGGAAGCACAGCGAATACGTCTTTACGTTTTATAAACTCGTACAGTGCCTCTTCTTGTTTTGTCTTCAATTTAGTAATCTCCAGTAACTTTGAAGCCAACGTAAACTTCACAGCGTCCCCAGTCGCGGTTGGAAGTAAAACCACATACAGTTGTCGTAAAACAGTGGTAGGCCAATGACAATTGCTGTTGTATCAAACACTCACGGTCGCGCTTGGTAATGAGTAGATAAGCCGGAGACGAGGTTCTGCATGGAAGTGAGGTTCTCAACGGATTTGACCAGAGGCCCTTCTTTCTTCTCTCCCTCTCTTCCCCTTCTTCTCTATTTTACTTCTTCGTGCCTTTCTTACTTCTTCGGGCCTCTGGAACCCAGGGTCGGGAGTTTCACCGAGGGCAGAAAAAATGTCTGACTTCAATTATGTCAATTCACTTGTACGACATCGGTAGTGTTTACTTATTAGTAAAACCTGTTTATAAATGCTATTTTTCACCTCCAATCGATTATCGAACTTTCTAAAACAGCGTTTTGAAGATTGTTTGCCTTCCAGAAAAGCCTTTCCCATGCATGGGATGACACGAGCTCAATTATTTCGTTAGTGATGCGATTATATGTCGGCACGTGACTGTTTCCTGCAAAAAGGCTTATTTAGACTATTTAAAATGCAGCACTGTATGTACTCTTTTTCATGTAGTACATTGAAAGTGAAAGTAAGACACGAAAGTGAATACCTTATTGTAACTAATTTTCGCGGGACTTAAATTTCGCGATTTTCGCGATTTAAAAAAAATCGCGAACTTAAAGTCCCGCGAATAAAAGATACCGCGAAAATTAACGACGCGAAATTTAATGCCTTTCGGTAAAACCCTTTTATCAACTTTAACAAACGTTTACACGAGTATGCATAAACTAAAACGTGTCTAAGAGTCCAGAGTCCGAAAAATCAGCATGGTATCAGCTAAGAAACGATTATGTCCCCTGATCAATAGGCATCGTTTTTGAGTGTACAAGACGTACAGTTGTACTTTGGTCATAAATGATCATGATGTTAGTTTCGTTTTATTAAGGGTAGGCGATTTTAAAATTGAAATGTAACATAAAGCAGTGAAAAAAATAAAATGTGGAGCTTCATTTTCGCGAAATTTAGTTCCCTTTAACTAAACTTTTTTGCGAAATCGCGAAAATAAAGTCTCGCGAAATCTGCCGCCTAATTTTTCGCGAAATTAAGTAACCGCGAAAATTAGTTACAATAAGGTACCAGACTTAGTTGTTATATATCAGTTCTGTGTTATATTATGCAATATCAAACAACTGAAGGTTTATGCAAATCTTATCGCATTTCTCATGAGTCATGTCCCTAGCTACTATGTACGTATCGCTTCAACTGTATGAAAACAGTTAATGGGAGCACCCGAAATTATTTGACTCAAATTTTTAAAAATACAAATTATATGCACTCCCATAACTTGAGAAATAACAATAATGTCCAAAAACGACTTACTGAAGCTGGGAAGCGGCATAGTTTTCGTCAGTCACGGCAAAGGAGCCGTTCTCTGGAATAGTTTACGGAATGAAACAAGAAACCAATCAAAACTTAAAGTGCAAGTAGCGCCATAAAACAACATAAACACTTTTTGCCCCAAATTCTATTTCTGATATCCTTCAGTAGTTGTCTAACTTAGTTTTCTTTGACAGGCAGGAGCAGCAACTAAACAAGAATAAATGCTACTCGAATTGTGGGATTGATTCATCTTGTGATGTCACAATGGAAACCTACGGGATTTTAGTGTAGTAGTTTTCTCTTGGGAGGGAGTTGATTCATCTTATGACGTCACAGGACCATGAAAAGTAACCAAAATTAGGGATTAAATGCCAGAAATGTTACAAAATTTGCAAGATTAATGCCTTTTTGTGCGAAACAAACACAAAAGTACAATTTATTTTTTTGACATTATACTTGCACTTTAAGATCATTTTAAAATATTTTATAAATTGTAGTTAGTATTAGTAAAGAAACTAGGTTAGTGTAATATTTTATTTTTATTATTATTATCATATTGTAAATTTAGATTTAGTGATTATTTTTATAAATTTTACTATTACACGGCTCTCTGGAAGAACATAATGTATGAATATGAGATACTGTGTTGAAATAAAGATTTACTACTACTACTACTACTACAACAAATATCATTCAGTAATGTTATTTCATAAAAAATCTGATAAACATGCATGCAAATACTCTTACCGCATCCTTTTATTTCCCTTCTAGCTACGTGTCGCTGCCACCACAGACTTACAACCAACTGGCAGTTGATGCCACCATATGTAAAAATAACGAAGAATGGATCTCTCGCCGGCATGTTTCCATTCATTGTACACACTGCCATCACATCATGCTGCGGAGACTGCATAGCTCACGGCAAATCAGAAATCGACTTTATACGAGATGGACATGGCAATTTCGCTAACAAATCAAAAGACATTATTGTCAAGATAAATATCGATGGAAAGACCGATATAAGTTTTCCAATTTACGGCTATACCGATCAGACACACTATGTGAAATACTATGCATTCGTTCCAGTGATTAAGACATCTGGAGTCGCTTTTATAGTGAACAGAGCCGAGAGTGGAGCATCTCCTCAAAATGTAGCTCTTACTGTATTTCGCTGTTGGCCTTTGTTGCTGATCAATGTTTTAATAGCAGTTGTAGCTGCGTTCATTATTTGGATATTGGTAAGTTTTTCCAGCATTTTTCTTAACTTAAAAACAGTTACAAAATCGAACTTCTATCACACTGTACTAGTCGTTTCATCAATGACCAGATCCACTTCAACGTTTACCTGAGTTTTCTTGTTTATAAACATTGCAATTGTTATGAGTCAGGAACCAGTACAGTGACTATCACACTGTACTAGTCGTTTCATCAATAACCAGATCCACTTCAACGTTTACCTGATTTTTCTTGTTTATAAACATTGCAATTGTTATGTGTCAGGAACCAGTACAGTGACTATCCCCCCCTTCGTGATTTCCAAAGGGTAACAATCTCTGTAAGATGATGGAACCCCCCCCCCCCCCTCGGAACCTCACCTTGCAGAACTCCTGGCTACGCCCCTGACATTAAACTGAGGAACCTCCCGACTGAAAAAAAATTGTTTGCTCTCAATTGTTTGTCATTGATACCTGGCATGGCGGCACCATGGAGGCACCCGGGAAATTCAATTGAGTTTTATGGACATTAAATCGGTCCATAACTGACATCTAGTGTACAATTTACAGGAAACAAACAGAGCATTAGATTTAGGTATCCATAAGGAACATTTGAGAATAGAGCGGATTTCAATTGAGTGTCGGAAGTGTTTTGGTTTTGCGTTTACCAAGCTCTCCTATTGGCTGAGAAAGTAAACCAACCAATCAGAATCCAAAGTACAACCAAACGTATAACGCAAATTGGTTTTGCTTTGGTTTGTCATTGGCTCTCAGGGAAGCCATTTATGAGTTACTTGTGATTACTCGCTCCTATAATTGGCTGGCTGTGGGTAATTTGCGTTTGGTTGTACTACACTCAACTGAAAATCGCTCTATATGTTTTTTCAGTGGAGGTTCCCCTTAATAATAATGACGATGATGAATGGCATGCATGCATGAAGCATCGCTATTCTTTCTCGACTAACATTCACATGAATTGAAAACCGTTACAAATGTAAAGTGTTGGTATATTATGAGCATGCATTGATATCTTTCATCACCGTCTATATTTGTTGTTGTGTTGATTTTGTTGTGGTTTTTGATTTTAGTTTTTAATTGCATGGTACATGACATCTTTAATAGTCCTGTGAGCGTCACTAAAGACTTTTGTGACTTAATGATGACTCGTTACTTCTAATTGCTTGTTGAAGGCACGATAATTAAGAAACATAGACATTACTTTCTATTTTAATGATTTAGGAGAAGCGCGACAATCCAGACCAATTTCCTGCGTCGTTCATACGAGGTTTTGGAAGCGGTCTGTGGTTTACCTTTATTACAATGACAACCGTTGGGTAAGTAAAACAAGGGCTATCCGTAGAATTTAATGAAACAAGTAGGATTATCAGCAAAACTATATTTGTCTGTTATTTTAGCAACTTTAATGAAAGCTTTCTATTCAGTTCATTTTCACCCAAACATCCTAAAATTTTGTAAAGTTACTCGTTTTGATGTGATCTTTCTTGTACTGTCGTTCATTTCTAATCAGATTTATCCACACTCGGTTCCAGTCCCTACTCGTTTCTTAAGCGGCCACTGAATTAGGTAGAGTTATGGACGGAGTATCATTTGCTGATCCAATATAACAACTGCAATAAAATATTGAATTCAGGTGTACGGGCCACGCTTTAAGACAGGAGTAGTCATTAATTGTGTTATTGCCTTTCGTCTAGTTACGGTGACAAGACAGCCGTTACCTTTGTCGCTCGTGTGTTCACAATAATTTGGACACTCTTTGGTCTTGTTGTTTTTGGAATCTTAATGGGATCTCTGACCGCAGCCTTTGAAACAATGGCATTCAATGAAGTGCAATCAGATAAGATGCTGTATGGAACCAAGGTATGTCTGTTGCGTCAAACTGCGAGTCCGACTACCCTAAGTTGAAAAAGTGGTATGAGTCATGTCCTGCCCAATGTAGAAAACGTACTATTTCTTTCAAGAGTCAATGCAGTCGAACGTTAGCCCACTTTCGATATATGCTTCACTTGTCATGATCAAATTTTAATGTACTCTATAATAAATTTAATTTACCCCGGAGCCTCATATTGAAACCTTTGTGCGTGACAAGTGAATCATACATCGAAAGTGGGCTATTTATTTAGTTTACCAACACTGAGAAATTAGTGGCCTACAAAAGTAGCTAAAAATATGATTTATTAAACTCGATGCTATTACAATGATTTAAAGTTGAGTATTTAATTTAATGGGAGTGGACGTCTGGTAAGGTTATTTAACTACAGTATTAACCATGTCTTGCAGGTAGCCGCTTTAGACAACTCATCCGAACATCGATTGGGACTGCGAAAGAACGCCAAAGTGAACGAAGGTAGATTCGCTAAACAGATACTCAAACATACCGTTCTGCAATATACGTAGAGGAAATCGCAAGAACGCGAGTGTTATACGGGATTTATAGGCACTGAGTGATATTTTGAGTGATATTTCTTGATATTTTGCGAGTGCAATTTGAGAACTTTCAAAATATCACTCAGTGCCTATAAATCAAGTATAGCACGAGCAGTTCATTTGCTGAGACCAATGAGAATCCAGATATTTTGTTGAGTATGTTATAATTTCGAGTACGGTATACTTACATTTTATGTACACACGAGTCTTTCTAAGGTTTCAATAAGGTATCTTTTGGCGCGAAACACTGTGGTCGCAAAGTGTAATGGGAAGAAAGCATGAAATATCGACGATCATAACCCAGCAAATATGTTCTCCCCCGCGTGAGGTGGAGTGCGTCACGTGACCCGATATTTACCCTCTGTCAGACGACACATCAGTAAATACGCCCCTTGTGAGCGTAGCGCGCACAAGGAGCTCGAGCCCCAGTTAAAGAAAATAATGAGGGATTATAAACACAATAACCTCAGTATACTATGTAGCGTTGAAATATGAACTGATTAGTTGTCCTTGGACATTATCTGTTCCTCGAAACGGCACAGCTGAACAGATATCAGTGCAAGTACTATGTTATTGTTGATAAATGGAGCTCTCTCTCTCTCTCGTGGACTCTTTCTCATGCAAGGAAGGCACCAGTTGAAAAACGCAAGCCTCTGTATACCCTACTGGCTATCATTTGATTAGATCAGAACAAAATCGATGGAAAACCACGATACTCCGATAGTCAGGGAGTAGCGCGCGCAAAGTCTCCCATAAAAAGAAAATACTTAGGCATTATAAAGACAGTAATCGACTTTATACATGGCCTTGAAATATGAACTGATAATTATTTATACTTGAACATTAACTGTTCCTCCAATTAACTCCGTTTCCCTCGAGCTTTGCTCTCGGAAACTGTTCGGTTCTCTCTCGGAAACAAATATCACTAATCAGCGAAGGTTATTGATTATATAAATTGTCCTCCCATATCAAATGCACTGTATTACAGAAAATAATAATAAACATGCAACGAGTTCTCGAATTTGATTGGCTGAGAGCAGCTGTAATTATGCTAAACACCAGTCCCATATCAAATGCACTGTATTACAGAAAATAATAATAAACATGCAACGAGTTCTCGAATTTGATTGGCTCAGAGCAGCTGTAATTATGCTAAACACCAGTCCCATATCAAATGCACTGTATTACAGAAAATAATAATAAACATGCAACGAGTTCTCGAATTTGATTGGCTGAGAGCAGCTGTAATTGTGCTAAACACCAGTCCCATATCAAATGCACTGTATTACAGAAAATAATAATAAACATGCAACGAGTTCTCGAATTTGATTGGCTGAGAGCAGCTGTAATTATGCTAAACACCAGTCCCATATCAAATGCACTGTATTACAGAAAATAATAATAAACATGCAACGAGTTCTCGAATTTGATTGGCTGAGAGCAGCTGTAATTATGCTAAACACCAGTGCCAAATTGTGTAATACCAGTGCCAAATCATGTAATACCTGAGTGGCAAATCATGTAATACCTCACACAGATGTGAACAAACTATATCCAACCAAAACTCATGAATTAGATTGACTGAGAGGCGGCGGTGTTTCCAAACTTTTGCAACAATCTAGAACAATAACAAAGAGAGATTTCCACATTTATAACCGGAAGAAGTTGGACAACTGAAGCAAAATCAAGACAAAAAGCACATATATACGGTGATGAATATTATTAACCAGTACGTAATAATATCAAGTGGCTTTCTCGTGCAATTCTGCCTGGATTAAGAGCTCAATGCGGGCCCATGCAATAATTATTTTGATACTCTTTGAAAATCTCAGTCGTTCAAATTAATCCCGAATTGCACTCGAATCCATCTGATTACAGTGATTACCTCTACTAAAACATTCACGTTTTTTACACCACCATCGTGCTTGCTGCAGTAATATAGATGAAATAATGTTATAGCTAGCTTACACTATATTTCTACACATTCAAAATACAGTATTACCTTACTAGTATTTAGATTCAGCATTCCATAGTTAGTTCTAACACCTACCTTACCATGTTTACAGTACATTACAAAAGCCTAGAAGAGATTCTTGCAGCGTTACTGGGGAAAAAAGTCAAAGGAGCCCTCATTGATGCATATGTTGCTGGCGAACGCAAGGACCTTTTTGACTCTCCGTCTTTGATGCTAAACAAGATCTTTCAAATGCCGTCCACATATGGAATCGTGCTAGCTGGACCATCAGTTAAACTTCAGCAGTGTCTCAATGAATACTTAAGTGCAAACAGAGCTATGGTAGCTGCACATGTTGAAGCGAACGCAGTCTCGCTCGAGGTATGTGCATATAAAGCCCGATTTACGCGACATTCTTAAATATGGGCCTGCGAGCCGATAATCATGGAGCTGTACTCTTCATTTACACGGCAAAATTCAAGAAACTTATCGATCCGCGGGCCCAAATTGAAGTATATATTATGTATTAGTGTACACTATGATTGGCTACTCAAACTCTTCATTTACACGACAAAACTCAAGAAACTTATCAATCCGCGGGCCCAAATTGAAGTATATACTATGTATTAGTGTACACTATGATTGGCTACTCAAACTCTTCATTTACACGACAAAACTCGAGAAACTTATCAATCCGCGGGCCCAAATTGAAGTATTATGTATTAGTATACACTATGATTGGCTACTCAAACTCGGAATATCCCGCAGCACTATTCACTGTTTTTGGTATCACGCGCCGTGACTATATATTGGAACTTACGGATCAATTCCGGTTTCTGGGAAACCCCCACCCCTCCCCCACACTTCACCCTAATCTTTAATCGTTAATCATTAATAGAACAATACATATCCAAGGGAGGGGTGGGTGGGTGGGTGGGTAGTTTCCCAGAAACCGGGATTGATCCGAACTTACTCACTAAGGCAACACGTCCAAAGGTGCTGAAAACGATCGGGCCTTCGAAGCGGGAGGACGGAAGGTCAGCAACAGATGACGGTGAAAAAGTAACCGAGAAAACAGCCGCCTCTCATCGCTGTTCATTTCAGGCTAGTGAAAAAGCTGAAATACTGAACACATATTTCGCCACAATAGGATATAATTTATCGAAGTAGTGGCAATTATAGTGCATTTTTTCGCCTATCCAGGGAAAAACTTTCTCGAATCACAATATGCCATCTGCATGATGACGTCACATACTACAACTACCAGAACTCTTTGCGCGGATTCTTTTGTTCCTCTAATCTGGACCATTGTCTTGGAATTCTGAAAGGAGTTTATAAATCTGAATGAGAAATAGAATTTGAAAAGGATTCTGGTAGTTGTAGTAAAATGACGCCATAATGAAAATGTCCTATTCACTCGTGTCGAGTGCGAGAAGATGGGCTAAGCGATGGTGGTTACGATTCCAAGTGACCAAACTTTGTACAATCGCGCTTTGGGAATAATATGTAATGTTTTTTTTATTATTTCTCAAATACTCACTTTAAGGTGCGGCCGCCATTTTGGACAAATAGTTGTCCTTAATAAGCATGCGCGGGCGCCATTTTGTCTCATATTGCTGGTAACGCTTAACTTCGATTTCGAAAGGAAATCAGTTAATTCCAACCAGTGAAAGAGCTTGAATTGAATTTGATAAAAAAATATCGGTAAAATCACAATAAAGGCTGGAAAAACGACACTGAAAGAAAGGACAACAGTCTAGTCACTGAAGCCGGCTATAAAACTAAATATCAAGCAAATTAAGTCCACGTCATTTTCATGCATTTTCATGCATTTTCATGCATTATTAAATTATTCGGTCAAAAATAACAATCGGCAAAACTTGGGCTCTTTCATGGTTATGAAAGAAGTATTTATAAACCTCAGTAAACACAACAGTCGTTCGTTCGCGAGGACGGCATCAGTAGCGTCTCGTGTTCGAGTTCCCGAGATCATATTCTAATTAGAGAGTATTGTCTTACGTATACCGACGAATCACACTTGAAAAATCTGCAAGCTTGATTGACGTGCTATTATTTATAGTACCGCTCTTTTCTTGCCATGTCAGGATGGGACTCACTCTTTGGCATATATAAATTGTATTTAGTTCAGTTTGTTTATAAAATGTATAAATGACTGTCAGGTTCCACCATACATGTCCACTGTAATAAACAATCGCAAAAATAGTAGAGGATTAAGATGTAAACATAGAATTATTATTCCTAGGTTTAACACATATCATATGAAGCACTCAATTTCACATAGAAGTGCAATCTTCTGGAAGGCTTTGGCCAGTAATTATGACCCCTCAGCTTGTGTACGTGTTAAACAGGAAGATCCGGTATAGAAGGGTAAGCCCCTCCTCTTTTCACGCACAGCGAACTCGAAATTTGAAAGTCAAATTGCAGAGCAGCAGTGGGTAGGCGAGTAAATTCACCTCTCCTGTTAGAATCTATATTTTTAAGGTTTTAAAACATTAAACAAGCTATCAAAAATTAAACATAGGGAAGATAGTTGTTTATTAAAGACTTTAGGTGGTATTTTATTACTGTTTTCGAACTCTGTAACCCTTACTCTGAAGTTAAATTTTCATTTAAATTTTGCGCGAAAAGCAGTCAGTATGGAGCACGTAAGCGGAGCATCATGGAGATGTTCACTCCACAAAGGCTTAGTGACAACTGAAGCTGTCCCCTGGGTGTCGGTGACTAGGTGGATCTTTACCGAGCCGTGAAACAGTAGTCACCTCCACTTCGGGGAATAATAGCCCACTTCCGAGATATGCCTGACTTTCTACATACAAAGGAATCAATACGAGGCTCCGTGCATAATGCTCAGTCGTTCGTGAC
Source organism: Actinernus sp. WN-2022 (assembly GCA_030867875.1). Lineage (NCBI taxonomy): Eukaryota > Metazoa > Cnidaria > Anthozoa > Actiniaria > Actinernidae > Actinernus > Actinernus sp. WN-2022. Next base: position 152,531,562 of record JAOWCC010000577.1, read on the forward strand.
AAGACTACAACACTTCTGCAGTTTGTCTCGAACGACTGAGCATTATGCACGGAGCCTCGTTATCTCGGAAGTGGACTATTATAAAAACTGAATCCTTTCAGCTTGCTGTTTGTTGCCCCATTTCAGACCACGCGACAGTTCTCCAGAGGATTCAGTACTTTGTTTTCAAATTATAGGAAATGCTACATTTCCTCTTGGGATTTTATACGATTTTATTTTGTTTTGTATGCAGGATTCATTGTATTCATTGTTGTCGATATCACCACATGCAAAATCGAAAATGTTCGGTACACGTACTTTCGATTTGAATTTTTCAGTCTTGAAAAAGGGCACTGAGATTCAAACGATATGTTCATTACCCCGCTAAGTTGCTCGTCAATTATTTACTGCCAACGTTTGATTTGGATATTTGTGATTTACTTGGAATAACCGCTGAACCTGGCCTGGAATCAACTACAGAAGTGGGCACCGTCGAAATTACAGAGGATAATAATTGCGTAAACGATGCGAGCGTTTCAGATATTCCAGCAGAGTAATTTCGGTTTCGCACACCCTGCTTCAAGAATCCCCGAAAATACTAAGAGTCAAACCCATGGCCAATGGGCAGTGAGGTTATGGCAGGATTGGGCTGTTGAAAGAAACAAGCGAGTGACAAGAAGTAATTCAGATATTTACAAGAATGCTCGACCAAATATTGAAGACAAGAATATTGTTAGTTAAGTAAGTTCGTTGTAATGATTTACTGTTTGTTTGTTTGTTCGTTTGTTCGTTTGTTCGTTTGTTCGTTTGTTTGTTTGTTTGTTTGTTTGTTTGTTTGTTTGTTTGTATGTCGTAGAGTCTTTAGGGATCTTTAGGGTGTGGCTTTGAATATTAGAAAGCAACCACGGCGGCAACGTCTAGGACGACGGCATAAAATAATAGCCTTAATTACAAAATACAATAACTGCACGTGAAAATGCACGTAGTTCGCCTACATTTCAACGTATAAAAGTAAATCACTCCGTTTTTCGTTCGGCCTGAACGGAACTCTATGCTTATCATATTTTTCGAAGATATGAATGTGAAAAGTAATTAAAGGCGAACGAAGGAAATAGTAAACATCACATTTCGGGAGAAAACATTTTTTTAGGTCCCGTCCTCGCTGCCGTCGCCGTCGTTGATGCTTAAGCTCTCTATTTTTAGGGGAGTACAGGGCTAATAAAACTATTGAATTTACAGGTTTCATGAATTAATTCATGATGAGGTTGGTAACTACTTATCAGCCAGCAAATTCAAGATAGTTACTGATAGTTCATGCTTAACTGACCTTAAAGCCATCGCAAATGCTTTTAATGATTACTTTGTTAATATTGGGAAGAACCTGTCTTCCGACATCCCCTATATCACCTAAGCTATTCTCACATTACTTGACCAATCCACAACCAAATAGTTTTTTAAATATTTTTTCGGTTACCCAATTAGAAATAGAGGAAGAGGTTTCAAAATGGAATGTTCGTAAAGCCACGGACCCATTTAGCATACCCATACGAGTCCTAAAATGTCTCAACCATCTGCTATCTAAACCCTTAGAAATACTATATAATTTTTCAATCTCAACGGGAACTGTTTCCGACAAGTTCAAAATCGCTAAGCCGGTAATTCCTGTTTTTAGAAAGAACTCTTCTCTAAATCTAAATAACTATGCAAACGCCTGACTAGTTTTCTTGAGAAACATGATATATTTTTCTAACCAATTTGGGTTTCGCTCAAAACACTCCACAACTCATGCTGTTTTAACTATTGTAGATAGTATTCAGAAAGCGATCGAAAAAGGGGAAGTCTCTTGCGGACTTTTTCTTGATCTAAGCAAAGCATTTGATACAGTAAATCATGATATTTTGTTAAAAAAGCTCGAGCACTATGGAATACGAGGTATCGCACTTGATTGGTTTAGATCCTATCTTACCAATAGAAAACAGTTTACATTAATCTGCAGTTATTCATCATCAGAAAGCAGCATAACTTGTGGTGTCCCTCAAGGGTCCGTACTTCGACCTATTCTCTTCCTCCTTTATATCAATGACTTCAATAATTGTTCACAAATTCTGAGTTTTAATATATTTGCTGATGATTCAACCCTTTTCTGCACGGACACTAATCTGCTGAAACTAGAATTCGAAAGTACTGTTAATAGTGACTGGCTACAAAAATCAGTAAAGTACCTAGGTGTTTTGATAGACTCTAACTTAAACTGGAAATGTCATATTCGTGAAACCTGTAAAAAATTTAAACGAAGCATAGGTGTATTGTCAAAAATCCGCTACTATGTTAATCTTAACATTTTGACCCAACTTTATTACTCGTTGATTTATCCCTATTTAACTTACGGAATTTTAATATAGGGAATCACCTATAAGTCAACGCGTCGTCCCCTATTCATTCTTCAGAAAATAGCTTTACGTATTATTACATTTTCTAAGTTCGATACCCATTCCTCCCCCATTTTCAAGCAACTTAAAATACTTAAAATTAATGATTTGTCTTTTTCGCATACTGCTCTTTTTATGTAACAATTTCACTCAAGAGAACTCCCAGTGACTTTTGATGACTTCTTTCAGCTTCTTAGCAGTAAACACAATTATAACACCAGACTAGCCTCTCGAAAAAGCTATTACCTCCCCAAAGCTCGCACTAATTACGGAACCTTTAACATTAGATATATGGGAGTTAAAGTCTGGAATTCTCTTGACTCTAGCGACAAACAGCTAAGGAGAAACGCTTTCAAAAACAAACTTAGAGCTGATTTTCTATTGCAATACTAACTTGCTATTCATCTTGTACCCGCTAGCCACTAGAATATACAACTTCTCATCGCCACTCTGTTACTTGTTTCTTTTCTCCTTAATGACAGCTTTCCTACGTTTGTTAGCATCGTAGAATGTTCGTTTTGTCTGTAACTGTGACGTTCTTGTTTTTGTGTTAGTGCGGGTATTCGCACCCAGACATCCAACAGGAAGGGTGAGGGAATAGCGATGAGAGAAGGGGGTAGAGAGGGTAAAGTTGTCACAGTTGTTGTTTTTGTGTTGGTGCGGGTATTCGCACCCGGACATTAAAGAGGACGGGTGAGGGAATATGGTTTTTGTGTTAGTGCGGGTATTCGCACCCAGACATCAAACAGGAAGGGTGAGGGAATAGCGATGAGAGAAGGGGGTAGAGAGGGTAAAGTTGTCACAGTTTTGTTTTTGTGTTGGTGCGGGTATTCGCACCCGGACATTAAACAGGACGGGTGAGGGAATATGGATGAGAGAGGGGGATAGAGAGGCTAAAATTGTCACAGTTGTTGTTTTTGTGTTAGTGTGGGTAAACGGACCCGGACATCAAACAGGAAGGGTGAGGGAATAGAGTTGAGTGAAGGGGATAGAGAGGGTAAAATTGTCACAGTTGTTGTTTTTGTGTTTAAGTGCGGGTGTTAGTACCGGACATAAAACAGGAAGGGTGAGGGAATAGAGATGAGAGGGTAAAATTATCGAAGAAACCATAGGTGAAATGTGGAAATGAGGCCATGGAATGGTAGAAATTAAGGGACTAGCGGATTGAAAAAATGCAAGAAATGATGGTGAAATAAATGAAATATGTTTTTTATAGAGAAAAGGAGGACTATCAGGAAGCAGAAGGACTGGATATCCCGGGACGGGGTGAACAGTGGGTGCACTGTGTGAATTATGAATAAAATAATAGGTAGAGAAGCATGCAGACAGAGTCTGGCCTAGAGAAAAATCCACGAGAAAGAGGTAATTGAAGGAGGAGAAACATGGTAGCGAATACCCGCACCAACACAAAAACAACAACTGTGACAACTTTACCCTCTCTACCCCCTTCTCTCGTCGCTATTCCCTCACCCTTCCTGTTTGATGTCTGGGTGCGAATACCCGCACTAACACAAAAACCACATTCCCTCACCCGTCCTGTTTAATGTCCGGGTGCGAATACCCGCACCAACACAAAAACAACAACTGTGACAACTTTACCCTCTCTACCCCCTTCTCTCATCGCTATTCCCTCACCCTTCCTGTTTGATGTCTGGGTGCGAATACCCGCACTAACACAACATTTTTTTGCAGATGAAACCAATGTGTTTGCTTCCTCACGTAACGGTAAAGACCTTGAAAAATTAATTAATACTGAAATGGGAAAAGTTAAGAAGTGGTGTGACATTAATAAGCTATCCATTAACTTCAAAAAAACCGACTTCATGATAATAAAACCTGCTCAGAAAGGAGAAATAAATATAAACTTAAATCTAACAGGCAAAGATAGTACGACATACCCCATAGAAAGGAAAACTTATATTAAGTACTTAGGTGTGTTTATCGATTGCTCTTTATCCTGGAAACAACATACTTCTTGCAAAAAATACTGGCATTATCTCTAAACTTAGGCATTACGTATCTCTTCAACAACTAAAGCAACTCTACTACACTCTCATCTATCCCTACGTTTCATATGCAATTCTAGCTTCAATTTTGGGAAGTGCCTACAAATTTCACATACGAAAGATGCATAAGAGTAATGTTTTTTTCAGTTATAATGTTTTATTGATCACGCTGTGGATCTGGGAGCTGTTATTTGATTAGTTTATCTAGTATACATTAATATTAAATACAGATCTAGATATATATCATAGATTTATCTAGTAGGATTTCTTAGGGTGCATTCGATTAACGGCGTATTCCAGAATAGGAATAGATGGAATAATCTCTGGAAATCACTGGTTCAGGTATATTTTGCCCTGTAAGCTACAAATGCTTGCTGATATAAGATATTCATGATATATTTAGTATTCCAGTGGCTAAAAAATCCCAGTATAGAGGTTTTGCACCATCACGTGATGGCAGCCATGTTGGATGGCAGGAACAATAGAATGTTATTCCTTTGAGATTTAATTTTTCACATGATTAAACAAATTTCATTGTTCCTGCCACCAACATGGCTGCCATCACGTGATGGTGCAAAACCTCTATACGCGATTTGTAGTGATAATTCTGTGTATTCTTATTCCGGAATACGGTCAATCGAACGCACCCTTATTATGTACTGTTAAATATAGATTTCTAGTCTTAGAATTAATTGGGATTTGGGTATTATATGTACAAGTTAATGAAGTTCTTTTAAACGGCTATTTTGTTATACAAGATCCCCACAAGCATTTGTGATTTAAACATTTGTCGTACATGTTTAAATAATCCTTCATTAGCGGACCTATCTCTATATAAGTAACATATTTATTACTTTGGTACGAATTGTACGATTCGTACGGTGACGTCATATTCGTACAACGATAATACCTAACCCTGACTACAAACCTAACCCTAACCCTCCACCAGGGTTTAGGGTGTTTAGAGCTAATTAGTAATTCGTACAGTCGTTCGTACAATTCGTACCGATAGAATAATCCTTCATTATTGTTATTATTATAACAATTAACCTAATAATTTTTTTTAACTTTCTGACAGTAAGTAACACTGATAGCTACTTCTGACTATTTCACTCTGTGGTAAATACTAAAACAATTATTCCCTCAGTGTCAGTAACTAGCGGTGGATATTTAACAATTATTCACCGAAGTGGAGGTGAATAGTGGTGGATATTTACCGAGCCGCTTGGGCGAGTTTTAGTATATACCACACTCCAGGTGAATAGCCAGAACCAAATAGTTATTTTATTTTCTGTCAAATGGACAAAAACTCGCGCGAGATCATCGCTGCTTTGCTCGGAGTTGAATATGAAATCATATTCACTGTTTGAGTAGCCAATCAGAGCGCGTGAAAAGTGATATTCACTGGTGTGGTATATACTAAATATATATATTTACCTCGCGGCTTTGTAAATATTCACCACTAGTCACCAACACTGAGAGGAATGATTGTTAATTAATCGTAATGGGTTATGGCCAGTTAGGTCACATACCTATTTTGTTTATTTAACTCGTATCATGAGGTTTTAGTTCTCTAACCATTGACCTTAACCTTTGACAGAAATCAGATAAGAGCGTGGCCGAGCAAGTGACCGATGATATGTTCAGCTCGTCATCGAATGTCTTCTTAGAAGCCTTGTGGGATTTAGTTATGTTGTTTGTGGCTGCATCGGTCTTGGGGACCATATTTGAAGTCAGTCGTAGAATAAGAAAACATCCAAATAGTAAGTAACTAAACGTGTTGTACGGTGCATCTATCATTCTGGAACTAGCTCTAAATATATTATCCTTGCTTTATTGGCCTTTTTCGCCAAGCACTCGTGGGGACTGTCACTCTACAGAGGGTGTTGTATTTTGCATTATGTTCTATCTCCCATAACCGAGAAATCGATATCACACCTAGTACGCGACGAAGATGCTGTATCCTCCACGCTGAATACTTTCTCATTAACTAATGGTCCGTGCAAGAGGTAGGCATTTTTAATGCATGGAATGTAAAAAGTGCTAATTATGGTATTGTTTCAATCGTCCACTTCATTGGCTTTAACATCAAAATCTATCAAAACTTGAAGAATAATATCTTTTTGTCAATTATTTTGACAGATTTGAATTGCATCTAGTGAAAACTCTCATAAATTTAAATATGACGAACATTCAACGTGGGGAACATTTTAAAATTGAACGTTTTCTTGGTTATTGTTCTGGACTCTTCTGATTGGACGAAATGTTTTCAAACAAAAGAAAAGTAGTTTTAATACGCAGCTTTCAAAAAATTATCATAAGGGTTGCTGAGTTGTCTGTATGAAAAACAGAAAATTCTGACATGGGGAAAGCAAATCGCATCTGAACTATAATTAATATTTTGGCATTACGTCAATGTTACTGCTTCTTAGGCTACTGTCAAACGGTTTCAACATCTCTTCAACGTTCAGTACCAGAATCCTTTGCGCTGATTATATTGTTCTTCTAATTTGGACCCTTTGTCTTGGTATTCTCAGAGGAGTTAAAAAATCTGAATTAAAAAAGAATTCGCAAAGGATTTTGGTAGTTGTAGCCGACTGACGTAATCAGTGAGTGCAAACTGGGAATAGGCCTTTTCTAGGAAACAGTCACGTGCTGCGGATATGATTAACGAATGAATTAATCTCCATGGGAAAGGCGTTTTTTTGCCACCTCTCTTTTTTTGTTAAAACCATCCCTGAGTGGAATAATCTCGAGTACTTCGCCTGTACTGTGTTCATAAATAAGCTAAACACCAACTAGAACAAAACATCCCCCTGTGGCGTGCTACTCTAGGAGAGTTTTGCTGCAGTATTTAATAGATAAAAGATCAACCACGTGATTGCATTCCTGCGAAAGGCCCATTGTTGAAACCGCTGAAGCCGTTTGACGTGGTCTTTCAACACTGTTTTAAAAAGGCATTGAAAGCTGCATGAGTTAACATCTCTTAATTATTTCTATTGTTCTCGGAGATGTTCAATCCTGTTGTAGGGGCTCGCGGGTATTGTGTCAGCCGAATGGGGGTATATACTTCATGGTGTGTTTCGTTCCATATAGTCTCCCTGCATAATCATTTTCTCTACTGTTTTACAGTATTACCAAATTTTCAGCGTGAAGTTCTGGCCGATCTTTGAGATTATTTCATGATATTGAAGAATAGTAAACACAAACAGAATTTCAAGATACTTAATATTTTCGAACTGATATAAATGTTTCTTTCGACCATGGGAAAATCTGCAAAACGACACGATAGATTTTTATTTAAAAAATGGTGATAAGATTAACTAATCCATGAGCTTTGTTGGTAGCGAGTTTCAAGAAAATCGATAGAATGAAAACTTCTACAGCAAAAGAGATATAAATGTTACCGCAAAATATTATGTTTGCAAATTTCATGCAAAATCTCAGGCAACTATGATCGCCGCTTCCAATTCTACCCGGTAATCTATAGTTTAACACCACAGGAAACTAATGTGTTCATTATAATAAAATCGAGAAAGTGGGACAGGGTATACCACTAGATGAAAGCAGTAATGTTAATAGTGAATATTTGGTGAAGAGCATCAATTTTGAATTGATGTAAATATAAAAAAATCTAAACGAAAACGTTGGCCTCGTTCGCGAGTTTGTTGTAGGACATATTTGGTGACACCATGTGCAATTTCATTTCGTTTCATGAATACGTTTTTGCTTACTGAGGTAGGGAATGCAGCTGGTTGAAACCTTCCAATATGCTAATTTAATCATTGTAAATACTTCAGTTTTCGTCATGAATGGGTGACTGAATACACATGCGGAATTTGAAAACAAACTTAATATGAAATGTACGTTTTTCCGCATAATTGCTCAGAGGAAAAAAAGCTTGGAGTGATTTTGAAAGTTTCAACCACCAACATTCCCGTAGCCTGCTATGCAGACGTATAAATTCGAAGAAAAAAGTAACGTCTGCTTACCCGAGCGCTTAATTAGTTTCCAATATGTACACCTCATTATGTTATGTACCAATCAGATTTTACCTTCCATATCCTGGAAAGTGGCGTAATGTTGCATTTAAAAGGATTCAGACAATACAATTGCCATTTACCAATCATAGGAGAGTGTTCACTGGCGCGCCAATTCACTAAAATTCTAAGCTGACGTCGTGCTTGCATATTGGAAACTAATTAAGCGCTCGGGTAGCAGACGTTACTTTTTTCTTCGAATTTATGAAAGTGAAAAAATACGTCTGCATAGCAGGCTAACATTCCCAGCCTTAGTGCGCAAAAAACGTATTAGTCAAAACGAAATGGTGTCACAAAATATGTTGTCCTACAACATACTCGCGAACGAGGCCAAAATTTTAGCCTGTGAATACAGCCGTCTCACATCGGGAGCCACAATCAAAACTAGTCTCCCAAGAGAGACGTCTACGATCCGAGGCCAAAAATTCCATACTGATGACGTACGCGGCCAGGATCTGGTCGTGGGTTATTTGGTTAGTTAATCCTGGGTTAGTTAATCTATAACAGCATTTTTATAAAACTCTATCGCATTGTTTTTAAGATTTTCGCATTTTACGTCAAAACAAGGGGTTGAAAGAAGCACTTATATCTCCGAAAATAATATGTACCTTGGAATTTTGTTTTTTGCTTTGTTTGCTATTCTTCAATACCAGGAAATACATCGTCCAAAAAATCTCAAAGATCGGCCAAAATCTGCCAGCTGAAAAGTGCAAATCTTTGATACCAATTCGGCTGTCGCAATACTCTGTAAATGACATTAGTGAATGTCATTTTTATGGACTATTTTCGTTTCCATTTGCTATTTTTAATCCGGTCGCTATGAACGATCACCATATTGAACTGACACACTCGATGAAATCACGTCCCTCGCATTTCAACTCCGCCAGTGAACAAACAGATATTTTTTCGTACTTTTAACGCCAGTGACGCGTAGAAACTGAATATAAACGAGGTCCTAAACACTGACCAGAAAGGTCGTAAAATCGTCATTTAAGGCTGGTTCTCATATAATCGTCCCGATCGCTTGATTCTTTTGTTCTGCATATTAATTTACGCTTCGATTCACACCGAACAAAAGGTTCAAGCGATCGGGACGATTATATGAGAACCAGCCTTAAAGGGGAACTGAACCCTAAAATCAACCCAACGTCTTTACAAAGATGTATTCTAAAAAAATAAGTTCTGCTATTTTATTTTTCTGTGTTGCGCGTCTATGAGAAGAAAATTAGTCTCAAAGTTCGATTTTCCGCTGAAAAATCTATAGTGTGCGGCGGCTCAAATCAGTACAAATTTCCCCATAACGTACGTCACACAAACCACGGAAGAATGATCACACACAAAAAAGAAAACACAGCACAAAGAAAACACAGTGGTCCGTAATTGGAAGCCATTAGTCCTGCTATTCAATGTCGGGGACAGCATGGCAAAACTAATTTATTCCCCATATACTACGTCACAAATTACGAGACTTGAGCCGTCTGTACATAGCGGAGGCTGTGATGAAGGTTTTCGGATTTTCTCTTCATAGACGCGCAACACAGAAAAATAGCAGAACCTATGTATTTCGAATATATGTTTGTTAGACAGTGGGATGATTTTAGGGTTTAGTTCCCCTTTAAGAAAGCAGTTTGAATGCATTCGTGTCCGGGGAAGTGAGCGGAGTTGAAATGTGAGGAGACGTGATTTTCCCTTTAATTTTTTTTTGGGACAATCAAGTGTGTGTCAGTTCTATATTGTGAGAGACGAGACTCCTACCTTTCCTTTTTTGTATCGTTCATAGAGACCGAGTTAAACATTCGCGCGAAAACGCTGAACTTGCGGAACGGACACAGCCCAGAACAGATAAACACACACTGTAAGTTATATTGATTTTATTCAGTATGTGTTGAAAATGGACGAATGGAAGACTAAAAATCCCATACAAATCCCATTAAATACTGCCATTTACAGAGATTGTGCTACCTACTGGTCTTATTCCACTTTTTCTCTCATTCATTTTCTTTCTCTCATTCAGAAAACCCCAATTCAGCTCAGACAACCATGGCAAAGGACGAGTTACAATCAACGCTCAACAACCTGTTGCTTGAAATGAAAAGTAATCTAGAAAAGCAAAAGAAGCAACTACTTCTGCGACATAAGAAAGAAAGAGAAAATTTCTTAATGTTTCGAAAACGAACATTGCCTTACATAGTTGACATCAGCGACCAAAAGCCCGCCGCACACGATAGCTGGTCAAGCGCCGCTTAACCGCACACGGTGCATTTCACTAAGCTATCCCTTAGCTAAGCACCTATGTGACTATATATTACTTCGCTGGACATCGCCATTTTGAAATCACGTGAGAGTGCGGTGCATTTTCATTGGTCAATAGGTCAATAACGCCAAGCTAAGCTGTTAGGTCTCTTCAGCGCACACGGTGGGAAAAATCAAGCACTATAGATATTTTTCTCACGGTCAATTGAGGCGAAAAACGCGCCGAAATTCGCCGCACACGAGAGCTGTCAGCTTAGCAAACGACCTCTCGTGGCGGTTGGCTAAGCTCTCGTGTGAGGCGGGCTTAAGCAGCAGCAATCCGATATGTACTTTGTATTGGATGGGTTTTTGTGCGGGCTTGCTCCGACCCATGCCTTTTCACACTATAACGGATAGATTTTGTACCAGCCCAAAAAGCTATCCTGTATAATGTGAACATGGCCTAATATCCATTTTGTGACGGCACATGTAATAGTGCGACAATATAAATTATTTGGAACCGACTGAAGTCTCCTGATTTTGGTTCCGTTTCAGCCTAATCATATTCATAATTCGTAACAAACATCTCAGCCGCATCAATAGCCCACTTTCGATATATGCTTCACTTGTCACGCACAAAGGATTCAATGCGAGGCTCAGGGGTATCAGTGATTCGTGAAAAGAGAAAATAATAAATCTAATTTACCCCGGAGCCTCATACTGAAACCTTTGTGCGTGACAAGTGATATATCGACAGTGCATGGGTTATTGATCGCTACTAAATCTGACTAATAGTCTTGAACTGGTGTAATTAAAGATAGAGACAGAACAATTATGGAAGAAAATGGAAGTGATCCTAACTACTTTATATGATCTACTGCCTCCTTAGCGGGGAAGAATGTACTATGAAATCTTGATCAGACTTCATTTTCCCGAAAATCCGTACTTAAACGCTTTAAGCGAACTTATAAAGTAAATAGATGCCTCTTCAGTTCTATTTAATTCCTCCCGTTTCCTCGAGTAATTATCATTGTTTTTATGCAACGTTAGAATAAATATTAGACGGTAATCTGTTAACTTTCATGCTATTTGGCAGTTCTTAATGTTATTATTCACACGTTGATATAAACTCACACGTCTGTTGTCGAGTATTTCAAGTGCACCTAACCCCTTTTGCGATTGTTATACATATGAATCTTTGAAAGGTTTTGAGCACTTCTGCGAAGAAATTTTTGGCTTACAAAAAATACTTTATGTTCTAGGCTTGTTTGAAATGGTGAAAATTTGACAACTCACAGACCGTATAAATTCTCTATATAGTAATGTTCTTGTGATAGAAAGGCGCCATGGAGAATAATGCATTAAATAGGCGATGTAAGACCCAGAATCGACCCAGGCGTTTTCTTACGCGGTCATGGGTCAGGAAAGGTCAAATTTTCACCATTTCAAACAAGCATAGAACATAGAATATTCTCTGTAAGCCAAAAATTTATTCGCAGAAGTACTCAAAACCTTTCAAAGTTTCATATGTATAAAAATTGCAAAAGGGGTTAGGTGCACTTTAACAAAGACATTTATATAATTCATGCAAGTGTGAATGATACGAGAATGATAGCAAATAGGTGGTGATAGTTGTTATCTGCATCATTCAGTGCTGTTGCACAAAGCTGTATATGTTCTGCTCTGCCTTAACAGAGCTTTCTTTTCTAATAAACTTTGTTTTGAGATTCTGCATGTGTAATGAAAAGCGCAATGTGCGAAAAGGATAAAAAGTAGAAATACAACTTTACAATTGCGACTCACTCATTTTACTATCAAAATCAAAGATCATGCAATCTTCTCTTATCTCTTGGAGGATAAAATTATGTTTGACGATCTCCTTTGATTGGTGCATGTTTCTTCGTGTTCGCTTCGGGTAAGTCGGCATTCCGCTGTCTTTTCTATTCTCTAGAGATTCTGTCCGCGAGTTTCAGTCTGTCCTCTGCGTGTTTACTTGCGAGGGAAGTGATGTTCAAGTAAATGTCAGCTTTAAACTGCTTTACCATCGCATTAAGTTCTTCCGAGATGACGTTCTTATAATTATTAAGTTCTGCAGCTCTTTCTTAAAATTGTTTTGCTTTGTTGAAAAGGTCTAAATTGGACGTGTCGTTACTTTCCTTTTATTCCGTTACCTACAAGTAATGAAAACGTGTGTTAGTCGTTTAACTGCTTTCATGGAAAAGAAATACTGAGTTAGCAAGTTTGTAGGAAAAATCGCATGAATGCATGGCCTATTCGGGAATACTAGAGTAGAATAGAAACTGCATTTACCCACGTATGTCCCTCATGTGCTCTTCCTGGGCAACGTGCATTAAGATAATTTACAACTCAAAATACAAAAGCGATAAAAATACTAATCAAACTCATTAATAATTCATGAAGCAAAAACAAAGGAAATCACCGACCGATATCTGATACAGATTTCTTCCTGATTTACATAAACTTTGGCTTCGATTTTCTCGGCCAAAATAAGTCGTATCGCCAAAATAACTGAAAACATGACTCTCTACATCTAGACGTTTGTTAAGTAAGATAAAGAATTCGCGTCCGATCTTTATCCGATTTACAAACTCTCGCTTTCAGCTCGAGTTTGTAAATTTGGGATAAAGATCGGCCGCTCATTCTTTATCTATTACTAATCAAATTCTAGAATTAAGCTAACTTATACTATTTACATATTAAAAATTAAACCACTACTACTGAAACTATACTATTACTACTACTATTAATAATAACAACTGCCTAAATTAATACTGAAAAGTACATTCCTTTAACCTGCACCGAAATTGTGGCAGCGAAGTACACAGCGACACGAGTGATATTTTGAAAGTTAGGTTTTGTTGAACCAAACCACAAACATACTAAGCCCGTGTTGAACAAGGTAAAAAATTTTTTACCTTCACCGCCAATCCAAAAAATTGAGAAATACTGTTTAGCATAATATAAAAAAGGAATAGGGTTTGTTGACTTGACTTGTAAAGGTATTCATTGAAAGCAAAAACGACACTGAAAATTATGTTAAAAATGATGCTAAAAGAGTTAATTCGTTCGAAACTAAAACAAGATGAGCAAAATGAGAATTGTCCATGCAGCCAGTATCATCACCGTTAGAAGGTTTCAACTGACTTGCAAAAGTCTAAAAACGAAGGAGTTTTACAGCGCTGCAGTTACACTAAGCAACGCTTCGTCCAACTTGTCTCGCAATTTTATTGCGACACAAGTTGCACGATAAATTGCGCTGTATAACATACCATGAAATCAACATTTCTCGCAACATTATGCTTTAATGCATCAAGCGGTTGCAAATTCTACTCTTCGTAATGATTACGGCAATACTGCAATATTTTAAGCGTTACACTGTGTAACACCCCTCGTGCAATTTGTCTCGCAACGCCTTCGCGAGATCAATGGCATGAAACTGATTTCTCTTCCATGCAACTGTAACGCACCGCTTTCAGCCGTTGCGAGACAAGTTGCAAGGAAAATTGCTCAGTGTTACATGTACAACGCCTTTAAAGAAAAAATATCACAATTTTAGCTCGTTTTATAGAAGTTGAAATGTTCAGCGTAGTAACGGCTTTCCAAGGCAATCTTCTTTTAAAATATGTTAACGTTTCGTTTTCAAAGGAACAAAGATGTTGAGTAAATAAAAAGAAAGGTCAGGTTAGCATTCCTTTCATCAAAACAATCGACAATGTAATCGGATAAACTTCATTGATGACCGATAGCATTTTAATCTAAGTTTAATCCATAATGGCGTACATGTAATGTACCTCTAGACGCTTTAATGAGCTTTTTTACTTTATTCCTTAACAACCTCACCTGCAAGATATGCAGGTGACATTCGTTTAAACAATACGTGAAGAAGAAGACCAAATACAATCGCAATTCCCAAAGAAGTTAGGCATCCAATGACGGCATATAGAAACATATTTGAACTGGCATCAAACAATCCCGTGGATCTCTGGACAGAATCTGATTCTATTGCGGTTTCCTGAAAAACAAAACAAGGCTGTCAAAACATTAAAGCATATAATTTCATATTTGTATTATTATTATTATTTACGCTAAATTTCAATTTGATTAGCCGGGTCCTGGCTTTGATCAGCTCCTATGGTTGTTTCAGGTCAGAGAGTGAAATCCAATTTAATACAATTTCGTTCGCTCATAACTCTCGATTAAGCGTATCGTTTTTTCACATGTGAGGAAATGATACGTCCAATCAGAAGCCGCGTACGGCTTCGTGACGTGTGATGAAAATCGTTCACTTTCTACCAGACGGGAAACTGGCGGTTGTGAGTTTTGTTCGACTTCGTGTTGGAATGCAAAAGCGGAGGTTCAAACAATGACGAACGCAAACAAATATACACGACATAATCGAATACTTTGATTGCCTCGATAACAAATATAAACTATGCGGGATGTAAATGTAAGAATGAAATCCAAGTACGTAAAGTTGTTCACTGTCATGTTTTGGGAGAGGTATTTTTTCCGAAGATTTACCAAAAAAGTGTTTCTGAGAAATTTCGTATGCTCCAAACAGACGCTATTGCGCCGTGGTTACGGCAAAATATCTACTACTATAAACTCATTTCTCAGTACTAAACATTAACATTTCAGGTTGATTTTCCTGGTATTTCCAAAGTTTGTCCGATTTATTGAGTATATGATTAACATGCAATCATACGTTTTCAAATCGTATTGAGTACGTGTATATGTGTATACATAACCCGGCCTCTCCCTTCGATTCCATGCCCTTTTCCCCCATGTATTCAAACTATTCAAAAGCTTGTAAAATTTCATCCAATACATGGCAGCCAAATTGTTACGTGACCTTGTTACCGAGACAACATGATTTTAAAATGGTGCCATTCAAGTGATCTGACAGCTGTCAATGTTTAGTTGATTATGAATAAAAAACTATCACTGATGCCTTAGTCCCCTGAAGCTAGAGAATGACATTTGAACACCCAGGCCACCCCTTCAAAATCATGTCTTTTTCAATAAATCTTTTTTTTAGTTACAGAATTAGTACTTTGTACTTAAATAGAGACGACAGACTGCTCGTGCTTTGTTTTATGTAACTTATAATATTAATTGCCACTATATATAAAGATGCCATAACAAAGCAAATAGAAAGTCAGTAAATTGACTGTTTTCCCCTCTTATTTCCTGCCATATTTAAAGCACCGAGTATAATATCATCCCGCACAAAATACGTACACCCCGTATATGACATGACATCCTATTAGATTTGGGTGCCTTGATTTTCGACATTTTCGCAAATAAACTGACTTATTCCTAATTTTGTTCCACACAAAGACGAAACGTAAGATATCTCACAGAGCCTGGGATTATAGTCCAATTCGTTGTTTTCGACCGCCATTTTGAAAGTTAACCAAGTCTTTGGTGACATCGAGGCTGGAGTTCAGACTAGTTACCATGATAATCAAAATATATCCATATTGATAGAAAGAGGGTTTGTATCAGTGCAGGATCAACTCCATCGTCCATGGCTTGTATCTAGTTACCATGATAATCAAATATATCCATATTGACATAAAGAGGGTTTGTATCAGAGCAGGATCAACTCCATCGTCCATGGCTTGTATCTAGTTACCATGATAATCAAATATATCCATATTGATAGAAAGAGGGTTTGTATCAGTGCAGGATCAACTCCATCGTCCATGGCTTGTATCTAGTTACTATGATAATCAAATATATCCATATTGATAGAAAGAGGGTTTGTATCAGTGCAGGGTCAACTCCATCGTCCATGGCTTGTATCTAGTTACCATGATAATCAAAATACATTGAAAATATATCCATATTGATAGAAGAGGGTTTGTATCAGTGCAGGGTCAACTCCATCCTCCATGGCTTGTATCTAGTTACCATGATAATCAAAATATATCCATATTGATAGAAAGAGGGTTTGTATCAGTGCAGGGTCAACTCCATCCTCCATGGCTTGTATCTAGTTACCATGATAATCAAAATATATCCATATTGATAGAAGAGGGTTTGTATCAGTGCAGGGTCAACTCCATCCTCCATGGCTTGTATCTAGTTACCATGATAATCAAAATATATCCATATTGATAGAAAGAGGGTTTGTATCAGTGCAGGGTCAACTCCATCCTCCATGGCTTGTATCTAGTTACCATGATAATCACAATCTATCCATATTCATAGATAGAGGGTTTGTATCAGTGCAGGATCAACTCCATCCTCCATGGCTTGTATCTAGTTAATTAGCATGACAATCAAAATATATCCATATTGATAGAAAGAGGGTTTGTATCAGTGCAGGGTCAACTCCATCCTCCATGGCTTGAATGTATCTAGTTAGCATGATAATCAAAATCTATCCATATTGATAGAAAGAGGGTGTATATCAGTGCAGGGTCAACTCCAACCTCCATGCGACGCTAAGGCTTGGTTACCTTTCAAGAACTACAAATTGGACGTACTAATATATTGGTACTAACCTCGATTACTTTAACATTCTGCTCAATGTGTTTGAACATGTCGGCCCTATTCTCACTAAGGTAAGCAGATATACACTTCCTGAGTTTAACAGCTTCTCCTCCCAGAACAATACGTACGCGTTGGAATTATCTATTATTCTGTTGATCTTAAAATTCTTGTCTTTGAACATCTCCTTGTTACTTCCTGCTGCCCAAGTGTCAATCAAGGCACCTTTAACTTCCCCAGTCTCAAGAGCTTGTATGATGCCCTTAAAGGTTGTATAGTTCTGAACTAGAAATTAAGTAAGAGGTTTAACAAATCGCAAATATGCGATTTTGCATACTCTGGCTGCCAGAGGTTTATTACCTCTAAATTAATTTAATTTAATTTATCCACACTAATCTAAGGGGCGAAGCGCCGTCAACGAGGAGCGAAGTGACGAGAAAGGAAATAATATATGGTGGCGGCGGTCGAGAATCTCACTTCCATGTTCGGATCAGGTACAAGATTTATACCTTGTTAATTGCCGATTGGTTCTCTGACTATTTCACGTAATCTATCAGCGCCGTACATGATTGGTTGAATCATGTCACGTGAAATAAAGAACCAATCAGCAACAAGGTACAAATATTGTACCTGATCCGAACATGGAAGTGAAATTCTCAACCACCGCCACCAGAGGTAATTTCTTTTCTCGTCCCTTCACTCCTCACTGACGGCGCTTCGCGCCTTCAATTAGTGTAGAGCGGTAATAAACTCCTGGTATCCAGGGTAATTTGTCCATTGTCTGTAGTCTAATTGAACATACATTACGTCATAAAATGTTTAAAGCGCAAGTGGAACAACGAGTGGAACTTTGTACAACACTGAATCTTTAATAGGCAAGAGGACAGGGATTTCAGTGAAATTAAACAGGTCAATTCAGAGATCACATCAGTCAGGGGCACCCAACGGTAAAACGTCATAAAAACGAATATTCTGACATTAGATGTATTTAAACATTTTTTTTAAACTTTTCATTTTTCAGCTGGCATACGAACAGCTATTCTACAGTGCCAGCCAGCCTAAATTCATGAATAATTTCTAAATTTCCCAGATGGAAAATTGAAGTGAATGAAGTGGAAGAAAATAGGTCCAGATCATAAAATCACAAACTATGTAGAGGGGAATTGAAATACCGGCAGGCCAACAAGAAAACCTTGAAATATTTCAACTTTAATCCATTATGGGTGTGTAAAACAAATTTCTATTACCTGCAAAATTCAATATTTTGAAAAATTGAAAACAAAAAGTACTGAATTTGCCAGCTGAGAAATATCAGACTGCAGAATTACCCAGCCGAGTGTCCCACAAGAACAATTATATTTTGCAGAACAGTTCGTTGGGTGTTCCTACATGTCTTGAGTGCATCACGAGTGCATCACGTGAGCATCATTTTTTGTAGTATTATAATTGATCATGGCCAAGAGCCAATCAGAAAGCGGAAAATCCGGTAAAAAGTACTTTATAATGGATGGTCATGAAATTCCATAGTGACTACCCAGTATATAATGATTGCATCCTTGTAAGTAAATTAAACACATAAAAATGAATGAAAGTAGCCTGCGTAGCAAGCGTTTCTGTGTTTTTCCCCGCTTTTTTGGCCGCGCGAGAATAGGGCGAGCGCAAAAAATGGAGGGAGGGGAGGAGGGAAAAAGGAAACGCTTGCGGACAGATCCGGTTGTTCTGATTTCCTCGTCTTTAGGATTTAGTCGTCTTTTACGGGATGAGCAAAAGTCTGTACTTAGACGGCTCATGCAAAGGGCAAATTTGATTGCAGTTCTTCCAACTGGTTTTATAAAAAAAGTATTATTTTTCAGTTACTAGCATTGAAGAACAAGGCCTCGTTATTTGCGTGTCCTCGTTATTTCGATGTCGTTATTTGGGCCCTCTCAGAAGCATTATTCAAGGCCTCTTCAATGGGAAATATATAAACAAATACCGTGAACAAAAATCCTCAGTGTAAAAAATACGCTGGATCCGAAGTGTGGACCTATGCAGCCAAAAGATAAACGATAAGAATGAAAAGTCCGAAGACTACAGCAAAGCTGATATACAGCGTAATATTCTAACACAAATAAGCACCACGGTAAGCTAATCTAGTCCGAGCGCTTGTTGAGTCCAGTCTGCAGCCATATATACATAGCTGTTTCTCGTTCTTATTAGAACGAGTAAGAACTTATAAGAATGAAACAGCTGTCTATGCCTGCAATATAGTCCGATCGGTCTAGCTAACCGTAGTGCTTTGTGTATATCAGCCTTGCTGTCAGTAGTCTTCGCACTTTTCATTCTCTCCCATGGGACTCTTAGTTCTGGCTCGCTACCCGATTCTAGCAAGCGTTTGGAATTTGGTTTTCTTGATTTTTGGGGAGTCTTACTTCCTATTGAGCCCTTTGAGCTGCCAGTACAGAGTTCCAAGATTTCTTAGGGTTGCAAACCCTATCCGAATATATAGCTCGCAATTTTCAGCTACCTCGATCCCACTCCCTTCAGTTACAGATATCTGCTAGAATTACACCACTGCAATCATTCCTTTTCGACAAATTCTCTGAGGAAATATATCTGTTTCCCTGGCTAAAACAAATTGTGAAATTCACTTTAAGATCTACAGTTAACTCACTTCGATTCTTCGAGTTGTTCGACATCGCATTTTTGACAAGCTTGTTTGGAAGTACACTGTAAAAATTCTCTAACGCTTTCTTTCCATTCGTCAACATTTGACGGCTCTAACGTCATCGAATGAACTCAGGCGTGAAAGGTCTAGCCTGATTTTCAGACGGTACGAGGTCGTCCGCTCACTTCCTCCCCCTCCCTCGTACCGTCTAAAAATCAGGCTATGAAAGGTCAAGTAGGCGGTTTTCAGAACAACAGGGTCTGTCCGCAAGCGTTTCCTTTTTCCCTCCTCCCCTCCCTCCATTTTTTGCGCTCGCCCTATTCTCGCGCGGCCAAAAAAGCGAAAAAAAAAAAACGCTTGCTACGCAGGCTAGAATGAAAGGAGAACAAGGGCTGACCTGAGGAATGTTGCAGGGGTAGGTTATTAATTAATGACTTTGGAATGCATTTTATGAGCAATAATAATAAAAAACATAGATTAATCAAAAATCTAACATTTGAACAAATTTTTGAGAATTAATTGACTGAATAAATGATATTTGGTAAAACCTATTTTAAATTAATTAATTCATCTATTAATTTTATTATTACTTTATTATTTTATTATTTACTCGTGCATTTCGACGAATTCCCAGTCGAAATTCTGGCGAGTTATGAAATGTGGCAATCTGGTAAAAGAAATGGACAATAGACCTTTATCATGTAGCGGCCATTTTGGCTACAAAAATATATTTTGCACTTCCAGCCTCGTCTCTGTGTCGAGTTTAGAATTGCAACGTGGCCGCTGCGTGATCAATATCTATTAAGCTTCCCCCGTAACAGATTATTCTATTAGAATCGACATTGGAGAATCAACTGGGAGAATTTATTTTTAATTATACATGAGAATAAACGTGGATCAACGACACACGCATACAAGATCCACTATACAGTCAACTCTCGTTATAGCGGACACTCTCAGGACTGTGATTTGGTGTCCGTAACAGCGGGAGTCCGCAATAGCGGGGTGCGAGGCAAAAAAACGTGATTACAGCGTGAAAATGTTTATTTACGCACATGCAGTGGATAACACAATTAACTGACCAATTTTTCACAATCTTACGAGTCTTGAGAGGTATTTATAACAAAGTAATGATAACATGCGTGTTCTTTAACTGTAACTTTCTGTACTGTTCTGTACGTTTCGCACAAGCATGCTCAAAGGATCTATGAAAGCGCTGACAAGGCATACGTTCCGTGTAACCTGCGTTCAGTCAGTATCTAGACCGAGATATCCAAGTCCTTCTTTCACCAAAAATGCTGCTCTGTGACTTTCTGCTTTTGGCAGCAGTTTCACCAACTTTCTCCCCAAGGGAAACTCGTGGATGGTCAGTGACCGATGACGTCATCGTTACGTCAGCATCACTAAGTGAATCGTGGGAAAATAATACCATACCTGTCCAAGTTTGAACTGTCTGGCATCATCGCCAGAAATAAGTGACACGAGCGGTTGCGCAATAACCAAGTTCCGGCTCAGATGTGACTGAATGGAGTTGATAACATTACAAACGAACTAAGGGGTAAAATCGCTAAATAACAATTTCTCACTTCCCTACATACAAAATTAAAAATGTCTATGCAGGGTATGATTCTACAATCTATAGTACATACAGCTACCTAATAGTTTGCAATCTGCTCGAGAAATTCGTATTTATATTTTACGAACGAAGTACAGGCATTGAAGTTTCAATTAATTTACAGAAGCTACAGTGCGAATAAGCGAAAAAACACCATACTACAAGTTTATAGTTTGGATATTGAGTGGGAATTTACGCTGTTTGGCAAAATGTCTTATACTCCTCACCTCTCGAACGAAGACACGATCTTCGCATTAAGCATCCTCCAAAGTGGCTGCAAAGTTCTTTCATATTTATATTTTGCAGTTGAATATAAGGATCTAGAACTGAGCCATCAGAATCCTCCATCTTTCTACGCTAAATCCCGTAAAATTGACTGTCTTGAGACCATCATATCTCTGGCCACGAGCGTCTAAAACGCCATGAAAACATACCGATGGACAGCTTGTTATCTCCTTGTGAAACTGCAGTGTATTTGTAACTGACCAGCAGTTATTCAAATGAATTGTTCCTTTTCTAAAATAGGCCCTAGCCGGACCAATAGAGAAGAGTCTGCGAGACCAATTGTGGTCAGCGGTATCTCCATTCATGACCGTGTCGGAGCCAGTAAACAACAATGTTTTTAGTATTGACGGCGGCTCTAATAGCGTAAACATAGAGGGAAAGTATAAATAAAACTGAGAAAGGAGAAAAAGAAGTAAAAAAAAAATTGTGTCCAGCGTAGGAGTCGAACTCCGGTCGCTGGATTCAAAAGTGCAGCCACTGGCCATTGCTGAATGTCACTTATTTCTGGCGATGTTATAAATGAAGGACTTGTCCCTTCGTGTGTGCCGAATAGAAATATCTTGAACAGATGAAGAAATATTCTTCCCTTCAACTATATTTGACGAGAAATTCGCAGCCTAGAGGAAGAACATGCTACTCAAAGCGATAAAGAGTTTTTAAATGATGTAGAAGAGATTGAAGCTGAGGAGGATGAACATCGTGCTGTAGACAGCGCGCCCATTCATGTTCATGAAAAGTCTTGGCGTTGGCTTCCACACGAGTGGCTTATGAAGACAACTCTCTTTGCAAATCAAAAAGCTAATTATTGTTATAGTGAAAATCACGTGACCGATGACGTCTTCGTTACGTCATTACCACTATGTGAATCGTGGGGAAACAATACCTTTAAACTGTCTGGCAATAGAAATGAGGGAGATATGGGCATGTAGTTAACATCACATAACCAATGACGGCATCGTTATGTCAACACCACTAGGTGATTGATAGCAACCCACTAATAATAATCTTATATAATAATACGCTAAGTGTGTGTGTGTGTGTGTAACGCTCTTTCCCAGGCTCCCTTACCGGATCGATATCCTAATATGGAGGACGCGCGCGCGTCCGAAAATGGCGCCAAAACGTGACGGCCACAGGTATCCCAACGAAGACGACGAATAATGCGAAAAATTGCTCTCTGTCTTGGTCTTGGTTGCATTTGAGGAAATAATTTCTCAAGTTTTCTCAAGTTCTACACTTAGTTGAGGGAGCAAGCCATCGAGCTTACGGGAATCTGTTTTAGGGAAAACCTGGGCGAGCAAGCCATCGAGTTTAGGGGAATCTATTTTAGGGAAATCCTAGGCGAGCAAGCCATCGAGTTTTAATACGGGAATGTTTTGGGAAAACCTATCGCCAGGCGAAGCGGCCGAAGTCAAACGACCGAACGAGGTAAGACCTGGTATTCAAACACAGTTAGAAATGTTGTCTGTGGAAAAGGCTGTTCATTTATTTATCTTACAACTCTATGATGTGTCTAAGGTCCATGTCTGTTTTCTGTAGTTTCCTGTGTTCTTAGATATAAAAACCAACTGTTTCCTCGGCCAACTATCAAGGGCACCCAACGAGTATACTTTTTGAAATTCGTTTGAAACTAGTTGTCTGCAGCTTATCTAGCCATTTTAAGGCGCCTACTATGTCTTTTGACGTATTCTAGAAAGCTATTAGCTGTTCGGATTTTCTAGGTGGAAATCGCGTCAACCGAAAATACTATGGCAAAATATTCCCGGCCTACGAATTTGTTAGTAGTCTAGAACAGAAACAAGAATTTTCTAGCCCAAGTAACTTCATGTTGCAAAATTTTGTGGAGGTACGAATTTTTTAGGGGTTCTTTTCTCCTTTAGGCAATTCTTTTAGGTGACCTCCATTTGCTAAAGGTTTATTCTTTCGGATTTTAGATGTCAGGATTTCTTTGGGAATGAAAATGTGTTCTCGTAAACTTTAGGTGGCCGCTTCACTAAATGATTTGCGATAACATAGTGGTTTTTTTTCATTCCAACCAATGTTTTTTTCCCCGGATCGTTCTGACTCTATTGATCAGACGAATTGGGACGTACGAATATTTTAGGGGAAACCTTTTAGTCTCCCTTTTCTTCTATAATTTTCTAGGGATTTAATACGAATTTTCTAGCCAGTATTTCAGAAAACAATTTTCTAGGGAATTTTTTTTCAAATCCGAAAGTTTTAGGCTAACTCTTACTCTCCCGAACAGCTTTTTAACCGAAAACTTCGTTGGGTGCCCTTGAACTATTGTAGGATTTTCAGACCATAAACTCACTACAACCAGACATTCAAATTACTTGGTTTTCGATTATTGTTTTTATTCCGTTTTCCTGCTTCGATCAATCTCTTTAATATGCGACCATATTTGTTTTCGTCACACGAATTCATGTCTCGAGCTGTCTGTGACCGTCAGTTTTGGCTCTTTCGACAATAGGTATAATGGTACTCATCGGTTTGAGTATGTTACTATATCACATTTGTTGATTTCATCAGGAGTGTAAGTTCCGCGGGTCCCTGCTAGTAATAACAATAATGGTTTATTAACAGTACTTCCACTTATACCACTCATACCACTAATATGTTTTATTTATGCATGCCTAACTTATTCATGTTTACTCGTCCAAGTGTTTACTTATACATTAGACATCCGCCTGTCCATTTGCACAACTACTCGCTTGTTCATCTAATTAAGTTATTAGTCAATTAGTTAGTCTTTCAACTATTTAGTTAGTATCATTCCAATATCTTATAATGCAATAGTCTTTCAATCAAAAACTTGTAATTTACATAATCAATGAGGTTAGCTAGATTTCTTTATCGTTCCTTTTGTATTAGGCCATCCCTATTTTTTTCCCCGTTTCTCATCGGTGGGGTTTACAAAAATTGGGTCGGTCGGTCGGGTGAGAAAAAAAAAATTGTAATAAAAAATACGCGGAGAGACTGGAACTAATAAGGCGCGGTTGCACAGGCGAGGTTACAAACCAACATGGACGACGAAACCATCGATGTCGTCGTCCGTATACGCTACAAACATGGAATTACAAATGCACCGCCGAAACTATTGTGTAACCTACCCTCGAGCATGAGCTTCCAGGAGCTGCTCTAGGGTTTCTTCACCCCCACCCCTCCCCCCAATTTTTTTTTTATTTCTACAAAAAGCCACAAAAATGGGTCGGTCGGACGATGAGAAACGGAAAATAAAAAAGGGATGGCCTTATCACGGCCATATCAGCTCTGAATGCTGCAGTATCGCCAATACCGTGTTTAAATAAATGCTATTATTATTATTATTACTGGGCGGCTCTTCGCCTGTTACTCTAAATAATATAAAATATAAAATGTTGATAAAATATAACTAAGATATAACTGAGATGTAATGATAACAGTACTATATAAGGATTAAAATATGGCTATACGTAACTATTGTAAAATTAATCAATGGAGTTTGTCGGCAGCGCAGTTCTTAGATATCCTTTCGATAACCGACACAATTCAGCAAAGGTTGCAGAGTTCCTAATATTTACGGGTAAATTATTGAACACGGATGAACTGGTATCCTGGAAAGTGCCATTTTCAGATGGGACCTTTAACTGTTTACTGCTGGCTGACCGTAGTGTTCTATTGGGTATGTACAATTCTAATGGAAGATAAGGTGGCCAGTCACGATAATGAAGGGCCTTATATATATACGAGCTTTAACAAGTGAAATTTCCTGCGTTCTAAGACGGATAGCCAACAAAGTTTTAAGATATCAGTTCTACTAGCATAACGATTGAGAACAAAACCAGCAGCAGCAAGTTGGACACGCTGTAAGCGTTTGACAAGATAGCCAGGAATTGGGTGAAGCACAACATCATTAAAGTCAGGCTTTGGTAAAATGAGACTTTTAACTAAATAAATGCTTCAGTTTTCTAATAATGGATAAAAGAGAATAACAAGATGATATAGTAGAGTTTACATCATCAGTCTACATTAAGTGCTGTTGAATTTGTGTCCCGAGAAAGCGAGCAGAAGTAACTCTTTCAAGCTGTTTGCCACCCACAGAGAGACGAATAGTATAGTCATCCAGATTATGAACCCGGGAGAGCTGAGCAGTGGAGTACAGCATGACTTTCGTTTTTAGGGGATTAAGCACGAGGTTAGAAGCGACGGACCATGATGTTAATTGGTCAAGGGCATTGCCGTGAGTGTATATCGTAGTGCCATCGGCATACTGATATGATGTAACCAACTTCATACGATCAGATAGGTCATTAATATACATAGCAACCCACTACCATGTCTGTCCAGGTTTGAGCTGGCTGGCATTAGATATGAGCGAGATATGGGCATGTACTTAAAATCACGTGACTGATGACGTCATCGTTACGTCATTACCACTAGGTGCTTGATAGGTTTGTAGTGTCTGGCATTAGGAGGGCACCGTCTATGCATCTTCTCCTGCATGACCAAATCTTTCAATTCTTGGACGCGTACCATAAACATCCGTAAATATATCTTCGGAATATCGAACACTATTCGGACAGCCAACGGAGTCCCCGATGTACACAGAAAAAAACGATCTATATACCATAAAACGATGAATAAATTAGGTTGGACCACTAACTCGTGTTCTGCGCTTGCGCACATCCACGAGTTTAAAATGTTACGTTGGGACCGCGTGAAGTGTCCGCATTTCTGTAATAGCGAGAGTCTGCAATAGCCGGAGTTATTCTCATTCAAACCTCTGTAGCTTTCGCCGTGGATCTGTCTGCTGTCCGTAATAGCGGGGTGTCCGCAAGGCGAGAGTGGACTGTATTGTTCTACCCTTCATACTGACATCCTCAATAAAAATGTTTGCTCTACTATTATTACAGCACTATAAACTCACCTTTGTGCCATAGATTATGACCTTAGTGTCCATGGACACGTTAGTGAGAGAGGTTGTTATAGTGCCAGTCACGATACCAACAATCACAAGACCGTATAGTGTCCATAGTATAGCGAACAGCCGACCTGATATTGTTATCGGAGTACGGTCTCCATACCTAGGAATTATAAGTATTCAGAAAGATTTGGTATCATGTCTTTTTCGGGCTTCTGTGTAAAACCATATATAGGTTAAGATACCACACGAATAGGCCATTTCCACCAAAACTACCAGAATCCTTTTCGGATTCTTTCCGTCATTTAGAAGTGAAACTCATCTGAGGATACCAGAAGCGCAAAATATAGTGACATCATAGTTCAACTGCTGTGGCCTATTATTGCAGAATAGAAAATATTGTGAATGCTTTACGAATTTTAAAAATCAATTTAGAGTTCGATTTCACTACAATAAATAATAGGTTTTATGTTCCTTGAATTCCAAAATTTAAATAAAATGTCAATCGCAAATATGTAAGGTCATGGGTCAGTTAATGAAAGACCTATCAGATAGACATAGTTTAGTGTTTTCCTGTCAGCTTCGTTTTTGTGCCTAAAGGCAGGCTTTGCTTTAGTTATAACAAAGTATTACAATATTGGTTTTCGATTGAGTTTTCTTTGGCTGTGAAACATGTTTTGCAGTTATCATCCAGTCGAGTTCTAAACAAAAAAAAGTTGTTTTTTGTCCGCGAAGCGCAAGTCAATTTTCGTTTTTGCGAGTCAGATCCACGATTGTGTTTACTTTTCCTTGTGACTGTTTCAAGTCAAACCAATCACGAATTACTTCAGTTCGTGATTGTCACGTGTTTACTTGCTCCCATAATTGGCTCTGTAATTACTTTGATCTTGGTTTTACGGCATTCAATCGAAATCCGCTCTACAATCGAATAAACTGGTTATTGGATGAGACGGAGCGTGATATAAAGAATGATCAAGACCAAGGTCTGTGTTATCAGCCGAAATCGCAGTATGACCGAGATCGGCTTGATCATTCTTTTTATTATTCAACACATCTTAACATTGCCCAAATATGGTCATTGCAACCTCAACATATGACAGATGGTCATCCGAATGACGTAGGGTTTGTATTTTCTTTCTACGAAACGCATACCTGTCAATATTGTCTACTGCCAGAGAGGACGATTTCCCTCCAAGTGCGCCAAAGCATCTAGGCGGATCGGGGGACAATGCCCTCCCACCCCAATAAAATTTTGAAATCTAGGTTCTCAGTGAAGTGACATTTTCTGCATTTTGAGAGGACCGACTTCTAAACAAGTTTATGTGAAAAGGTATATTCTGCGTGAGATTGTTAGTCTTGATGTGTGACTAGTTGCTGTAAAAACTAGTGTTGTTCTGCGTCGGCGGGGAAGATACTGGTATGATCAACTTAACGTTGATTACGGTATGCTAACTTTTGCTATATATGCTTTTGCTCTGACGTATGGTATGCTGTGCATTTGCTCTGAAGGGCTAGCGCTTGAAACGTCATCTGCTGCTCGCTTCCCAGGACGGTTAGCATACCTTAATCGAATTTTAGTTGATCATATCATTGTTTAATAGTCTTGGTCGTAAGAGCGCGACAGGAATTAGAGAAGC
This sequence comes from Actinernus sp. WN-2022, assembly GCA_030867875.1. Lineage (NCBI taxonomy): Eukaryota > Metazoa > Cnidaria > Anthozoa > Actiniaria > Actinernidae > Actinernus > Actinernus sp. WN-2022. The sequence continues at coordinate 152,559,854 of JAOWCC010000577.1, forward strand.
GTCCGGAGATTTAGGGTGTTTGGTGGGACTGCGGAAAAGGGGGTAAAAATCGGGAGTCACCCGCCGATATCGGAAGCGTTGGCAGGTATGGAAATGTCAGAGTGCTTAAAAATCGTAGACTTGTAATGAAAGATTGATATACTTCTAATCAGATATTAGTAAATTTATGGTTTCAACTGAGGAGTGAAGCAAACCAAACCAAACCTCTCATTGGTACTGAACCGCACCTTGACATTCATTCAAACAAATGTGAGAGTTTATTGCAATATTTACCCAACAGTTGTCATAGTGATGTAAGACCACCAGAATCCCTCTTGAACTCCTTTAGTGAAAAATGGGTTGAACATGAGGTGATTGTCGCGAAATTCCTGTTAAGACAACCAATTTGAAAGTTAGACAAGTTTATATGCTATAGGCAAATATGCGTTGTTAATGGGAGTCCCATCCGTCTATAGCTAGTACCTGTAGCATGTCGGCCATCGGACTGAAAATACTTTCTGCATGCTCATTTGAACGCAAAACATTATCTCAAGAATATCATCTTTTGACATTTGCAGGCACTTTTAAATCTATTATGAGGAGAGCAGTTTACCTCCTCGTTTACCTCCTCGTTTACCTCCTCGTTTTAACACAAACCGGTTATATCAGTACAGCTAATTCAAAAACGGTTGTCCCGGACAAGCGACATTCCCAGAGCGAAATGGATTGTGGTTATAACTGTGCAGCTGTGCGAAACGGATAAACTACAGTGTGATTCGAAAACCGATTCGCATGCAACCATTAATTTTCGTCTTAAAGATTTTGACCCAAAAACAATGGACTTCACCAGATTTTCAGCTACACGGTCTGGGAATGTCTCTTGTCGGGCACATCCTTTTTAGAAATAGCTGTACCTGATATCAAGTACATGCATATGTAAAATTTGAATGTCTTTAGCTTTCGCGTCTGCTGTTAATAGGCTGTCATTTTGTACAATAATGATAATACGGATCCAACCCTTAAAGTGCACCTAACCCTTTTGCAATTTTTATACATATGAAAATTTTGCCTACATAGAATACTCTATGTTCTATATTAGAAAACTAATAAGCAAATACCGTGGACAAAAATCCTGTTAAAATACGTTGGATCCGAAGTGAGGACCTATGCAGCCAAAAATATAAACAATAACGAATGAAAAGTCCGAAGACTACAGCAAAGCTGATATACAACGTAAAAATCTAACACAAAGCACTACGGTTAGCTAGGCCTGACACGAAAAGCGCTCGGACCAGATTGCAGCCATAGACAGCTGTTTCGTTCTTATTAGAACTCGTCAGTATGGCATAGCAAACAGCACGCAGGCTTCGGTACCACTGCACCATCGACCCGGACTGAGCTAAAAAGCATCTAGTTTCGAGCAACAGAAATGCTTGGTTATCGGCTCACACGTCATTACGTGTGGCGAAAAGCCAAAAACCAAGGAAATCTGAACTAAACGTGTCAGTGCCTTGCGAAAGATATAGTTATGCTGGCCAGACCAGCTTTATAAATGATGACAACAGGAATGATCGGATCTATATAAGACCTACGGTACAAAAATCCATAATAGAAAACTAATAAGCAAATACCGTGGACAAAAATCCTGTTAAAATACGTTGGATCCGAAGTGAGGACCTATGCTTGTTTGAAATGGTTAAAATTTGACCTTTCCTAACCCATGACCGCGTAAGAAAAAGACTGGGTCGATTCTTGATCTTACGTCATATAATTCATTCCACTTTACATATATTTAGCATTTTGTCCAAAATAACTGTTTTCTTTACTAACAACTCACAGACTGTGTATATTCTCTACATATCGATGTTGTTGTGATAGAAAGGCGCCATGGAGAATAATGCATTAATGAGGTGACGTAAGATCAAGAATCGACCCAGTCTTTTTCTTACGCTGTCATGGGTCAGGAAAGGTCACATTTTCACCATTTCAAACAAGCATAGAACATAGAGTATTCAATATGTAAGCAAAATATTTCTTCACAGAAGTACCCAAAACCTTTCAAAGATTCATATGTATAAAAATTTCAAAAGGGGTTAGGTGCACTTTAATCCTAAGTCTTACCCGGTTAGATTAAGAATGTTATGATTACCTAATATAAAACATTCAGTGAAAGCTAGTTACTTACAAGAACCCAGATTAAGATTCCAGTCAACCACGAAAGAAGGAAAGTCAGCAACACATACGGCCAGCATCCTGTGACTGATCGCATCAGAGCTTGGACAGACACATCGTTGTCGTCTGTATCAATCAGGAAGACGGCACCAGGTGACTCCAGTATTGGAACAAACCCGTACTTACTAGAAAACTTTGTCTGCCCTTCGAATCCATAGAAGGGAAAGTTGAGCTCGGTTTTAGTAAAAACGGTGGCGCGGGTTTCTTCCATGGTAGATTTATTGGACGGCTTTCCGTTGATATCATGGAAGAAGTCAATAGTAGTGGTTCCATGCTCGCGACAGTCACCACAGCAACCGACGACAGAGCTATATATTTACCATATATGGGAATAAACCACTTATTTGGCTATCTGACTCGTTCACGTATATATAAGGCTCGTAGACATGCCAATTTGTTGTAAGTCATTTAAAGCATCGGCACGTTTCTGCAGGAAATCAAAGCAGGAATTAGTCAAAGTTTCGTCCTTAGTTTCGTCCATTTTCATAGTATATATGGATATGGACAAAATGGAAAATAAAATGTACAACTTCTTTCTAAAATATTTCCAACTTTTTTCTAGAATATTTCCAACTGAGGTATTTCCATACTGGAAGTAGTCCAACTTCTACACTGAGTAAATGTATCAAGGATTAGAACTGATTGAAAGAAGCAACATATCTACGAAAATATTATGTATCTTGGAATTCTGATTTGTTTATTGTTCTTCAATATCAGGAAATACATGGTCCAAAACATCTCAAAGATCGGCCAAAATCTTCCAGCTGAAAAGTGCGAATCTTTATGATGCCAATTTAACTGTCACAATACCCGCGAACCACCTTAAATAGCATCATTAGGAAACAAGTCCAGTGCTTTTAGTGTGAACATATCATGCAAATTATTCAACGAACCTATCAATAGAGGAGCACTAGGAGGTCCATTGCCTTTTACTGTCTTTGCTATTATCCTGACACTGTAAGTAATAAATGGACGAAGGCCACCGATCGTCATTCGCCTCTTGTTTACAGGGACATGGATATAGGTCCATGAAGAATCGTCAGCCAAGGCATCGCCAATCCGGCTCAAACTCTTTATACATTACAATGTAACCTGACAGGATTCCGTTTACGACCTCCTGGGGGATGGGATCCCAGTAGAACTCGATGCTTGTAGGCGATATATGGTTCTGTCCTTTTGGTGCATCTGGTCCACGGGTTGGAACTGAGATAGAAAATAGAACGGCGGACTTCGATTGGTTTAGGAGAAGTTAGGTAATAAATTGACACATGTTACTCACTGTCTGGTTGTGTCATCACATGGGCTATATTTCCTATCACACCATCTCCTGCATCAGTAAAGGCTGCGATGGCGACGGAATAATTAGTAAAAATCTCCAGTTGGTGAATTTCATCATCAGAGAAATCAGACGTTACAGCTATATTTGTCCACGGTTGTAGCGGCATTGCTTCCTTGCGATAGTGTATCACATGTCCACGAAGAAGACCGTTCCAGTATTGTGGAGGTACTGGTTTCCACTGGAATGCTATCATAATTGGCGATGAACTTTTTATTCTTGTGATGTAAGGGCCATGACTTGGAACTGAAATAACATTAACGAGCAAATTAAGTTACATTGTATCTTGAATAAAGTACTTGCAAATTTCGTTGTTTCCAGCAACTATGTTAATGCAAACTCCTAACTATGTGGAGTGACATGTAGAATTCATGAAAAGTAATATCACACCACTTAATTCATCAAATCTCAAAAAGCCTGCAAAAGCTACTAGGCAGAAACACGGATGCAAACATAACTCGGCCACTAGCTTAATTAAATGTTCTGGTATATAATATATGTAATCTATGCTTAGGTGCAAGTCTAAAGGCAAGCCTTTACAACACTCTAAAAAATGCTTAAAGTGCATATGAGCCTTCGTAAAATTTTCATAGCTATGAACCTCAGGAAAGTTTTGAGTACCCCTGCGAAGAAATTTTTGGTTTACAGAGAATACTCTATCTTCTACGCTTGTTTGAAATCGTGGAAACGTGACCTTTCCTGACCCATGACCGCGTAAGTAAAAGCCTGGGTCGATACCTAGGTAGACGTCATTTAATTAATTCAACTTTGCAACAATTTGAATAAAAACTTACAATTTTTACTAATATGACTTTTTCCTTTACTAACAGCTCATAAACTGTGTATATTATCTAAAAATCGATGTTGTTGTGATAGAAAGGTGCCATGGAGAATAATGCATTAATGAGATGACGTCGACCGAGGTATCGACCCAGGCTTTTACTTACGCGGTCATGGGTCAGGAAAGGTCACGTTTCCACGATTTCAAACAAGCGTAGAAGATAGAGTATTCTCTGTAAACCAAAAATTTCTTCGCAGAAGTACTCAAAACTTTTCTGAGATTCATAGCTATGAAAATTGCAGGAAGGCTCATATGCACTTTAAGAAAATATGACTGACAAGGGTTGGGTACATCACAAGCATAATGGAAAAAATGCTATAAAATACCAGCTGAACCGTAGAAAATGTGTGACCCTACTGAACTAAAGACATTAAATACAGGGCAAAACGAGTGTCTTCTGCAGGAAAATATTTGAATTCAGGGAAAGATGCCGCCCAGAACTTCCATCTTTTAAAGTAACCACCGTACTACTTCAGGAAGTTGAGAGCCCTACTGTGGTTAACGAATCGAAGCTTGGATGGCGAAGTGTGAAAAGACTTTGGGACCTAGAACTGAGATAGTAGGAAATAAGAGTTGGGAAATCATGGAATGAGCGCCATGTCAATAAAAACAACATTCGTATGTAAATAAGACAAGTATATTAATACAATTTTATTATTGCAAATATAATATCTAACGATAATTATTAAAATGCAATGAATACAATAAAACTACACCCAGACAAGCAAAACTAAAGCTTAACCGCTATATAAAAGCGGAATCTGACGTGAAATACCTAATCGCGACTATAGAACATAACAATAAAGCAACGTATAGCTATTATGATATAATCGCAAAAAGCAACAAGTGACAAGCGATCTGACAGTGATCTCTACTAAAATGAAACAAACTATAAAAATATACATCACATAATATATCACTCATACCCTTATGTAACGGAGATCTCCGCTATAAAACGGTGTGCAGTCATGCATACATACAGTAAGTGCACATACAACAACGACATTCTGCTATAAAGCGGTGTGACCATACAATCGCGATGAAATAACACACTTACGCTATACAGCGTTGTGCGTTCCTACGTACACTAATAATGATAACACCCGCTATAAAGCGGTAGTAAACCAAGCAATAACACGAAAAATTAGGAAGCATCTAAACGGACAACTAGTACCGCTGAATGAAAACTGAATGCACTGAAAATGGTAGGAAATAGAGATGCGACGAATCAAAATACCTCGAGGGTCAGACAATTCAACAACGTGTAGAACTGAAGATCTAGGCGCACCAGACGAGCAAAGGAAAAGTCAAAATCTAGCCGATTGCCATTTAGGAATCAGCATCCCCGAAGCATGAGAAAACTCAGTGTGTAAGATGGTGCGGATTACAAGATAACTAGGCGGAACTAGGAATCCATTGTACCTCAAGCGAAATATTGTGAAAAGCGCAAAATGTGTATATATAAACAGCAAGGGCATGGAGTCGGAGGGAATTACTACCTCTGTCAGGAATAGACGCTGTATTGTCATTGTCAGTGAAAATCTTAACTTAATCTTAACGACTACAGACTAGCAAGGAGCTCCCTATGATAGCAAGGAGCTATTTATTTGTCATGGTGTATTGCCCAAGCACGTGTCTTGGGTTGCCTGTGGACGAAAATCAAGCGCGCGAGAGCGCTTTACAAAATTGGTACTGGGTCTAGTTTGACGTCATCAACAGAACACGTTCTATCCGCCATTGCACGAAAGGCCTTGCCGAATAAAGCTCTCCGAAACGTTTAGCGCGATATTATCTTCTTTCTCGGTTATCTATTCAATTAAAAGGGCGACATTGCAAACTCCGAATGAAAAAGAGATGATTTTACCTTAGACTGCAGCTGAGGCAAGGAACCGAGGAGAGACTATAGGAATCTCATGCATAACCTCTACGAGAGAACTAACTAGCTTAACAATTTTCCGTTCAGGAATAGAAACAAAACCGTTAAATCCCAGAATAAACCAAGTCATTGCGTCTATTGTGTAGGACACCAGATAGATTTTTATTCGTTGACTACAACTCCGGCATTGTGAAGATCAATATTTTTTTTTAGTACTAATGACACGAGACATATTCTCGGCCTGTGCGCGATTCGGAAGGCATGCTGCTCCGTCATCCAGATATAAAACCAAAGGAATACCTTGTGCTCGCCAATGTCGAACTAGAGGATGGAAAACATTCGTAAAGAGATAAGGTGCCGAGGACAGGCCGAATGGTATAACAGTAAACTGAAAATGTCTAGATATGTTGGAATTAAATAGCGGCCACTGAAAACCCAAGAAGCACTGGTGTGCGTCACATATATCAATGTGAAGATAGCTTGATTTCATGTATCATAAACATGTATCCTGATAAATGGAGGTACTGAAGAAAGAGTTTAGAGACTTCCATCTCTAGGGACCGTTCATTTTTTTATCGGGAGGGGGGGCGTTGGATTTTGGTTCAAAGGGGGGGTCAGCCAAAAAATATGGCCAAATGGTTGGTTATATTATAAAAATACGAGTTCATGGGGTGGGGCCACACAAAAAAATTGCGAAGTGAAGTGGGGGGAGTCATAATGTTTCAACAACAGAGACCTCAAATCGACCCCCCCCCCCTCCCTCCCCATAAGGATGAACGGTCCCTTAAATTTAAGTTTATAAATATTGCTCATTAACATATCTAAAATCAAGTATGAGCCTACGTTTGCCTTCAGAATTAGTGGACTAACTACTCTCGGTGATGAAAAAACTTCAAAGACAGAGCCTATTGCTGGTTTTCACTCAATCCCCAGAGATTCAAATGACAAAGGGCATGGCGGCCATGTTGGTGCCCCAACAAAAGAAGCTAACGAGGAACCTATTGTTTAAGGGTACCAACATGGCGGCTATGACGTCAAGTGAAAGCCAGCAATACTTTGAGTAAATAAAAAAAATCGGTGCATGACAACGCTGATGTGTTGTTCTTAAACGTGACACTAGGTGGTAAAGAAATAAAAGGAATCTTATACCCATTCAAAAATAGATCTAAAATCCAGCTAGGAGTTCCTATATTAACCCAAAACTGAATATGAGTTTTGAGACGATACTTAAGTATAAGGGGAGCTATCCCTTGCTGGTATATACTCATGTAAGTTACATTTCAATAACTGTTCATAAGACGAATTAATAGTGTACTTAACTTGCGCTAGGAGTTCCTTGAATTCATGTTCAATAATGGACCGTCCGGAAACTGGTAAATGCCTGTTACAAGTATCGGGAAGCAGCATCGCGTGGCCTCCAAGAACTTCAGAGGCGTCAGCCTTGAGTGACCCCTCCAAAAAAACCTTAGAAACGGTTTGGACGGAATGGGGGAGTGGAGCTGTACGGGCTTCCAACGGGTTTTTAGCGAGCCTGATTGGGCACTCACGCCACCATTGTGCAAAGGAACCGCAGTATCTGCAGGGGGCCCTACAAATCCATGGAACTGCTGGCCTCCTGGGTGATACTTGTGAGGAAGCGCGCTGGGTCTGGGTCGGCCATTGCCCTTGTGGGTCACGTGACCAAGGCCTGTTGGTACTGTATGGAGAAGATTGCCGACTTCGTTCTCTAGCTTTTTCAGCATTCCGCTTGATTCTTCAGCGAGTTTGCTCACGTAACACTTCCCTCACAGCACTACGAATCGTCTTATTCGTTTAAAGCAACATTGCTAGCTTCGTAATATTTGACCGTTAACCAGCCTGCGTCTGACGAGTCGGCGATACAAATTTTTAGGTTTCTTTCTTCGATGGAACTTAGAACCTCTCCGCCAGTAGTTTCACCGGTTCACTTTCAGAATCTTCACGGGTTAAAAGATATCGAGGCTTACACAACCTCTATCAGTTGTAACTGGCGTTTGAACTTGAAGTTGTTTGCGTTGCCTGGGTAGTTGAACGACAACTCGCTGGCCTCTTTAACCTGTCGGGAACTAGAAAGGCCTGTAGTAATTGTTTTCTGGGCCTGATTAAATTGGTCTGATAACATGGACTTGTGAAGAGAAAGTTGTTCCAGAACAAACGTGCGAAACTCCGCTAAATCCGAACGAGTGACAGCGGCTCCCATTTGGCCCGGATAACCAAGCGCGTCAAGTGAAAAATATATGCAAATATCATCTAAAATAACAACTCCAAGTCCTTAGGAAAGAACACGAGGTGCTAATTACGAATGCCCAACAAAAATATATTAATGTGATGCGCAGGTGATTATATTATATTCTTTACTTGGCTGGTGGACACAAGATATCTGATTAATTTTACCGATTAGGAGGCCAGGAAGTCCGTAGCAACGTTCGGTAAAACTAGTACGTACTTAATCCCTTCTCAAAGCGTAATGACCGGTCATCAACTATTTGAGAAAAAACATGTTAACGCCACACCCATATACTTTTTTTGCCCGGCGCCCTTGGGCTGTTTTAAGGAGGTTTCGCCCAACCTATCGTCTGCAGGAAGTGAATGTCTCCTGGTCGCACCAGCTCACAGCTCATAGACATCGGCTATAATAAGACAACATGACAACTGAAGAACTAAATTTTCCTATCCCTTGTGATTTTATGTTATCAGTTGGCAGTTAGATTTTGGGAGTCGGAAATCCTCGAGTTAGACTTCGAGTTCGAGTTGGACTTCGAGTTAAAGATCGAGTTACGCTAATTAGCTTCCTATTTCAGTTTATGATTCCAAAAAAGTAAATCTAGATTTAAGGAAGTGTTTATCCCCGCTTTAACATTTAACTTTAGATGGATGGATAGATAGATAGATAGATAGATAGATAGATAGATAGATAGATAGATAGATAGATAGATAGATAGGATCACCTGGAAAAGATAACATTTTAAACGAAGTACTAAAGAGTGGAAAAGACCAACTGATACAGCCGCTTTGTATGCTCTTTAATAATATTTTGGCCTCTGGATCGACTCTGGAGAGTACCCACAAGAATGGAACAATGGATTTATTATCCCAATTTATAAGAAAGGTGAACGGACAAACACTGATAATTATCGGGGTATAACACTCCTGTCATGCCTTGGGAAACTATTTACTTCAATCCTTAACGAACGACTGAACGACTATCCGAACCCAAAACGCAGTCTTGAAACGTGAACAAGGAGGTTTTAGAAATTAAACTACACGCAACAATTAACAGACAGCATTTTCTCCTTAAAATACTTTATTGACAAATACGTGAAAGCTAAACCGAAGAAAAAACAAAATCTATTATTTAGCTGCTTTGTAGACTTCAAAAAGGCATTCGACAAAATACCAAGAGATAAATTATTTCAAAAGATAAGGAAAGTTGGCATCGGAGGTAAGTTCTATTCTATTCTATACGCAGTACATTGTATGTACACCAACGCCATCTCGGCAGTAAAAATCGGGGACACAACAACGGGCGAATTCAGATGCTATAGCGGAGTAAAACAAGGATGTATGCTGAGCCCCACCCTTTTCAATCTTTTTATTAGCGATTTACCATCAACACTGGAACAAACAGAAACAGACTATGTTGAATTACAAAACACTCAAGTGAGTTGTCTAATTTACGCAGACGATGTAGTTATACTATCTAAGACAGCACAAGGACTTCAACAATACCTGCAAAAACTAGAAGAATACTGTAATCTCTCAAAACTTACAGTAAATATCGAAAAAACTAAAGTGATGATATTTAATAATTGCGGGAGAAGATTGAATAATTATACATTTTACTCAGTATAAAGAGGAAAAAACTAGAAATGTCCATCAATACAAATATCTCGGCCTAACATTTAGCACATACGGAAATTTTAGTCTTGCGAAACACGAACTTAAAAAGGTAGCTCTGAAGGCACTATTCAGTTAAACTTCGAAAATAAATGGGTGACAATTTCAAATCGAACGTTTAAGCTTACACTCAAACTCTTTGACGCACTTATAAAACCGATCTTGCTATATGGAAGTGAAATATGGGGAACTGATCAGAACAAAACCAAAATAGATAATGACCCATTAGAATTGGTACACTGAGTCAAATTTTGTAAGATATTACTCGGAGTATCTAGAAATGCAACAAACAATGCTTGTCGAGCGGAACTCGGATGTTTACCTCTCAAAGTGGAGTATATACACATATCGAGTTTTAAAATACTGGACAAAATTATTGACTACTAGAACTAATGCACAACTCTCACACATGTATATACAGAGAGTATAAACTCGCCGAAACCAAGCTACTGGAGTGAAAAAATAAAATACATTATGTCTTCTAATGGGTATGGAAATGTGTAGTCGTCAATAGATCAAACGACAAATGTGAGCAAGTTTTTTGAAAACATTAAACAAACATTAAGAGACATTGAACAACAACACTGGTTCAGCGAGATTCATACTGACGAACGAAGAAAACAAAACGAAAGAAACAAATTAAGAACATATATAGGATATTCAAAATAAATTATAATCTGGAGGACTATCTCAGCAAAGTAACTATTATAGAACACAGACAAGCCCTTACCCGAATAAGAATAAGTAATCACCCACTACAAATTGAAAGAGGCAGATATTTAAAACCCTACCTGAAACCTGAAGAAAGGATATGCCCATTATGTCAAAATGGGGTATAGAAGATGAAATGCACTTTATTCTAAAATCTAAAACATACCATGTACGTATACGTAGGAGAAAATTATTTCTTACTTTCGAAAATATATTTAATGTTAACAGCCGGCACATGAATGAAAATGAGCTTTTCAAACTTTAATATCATAAATCCCGCACCAAATAAGTTCGCAAAACAAGCAGCTAAATACATACACGACTGCCTCGTCATTAGAAAAAAAATATTAACTGAATAAGTATTGCCTGCGTCCAACTCTTAGTAACTGAACTACCTCATTGATTATGCTCGTTCTTAATTATTAGCTATTTACCATCGCGTTCACGCCATGTAAAGTGTATTTGGTGAAAACCCAAAACGCACTAGATTGTGTACGGGTCCAAATAAATAAAATGATGATGATATTGATGTACGGGTATATATGTGCCGCGGGATAGGGTATGGATTTTGAGCTGCCGAGGTCTGGGATAGCTAGGGTATCCTTTTTACGGTTTTGGTCTGGGAAAGGGTATGGATTTTGATATACTTGTCGTTGATGCCATGCTTAGCGCTCTATCGACCACACTACAGCTTAAAATACCATATTAGAACAAAACAACGGCTTTCGTAGTGTAATTGAGTATGAATCTATGGTTTGGGTCTGGGATAGGGCGGTATATATTTTTTGCTTCAAGTCTGAGATAGGGTATGGTAAACGGAATTTTTAGGTCTGGGATAGGGTCAGGGTTTTTAGGTCTCCGCGGCACACCCCTACCCAAAAATCTTCTGAGTTAACCCCCCCTAGGGAGGAAACATAGCTGAGAATTTTAATAAAATAGTGAAATGGCGGCAAATTAAACAAGCGAAATAATGTCCACTTTCTAACGTCGTGTTTGCTTATCATCGAGCGCTACAGATAATAGCATGACGTCACAACCTACAGATAATATTGTACTGACTCATGCGCAGTCAATGTTATGGCCAGCTATCGAGAATTAGCTGTGTGCTCTCAGCCACAATCAGAATTGAGATGTTAAGTAAAATGTATAATAATGCTTTTTGGCTACAGAGAACTCGAATACGTATTAAACCCCTTCAGTAATTCTCAAAAAGGGGAAAAAGTAAGCCGCACGGCAACTTTAGACAATAGATAGATCAGTAAAAACCACGTCGCATGGCACTACCCAACACACGCTATGACGTAGCTAGCATCTAATACGCATGCTCACATCTTATTAAAGATCACTCATGTATGAGTGTTTTTTACAAACGATCTTACACTAGTTTGCCTCATTTTTTTGCGTTGACCTTTACATACCTTACAGGTCTCTTTAAAACTAGTGTCACTCAGTCTGCGTCATAGAAAGGATAAACACTAGTATAACCAACTAAGGTTAATAACCGCCGTCTTTGAAAACGAGACGCAGTTGCCTTTTTCCCTTTCTCAAAAATGGTCTGCGTCAAACGCTCTTCGAAGCGTGAAGTTTACTCCACAGACGGCGAGCATATTGTCAAATTTTAGTTGATTTCATCCAGTGTATTTATTGAAAACGGTTAACCCACACTTACTATATCTGTGGTACTACGTATACTATAATAGTACTGGAAAGAAGATACGTCCCTTTTCTAAGGCATAGGTTAAAACCTTTATAACTAAGAAGATAGTGACTATCAAGTGTAAGGCACGCGAAGTGCATTTCAATTTACTCGCCAAAATAGCCTCCCCTTATTCCTAGCCTAGCCAACCTTCTTAATTAGGCTTTGTATCGTGGAAACTTGGTAAATTAGAAAGCTGAACTAAGTTAGCTTATGATAACTGTGACGAGTATCACAGACATGTTTTTGTGGCTCCGCAGTTTTGACGTATATATGTTTACAACCATTATATTCAGTACCTTTATAGTAAAAGAAACAAGTATGAAACGTGAAATAACATGGAACCATATTCAAGAATTAACGTATGCTATATTTAGTACACTATTTTAAACAATTTCAATTAAATTGAAAATACGATACTCATATAGGTTGGGTTATAAGGTTGGGCGGTCTGTTTTATTCTTGATTGCTAGAAGACAGGAAGCTAGATATATATAGATCAGGTAGTTTAGGAAGGGAAGATCCGTGAACGTTCTGCGAATGGTATCAAATTGCGCAGACCATAAAAGGATCAAGTTAGAACATTTGAAGATCAGAATAGACAAATCAACGGTATTGATGATAGTGATAGTGTCGCTGCTCCTGCTGTTCCGCAAAATGAAACAGAAGCTGACGACGTCCAGTTAAAATCCCGAGAAGTTAATCTTAACGAGTTTTTTCAGCCAGGTGCTGATGATGCGCCTCCGTCCTTCACAAGACTGGTAAAATCCTAACCCCACCCCTGTGAATTGGTGAATCGTTTGTTGTTGGCTGTGCATGTTGTTACTCACATCACGTAATGTCTTCCCAGCAGGATGTCCACTGGTACCCGATACGCAGATAAGACCCTCGCATCCGGCATAAGTGCATGCAGTGTGGGTTATCTGTCCGATTGGTGATTGTGTTGTTGATCATAAACCCATATCGTATTTATTTACTCAACCTAACTGAACGTTCTTAATGACTCTACAATAAGCCACACCAAGAATTCAGAGAAGCACACGATGAAGAAAGAAACAATTCTTTTGTCGCTGGTTTGGCTTTCGGGGGTTTTCCTTTATCGTGAGAGGGTCGAGGGGGAAGGCGAGGGAATCCTCGCTAAGAGGTCTGCTCCTAAAAGAGCAAGCGCGGCAGCCAAAAAGGATGCCTTCCCGTGGCATGTTTACATACCGAGTCTTGGTTGCAGCGGAGCTTTGATATCTCACCGCTGGGTCATAACAGCAGCTTCGTGCTTGTCGCATCCGAGGAGCAATGTTGGAGCGAACTCGAATCCTCACACAACAAGGGTCAAAACCGATGATGGATTCACGAACTTGGACATAACGCTATTAATTCGCTTTGGGAACCATCATATCGATATTTCTAATCCAGGAGAGGACACAATCCCGGTCCTTGCGGTGCTTAAATATCCAAAGTTTGACGACAAAACATTAGATGGAGATTTGGCAGCTTTATTCTTGGTACGCAGGCCTTTACTCTCAGCAGCGAGAAAACGCATAATGTCAACACGAGGGCTAACACTTGCAGATAGGGTCGACAGTGATTTTATGCGTTACACTGGGAAGGTTACAGTGACAGGATGGGGGCATAAGTCAGGCAGCGAGAAGCCATTCTCTGTGCTCCACGTGGACTCTGTCTCACTCACAGAAGTTGACTTTTGTAATGAGACAGTAAACTACAATGGTCAAGTCACTGCAAATATGATATGCTCTGCCGGTATGGCCTGCAGCGTGGATGGAGGAAGTCCCCTTGTCGCCAAAAGCGACGACGGAGAAAATTCGAAGCTTCTTGGGGTCTTCTCCTGGGGTCGAAGTTGCGCTTTAGACAGGAAACAAGCCGTATACACCAAAATAGGCTCGGATATTTTACTATGGCTAAGGAGTTTAATTGAAATCGAAGGTATGTCTGAGAAATCACTATTGATATAGCCTCCTACAGCAGTAGCCAGTAGCGCTTCCGTTTTACTTCATTCCCCCAGCCACTTTACAATATTGCGGGGAATATTGTTCAATATATATTGTTTAAATAATACAATTATTGGCGCAATTATGCTATTTGTTATTCGCAAGAGGGAATATATAAAGACAAACACTGATGGTAAGGGGCTTGAACGACCAGACTTAGGAAGAAGAACCCATGTAAATCAGAAATCGAATATTTATAATTTTAACAACTGGTGATGTTTGAGGGAGAGAAACCGGAGAACCCGCAGAGAACCTCGAGTATAGTGTTTTGGTACGGCGGTGAGAAGCGAAGCGCTCAACAAAATTACGTCGCTCTCCAGTGTCGCTCTGTTTCCCCTGTACTACATTTGCTGTCCAAATGTTTCATATTTCGTTCCGATTCGAAGACTGAAATAAGATCTCATCATCTTGAGAAAATGAAACATCCGGTTCAATGGCTGTTGGAAAATCATTTATAACTCCCTATCACCATATGGATTATATCACGCGACTATCTTATCTTTCTCTGATAACAGTTATTATTTACGTCATGACTTTCTTTACTTCGGGTTCTGTAGTATTTTCATGCTGTCTGACCACCGAAAGAAACACTCTTATTTTTGAAACAAACAAATAATTAAGGTTTTCTGATACCTGGAAATGAAAACAGGAACTGGTTTCTACAGTCACGCCCGTCTGTAAATTGCTGTGACACAAGATGAACAATATTTTGAGTAGAGACAATCAGTTGTTTATGAATAGCTTGGCAAGAGCAAACATATATAGTGGTTCTATCTGTACTTTTGATTTTTTTTAAATATTTATCCCATGCAGTCCTAGAAACAAGGAAAAGGAGAGGCTGTTATCAGAAAAAATAATAGCTTTATATTATTTGAATTGTCTGTTGTACGTACGCCGGCCAAATCAGTATTAGGCGTTTCAGTCATGATCATTTTCATTGATGACTTCTGTCAATCTGGAGTCCCCCCCCCCCTCCCCCCCCCCCCCCCCCCCCCCCCCCCGCCTCCCCCTTCGCCCTCGCCCCCTCCCTACGCCACTGACCACGATCATAATCACAGCCATTATAATAGTATTTGTGTTCTCGACCTATCGGCATGTTCGATACATTTGCAATATTTTACTAACTGCGAGACTGATAAGATACATTGGACATATCGAAGATAGATAATGCCATTGAGCGATTATTGTCATTATGGATTATCGATCTAAATTTATCAGTGGATTTAAATTCCTTTCTTGCAGTTGGTCTGTGAAGATATGTATATTTGGCAAACATACTGATCATCACATACTGACGGTTTGTTTGGATAAATATTTCTTAATTTAGATAAAGGGGTACCGTTGATGGAATTGAAGAAAAAGAACCCTCATCTTCTGCCAGTCCTCGCCTCCCGTTCGTCAACTCCTTTGATCGCCTCGGGTCGCTATTCAGACTAACAATAAGACTACTCAAGGAACAGATATACGCTGTAGTTGTTTTGACATGCTCCTATTGAAACTGTTTAAATAACAAAGTTGTTATGGAAACCTATTTTGTTGTTGACAAAATTAATCGATGATAACTATTAAGAACTTAGAACAATCTACAAATATTACTGTGAATGGTAGAGAAATCGGGAAACTGCTAGAATCCAATATTTTAAAATAGAATTTTAAAATTGAAAATTTTTTTGCAAGGTGAACCGCTAGGCTCGCAGCCTCCAAAATCATTCAAGCATGAGAAAACAGCATGACGGAAACGAGTAGAGTTTTGGAGGGTTTTAGTGGATTAAAGTCGATTCTTCTTTCTGTAGTGCCCTTTATTGCAGCTGTCTAGTATCCTAGAATGCTGTTATGTTACCTACTAATTGCTAGAGAACTCCAGAAACTTGCAATGTGAAATTTGGCTCTAGAATAGAGTTGAGCCGGGTAGGCGAGTTGGCCCTAGCAAACCGTTTGTCACCGGATAACCCGGGCAGCCGAGTCGGGTTGTCACGCCTGCTTGTAAACACATCGCTAAAAATAAAAGGAAATGACCCAGCACTAGGGTAACCCTATCTCCTTGTAAACAGGCCCTGGATGCCAATCCGTTGAGTTAGCTTTGTACAAAGCTTATCGACGTGAGCGTTGAAGCTATTCGCGCCAGTCCCCTTACAGCGCAATTATAAATGAGAGATCTGCATATATCATTTCGGGTTTGTGTCTTCTTGGCTTAAGTGTGGGGGATTGAGGTTTATTTAGTATTGGCATGTGCTTCGGATCATTGGGTGTTATGCTCTATATATTAAGCGTTCAATTGTAGGGCGCGGTCCATATCTCCATCTCCTATTCAGTGAGCGTGAAGTATGCTATTCGCGCCAGTCCCTTACAGCGCGAGTGTAAATAAGAGATTTGCATATCATTTCGGCCCAGTTCGCGTAAGAATCCTTCGGCCTTTAGTAGTCGTGACGTGTTGTCTCTCCTTTTCGCGCTCGCCTCCAAACGCCACCGTGCTCTTTTATTTCCCTCCCTCTCTACCCTATCCCTTATCTTCCGCTTCATTCTCGAGAGCACGATGCATATCTTCATCTCTTATTCAGAGAGCGTGAAAGGGACTGCCGCGAATAGTATGCTAATGTCAGTGTCAATTGCTAAGCCAAGAACTTTAGCGGACTGAACTTGCTCAGTGATGTGTTCATTTGCAATCTAAGTTGGCGGTTATCAGAATGAAGCTTGTCCGTCAAACGCTTGCCAGTTACAAGGATTGTTTTTGTCTTAGTCTCCTTGAGAGGCACGAATTTGTTAGCACTTGCTCAATCCTCCACATTACGTAGCGAACTACATAAGGAGCCCCGTAAACTAGTAACACGACTGATGTAACCTGCCGTGCATGCCTGATTGCAGGTTAATGATGCTCTTGACTATTAAAGTGCTAGTTAATTGCTTCTAAAGCATTGCCGTTAGGTTCAGTTAGGATCCCTAAGCCATGAATCGGTTTGTTTAACATTGATTGAGCTGTCGTAATCGATATGAAAAGGGTGGATGAATAATTACTACTTGGCACATTTCATGTGAAACGCCATTAGACAATGAAATGACTGTGTTCCAGCAACAAGTAATTATAAGACACCTATTGTCCGTTATTTGCTTTCAGAAAATATCTGAAAACTAGGCTAATTTGGAAACAAATGTCCTGTTCGTTTCCGGTCCGTGCAGTATTATCATATTTTCAACAATATTCAGTGACTCCCCTGCTGCGAAAAGAAAGGCGTCCAAAATACCCTCTGTTCTCCACGCTTTTATTTAGCCTCACATGAAATCCTTAAAAAAGTTACTTATAAATATATGCACATGCAGTGACCAACAGGTTTCGTTCTTGTTTCAGATAAACCCCAATGCAAGCAGTCAGGGTATAGCGTTCTTGATAATCCGTCGCGAAACATCGCCAACAAAGTTGACCCGTCGTATCCTCTGTGCGATAGAGAGCTCTCACAAGGTTGGTACAAGTTCGAGCTCGGTGGACTTCCGGCTGAAATACCCACAGTGTGCCCAGCAGCAAATACGTGTGGGACGCAATTCCAAATATGGATGAAGCCGGAAGTCAAGCCAAACTTTGGAGAGGATATACGAGGTTCCGTGTGCGTGGCATGGAAGACTGCGAAGCATAACCGTATTTGCTGCTTGTGGGAGATTCCTGTGAACGTGACACACTGTGGAGACTTTCTAGTGTATTACTTGAGAGGGCCTGACGAATGTCATGTCAGCTACTGCGCAACTGGTAAGGGTTACGATAATCATACCTATAAATGGCTTTACACACTGACAAACCCTAAAATACGGCTATAATGGATAGGTATGCACAGCCCTAGAGTCCAGAATCAGACCCGGTTTTACGATAAAAAGTAGCGGCTCCAAAACTCGAATTTTCTCATTGTGCTTGATTATTCTGAATCATCTATAACCCGGTATTCCGATATACATTTACGAAAAACCGGGTACCGGAAATCGAAATTAGGTTCAAACCCGGTCACGGTATCACCGCACATATATATTACGTTAAAAACAAGAGCCGCCATCACCGGGTATCACCGGGTATCAAGGATATTCATGTTATCATATGCATTGGTGATAGGGTAATAATGAATGGTTTATACAAATACAGATTCTTTTGAATAAAAAAAAAAAGTTTGGCCAAGCCGGTCATTCAAATCAAATGTAAATTTGAAAGCAAATATTGTCCAGTAAGCTCCACACTGGAATTGAAGCAGCATAAATGTTTCATTATAGTATTTGAGAACCGCAAATGAAATTCTTCAATTTTGCGCACGATTTTGACAACTGCTCTCATTAACGTCAGTTACATTTTATTGTACAGGACTAAGGATACCGTGTGGACCTGCTAAAGTGGGCTACGCGCCTAATTGCAAAGGTGAGTGTTGCACAGGTGTAATGAGGACTGCTAAGGTAGCCTACGTGTAGCCGTTTACCCACCCTCTGAGTAAAGGAATCAATCCCGGTTTCTGGGAAGCCCCCACCCCTCCCCCACACTTAACCCTAACCTTTAATGGTTAATCGGCATTAATAGAACGACGCATATCCAAGGGAGGGGTGGTGAGTAGTTTCCCAGAAACCGGGATTGAGCCGAGTAAAGTCGGGTGGATAAATGGCTATGCATGTAGGCTACTGCTGAGGCTTATTGTACACATTAGGAAAAACAGATATCAAATGTCACGTAGTCACGTTATATTTTTGAAAGGAAGTTAGCTGCATAAGGTCATGTAGTACGTACTACATACTCTGGCGATTAACAATTAAATTTCCATATTCCTTTTGCTATACCAAACCATCCTAGACAGGAGACTGAAATACGTACATTTATGCATAGCTAAATTGAACACGTCTTTTTAACAATTTATATTAAGCATGCAATTATTGCATGAGGTTGAGCATGATAGCAAAAAATATCAAGACCAAGATATGTGTTATCAGCCATTTTTCTCCATTTATCTCAACTCCTTTCCAGTGAACCAAACTCAACCATTCTTGACTGAGATTCTCATTTCTTATAAGAGACTGAGAGTGCGGTCTTTTGATCGAATCCGAATCCGGATTTCGAATCCTAAAACGGATTTTCCGTTCCTTTGGATTTCGAATCCCTCGACTCCAACCTAAGTAGGGATTCAAAGGATTCAATTCCGGCCAGCGGTATTCAAAAGGCGGCCGCTGTGTTTGTTTGCGTGACTTGTCTTGTTGTCATGGTAATCAATCATTTCTGGATTTGCGTTCCTTTGAAAACCGCAAATCCGAAAAATCCTTTATTACAAATCCATTTCCGTTTTTGACCAAAGGGTCGTACCCTTTAAGCTATAATATTGATCTGTTGGCTCGAATCTAGCCTTTGCTTTTGCGATGTTTGCTTCCTTCTTTTCTTCGATTTTCACAAATGACGAGCAGCTGAAATCACCTCACAAAACCTTTCCCAATGGCACGTAAAACCAAAATCAAACACAAAATCTATATACAGGCAAAATTGAAAGTACCTTATTTAAAAGGTACAGAAAAGGAATAATTGTGAAACATGCCTTTCTTCCACTGTGGTTCAATTTCATGCTATTTTCCAGCACTAATCCCCAAATGCATTCTGGGTAATGAACACAATTTTCACAAGGGGTCCCCCCTCTGTAACTGTTTCAGGGTTTTGCTATAAGTCCTTTTGCTCTACAACCAAGAGAAGCACTTTTGGTCCCAACGTTAACTCGCCAAAACTCTAAGTTAAAGAGAAACTGCCGGAAGCCATCCCGAATGTCATTGTAGGGGATACTATAGCCAACTAAGGCTAGTTAACAGCTTTGATATGATTCTTCAAATTGAAGGGGAAATTCTTCCAGTTAGGAAAACGTTAAACAGAAAGTCTCTTCCCTAATTCCTATTGGTCACAATACAATGCATGTGTTTTTTTTATACTTAGTTCGAGGGCCGTATCCAATCATAGTCGGCAAGCCATCAGTCTCACCAGTAGTTCCTCCAGATCAACTCAAAGCCAGCTCCTCCATTCACCTCATGTGTTCATTTGATGTAGCTGACGCCGGTCAGTTTCCTGTCATGTTCCTGGTCACGTGGTATAAAATCATGCGTTTCATTGGTGGGAATGCAGGACGATTAGTGTTGTTAAGTCAAAGGACCACTGAGTGGATGGCTGTGATTGACTATGATTCGGCCGACTTTGATCTAGGTGACACGGTAAGAGAATGGCGTTCTTGCGATGACGCAACTTTATGCTACGAGCGTTTCAGATAAATAGGAAGACTTCGTATGGGAAAGCACTACGGCAAAGACCACAACTGAACCATAACCGTATTAGGCCCCGTCCACACCGTATACGTTTACGTTCGTAAACACATATTTTTTATACGTTTAGGCCTAAACGATGAAAACGGTCATCGTAAACGCATATTTTCGAAAACGCTCTCCAAAGTGGATATTTTCGAAAACGCTGTTTACGTGTTCTCGTGTGTACAGCGTAAACGTATATTTTCGTAAACGCTGATGTCACAGCATCCGACCCAGTCTACAAATTAAAGAGAGCAGATATCCAATATGGCGGAAGGTCGTGCTTCCCTAGCTTTTCAGCATCTTCTTTAGTCGAAGGATACTGCTTTAAATAAAGATCGAAAATATCTGAGTAGTTAATTTATTTGGCAGGATTTCCAGTCGATGTTTTTCATCGCTTTCGATACCTTGTATACGTACCCGTTCGTAATCTTTAAAATAAGCTCAACTTCGTCGTCAGTCCATATACATATGAGTCAGACTTACTTTTATCACGTTTTTGTTTCTGTTTTCTTCCTGTTCGACATCATTCTTAGGTCTCTTTCTTAAAATAACGTGGCACGGTCTGGACGAAGGTAAACAACGTTCAATAAATATGGCGCGAAAGCAAAATATCGCTGGCTCAAGTTATCTACTCATGCTCAATGCAGGTTTTTAGCGTTTTCGAATCGTTTTATCGTTTTCGTGTGGACGGATGAAAACGATTCGTAAACGATCGCGGGATTCGTGTGGACGGAAAACTTCCTATGCGTTTTACATGCCGTATTTTTGTCCCACTCATATAAAATGCGCTCTACGGCAACGACTTACGGCATTGTTCTTAACATTACCGTATGGCATGCGGTGATATTGAAATGGTTTCGTCACTGTTTTTTTGCTGTCTGAGCCAATCAAAATACAATGTTATAGTCTTGCTGTGGCATTGAAATGGTTTCGTCACCTGTGTTTTTTATTGTCTGATCCAATCAAATACAAAGTTACAGTCTTGCCGTATTTCTTTCCCACTCGTACTCATACTAATTTACCGTTCATTGTAACGCTAAAATTCATACAAAAATAATGGTGAAACCAGGTAACGTTCCCACTCGTACGAAATCCGTTCGCCCGGTAAGTCATGCACGTTGGTCTCAATTCTTCCCGTAACAGGTTTCCGTTGATGTCCAAAACGTATACCGCTCACATGCACTATGAAAACCACAATAAATGATGGTAAAACAGCACGGGTACGGATAGAATTACAAGATAAGATGACAAGATGTTTATTGTACCATTACGAATTACAATTTATATTACGTAGGTAGCTAATCATCCAAGAGAGATACAGGCCACCCAAAAATAACTAACAGCAGGAACCCATTACCAGGAGCGCCGGCCATCTGTTATACATTCGTGAGCCAGCGTATTCACAGTCCAGGCTATTTTTAGAATCAGGTTGCCGCAAAAATAACACTGAACGAAAAGCCTTGTGAACAGTAATTTTATTCAACAATGTACTAGGCAAACAATGCTTCCTAATGATTTATGATAGGAGGTATTGTTATTACATACCATGAGAAAACCTCGCCATTGTGAAAAATAAGCATTCCGCTAGGGGGTATGGCATTTATTCACCTCGGGTGTTCTAAAAATAACCTGATCTGGCAATGTGCTTACTCACAAACGACGTATGGGAGATGGACGCTCCTAGCAATAAAATGAGCTAACCTTAAAAGAGATACTTATTAAAATATGGCTTTTATTTGAGTTTTTCGGTACTGTACGAACACAAAGGTCAATCAGAATACTGCGCTTCACAGTTATGTGAAATCCTAGAAAAGTAACTACTGATGTTTTGTCCCCTCTTGTTATAGTTATCTTGTGAGGTGAAAACCTATTTCACGGAAACGCCCGGACTCGTAAGCCCAGGAGAATCAAGTGACGATTTTTATATTGGCATAAAGGTAAATTTCTTAGTGAAGGTGCCTTCGAGCCCAACGTTTCTATAGGCCGAAACTTAGCGTAAGTGAATTCCTTTCCCCCCTTTATTTCTCCCATGTAACTGCTTATTCTGCCTTCAATTTTACTTCCTGACGAGTTTTTTTAACCAAATTGCCCAATTTCTCCTACTCCAACCCAACCTCGACATGATTTGATAGGAGATACTGAGGGCTTAAACTTTGAACAGACTCCCACGCCCCAACTGAAGTTCTTCCGATTTGTTTTCGTTCGTTGATGTTTTCATTCTCTTGTTGACTAGGTGGATCCTCTTTATATCGTACTCTCAGAAGACCAGAGGGAAAGAGACGTCACGTTCACAGCAACAGTGCCCATCACCTGCCCGCCTGCATTTCCTAACTGTACACTGAGGGTGCCTCTGTTCACCCTACCCGTAGGTACACTTGCAGTCGTTAAATACGTCACTGATTGCATTGTATCGCCTCTTAACTTGCACTTCTCCGAGTAAGAATGAGTAAACTACAGTACGTAAAGTCATTTTATTTATTGACGCTCCAACGTGGCCCTCTATTGACTTAGTCCGAGAAGAAGTGACGTTCTAACCATTTATTGTTCCAGGCTATGCAAAGGAAGCACCTTTTACTCAGTTTCTTTTAAGACGCTGAGTATTGGTCCACCGGGGTTTGTTGGGCCCTCAACATCCCGTACGTCAGACTGGCGCTTGACCTGGCACTGAGCTGCATGCAACAGACAAACAGTTAAAACTGCAATGTCACTGGCATGGTTTAATTTTTTACACGCGGTCTTTCTTTTTTGATTCCATTTTAGTTACTAAACCGGATCCCGTCAGCTCCACCAATGACATTGCCTTGTCCACCTGTGAAGTGATATTCACCCCTCAGCCGTGCAATAATGGTAATTGCGGGCAGCACGTGGTTAAGATGAAGGCAATATCAGACTTTATCATGGATGGTGACCGCAGCAGTCGTGTGATAACAGCTGAGGTGAAAGGCAACTTACCGCTGTGGTTAGCACACGATCCACCCGATCTATTTGTAAGTGTTCCCTCTTTCTAGACATTCGTCACCGTGAGGGCTTATGTTAGCTCTTCGTCCCACTTTTCACCCAATAGTCTAGTTTCGTATTCGAAAATTACCGCTGAATGCAATGAATACAGACACATGTACTCATTCTGAAGTTAAACATTCATAAATACCAGCGAGAAGGTGCAAAATGCGAAACTGTAACAATACGCAGAGTTGTGAACCTTCTTGTTGGTATTTATGAATGTTTAACTTCAGAATGAGGCTAACCCTGCGTACATGCGTCTGTAGTCATTGCATTCAGCGGTAATTTTCGAATACGAAACTGGACTATTGAGAAGAAGATAAAGACACCCCCTTCCATAACAAATAAATGGCGTCATGTACTAATTAAGTTACGTTTAGGTTCGTAGAAGACATTTTTGAAACTACGCTGCAAAATGCTTGGTTGGTCAGACAACTGACTAGGTTTATGAGGGACCTTGCGGTAGGATAAGATTCTTCATCTTCGTCGATAGGGTGCTCAATATAAGAACTTATGTGTCAAGAACTAAAACCATGGATATAATTCTCTCGCTAACACCTCCATGTTGACAGGTTCTTAGCAGAGATCTTCCCACGTCAAGATGTCAGTTGTTCTCAAATTCGTACATCCACACTTTAAAGGGAAAGTAGGTGCATTTATTGCTTTTAAGCATGCATTTGGATACCAAGTATGGCATCTAAACAAAGAACTACACACAATTTAACATTGTGGTAAATGTTTTCCAGATTCTATCGCTTCCCAGGTCCTGGCACATTCGTCTTCTATAAAAGTTTGGAAAGGTCTTTCGAGGTAAGAAGAGAAAATCCACAGAAGTTGAATATAGTCTTCGTAATCATAAAGCTGATGTTACGTATGTGTCATTAAAAAGGCTGCATTTGTCTGTAGTTTTAAATCCGTGAGCTCTCGATTCAGTTTTTCTCTCTGAGTTCTAATTGATAAGTTTATATTGACTATTAATTGCTTAATTTCCATGAGGTTCATACCCGGATGTGGTCATGCACCAACTCCCCCAGCAGAGAGGCATTCTGTGCATGCGCCGTCGCTATTCGTGAACTCGACTACGTCATAGCGATGGATATGTGCGATGGCGTGTTTACAAAA
This sequence comes from Actinernus sp. WN-2022, assembly GCA_030867875.1. Classification (NCBI taxonomy): domain Eukaryota; kingdom Metazoa; phylum Cnidaria; class Anthozoa; order Actiniaria; family Actinernidae; genus Actinernus; species Actinernus sp. WN-2022. The sequence goes on from JAOWCC010000577.1 coordinate 152,584,856, forward strand.
ACCAGTCTGGATATATCTGTTAGGTCTGGGCTACCGCTGGCCAAAGGAATTGAAATTGCCGAAGCGAATCACGGAAAGCGTGTAACAGTGAGTAAATTACATTTTTACAACTATTCAGATTCTCTTTTTCTGATTGGTTTATTACCATGAGAAATGAGAGGACATACCACGACAGACTGCGTGATCACAACATTAACCAGGAGCCCATTACCAGGAGCGTGCATCTCCCATATTAGGTCATTACCAGGAGCGTGCATCTCCCAGATTAGGTCTGTCCGACAGCAGAACAGAGGATGTAGCTATTTTTAGCTTTGTGTTTCCCGCGAGAAGAAACAAAGGCCGTCACTTTTAACCAATCAGGATGCACTGAAAAATTGTAATTAACATGGTTCAAACAGCTAAAAATACTAAAGCGCAAGAGCACAAAAGACAACATAATCGCATACCAGAACTTCGCGACTATAAATAGCCACATCGTCTACTGTGCTGTGAGCGCTACCCATCACATAGGTACGCTCCTGGTAATGGGCTCCTGCATTAGCTCGATTTCTCAATTTTGCGTAATTCCTCCTCGACAAATTAAACGACTCAGCTAATACTATTTGAGATATGTTATATCATCATCAGGCTGGGTTTTATAGGCTGTTTCACCTGTGTGTATTTACCATTTTCTTATTAGGTTTATTTCCCATCTGGTGCCAGTTTGCGCGTGGACGCATTTCAGTGGGGAATCAACGTGTACGTCCAGTCTCCAGGACAAGATCATGGTAAAGTGGCAGGACTATGTGCCATTACTCCCACTGCAGGAGGTGAAATGCGCAGGGGGTTTCTACCCGTTGAAGTCAAGAATGAAAGTTTGTTGTGGAGGTGGGTTCCAGTTTACTGTTTTTGCAGGACCCCACAAAAAATATTTTTAGAAAAGCATCCATTGAGCCCTCAAAGATAATAATGATAACAACAATAATAAAAACTTAACCTCGCTCAAATACAAGTAACGTAGTCAAATGCGCCACAAGATTCTTACAACAACAACAACGGTCTATGTGTACCATTACTCTTTACATGATTCTTTAAAAAAAGAGTAGAAAATAAAAGTTCTGAACAATGGCTGTTTCACGATATCTCCTTAAAGACATCGCTCTAACGGTATTCTGTATTTAAGTTCATCATGGAATGTATTATAAAGTTGATTCCATATATACATACATGTAACAAGTCATTCAGACACCCTGTAGGAGCTCACTAGAAACACCAATAAATAAACTCTAAATGATTTGTAATGGTGCTTCAAAGCTCGTAATCTTGAGTGATGATCCGTGGCTTGATCCCCCAAAAGCTAACCATTTCATTGATGTTTCAGAATAACTACTGGTCCAAGCTTATTCGAGTACGTCCCCGGTGCAAAGGTGATCAAGCCGTATAACATTGTACCATACTGCTCTTGCGCACTGAGCAAAACGATGAAAAAGATACAAAAATGTGATCCAAGGAATGCCAACTGCCTGACTCCATGTCGAGAAAGAAGTGACGTCAGGAGACCCAGTCTTACGTTCGAGTGGCCAATTACAGCAAGAGTGCAGAGTCAACAAGCGATCATCGCAGCAGAGCGACGCAGAAGAAACTTTATGGATATGTTCATGCCTCATAAGGAGTACACAAAATCTGGAAACGTTACCCATAGAAATCCTAACGATCATTCTCTTCTTGGATTCTTGTCCATCATAAGCTACTGCAAACGCATCCTCGAGTTGACAGCAGTGACGCGCACGTGTGGTAAGATTATTGGAAGTCACGTCATCAACATGTTCCTGGCTATTTGCGTTCAAGATGTTCAAGTAAGTAATAATTAGTTATTATCTAAAACTGATATGCAGGACTTAAGAAGAATTGCGATTATAAGAAACGTATACATAACATGTTCCACATATCTTAATAATACTAATAAACTATAATTCAATTAAGGTATGCCATGAACGCGAGAAGCGAGTAGCAACTGACGTTTCGAGCGTTAGCCCTTCGTTAGAACGAAAAAGCTCAATAATAGATAGCCTAGTACATGAAGCCTACCAGCTCGTGTGTACCAGTGCAGGAGGTTAAAAGAACGTCTAAAGTGTATTTATCAAAAGGTGGCATTAGTTGGTTGTAAATTATCGACGACCATGCATGAGTGAAAGGAGAGTAAGTTTGTTTAGATGATGTGTACTGCTGCTCAAACGATCATCCTTGCTTCCCAGCCCGTTCAATGTCTACATTATGCTAGTTAATGCCGTTTTCATTACATTTTATTTTATTCTGTATTTGTCAACTTCCCATCCTATATTTGCTATGTACATTATATAGTCTCCTTAGGAGCATAAGCGACAGCAACGACGGCGGCAGCGAGCCAACAAATGTCCATTCCTCTATTGTAATAATGGTCACACATGTAGTTATCTATTTCGAGCCTTGTAACTCTGATAAACTTTCTTCCGTTAAGGCTTCCTGTTAATAATCAATATAGCGGTTGTCTTTCTGTATGATCGCCCCCTTTTGATTTCATGTACGATTTACCATCCTCTAGAGCGGTTTTCAGTTGAATGTAGTAAAACCAAACGCAAATTACCCACAGCCAGCCAATCACAGGAGCGAGTAATCACAAGTAACTCATAAATGGCTTCCCTGTGAGCCAATGACAAACCAAAGCAAAACCAAAACCAATTTGCGTTTGGTTTTACTTTGGATTCTGATTGGTTGGTTTACTTTCTCAGCCAATAGGAGAGCTTGGTAAACGCAAAACCAAAACACTTCCGACACTCAATTGAAATCCGCTCTATTGCAATAATGATCACACTCCGCATCTGTTTTTAATTTGTAACTCTGATCAAACGCCTTCTGTTAAGGCTTCCTTATCATTATCACTATAGCAGTTGCATCTCTATATGATCGCTTCCTTATTAACTTGATTTACAACCTTGTACAGCCTTCTGTGGTCAAGCTTAGGTAATTAGCAATTAGACTGTGAGCTCGCGGTCGAGGTTTCTATTATTCAAATAGAGTGTGTCCGTCGAGGAACTATAAATACAATAACCTATTTGTGGCGTCGAAATATGCCCTGATATTGCATCCGCTGACATTATCTGATCCGAGAAGAGAACAGCTCGAGGGAAACTGTGATCTTCGAGGATCAGATAATGTCCAAGGGCATATTTCGACGCCACAATGTAGGTTATTGTTTATATCATCCTTCAAATATTTTCATCAAGCTTTCCTTGGACGTTTGATGTTCTTAAAACTAGCACACATGTATAAGCCCTCAAACTGCGTTCTTGGGCTTATATGTTTTAAGAACATCAAATTTCCGCGGGCAACTATCAGCCGAATGGATAGTTCCTCGACGGACACACTCTATTTGTATAATAGTTCCTCGACGGACACACTCTATTTGTATAATAGTTTCTCGACGAACACACTCTATTTGTATAATAGTTCCTCGACGAACACACTCTATTTGTATAATAGTTCCTCGACGGACACACTCTATTTGTATAATAGTGCTCGACGGACACACTCTATTTGTATAATAGTTCTCGACGGACACACTCTATTTGTATAATAGTTCCTCGACGGACACAGTCTATTTGTATAATAGTTCCTCGACGGACACACTCTATTTGTATAATAGTTCCTCGACGGACACTCTATTTGTATAATAGTTCCTCGACGGACACAGTCTATTTGTATAATAGTTCCTCGACGGACACACTCTATTTGTATAATAGTTCCTCGACGGACACACTCTATTTGTATAATAGTTCCTCGACGGACACACTCTATTTGTATAATAGTTCCTCGACGAACACACTCTATTTGTATAATAGTTCCTCGACGGACACACTCTATTTGTATAATAGTTTCTCGACGGACACACTCTATTTGTATAATAGTGCCTCGACGGACACACTCTATTTGTATAATAGTTCCTCGACGAACACACTCTATTTGTATAATAGTTCCTCGACGAACACACTCTATTTGTATAATAGTTCCTCGACGAACACACTCTATTTGTATAATAGTTCCTCGACGGACACACTCTATTTGTATAATAGTTTCTCGACGGACACACTCTATTTGTATAATAGTTCCTCGACGAACACACCATTTGTATAATAGACCGTGTCTGGCTAGCCAATCAGATGGCGAGTTTCCCAATAGAAGGTGGTTGGTTTATGCTAATGAGGAATAGTTGCATGACGTCTCAATTTGTTCATTAATTATAAGCTGGACTATAATTACGTAATCTTATATGTGCATTGTTAAATTAGCACACAGGTATATCCTCGCTAGCCAAGAGCTCACTGGATGTCATAGAGAACATATGCGAGGAACAGGTGATCAAGAATTCCAGTCTGTGGGAAGTCAATGAGGCAGGCAAACCATCACCATCACTAAAGGTGATAGAAGCTTTGTGTCCTAACCATTGTAGTGGACATGGGAAGTGCCGTAAAGGAACATGTGTTTGTAAACGAGGTGAGTTTACATAAACCACTTCTATCAGTAGCAACAACTTGTTTATGCCTTCTTGGTTTCTAGTAACATAACATAAATACATACAGTTGTGTAACTTTATTTAGACACGGAGTCCCTTCATTTACAAATGCTCTTCCAGAGAGCCGTGTAATATTACAAACTAACAATTAATTACAACGTATAATATCTACTCTATACAATCTAATTAAATATTCTTATCATTAAAATACGAGTCCTAATTACGGTCTAGTTATATAATAATTGATTGATGTTGGAAGCAATTTGAACATCATGTGACATATTGTTCCAAAGTATAGCCTCCTGTATGAGAAGCTTCTCTATTTGGTATTGGAATGAATAACAGCTATTAGCTGATCGCCGTAAGTTATATCGAAAGAAGCCTGTCGCTCACACACACTTTAAATGCCTTCGGGATTAGTTTCGTGTTGGTCGTTATTTTTATCGGTAAATATATAACCACTCCAGTAGATAGCCCGTATTCTAGTTTCTCATTTTCTCTTCATACTCCAGTCGTTATGTAATTTTTCAGTTTTCTCGCATCTTTACCACATTATTTGCGAGTACACAGTGCTATGAACGAAATTTACAGATATAATACAAGTCGGGTACATGCATTTTCATTCTAAACTAAACCCTACATACATACTCTTTATTTATACACGGAGTCTCATTCATCATGAAAATTACAAAGATGCTCTTCCAGAGAGCCGTGTGTTTAGTTCTAAGTTAATGATAATGACAATAATAATATTGACAAGATTAATAATAATTAGGTAATAAAAAATAAGAATATTCTATTTAAATATGTTGGCTTCTTAAATACTAAAAAATGATGCGGTAGAATTAGAAAAGAGGCTACAAGTATTTAGAAAACTGTTTAATACTTGTAGACTCTTGTGCTACTTTAGGTAGACTGTTCCATAGAGATGCCCCTCTGTATGAAAAACTCTTTTTTAGGGCTTCGGTGTTGGGTCTTGTAATGAAGAGACTATTCTGAGAACGGCGCAAACTATGCTGATGAATTGTGCTTGTTTTGGTAAATAAATCAGTTAGATATGGCGGAACTTGGTTATTCATGGTTTTGTACTAAACGCTTCCAAATTGGCAGTGGCGTCGTTCTTCTAAGTCTTTCCAATTAAGCATGGCTAAGATGTCTTTTGATCTAACGTCATAATTAGAGCCTGTAATGATTCTAGCAGCTCTGTTTTGAAGTTTTTGAAGTTTCTGAGAAAGGCCTTTACCCAGACTTCCCCAGACAGTGCTACAATAATCACAATGTGAGACTATCAGTGAATTATAGATAGAAATTAAAAGATTATAAGGCACGAATGGCTTGAGTCTTCGTAAAATACCAAGTGCCTTGGCAATCTTTTTAGAAATGTTGTCAATATGAGTCTCCCATGTAAGAAACTCATCGACGTGAACACCGAGACATTTATAAGATTTAACTCTATCGATTTGACTGCCATTTGTGCTTACGTTCGGATCATCAGGTATTGGGGCAAGTTTGGCGCGCGTTCCAAGAAACATGCATTTAGTTTTAGTAGTATTTAGACTTAATTTATTGGCGATAAGCCATTCTTGCACACTAATTAGATCATTATTCATAGCAGAGAGAAACTCCTCCTGATTGCTAGAGGCAAAAGTAAAGTTGGTGTCGTCTGCATACATACGGACATTAGACATTAAATCGCAATTTGGCAAGTCGTTAATATAAAGCAAAAAAAGTAATGGACCTAGAATAGCCCCTTGAGGAATTCCACAACTGACTATGTTTGGGTCAGACAGAGTGCCATTTACTAGTGTCATTTGGATACGATCGGTAAGGTAGTTCGAGAACCAGGATAGGGTTTTAGTTTTTACTCCGTAGAGCTTCATTTTCGATAGTAGGATAGAGTGGTCAATAGTATCGAAGGCCTTTTTTAGATCCAAAAATATGATAGCATTTGTAAGGCCATTATCAATATTTAAGAACCATTCATTTGTTAGGTCCAAGAGGGCAGTTACTGTGGAATGTAATGGTCTGAAGCCCGATTGGAACTTATTTAACAGATTGTTTTCAACTAAGTATGTGTACAACTGATTAAAAACGCCTCTTTCTAGAATCTTAACGACAACTGAAAGAACCGAAATGGGTCTATAGTTGTTAGGGATGGCTTTGGGTCCCTCTTTATGTATGGGATAGACTTTGGCTTTTTTCCAGTCTGACGGTAGGATGCTGCACAGCAACACCGAGGAGTATGATTTCAGATATGATCTCAGATAACGAAAGTACAATGTGCTTGTGTGGGTTAATTTATTTGTTCACAGTCACGTGCACCTTGCCATCAAAAGCGCGCAAAAAGGTAAAGGAAAAACGTTAATGCACGTGCGGTTTTTGCATAGTAATTTGCATTATAAAACCTCAGTTTAATACAGAAATATATATGCACAACATAGCATAGTATGGCGCAATCTCGTACCCAGATCCCATTTGTTTCTTACTGCGCATGCTCGACGAAATAATAGGGCTCTGGAAGAATCCGATTTTTGTGTATTCTGATTGGCTGTTCTGAACAATGCAATTTTACCGGAAGTCAAACATAAAGTAATTTATTTGGACAAATGTATTGAAAATTGGGGGTATCTAAACGCTAAAAACCGTTGGATTTTACCTAAATGGTTGTCGATCTCTTCAGGGATTCTTAGATATTTGCTTGCATCCTATCGGGAGTTCAAATCACTTCAGCGGCAAACTCAAATCATACGGTACATGAATTCGAAAATCGAACCCAACCAGCAGTAACAGTTGATATAGCCGAGGGATTTACCGTAACAGATAGGTATTACTACGCATTCCCATTTTAACAACATTGTTCGTAAGTGCTCTATAGGCAGAAGTGGCATTTTCCGATCTCTTAAACTTGTGAACTGGCACTGATCGCTTAAATATAAGCATTCGTTACTGATGAACGAACTCCAGCCTTCAAGGAGCTAAAATATAATATACGAGAGAATGGCAAGTAAAAATGCCTTGACTTGCTTCTACGGTGTATTCAGTTGCTGTTTGTGTGGTCATCGGGCTCAAGTAAGGCGATTTCAGCTATCAGTTTTCGATCCCCATGAATCCTCTTCGCGTGTACTGGAATCTGTAATGTCTGATGAATCCACCGATACCGAAACACGAGCCTGATGCATGAAAATAAAGCCTTAAAATCCAAACTGAAAACGGCAGAAGATGAAAGAGACTCCCTAAGGGTTGCCCTGACACTAGCAAGCAAAATTACCGGGCGAACTTCCAAATCTAAACCAAAACATAGGCCTGAAATCGAACCCGAAGAAACGACTTCTCAGGTGACTTATGATAAGCATGCGCAGAGTTGCCGGAAGTCCGTGATTCGCGGACTTCCGGAATCGGATTCTTCCAGAGCCCTATTATTTCGTCGAGCATGCGCAGTAAGAAACAAATGGGATCTGGGTACGAGATTGAGTATGGCGCTCATATGTACAACACAGTATAGTGTGGCGCTCATATGTACAACAGGGTATAGTATTGCGCTCATATGTACAACACAGTAAGTATAGCGAGCACACACACTTTTAACGCCTGCGGGATTAGTTACGTGTTGGACGTTCCTTTTATCGGTAAATATATAATGAACCACTTTAAGCGACTGCAAATGCGACTGCAAATACTATTAAACAGGAAGTTCCGGTATTAAACAGGAAGTTCCGGTATTAAACAGGAAGTTCCGGTATCAAAGGGCCATGGCCAGGCCACTGACACCTTCAGATGTCACTCTACTTTTGTTGAGTGAACACCTCTGTGATGCTCCGCTTGAGTGCTCCCCACTGATTGATTATCGCGCGAGATTCAAATCAAACTTTAGAGTAAGAACTACAGAGTTCATAAACAGTCATAAAATACATTTCGCAGTCATTAATGAACAGCTCTGTACACTTTTTATGGGTTGTTTAATTTTAAACCATACAAATCTAGCATTCTAACAAAACAGGACTGATTTACTCGCTGCTTTTTCCACTGCTCTGCAATTTGAGCATCGTCGACTTACTATAATTTCCAAAGGCGTAAATAGAGGAGGGGCTAACCTATTTATACCGGAACTTCTTGTTTTATAACCACAGCTGCACAGCACTTCTTTGCCTCTAAATAACTATTTTTATTGAACTTAACATTACACAGGTTATAAAGCAGAGGATTGCTCCATTCCTAAGAGAAGTCCCCCAGAAGTGTATGGTCTGACGCGTAGTGGTATGTGTGATCTGCGAGACTTCCACTGTAAGCGGTTTCAGGTCATTGGCAAGGGGTTCTACAATAACTGGAAACTCATCTGCTCTGTTCGTCAAATTATAGTAAGTCAACGATAAGGATATGTCACAGTTAGTCTTCATTTAGTCGTGACAACGCATTCTATTGCAAAGTATTTCCAGCCCTATTATCTACAAAACTCTAACAAATCTCATCTACCCTGATTAAAAAAATAATTGTAAAGATTACGAATCATACAATGATAATAATAAGGCGAAGAAAGAAAGAAGACAAAAATGATATATATTATCGACATGTACAAATTATGTAATGTAAGGTACACGTATCTTTTGAAAATGGATAGATAATTTATTATTTTTGCGCGCTATAAAGAGTTCTAAATTATATACATACTTTTTGCCCAAAATATTTTTAGGTTTGGTTTCATTTTTTTTTAACACGACAATTATATATACATCGTTTAGAAATTAAAACCATGAAATTTAACAAAATCAAGTCTTCATCCTTTTTGAATATTCCTATCAAAATATCTAATTCAGAAAATTCCTTATTGATAGCATTTAAAGATACTAATTTCCTCTTTATAGCAGACCAAAATAAGTTTACATATTTACGATGTACCATTAAATACCCTGATAACGAACAGAATGACATTAGTGAGTTGTCATTATCATTTATCGCTAACTGGAAAATTATTTTAAAACATTTTGAGATGAGTGTTCATCCCCACTCATGGGGGCACTCTTGTGTATGACGTAATATATGTATGTGCGGCTGTGCCGGGCCCGAAATTTTTTTCTATTTTTTTCTATTTTTTTCTATGAAAACCAGGTCCGCTTCTGGCCCCCCTGGCCACACATACGTACCCAGTTATCATACGAGTGCCCCCTCCCACCGAAGTTCGTCACATTATGTACATAGAAGGTTACGCAGGTAGCAAGCATAAAGGTGCCACAAATCGTGAATTGTTTTGGTTGGGGGCTGCAAGTTGAAATATATTGTAACTATATTGTAACTACATTTTCCCACTATCAACCAAATGTTGTTAACACAGACTTCTTTTATTTTTCTCATTAAGTTCAGAAACAACAGAAAAATCGCGTTAAAGAAACACACGTTTCTCTCCAAAGCCTCTTTCCAAAGTTATCGTGGAGTAATATGTGCTATTCCAAGGCTGCTAGATAACGCTGCGGGGCATGCGCAGTCAAGTTCACCGAATGGTTATGAAGTACGCGTCGCAAATGACGGAAGACTATGGAGTAAAGCTGTCAACTTCATCATCTTCAATAGTACCTGCCTGCAGTGTCAAGCTGAGCGTGGACTCTGCAATATTAAGGTTGGTAAGTACAAGCAAGATGTTGCTATTCTGTATTTTGAGAAACAGAACATGGTCGGGTTTCCATGACGATTTTCCTGCTTCATACCCCAAAAACATTCACTGAGGTTTCAAACATTTAGAGGCACGAGAACGGAATGTGAGGTACGTTAAAACTTATTAAGACCTTCTAACCTACAAAACACTTTTAATGTTGGACATTAAAACATATATTTGTTTTATAAAACTCAAACTGAACATCTTGAGTAGATAAGAGCATGCTTTAACAGTGCACGCGCTGGGCCTAATGAAAGTTTTTATTAGCTGTACCTTGAAATTATGTTACAAAATGCATTGATAAATTAATGCATCGAGATTGATCTAAACTTAATTCTCTCTGTTGCAGAATGGAACATGTCACATCAACGGGCATTGCTATGAAACTGGAGAAACACGACTTCATTCACCATGCGAGCATTGCGATCCTGAGAATAATATGGACAACTGGACACGGACACAGGACTGTCTCCATGGCAACTGTTCATCAAACCCTTGTGGCCAAAGTGAATGTATGGACTTGTTCAAAGGTGCCTATAAATGTAATTGCAATCCCGGATACACAGGAAAGAGCTGTGAAACTAAAATGGATATATGCCGTCATAATCCATGCGAGTACGGGCAATGCGTCAAAGACAGGAATGAACAGTACTCCTGCATCTGTGACACGGGATATTCAGGTTCCACATGTGCAGAAAGAGTTTCTCAATGTGTACCAAACCCTTGTGTGCATGGAACGTGCCAAGAGTCGGCAAATGGGACGAGGTTTCATTGCCAATGTGCCGAAAGATACTCAGGTCCTAGATGCGAAACAGAATTGCCTCTATGCGCTTCAAACCCTTGCGTCAATGGAGCTTGCATAGACTTGGGAAATGGAACAAAGTTTCGTTGTCAGTGTTATAAAGGCTATTCAGGTCCGGTTTGCGAAACAAAACTTCCTTTATGTACTTCACATCCTTGCGATAATGGACTTTGTATAGACCTTGCGAATGGAACAGGCTTTCGTTGTCTGTGCAAAACAGGTTACTCTGGTCTCACTTGCGAAACCAAATTGCCAGCATGTGCATTCAATCCTTGTGTAAATGGCAAATGTGTCGACGTTATGAATAAGATCGAGACAAATAGAACAGGATTTCGTTGCCTTTGTCAATCCGGATATTCAGGCCTTAGGTGTGAGAAAAAACATGACCCTTGTGATCAGAATCCTTGCCGAAATGGTGTTTGTACTGTCTCGCATGGCATTGGAATTTTTACTTGCGCTTGCAATAAGGGGTTTACCGGCATTACTTGTGACGTAACTTTGGGTTCCTGCGAATCAAATCCTTGTTTAAATGGTACGTGTATTGGGCAAGAAAACAAAACAGAGTATAAGTGCATCTGTGACAGTAAATTTACCGGCCCAATATGCAACATACGTGTCAATCCTTGTCGTCCCAATCCGTGTCTGAACAGTACATGTATTCTAGAAGGAAATGGTACAACTTACCGTTGTATCTGCCGCAAGGGATACACTGGGGTATGCTGCAACGTAAGCATTAAGCAATGCCAACCGAATGCCTGCAATAGTGGGACTTGCATTATGCGTCAAAACCAGTCATATAGTTGCATATGTCATTCAGGATTCACCGGATTAGCGTGTGAGATCAAATTAGATCCATGTAAGTCCAATCCTTGTATCCATGGCGTATGCGTTCCTTGTGTAAACAAAACAGATTTTACTTGTCTATGTAAACCAATGTATACAGGCCAAACATGTAATATCAGTTTTAACGCATGCGATTCCGTGGACTGTCACAACGGTTCCTGTAGCTCGGACAGCGAATCCACACGATGTACATGCAGAAGCGGATTCACTGGAAAACGATGTGAAAGCATTGTAGATCTTTGCGAATCTTTTCCTTGCAACTCGGGAACGTGCGTTTCATCAGGAAGTACCTTCTCGTGCGTTTGCGACAAAGGGTATACAGGAACCTTATGCAATAATTTAATCAACCCTTGCTCGTCCAACCCTTGTTTGAATGCTACTTGCATTGATAAAAACAACACATTTCACTGTCTCTGCAAGCTAGGATTTTCAGGACTTATCTGTGATATAGAGCTAGATCCATGTTTCACCGATCCGTGTGGAAATGGAACTTGCGTCAAAAGTCAGCAGAATCCCAAAGTGTTTCACTGCATCTGCCTGAAATCATATACTGGCAGATTCTGCAACGAAACTTTCAATTTCTGTGCATCAAATCCGTGCTTAAATGGGACATGCGTAGAAGTAAATGGTGGTTTCAGGTGTAACTGTGCTGATGGATTTACGGATGAACTTTGTAAAGTCAATCAAGATCCATGTTCTCCAAATCCATGTTTCAATGGAACATGCATACCAAATGGAACTACTTATTCATGTGTGTGCCACGAGGGCTATAATGGACGTCGCTGCGAGAATTCTACTAGCAAACCACGTGAGACAATTAATAAACCTTGCAATTCAAACCCTTGTATTAATGGCATCTGTGTATCGACGGCAAGAAGGGGATTTTATAGATGTGTTTGCAATGCTAGCTTCACTGGTAAACATTGTGACGTTCGAGTGAACAACTGCTACACAAACCCATGCTTGGAAGGCAGATGCGTGTTCGACAGAAACACTTCAACACCAAAGTGCCTATGCAATGATGGATATACGGGATTTATTTGCGAAACTAAACTCGGCTCGTGTGCTTCAGACCCCTGTATACACGGCACATGCGTTTCCAATAATGACACCTTTGTTTGCCAGTGTAGCGATGGCTATACTGGAACTCTCTGTGAAATTCGACCCGATGTATGTGCATCGACCCCTTGCATCAACGGAGTTTGCATTGGCGGTGACATATCTTACAAATGTTTATGCGCTCCGGGATTTACTGGAAAACATTGCGAGAGCTCAATGACGCCGTGTTCAGGAAACCCATGTATCCATGGAAAGTGTGTGAATGTTGGTAGTAGTTTGAGGTGCATATGTCCTCGGGATTATACAGGACTTCTTTGTGGGGTGAAAATAACTCCCTGCTTCGCCCGTCCATGTGCTCATGGGTTGTGTATCGTCGTAAATAACTCGTTCTCTTGTAATTGCCAAGTAAACTATACAGGTATTCATTGTGATATCAAGATTAAGTTCGATCCTGACATCACCCCCATCGAAAGGAACAAGACCGATGTACAGAACATTGAGCATAGAGATAAGAATAAAACAAACTCTTGTTCTTCTAGTCCCTGCAAGAGGGGCAAATGCATGAAGACGACTGATGATGGTTTTAAGTGTATCTGTCCTCCCGGGTTTTCAGGTACATATTGTCATAGAAAAGTACAAAAATGTCTGCCAGATGTGTGCGTGAATGGCATTTGTGTTTTTTCTCGCAATGGACTTAGTTGTGTGTGCGACATTGGATTTACCGGAAAAACATGTGAAACTGTGATTAATGGGTGTCAGTCAAACCCCTGCGGAAATGGATCGTGTAAAAGGACAAAGAATGGGGCTCAGTGCATCTGCGTAGTCGGCTTTACAGGAAAATACTGCAAAAGTAGGACACCATCTCCGTGTGAACCAAATCCATGTATCTTCGGAAATTGCAGTATTGTCAATGAGTCCTTTTCCTGTAGATGCCAACAGGGGTATGAAGGCAATAACTGCAGTGATCTTGTTAACTATTGTGAGCCTAATCCGTGTTACCATGGAAACTGTTCGGCCACTCTAGAAGGTTACAGTTGCAGTTGTCTCCCGGGATACCATGGTATCAATTGTTCGATGAAAACAGATCCATGTGCGGATGGTCCTTGTAATTTCGGGACTTGCAAAGCTATGAATGGGAGCTTCGTGTGCATCTGTGATGTTGGATATCAGGGAACAGTATGCAATGTAATTACAAACTACTGCAAGGACAATCCTTGCGTAAATGGGAACTGCACGACTAGCAACGATACTTTTATGTGTACATGTAATGATGGTTATACAGGTGTCAGATGCATTGACGCGGTCGATTACTGCTCCTCCAGCCCGTGTTTACATGGTACCTGCATTAACTCAATCAGAAAGTATTCTTGTCAATGCTCTCCTGGATACGAAGGTGCTAACTGTAGCACCAACATCGATTACTGCAAGTTAAATCCTTGTTTACACGGTACTTGCACAAATAAACAGACTACATTTTCTTGTCGCTGTAAGTTTGGGTTCAGTGGCTTGACATGTGCTTTGGCAATCGATTTCTGTAAGCTGAAACCGTGCGTCAAAGGCAATGGCTGGTGTATAAACACGGGAAGGGGATTCAAGTGCATGTGCAGGAAAGGGTTCTCAGGATTTCGATGTCACAAAAGAGACTGCATTCGAAATCCTTGCATTAATGGTTTTTGTATGAAGCGCTTGCATGGATACACCTGCAATTGCCGTGAAGGCTACACTGGTAGAAATTGCGCTACTGTAATAGACCACTGCTTTAGCAATCCGTGCCTGAACGGACTATGCGTTGGCATCCTAAATGGCTTCAAATGTAATTGTATGAAAGGTTTTAAAGGAAAGTACTGCGACCACATTGACAGCCCCTGCCAATCAATCCCCTGTCTGTATGGCAACTGTATTGATGTGTCCTCATCGTTTCAGTGTATTTGTCATGAAGGATATACGGGGTCAATTTGCGATATCAGGTCAGATTCTTGCATTAGTAATCCGTGCAAGCACGGCACATGCGTCTCGATTTCGACTATTGGATTACGAAGCAATGTGTCGTTTCGCTGCGTGTGTCATGTGGGATTTACGGGATCGTTGTGTGATACTCGAATCGATCCATGTCGGGGGAATTTGTGCAAACAAGGTACGTGTGCAAGTCAAGAGGATTCGTATCAATGCATCTGCACCAGGGGATACACTGGAGACTTATGCGAGACGAAAATCGATCTATGCAGGTCACAGCCTTGTGCGAACGGAAAATGCATCGACAACAAAGGAATCTCCTTTTCTTGTCAGTGCAACCATGGCTATACTGGACTTAGGTGTGATGGTGTAATTGACACGTGCCAGTCAAATCCATGCAATAACGGTTCATGCATCAAGCAAGTAGGATCATATAACTGCAACTGTAATAGAGGATACACTGGAAGAAATTGCGAGAAAGTGATTGACATGTGCAAATCAAATCCATGCAATAACGGTTTATGCATCAAGCAAGTAGGTTCATATGACTGCAACTGTAATAGAGGATACACTGGAAGAAATTGCGAGAAAGTGATTGACATGTGCAAATCAAATCCATGCAATAACGGTTCATGCATCAAGCAAGTAGGTTCATATGACTGCAACTGTAATAGAGGTTACACTGGAAGAAATTGCGAGAAAGTGATTGACATGTGCAAATCAAATCCATGCAATAACGGTTTATGCATCAAGCAAGTAGGATCGTATGACTGCAACTGTAATAGAGGTTACACTGGAAGAAATTGCGAGAAAGTGATTGACATGTGCAAATCAAATCCATGCAATAACGGTTTATGCATCAAGCAAGTAGGATCGTATGACTGCAACTGTAATAGAGGTTACACTGGAAGAAATTGCGAGAAAGTGATTGACATGTGCAAATCAAATCCATGCAATAACGGTTTATGCATCAAGCAAGTAGGATCGTATGACTGC
Organism: Actinernus sp. WN-2022; assembly: GCA_030867875.1. Taxonomy (NCBI): domain Eukaryota; kingdom Metazoa; phylum Cnidaria; class Anthozoa; order Actiniaria; family Actinernidae; genus Actinernus; species Actinernus sp. WN-2022. The sequence continues at coordinate 152,600,681 of JAOWCC010000577.1, forward strand.
AACTGTAATAGAGGTTACACTGGAAGAAATTGCGAGAAAGTGATTGACATGTGCAAATCAAATCCATGCAATAACGGTTTATGCATCAAGCAAGTAGGATCGTATGACTGCAACTGTAATAGAGGTTACACTGGAAGAAATTGCGAGAAAGTGATTGACATGTGCAAATCAAATCCATGCAATAACGGTTCATGCATCAAGCAAGTGGGTTCATATGACTGCAACTGTAATAGAGGTTACACTGGAAGAAATTGCGAGAAAGTGATTGACATGTGCAAATCAAATCCATGCAATAACGGTTCATGCATCAAGCAAGTGGGTTCATATGACTGCAACTGTAATATAGGACACACTGGAAGAAATTGCGAGAAAGTGATGGATATATGCAAATCAAATCCATGCAATAACGGTTTATGCATCAACCAAGTAGGTTCATATGACTGCAACTGTAATAGAGGATACACTGGAAGAAATTGCGAGAAAGTGATTGACATGTGCAAATCAAATCCATGTAATAACGGTTCATGCAACAAGCAAGTAGGTTCATATGACTGCAACTGTAATAGAGGTTACACTGGAAGAAATTGCGAGAAAGTGATTGACATGTGCAAATCAAATCCATGCAATAACGGTTCATGCATCAAGCAAGTGGGTTCATATGACTGCAACTGTAATATAGGACACACTGGAAGAAATTGCGAGAAAGTGATGGATATATGCAAATCAAATCCATGCAATAACGGTTTATGCATCAACCAAGTAGGTTCATATGACTGCAACTGTAATAGAGGATACACTGGAAGAAATTGCGAGAAAGTGATTGACATGTGCAAATCAAATCCATGCAATAACGGTTCATGCATCAACCAAGTAGGTTCATATGACTGCAACTGTAATAGAGGATACACTGGAAGAAATTGCGAGAAAGTGATTGACATGTGCAAATCAAATCCATGTAATAACGGTTCATGCATCAACCAAGTAGGTTCATATGACTGCAACTGTAATAGAGGTTACACTGGAAGAAATTGCGAGAAAGTGATTGACATGTGCAAATCAAATCCATGCAATAACGGTTCATGCATCAACCAAGTAGGTTCATATGACTGCAACTGTAATAGAGGATACACTGGAAGAAATTGCGAGAAAGTGATTGACATGTGCAAATCAAATCCATGCAATAACGGTTCATGCATCAAGCAAGTAGGTTCATATGACTGCAACTGTAATAGAGGTTACACTGGAAGAAATTGCGAGAAAGTGATTGACATGTGCAAATCAAATCCATGCGATAACGGTTCATGCATCAAGCAAGTAGGTTCATATGAGTGCAACTGTAATAGAGGATACACTGGAAGAAATTGCGAGAAAGTGATTGACATGTGCAAATCAAATCCATGCAATAACGGTTCATGCATCAACCAAGTAGGTTCATATGACTGCAACTGTAATAGAGGTTACACTGGAAGAAATTGCGAGGAAGTGATTGACATGTGCAAATCAAATCCATGTAATAACGGTTCATGCATCAACCAAGTAGGTTCATATGACTGCAACTGTAATAGAGGATACACTGGAAGAAATTGCGAGAAAGTGATTGACATGTGCAAATCAAATCCATGCAATAACGGTTCATGCATCAACCAAGTAGGTTCATATGACTGCAACTGTAATAGAGGTTACACTGGAAGAAATTGCGAGAAAGTGATTGACATGTGCAAATCAAATCCATGCAATAACGGTTCATGCATCAAGCAAGTAGGTTCATATGACTGCAACTGTAATAGAGGATACACTGGAAGAAATTGCGAGAAAGTGATTGACATGTGCAAATCAAATCCATGCAATAACGGTTTATGCATCAAGCAAGTAGGTTCATATGACTGCAACTGTAATAGAGGATACACTGGAAGAAATTGCGAGAAAGTGATTGACATGTGCAAATCAAATCCATGCAATAACGGTTCATGCATCAACCAAGTAGGTTCATATGACTGCAACTGTAATAGAGGTTACACTGGAAGAAATTGCGAGGAAGTGATTGACATGTGCAAATCAAATCCATGTAATAACGGTTTATGCATCAACCAAGTAGGTTCATATGACTGCAACTGTAATAGAGGTTACACTGGAAGAAATTGCGAGGAAGTGATTGACATGTGCAAATCAAATTCATGCAATAACGGTTTATGCATCAACCAAGTAGGTTCATATGACTGCAACTGTAATAGAGGTTACACTGGAAGAAATTGCGAGAAAGTGATTGACGTGTGCAAATCAAATCCATGCAATAACGGTTTATGCATCAACCAAGTAGGTTCATATGGCTGCAACTGTAATAGAGGATACACTGGAAGAAATTGTGAGAAAATGATTGACATGTGCAAATCAAACCCTTGTAATAACGGTTCTTGTATCTCTCATGTTGGATCATATGTTTGTAAATGTGACCCTGGTTTCACCGGTAGGAGCTGTAAAGCAATTATCGACATGTGTCTTTCAGACCCATGCAATCATGGGAGCTGTATTTCCAAGATTGGCTCATATACTTGTCTGTGCAACCCTGGCTATACTGGAGAACACTGTGAAACAAAAATTGAAGTGTGCCAATCTAATCCGTGCGTTAACGGGCAGTGCCTAAGTGGCAGGACGTCATTTTCATGTAGATGTCATGCTGGTTATACGGGTAGAATATGTGACGTCATAATTGATCTCTGCCAAGCAAGACCTTGTCTCCATGGGACATGCATCAGCAGTGGATTGGCTTACAGATGCACATGTGATGTAGAATATACGGGACCCAACTGTGATATCATCATAGACCCTTGCCAATCACAGCCTTGTGCCTATGGCACTTGCGTAGCGAATGGTAGGGCATTCATGTGCTTGTGTAGACCAGGAACCACGGGAAGGATGTGTAGCATTGATATAGATGAGTGCACGAGTTCTCCTTGTTTTCAAAACGTCAAATGTACAAATGTTTTGGGAAGTTACCGATGTGGAGCTTGTCCATCCATGTTGACTGGAAATGGTACGCATTGTCAGCCTCTGGGCAGTAAAGGACAAGAGTCGTGTAATCAGCTAGGATGCTTTCCAGGCGTAAGATGTTTGCAAGTAAGAGGAAGATATCGATGTGGAGAATGTCCACAAGGCTTAACGGGCAATGGTGTTACTTGTTCGAGTAAGTAAATATCCAAAATCACATTGTGTCAAATAATATGGTGCTTTGCAGAATTCGCTGAATTAATTACTAGTATTATTGTTATTGTTATTATTACTATTTTAAACATAACTCGATGCTTCGAGTGCAAAATATCAAGCTCTAATCGAACCTTCATGACTAAAGAGGCAATAGCCCATTTCTTTAATTGTTTGTCCCATAATAAATATGTTTATGTCAACTCGAAATCAAAGATGCGTAGCCCGCTTATACAGTATTAAGGGCTCATTTACATATTTAAATCTGCAATTTGTAGGCCGTTGCGCATGCTAAGGAAACTTTGTAGCCTCATAAAACTGAAAATGACAGAAATAGGCAATGATTATTATAAAGGTGACTTGGGGTAAAGGTTTTCAGTCTGATGACGTCATCAAGTGACGTCGTGGTGACGTCATCGAAATCAGAACATTTCTCTATTTTCCACGTGCTGAAATTATGAAGTACATGTAAGGTGGAGAAAACTGAGCATGAGTTTGCCATTGTTAGAAAAATATGAAGATTTTAAAGCATTTTTTTTGTTCAGTTTGAGGCTTTTTATTTTCAATCGAAAAGCCAACTATTCATTGTCGGTTCCTAAAATCCACGCTCGGTTTTGTGAAAAATATGGTGTTTTGTGAAAAGGGGCGGAAATTTTAGGATGTTGGGGGCATCCGGAAGTCAAGACGTATGACACATGTGCCTGGTTTGGTTTTGTAGTTACTTAGCATATATTGCGATTTGAAGTATTGTTTTAGTGGTAGCCGACCGGGGGTTTTTCATCTAAAACCATACATCAACTGTGGCAAAGAAGGATGTATTGCTCCGTTGTCATGCCGTGGTAACAGGAGTTTTGTTCCTCTGTATTGGCGAAGCCGGTCGTGTATGAAGCGCTTGCCGCTTTACGTCAGTTCCTCAAAATTTCTTCATACTGCATTCAGCCTCATCAGTGCAGTATTCATTATTTTTCATTATCGTACAGTCAGCGGGTACCTGTATTTGTCAATAAAACACGCACGCCAATCTATAACCCTTAATAAACTTGATTTATTATTAATTAATTAATCTATTTTGGCATGAATGACTTGTGAAGCCATGAAACATACTAAGTTATAGTTGAGTAGTATAAGGAAACGAAAGAGCGTGGTATGCTCTATTTCCTGCAAGGCTGCTTAAATGTATTCACTTGATGTTCCTTTAGTCTGTTTCATGAAGTACGAATGTTTAAACGGTCGAATATTTGTTTTTACATTCTCAGAAATAGATAGCTGCACGTCGAACCCTTGTCATCCATACGTCCGATGCTACTCTATTCCAGGTACCCCACTGGGATTCAAATGCGGACCATGTCCTGAAGGTTACGCAGGCAATGGCCGTAGATGTTCCAGTATGTGCCCTTTTCATTGTCCCTACGGAATGAGATGCGTGGCACCATTTATGTGTAGATGTCCCACAGGGTACTACGGCATCGGCTGCCGGAGACCATTTTGTAGGAATGGGTGCTACAATGGCGGGAAATGCTTGAAACCCAACGTCTGCAGTTGCTCGAAGGGTTACGGTGGTCCGTCGTGCTTGAAAACGATTTGTATGCCCAGATGCGTCAATGGTGGTCACTGTGTTGGGCCGAACGCCTGCCGCTGTCGTCATGGTTTTGCAGGCTCATATTGTCAGCGTATGAAATGTATGGTGACCTGCTTAAATGGAGGGACGTGCATTGGGCCGTATATTTGTGAGTGTTTACAAGGGTACGCAGGCCATCGATGCGAGATAGGTAAGTGTTAATAAATCCTTACTAGGGCCTAGATGAACATTACTTCTGTAATTCTAGTTACCCTGTTTAAGTAAAGAGAAACAAGAAATAGAAATACATGACTTCGTGCTGAAAGTATACTTACCGCAGGAACAACTTGGTCTTTTCCTTGTCCTTTGCACTTTTGTTGCAAGAAAACAAAAATTTGCAATGCAAAAACAAATTAACTAATAAATTCGAATTCAAACTATGATTTACATACAAAGCATACATGTCGGTAAAAAGCACCAATTTTCGTTCGTATCTTTTGTGACATCTTTTGTAGAGAGTCCTGTCTTTCAAACAACTAAAAACGAAGTGCGTAACCAATTATCATATTAAATACCATTGATGACGTGTAATCGTCCTTGGTGACGTCACGCTAGTGCGCTCTCGAGTCTGATCCTCGCGCAGCCTCGTAATTTACTAGTTCATTATATCAAAACCCTACAATTTCAATTAATACATTTTCTACTAAAGGCCAAGATTGAAACTTATATCTTAAGCTTAAGCCCACATGTACTTTGGGCACGCATTTGATTTAATGTGAACAATCGATCCATTTTTCATAATTAGGCCCTGTTTACACGAATGAAGGTTGATCTGTTTTGCATATCGACAACAATAATGCTGGTGCTAGCACAAGGGTCAACCTCCCTTCATGTAAACAGGCTATTGTATAATCAGCGTTAATGTGTGTGCATGCTTTCAAGGAGAATATACAAACATATACTAGTAATACAGCTCACGACCATTTTCATGTTGTTGATGTAAATTTTGATCAGGGTTTGTCAACCTTGCCCCAGATAATGATGTACTATATATTGTCAGTTTGTCATTTCAGCGCAGTGCCTTTGCAAATGCAAGAAACCTATGTGAGCACAATACATGACATCATACTTTCGGGTCAATTACGGTTTCTGGGAAACCACCCCCCCCCCCCCCCTAACCTTTAATGGTTAATCATTAATAAAATGATGCATATCCAAGGGAGGGGTGGGTGGGTAGTTTGGAGCCATACTTTCGCACAGAGGGCAAGCGCACACCTTGATTAACACGTAACGAGAAAATAATCTAATCGGAGCGCTTGAAAAGCTTCCCGATTAAACATACTCGGGATATCCGGAAATTTTTCGAAGGCATTCCGTTGTTTAAGGTATTACGCCGTACATACACGGCGTATGCGACCACAGGGAATCCAAGCGCTAAGCCCAAATGCACTCTATCAGAAGCCTTACGAAGTTCAGCGATTTGCGCGATTGTCGTCAATGAAAACAGCTCGTCAAATAAACAAACACAGCCCCAAATCAAAGCGCAATAGGAGCAGGGAAATAAAATCGTCTTGGAAGAAGTAATTCTGGGCAAAATACGCCATTGCCTTTCTTGAATCACTTTTTCATTTTGTTCGCTTGTCTGTCTCATATTTTCAAATATTATCGATGCTGTAACGATTCCACTGACGCATTTGTAAATGTTGATTTCTGCATAACACGAAGAGTAACCAAGCGTAAATTAAGGCTACCAAAAGGCTAGAAACATTTCCAAGAAGAATGACAAGTAGTGGTTTCTTTTCGTTCAATCGTTTACTACATTGGAAATACTAAAATAGTACAACTGGTAATTATATTTTAATGTTGTTCTTCATTCTATTTCAGCGCCTTGTACGCCCGGTTGTCAAAATGGTGGCACGTGCGTGTCAAAGAACAAATGCAAGTGTGCGCAGTGGTTTGTGGGAGAAAATTGCGAGTATCCCGTGTGTAAGAACCCTTGCCTAAATGGCGGGAGGTGTATCAAGCCAAATGTGTGTCTGTGCAACAATAAGGAGTGGATGGGGGATCGATGCGAGAGGCCGGTGTGTTTATTCCCTTGTTTGAATGGAGGAAAATGTGCCCGTCCAAATCAATGCACATGCCAATCGGGGTATTATGGGAAAATGTGCGAAAAAGGTAGGCAAAGACGACAGTACTGAGGTAAAAGACGTATAGTTCTTGTCAAAAGACAGGACCATTTTGAACTTATATATGTTCTCTAAATACTATATGGCGTGGAATGAGCGTGAGGATTTTGGAAACAAAGGAGAAGCTTCACTTCAAAACTCTGAGCAATTCATATCTAATGAATTACTTTTATTTCAGTACCTAACAAAGCTAGAAATACGTACATTTTGCCTTTGCCTTATCACCTATCAAAATCACTCTCTATACTCTCCCTCAGTGAGGAAAAAAACTTTTCAAACTAAGAAGAAAACTGATGCGCGTAGAATTTTTGTAAATGAACATTCACTGACGTACGCGCTTTCGACTTTAATTTCCTCTACAGCTGTCTGCAAGCAGATGTGTTTTAACGGTGGACGGTGTATTAGTCCCGGAACTTGCGCGTGTGCTTTTGGCTTTATCGGACCAAAATGTCTGACAAAATGTAAGTTAACTTCCAGCACCCGTCTTCAACAACAACAACAACAATTTATTTACCCTTATGAATGAAGTTAATACAATTAAATAAAAGAAATATAAATACTAAGGAGGGCGCTGGCTTCCCGAAATAGCCATATGAGGTTAAGGACCCAGGAAGCCAGATTTAAAGGAAGAAATATGAAATACAAGGTCGGAGTCGCACCCACACTTTTAGATAATTACACACACACAATGCAAACAAATACGCACACACACAACCTAGTATTATAATGTTTGTAAGAGAAACCAAACAGCAAATAAATCATAGTATAAAGCATGCAGTATAAGCCTGGAGGTAAATAAACACAAGAAAATAACCTAAGCTAATATTGACTTATAAATTCCTTTTTCAAATTTTGTTTGAAGCTTCTTAACGAGGACGAGATCGATTCTTTCCCCAGTAGAATTACAGATTTGGGGTCTTTAACGGAACTTGGACTTCACTTAGTTTCATTGCATTTTCTGATGATAAATTGAAGACTCTTTCATGTGTGATATATATGAATTTATACTGTCAGTATTACATTCTTCTAACATTACTTGCCTACCAAGACACTTTTTGACTGTTCCTCTTTAAATTATATGTACATGTGTATTCATTCCTTTCAGATGTGTGGCACGACTGACGATAGCTAGCTGAGGATATAGAATGATAAGGTCTAACGCGATAACGTATTAAGTGAGATGGAAACAAAGTCAACATTATACTTCATATGTTGTAGCCGAATCATAGGCGATTTAAGTATAAACACGAACAATTTTAGTACATTGAATTCATAAACGAGTTTAGCCCATTGGCGTAAACTTTGTGAGCCCGCTATTCGGTATGCACCACTATTCGGTAGTACCAAGCGATGCATGTACCAGCGATGCATGAAAAGGCTGCGGAGATTCACTCGTTACAAGCTACATTCGGCTCGGTTCTCAACATTGAGAATACTCAATATCAAGATCTTGTTAATGGCGGTCTTGTAAGAAGTAAGGCCCGTGTCAGATGCAGCTGACTTTAAATGCGTTAAAGGAGCTGTGTCATAGGTGAGAGACCTTTACATACACAGCCTGGGCCGAACAGTTATTTTGAACGATTTTCATATGAACTGACAAAGTAATCGTACCAAAATTACTAACAAACAATTTTGTAGATCGAGATTTCAAGGAAAATCCAATCAAACATTGAGGGACACGTCACCGTTTGTAACCAATAGGCATTATGCGATGATGTATGATGACGTCACGCTTTTGTGATCACCACCAAGCCTCACTTTAGCACAACATTTTCTCTCAACACAAATGTGGAGGTTGCCTAACAAGAATGGTCAAGAATAATAACAATGGCGGTAATGGCACGGAGTGTTGTGTTTTTGGACTTAGCGCTGCTTTGTACAGCCATACTGGCATTGACAAGTTTGGCTTATCATTTCATATAGGCACCTCGTATGATTCAAAGAAAATCTTTGCAAACTGGACGCAGTTGTTCTAAGCAAGGGTAACTAGCACTAAATCTATAATTGTAATCTGTACAGTTTAACTTCGAGTTAGCGATTTAAACCCGAGGTAGCGCTTACCCTTTCTTCGAACCTGAACCGTGCCCTGGTGTATAACATGGCTCCACTAGATGTATTCTCCTACTTCAATAAACGTCGGTCAGAAAGAGGAAAGCGGACACCAAAGCAAATTACAAGAGTTTTTGCGTTCCATTTGGTTTCATCAATTGTATTAATTTGAACAGGGATGAATATTTTCCTAATGAACCATTTTCTTTAGGAACAGGCACATTTTTATTGAACACGTAATTTTTTAAAGTCAGATATTCTGAAGTAGGTTTTTCGGTAAAATTCGTCTTCACTGGATTGATTTTTACCAAGTTGATCGGGTAAGAATTCAACATGGTTATCAACATTTTACACAATATTTAAAGAGCTGGTCAGCTCAATAACGTTCTGTACCAAATCCAACCAATTTAAAATAACAAAGTTTAATTTCATTTGAAGTGTCGTTCATCTCACCATATTTCAAAAAATGGTAAAACAAAAGGTTCTACGTACGATAATCCATCTGTGGTAGATGGTTCATTTCCAAACGCAGTCACTTATATTTAGACCCTATATACAGCATGGTAAATAAATTAGTATACAAACCGTTTTCTTCTGATCTGGTTAAAAAGTGAGAGCTACATTAAACTCTGAACTGAACAAGGCTCAAAATGCATTGGAAATTTCCAAAGACTTTTTACACTGATCTGGATAAAAACTGAGCGCTATATGAAACTCTGAACTACATGAACAAGGCTCAAAATGCATTGGAAATTTTCAAAGACTTTTAAAAACTGATCTGGTTAAAAACTGAGCGCTACATTAAACTCTGAACTGAACAAGGCTCAAAATGCATTGGAAATTTCCAAAGACTTTTAACACTGACTGATCTGGTTAAAAACGGAGAGCTATACAATAAACTCTGAACTGAGCAAGGCTCAAAATGCATTGGAAATTTCCGAATACTTTTTACACTGATCTGGTTAAAAACTGAGCGCTACATGAAACTCTGAACTGAACAAGGCTCAAAATGCATTGGAAATTTCCAAAGCCTTTTTCACTGATCTGGTTAAGAACTGAGCGCTACGTTAAACTCTGAACTGTGTTCATAAACTCGCTAGAATCTATGAACCCTTATGTTTAAATGTAGTCATGTACTGAATTTTCTTCCAACCGCCTCATAACTTTTCATCCTGTCACTCGTAATATCTATATAATGCTAACATATGAATTCTCTTTGGGGGAAATTGTTGTTGTAGAGCCGACCTAGAGAATAAGGAGAAGACAAAACTAACCCGGAAACCTGTTATGAAAATGCTTTAAAATCATTCACACCGCAGTGTATTTCAAATATTCAAACCATGCAGATGGATAAGTCAAGTTCCAGGATCACGGGAGCAGCAGAAAACGACGATCAGTATGTAAAATTTGATACAGTTACTGGAAATTTCCAATGCATTTTGAGCCTTCTTCAGTTCAGAGTTTAACGCAGCGCTCAGTTTTCAACCAGATCAGTGTAAAAAGTCTTTGGAAATTTCCAATGCATTTTGAGCCTTGTTCAGTTCAGACGGAGTTTAACGTAGCGCTCAGTTCTTAACCAGATCAGTGGAAAAGGCTTTGGAAATTTCCAATGCAAACAAGGCTCAAAAACAAAATGCATTGGAAATTTCCAAAGACTGCAGTTCAGAGTTTAACGTAGCGCTCAGTTTTTAACCAGATCAGTGTAAAACGTCTTTGGAAATTTCCAATGCAATTTTAGCCTTGTTCAGTTCAGAGTTTAACGTATAGCGCTTAGTTTTTAACTAGATCAGTGTAAAAAGTCTTTGGAAATTTCCAATGCATTTTGAGCCTTGCTCAGTTCAGAGTTTTAACGTAGTGCTCAGTTTTCAACCAGATCAGTGTAAAAAGTCTTTGGAAATTTCCAATACATTTTGAGCCTTGTTCAGTTCAGAGTTTAACGTAGCACTGAGTTTTTAACCAGATCAGTGTAAAATGTGTATATGCAAAGGTTTGTGCCAGTGTGTATAGAGTGTCAAAAATAGGTACTGTATTATACAAAGTATGCCAGTTTCAATAACATATCATAATTATTAAAACTTTGTAGTTTTGGTAATAATCATGTTGATGGCAATATTGTACCCTGGTCCCAGAGGTTTTCTAGAGAGAGAACAGCCGTAGAGAAAGATCGCCTACTTCAGAATATGACTTTAAAAAATTACGTGTTATTGTTTCTGTCTTTAGTCGACGTTTCTGATTGATTTCAGATTGGATAGTTGTGAGCATGCGCATGTAATCTTCCCCGCGATCCCCAGTCTACGGAGTGGCCGGCCGAAAGAGGTCGGGACTGGACTGGCGTGTTATGTTGGTTATGTGATATGAAAAGCCTGGGGCAAACCAAAGAAACCCTGTTTTTTTTCTGTCAAATAATACAAATTTGGTTTTGATGTTAAATTGTTAGTGTTATTTTTGTTGTGGCCTTTTCATCAACGATCAAGTCACGCGACTTCTTTGAATCGACTTCCGTATATAAAGGAAAATACGGCAGAAAAAGCTGGTCACAGTTACACTGGTTATTTTTTAAATCTCTAAATTGTTTATTTAGCAATCAACAAGGAACGTGTAAACTGAAACTGGAACACTTTTAGAACTGGTGATGTACATGTAATGTAGTTCTAAAAGTGTCCCAGTTGAATAACCAAGAGTTTTGTAAGTGTTCCAGTTCAATAACCAAGGGTTTTGTAAGTGTTCTAGTTAAATAACCAAGGGTTTTGTAAGTGTTCTAGTTCAATAACCAAGGGTTTTGTAAGTGTTCTAGCTCAATAACCAAGGGTTTTGTAAGTGTTCTAGTTCCGTAGGTACTCATCATCCCCGTACTCCCCTGAAATATTAAAACCAACCCCAACGTTACCCTTCAAATAGAAAACTAATAATTATGTAATTGAATAAAATCATTCATAATTTGATTAACTAAAAGGATTTTTACTTAGCTATATTATTAGCCAGTAGTTACGACTCCCAAGTTTTAGTGGCCGGGTATTCTAAAGTTGCGCCGTCATTCGAGTCGATTGCCAGACCTGGAATATGTTTACACCCCATTTCATCGTCGAATATGAAGGATACTGGCTGAAATACTAGATTCAGGTAACTCTTGTTTCTCCTTTGATGTTTTTGGATTTCGAAACCGGGCCATCTCAGGTTAGAAGAGACGACCTCTCCCTGCAGACTCAACCTAGCAACTGACTGAACTAGTGAAATTTGAAATGCAAATTTGTTTTGAGCTAGAAATCATATATAAAAACATTGTTGTTTTAAAGTGCCTTTGAAGTGAAAAAATCGACCCCGTCTTTATTTGATTTTATTAAATTTTAGTCTTCCCTTAGTCATTTTGTGCAATTAAAATAAATTTGGAGAGCACGAACATTATATTTATTTGTGTTGAAATCATACGTAATTATCAAAATCAAGCGACATTTATTGACGTTAAAGATATGTTAATGGCACATGCAATTAATTCTTCCGGATTATTATTCAGCGAAATAAATATTGCACTCAACTAGAACACAAGAAGCCTTGATTAATTTATAGAAATGTTACTCTTTTTAAAGTAAATCTGGACTTGTTTTGGTTATATATATTGCGTTTGAATAGTTATGTTAGAGTTTGAGAAGTAATTTACAAAATTCGAGTCCGTGTTCTATCGGCGTATGTACTATTTACAAATACAGATCCGATGTGTTATTTTTACCTGATTTTGGATTTGGGGTTGCTGTGGTGGGAGGGAGAGAAAGAAAAAGGAGCCTGCCGTTATACCAGGTTCCGAGGAGGTGAAGGCCGCCCCGCCGTAAGACCGTTTTTGAAATTCGCCTCCCATTGCAAGTTACACTTTTCGTTTCCGCCGAGATTCTGTTGTAAATGTATCCTAGCATTGAACTCCTTGTATTTCTACTGTATGTTTGATAATAAAAGCCTGAGAAAAAGACTGATTTGAGGGAGTTTTAAATTTCAGCTCGTGCGCGTTGCTTACACCATAATACACGCCATTTTCAAAGAAAGTGCGCGAGCCCCTTCTAGATATTCAACAAGGATTCAACCAATCAACGGGATATTTCAAAAACTGGGGTCTTACGGCATGCAGGCTCTACTTTCTCTTTCGCCCCCTTCCTCTCTCCCACCACAGGAATCCCCCAAAACAGGTAAATATAAAACCAGAGCCTGCAAGCAGGCTAGTCTCCTGGTTAACGTTCATGATAATCGCGTAAAAATCGAACCTCGTACTTTTCTGTAACAATGCTTTGAAGTCCAAATTTCGGAAAATGAAACCAAAATGATGCGCACAAGCGTGATTTTCCGTTTGAAATTCACGCATGCGCAATCGTTTTGCAGACCTGTCAATTTTAGGTACATGTTGGTATGTGACTCCAGGTATATACTTCATGGTAGTGTTTCGTTCCATAGAGTCCCCCTGCATAATACTGTAAATGATTATGCAGGGAGACTATATGTAACGAAACACTACCATGAAGTATATACCGTACTCGAAATCCAGAGCTTTCGTTCTTTTGGCAAGTGGAGCATATTTTGCCGCGATATGACGTCAACCAAGATACCGGCGATGACCACGTGAAAGCGAAGGATTCAGTTCAGGATCACTAGCAATACATCTGTCGTAGAGGTTGTTCTAGATGCAAGAATACCATGGGTTTGAAGTACAAAATGCGTAATTGACCTTGCCCTTGTAATTTGATGAAAAATAGAAATTAGACGGAATTGGTTTTCAGGTTTTATCCACCGAGAAAATATGACAAGCCTTGTGATACCACCAGTTCTGTTGGAATTCAGTTTCAATCTATCTATCTTCCTTTACTCGTCTCCATCTCTAAGATGATTCTTACGAGTTGTTTGGTCATTGGCAAAGAATAACAGTAATAGATAAGTAAATAAATAATAATAATAATAATGAAAAAGAAAAGTAATTAGAGCTGCATCAGTTAATTTTACAGGAAGTAATGATCAAGCTTTGTTTTGAAGGAGGAGATAGATTTAGCCTGGACTAGAGTTGATGGTAAGCTGTTCCATTCTCTTATGGTCTTAGGGATGAAAGAAAACTGATGATAGTTTGTCTGTGATGGAGGGACTTTGTAGGAGAATTGATGTAGATGTCGACTTGTTCTCCCCATTGGTGTCCAATTTAAAAAGCTATTGTCCTGGTAACGTGAACACGAGGCTAGTCAGTCCACACAAAAGCTTTTGAACGTGTAAGCGAGGCTAGTCAGTCCAAAACAATAGTTAGTTAAATTGGACGCCATTTTTCGAATGGTCTATTAGTATAAGAAACATGGTACAATTTCAAAATACATTTACATATTATGTCGTCCGGGCCCTTTTTGCCTGACGCGGCCCATTTATTTAAAGGCACTTGTACGAGATTGGTAGTGTCATTAACAAAAACCTATTTGTGAGTGCCATTTTCCATGCATCTAGGTCCATCTACAATCAATTGTCGATCTTTCTAAAACAGCGTTTTAAAGTTTGTTTGACATGCAGTAAGGGAAAACGAGCGCAATGCTTTGGTTACTGAAGTATTATACGTGACTGTATCTGCAAAGGGCCTATTGGTATTAACCTTATTCACACGCGACAAACGCATGCACTTAACAGTTTCTGTCCAAAGGTTACTGAAACCTTTCAACGCATGCACGATATGCGTACGTGTATGTCCCAACGTGATTTGACGAAGTTATTTTGGATTCCGAAGTTAGATAAAGAACGTTTATTCATTCATTGGTTTGTTTACGACTTCTTCACGTAACCATAGGCTTAACCTTGGTCATTGATGCTCAGACACTACGTATAAGGACATTAAATACACCTCACTACCGGATCTTCAGAGTATCAACTCTTGAAATGTTGCTTCAAGAAGCACGGGTTAAGCTGGAGATTAACCTACTCAATAGACCCTATTCCAAACTGGCGAATATTGTTTGAATAGTATAGAGAGTAGTAAATAACAGTTCAATGATGTTAAAGAGTATACCAAGATTAGCAATCTGGATTTTAGGGGTGATAGTATAAAATGGTACTAGGCTATCGAGATTTCAATATATGTAGAGTTTTGTATGGGTTTGAGCCAGTTATGCCTAACTAGCCTCGTTTCCATGTATTTAAATGTCAGTATATTTACAGCAATGAAAGACTGCTCAGTATTACTTACTATGGCATGCATCAATACAAGCGCATTCATTTCACGAAATATCCTATGTTGGAATAGGCTCTATTCGTGCCCCTTTTCTCGGAGAATCGCACATTGGTAAACTCGAGCAATCTGATTGCAATTGATTCGATATTTAGTACATAAACAGCTAATGGAGACTGGTATATCGGTTGATCTTGTCCGCGGCTGTGAGATGGTATGAATAAAGAACAGTTGGCCGAGAAGCGAAGCTGCCACTATATTTACCTCTATTTCAGAGAATAATTGTTGTTTTCAAAATAACGCATTGCAGTTCTGTACAGTTTTCATTCTTGTTTATGCGATGTTTAAAAAGCAGTCGGCATTGTTTGTGTTTTGTTGTTGTCACGGGCAAGTCTATCCGAATATTCGGTTGTTCTACTTGTTTTGAACAATCGACGGACGGTACGCGAAAAGGTATTCATTCAGTGTCAAGCTGTCTTGACTGAGCGCATGAATCAAACATCGTAAACCACAGTCATGTTCCATGAATGACCGCGGCAGTCAGTTCTTTGTTATGGTGTCGTGCATGTATGGAGTCCGGTGGCTGTTAATTGGCTAAAACCAGTTAAAGTCCCCTCCCTCAACGCTTGATTGAATTGATATGAATATCTATAGTTTGTTAGTCGTTTCAGTTGCTTTGATTATAACCATGCCACATGCACGCGAGGTTCGTCAATTCATATGAAAACCGCTGAAAATAACTATGTCCGGCCCTGACTGCAGACGAAAAGGTCTCTCACCATGACAACCCGGGCTGTAGTACAACAATAGCTCTATGACTCACCGATCGCTATCGCTGCGATCGTTACTAGTGTATCCATATTATCGTTACGATCGCAAACTACTTTGTTCAGCGATCGCAGCTACTCAATCCAAACAGGTTTTAAAGGTTTTTCCATGGCTATATAGCGCAGAAACATCCAGTGACCGATGATTGGTTAATGTGTTTATCGTACAAATCATGGGAACCGGGTTTTAGAGTTATCGCGTCGTGTTCTTCAGACAACAACCAGCGTATACCACACCGCGGCAAAACGTCACGCGCTCTTGACGAGCCGGTCGCACGCGTGTCTCCCCACTTTCCTGCCGAAACTAAGAGAAAACAGAGGCTATCACCCCTGTTTCTAATTTTACGTATATACGCGTATTTAGGTGAAATGTTTCGCGAAAAACAAGAGAACTACTTAAAAGCTAAGCCCAAGACTTTCACAGGTTGAAGTTTTCTTAATTTGTAATTCACTGTGAGTTTACCGTTACTAAGTTATAAAATTAGTTACTAAAAACGTTTAAGACCTCGGAAACTTGTATTTGAACTCCAGAGCCTTCGCTCTTTCGGCCAGCGGAGCACAACGTTTTGCCGCAGTGTGCGCATAGTGTATACGACTGCATGCAACTTCGCGTGATTGCACCGTGATGTTCACTAGCCTGCATAGTCACGTTCACGTGATTGCACCGTGATGTTCACTAGCCTGCATAGTCACGTTCATGTGATTGCACCGTGATGTTCACTAGCCTGCATAGTCACGTTCATGTGATTGCACCGTGATGTTCACTAGCCTGCATAGTCACGTTCACGTGATTGCACCGTGATGTTCACTAGCCTGCATAGTCACGTTCATGTGATTGCACCGTGATGTTCACTAGCCTGCATAGTCACGTTCACGTGATTGCACCGTGATGTTCACGAGCCTGCATAGTCACGTTCACGTGATTGTCCGAGTTTCGTGCCATTGTCTCAGCAATCGCAGTCCTTTATATTTGTGTAGCTATAAAAAAAATTACAGGGAAGTCCAGATTGTATTGTTAATGAGCGAGTTGAACGTGCGTCGAAATACTTCATTGTTCTTGGATTCTTGTTCTCATGGATGACTGAGATGAATTGTGAACTCCTTCCATCCCTGGAGTTGTGGCAGACTTTATGAATTTTCCTGAAAAACAATCTTCAATTTCTTCAATTTCGTTGATTATGTCGTCTTCAGTTTTTATTTTCTTCACCTATAAACGCAACAAACGTTTGTTTGAACTTAGTTTAAATACTTTAAAAAATAAAATACTTTAAAACATAAAATACATTTAAAATTAGCTTAAACATATTAAAATTTAAAATATCGGAGCTTTTGGCATAAGTTCCCCCTTACACCATTTGTTTAAATAAGTGTTTCTAGACTTTAAAGTGTCGGGAATAGCACGAAAACAGGTCAAGTTACCATCACGGACCGACTGACCTCGCTTTCGTGATTCCACCCCAGGACCCTGAAATGGGTTTTGCATCAGTGGCATCAGTGTGGTCATAGTTAATAGAGAGGAATGGTTATGAAACCCGGCAAACTTCAAAGGGGCTATCAAAGGCGCTGCGATTTATGTTGGAAGGGGGTAAGACAAAAGATTGTGCACGGTCATAGTTCATTAGCGTCCCCTGAACGACTGAGCCCACACGTTTCTATTAGCTGATTGATTAACATATTGGAATTTCTATTGTGTTTCGTGCAGGGTAGTGGTTGAAAAAAGCTAACAAAGACATATAACAAAGAAGGTCGCTGGATTTCATAACCATTCCACTCTATTAACTATGGTGTGGTCTATAGTCAAAGGATGAGCCTCTTGCAGGATACCGCCAATAAAGTGGTTGTACTGGATGGCAAAACAATGACTTAATTCATTTACCAGGTCGTCCGCTCACTTCCTCCCCCTCCCACTTGTACGGGATCGGTAGTGTTATTAGCAAAACCTGTTTGTAAAGCTATTTTCCACTCAAATCGATTGTCGATATTTCTAAAACAGCGTTTTAAAGTTTGTTTGCCATCCAGTAAAGCCTTTCCCATGCCTTTCCCATGGTCATCAACACAGTTGCAAAAAGTTTCTTCCCGTGGTGCGGTCGATAAACCTATTCTACGCTTTCATGCCTAGCTTCTCTTGTTTGATCAACCAACATGGCCGCCATTTTGATCAATTGAATCTCTGAGGTTTGATTGAAAGCCAAAATTAGAGGCGAACGATGACGTCACGTCAATTTTTAACCGGTGTCTATGTCCAGTTTTGCATAGTAGTGGGTCTCTTGTCTTCCAAATCTCCTATTTTTATTTCGAAAACATGTGTTGGCAATTAATACAGTGAGCGTTTGCAATAGTCCAATTCGTAGTTCTTGACCGCCATTTTGAAAGGTAACCAAGCCTTTGGTGACATCGAGGCTGGAGTTGAGACAGCTTAGCTAGAGGCTTGTATCTAGTTGATAATCAAAATCTATCCATATTCACAGAAAGAGGGTTTGTATCAGTACAGGATCAACTCCATTCTCCATGGCTTGTATCTAGTTGATAATCAAAATCTATCCATATTCACAGAAAGAGGGTTTGTATCAGTACAGGATCAACTCCATTCTCCATGGCTTGTATCTAGTTGATAATCAAAATCTATCCATATTCACAGAAAGAGGGTTTGTATCAGTACAGGATCAACTCCATTCTCCATGACTTGTATCTAGTTGATAATCAAAATCTATCCATATTCACAGAAAGAGGGTTTGTATCAGTACAGGATCAACTCCATTCTCCATGGCTTGTATCTAGTTGATAATCAAAATCTATCCATATTCACAGAAAGAGGGTTTGTATCAGTACAGGATCAACTCCATTCTCCATGGCTTGTATCTAGTTAGCATGGCAATCAAAATCATCCATATTCACAGAAAGAGGGTTTGTATCAGTACAGGATCAACTCCATCCTCCATGGCTTGTATCTAGTTAGCATGATAATCACAATCTATCCATATTCATAGAAAGAGGGTTTGTATCAGTGCATTGTCAACTCCATCCTCCATGGCTTGTATCTAGTTAGCATGATAATCATAATCTATCCATATTCACAGAAAGAGGGTTTGTATCAGTACAGGATCAACTCCATTCTCCATGGCTTGTATCTAGTTGATAATCAAAATCTATCCATATTCACAGAAAGAGGGTTTGTATCAGTACAGGATCAACTCCATTCTCCATGGCTTGTATCTAGTTAGCATGATAATCAAAATATATCCATATTCATAGAAAGAGGGTTTGTATCAGTACAGGATCAACTCCATCCTCCATGGCTTGTATCTAGTTGGCATGATAATCATAATCTATCCATATTCATAGAAAGAGTTTGTATCAGTACAGGATCAACTCCAGCCTCCATGGCTTGTATCTAGTTAGCATGATAATCATAATCTATCCATATTCATAGAAAGAGGGTTTGTATCAGTACAGGATCAACTCCATCCTCCATGGCTTGTATCTAGTTAGCATGACAATCACAATCTATCCATATTCATAGAAAGAGGGTTTGTATCAGTGTAGGGTCAACTCCATCCTCCATGGCTTGTATCTAGTTAGCATGATAATCACAATCTATACATATTCATAGAAAGAGGGTTTGTATCAGTGCAGGGTCAACTCCAGCCTCCATGCGAGGCTAAGGCTTGGTTACCTTTCAAGAACTATGAATTGGAATGTTCGCGAACTAAGTATAGACAATTTCATGAAGATATAAGGCGTTTGAAAATGATTGAAATAAACACTTTTTATCTCGCGGATTCTGCTTAGCAGATCTCAGTATTTAATCGGTGACCCCAGGCGTCGAGGCCACGACGGCTGCCAAAGTAACCATGACCTCGAATTTTCACATGCATGTTTCAACATATATTAGTCCTGTTAGCTGGTTGAACCTATATACAGTTGGAGCTCTCGTAAGCGACCACCTCGGGAATTCGAAAAAATTGTCGAAACTAGAGCTCGTCGCTTACGGGAATGGGCTCTCGTAAGGGACCACGCGCTGAAACAATAGAGGCTGGTCGCTTACGAGAGCTTTTAGCTTGGGATATGTAAATGGTTATTAATAGTACCATAACCGTATTAGTAATACTATTAAATAGTTATTGCCTATCACGGAAGAGGAATCATGCATCCACAGAGATTCTAAACACTTTTATTAAAGTGTTGACTAATACGAATCAGACTCTTTGAGTGGTCGCTTACGAGAGCTTATAAAAACAAAGGAAAAGACCAGTTGGTAATTCCCAAAAGTGGGCGCGGTCGCAAGGAAAGCTTGGACTGTGTGTGAAATAAATTCAACAGATAAACGAACCTGAGTTTCTTCCAGTGCTCCCCCCTTATCTCTCTTTTCTTTCAACGTCTTTATCTGTTGCAACTTCTTCTTGAGATTGCGAAGACGCTTTTCTAATTGGGTAGGTCCGCTGCCCGCAGTCTCACTTGGCCCTGCAGACGACGATGGGGCTTCTGTGGAGGTTTTAGTGAGGGTTTGCTCCTCGCTTGTCTTTTCGTCGAGTTTTATCGAATCGCCGGGTA
Source organism: Actinernus sp. WN-2022 (assembly GCA_030867875.1). Taxonomy (NCBI): domain Eukaryota; kingdom Metazoa; phylum Cnidaria; class Anthozoa; order Actiniaria; family Actinernidae; genus Actinernus; species Actinernus sp. WN-2022. The sequence continues at coordinate 152,621,222 of JAOWCC010000577.1, forward strand.
TAGCCCCGAGACTTTCTAAGTCGGTTACACTACCAGAAAAAGAGATGTGAGTATAATGTGAAATAACGAGGCAACAACGTAAGCGCAAATAACAAATGAAAACTAGACTGTTGTACGAAAACTGGAGCCATTACCAAAAACGTCCATCTATATTATATCCATGACCCAGCGTATGCCCATATTGAGCTATTATTAGAAACGTGTTTCCCGGGAACTGTCTTCCGGCCCCACGCTTTCCACCATTATCGAGATTGATTTATGGTTCTTTGAAGTGATTTACTAACACTCTATTGTCCTGAATATGGTTTGGTTGGATTCTCAAAGTGAGAAATCGCGCGAGATCTGTTCTAAATATAGCTCAATCCGGTCATACGCAGAGTCCCAGACTTAGTATGGGAGATGGACGCTCCTGTCGGGTAATGGGCCTCCTGACGAAAACAAGCAATCATGATAAGTTTCATTTTCTTTCTTGTTCCTATATCCTACATCATAGATATTCATAATACTCCAAAGTAAATGTTGAAGTACGTCTGCTCAGATGGACCATTTTATTGGGATGGTTTGCAATAGCCCACTGTCGATAGATGCTTCACTTGTCACGCACTTGTCTATTGTCGGATATAAATCATAATTATATCGAAAGTGGACAATTGTGCGTCCGAAATACAAATTTTGTGTCCCAAGATGCAACAGCGCACTCTCAATAAACCTCTGAGTCACAATCATTCATTTTCGTCACCCAGAACGTTTCTGTTACAAACTTCAAAAAATTGGAGGTCCCCATTGATTCGACATTGATGTTTGATATGCGACATGTTTGGGCCGCATAGGGAGAGGGGAGGGCTAGAAGCAAATAGTTGGTATGCGATGGCACCACGTCACGACATGGGGTGATGAATAAATTTGAATGTTTGGCTTCGTACCAGTCATAAAATAAGTGATGCTGAATGCAAAACCTAGATTTACCTAACTAGCTACTCGCAAACCCGCAACAAGCTCGAACTTAACCCCAACAACGACATTGCAATTAAAACCTCAGTAAGGAACACACCCTTCACAACTTCTAAACATGTGACTAATTTCTGTATGCGGTTCTAAAAGATAGATAGTGAATGGCTGTTTAGACTGAAATCAGAAGTAACACTAAACTGAGTATACCTCGAACGTCCGACAGATTTCCGGTACCTAACGCACACACTTCTAAATGTCTGCGAGTCAAGAAGCACAGATACGTATGTTATCAGGATTCATTGATTTGGGAATGACATGAACCCATGACGTGTAAACGCCCATGTATACAAACAGAATTAGAAACTAGCGCACGTGCGTCCCCACACGTACGTACGCAAACCTTCGCAAGCGATCTTCATACGTTTCAATCTCCTAAGCTTTAAGACGAAGATCGGGCTAGGTATAAAGCGAAACCTCAGGGACCGTGGAGGGGTTCCCGGACTCCCCTAGAAAACTCGTGCTTACGCGCTCGCTCAATCCCCCCCCCCCCCCCCCCCCCCCACCTCTCTATCTCTCTCTCTCTCTCTCGAAACCTGGATGCCATGAAGTAAAAATGCGGCATATTTATAACTCTTACAAAAATAGTATCAAAATCCCCTATTTGTGCAACATCACTTCGAAATATTACAGCAGAGCTCTCCAAATTAATGTGAACAAATTCAGGTCATGACTGATAGCTACACGTGATAATTAACTTGCATCAGTCAAGTATCGCGATACGATCATGATTTTATAATACCTAATTAAACTGTTTGGCAAACGAGTCTAAAAAAAGCATTTATAGGAAGGTCTATTTTGAGCTTCTCGAAAGGTGTCCTGACTGCGTCTTTCATAATTTTTCAAAAGAGTTACACGTTGTTTGTTTGCCTAGAACCGGCATTCTACAGCTTTCCATAGACTGAGTTGTTTTTGATATTTTGAACCGAACCGTATTGGCTGTGTCACCTGGCTGCACATACTGCCCGAATTTATCACAGTCTAGAAAAGTTTGATGATCTTTCCTCGGGGGTGGGGATTCTTCCTATATTCGGCTGGTAGGGGTGATAGTCGTATTTTTTAGGGTTTGAAATCGGCGATTTAGTATTTTTTAGGGGTTGTCCAAGCGAAATCCATTGTTCAAGGTGATTTTTAGACCATGAGGTACATTTTAGGTGGAAAATTTTTCACGGTCACCCCTACCCTTTTTACCTTGAAGAACCCCCCCCCCCCCCCCCCCCCCCCGAATCTTTCTATAATCAACTCCCTCCCTAGAGAAAACTACTACCCTATCGCTGGGCCTTTATTTTCAAGAACATTCTTCTGTCCGTTTATGATAGCAATAAGCCTGAAAACCATGGAATTCAGGAATAGATCCCTTGAATGCTTGATGCCCTTTCGTAGTTTATTTCCTTCCCTGTGGCAAAATTCCTTCACGTACCAAATGACCTAAAAGTTCACCTTCTAATTACCGCGGTGAAAATTTTCATGACCTTGGGTACTTCCATTTGTGGCGTTGTAAAGAACCGAGAACCACGCAGAGTACGTATTAAAACGGTTGTTTCCGGTTATGAGATGATGCTATTCACAGATAAAGGTACTGTCGACCGCGTGGGTAATGGCCCCCGGACCTTAGCCTCATTTTGATATTCTTTCATTCAAAACCCAGTTTCTAAAGCGGATTTCACTTTTTAGCCTTGGAATTAGTGTTGTAAAAGTGGGGAATATCCCGGAAATGGGGAGGGAATTCTCGTAAATTTAGGAGAGATTTTATGGTGCCACCGATGATCAACAAAACCAAGGAATGAAACATAATACTGAATTACTTGTTTGATCTGCTTATGGTATACGGTTGTGATCGGTTGATTGTTTTGGTGTTGCAATGAATAGGTAATTATCAGGCGATGTTTATGCGGGGTTTTATGTTTATTTGAAGATTAGTTCAGTTACTGCGAGTTCGATCCGGGAGGCGAGTTAAGCGAAAGTATGGTGAATAAGGATGACGGAATAACGATACCCTAAATGATCGGATCACAATACAAAATATGATATCCTGTCTATCTGGCTCAAGTTATATATGGGAGTACCTGTAGCTACCCGGCTGCAATATACAATGGAAAAGACAGTGAAATTTAAGAAGACGTTATAAAAATGTAAGGGGGCGCCCGCACTAACACGAGACTGTCTGGATAAAAGCCATGCATAGACAAAACAGAAATAGATGGCGGCTACATTATAATGTTGCAATATTTTAGCTGTATCTAGAGAGGACCACCGCTGAGTTGGACCCAACTATTTAATAGGACACAAACCTGGTAATTCAGGTACTTTGGAAGAGAGCTAGATATGTCACTATAAATATACGACGCTGACAAATACTGTTATTATACATCACTAAAATATGAGAAACATTTATTACATTTGGCCCTATTTTCCCCCGTTGTACGAGTCCGGTCACGATTCTCTTTACGCGTGTTAATTGGAAACCGTCTAATCTGCTTCATAACAATGTGCATCTAAAATAAGAACGCCATCATTTATCAAGATGAATTACATGTCTCTATTCCTACAGCTAATACTATAGGGCTCCCGGCCTGCCCTAACTAATTAGTTTTTTCTCGTATTTAGTGCCTTATGCAAGAGAGGGTAAGTGCAAACGGCTACTTCTGTATTCCTCGATCGAATAGAGCGACTATGCACCGTACGTCGATTAAAACCGGGGAGAAAGTATTGATCGAAATGGCAGGGTTGAGGCGAAGCTTATGCTCTGCACCGGCCCTTTCCGTTGATGGAGATTTTTGTCTCAGATTTCGTTGAGATGAAGGTAAATATTTATTTATTTTAACTAGAAAAGGAAAGGAAAAAGAACGGGAAGTTAATAATCTCAGTTCGCGGGTTAAAACCCGGCCGGACCAACACTCAGGGTCTTAAAATAACTGAACAGAAGGTGCTGCCTTTGTTATCGAACTGCAAATGGTTCAAGGACCTTCACGACTTCTAGGATAAGGACGATAAATCGTAGGCCCTCGGAGACCTACATAGAAGGGCTGTAAGCCTGTTGAGGTTCTCCGTCCACCTTCGAGTGGTAAAACAGAATAAATCAAATGATAAACTGCTAAAATAAAATGTAGGATGAGGCGGAACGGAAACAGAGTTGTACAGCTGAGATATTCGAGACTGATTAAATAATGACAGCAATTAATCGAGTAGCTTCTTCAGTCTAATCAGTAAAGCTTATTAATTCACATATCACGTGATATGAGGCAAACTTATGAGACGTGATTTTTATTTATTCAGTTACGTAAATGACAAACAAAGACTACTGTTGAGGAGAGACTAAACAGGTGAAAATCACCTATAAAATGAGTCCTCTAAATAAAACAAAAATATAGGCAAAAGGCCGCAAAGTACAATGCGAGACGCTAAAATTAGTGAAAGAAACTACATAAATGAAGTCGGAAACAATAAATAATTACAAAACAAGAGAGATTGATTCTCCACATGAAGAACAGCGGCATCTGGAGATCCTAGTACAAGTATTAGAGCTAGTGACATTACTGTTAAAAAGTTGCCAGTAATGGATGCCAGGTAGCGTCTAAAGTTGGGTAGGTTGGTCGATGTCCTGGCTTGAAGAGAAAGTGCATTTCAGAGGTAGAAAATAGAGTTTGAAAAGGTTACCATGTTAACCCTCTTAATGGTATATCGTGGTCCCCTGGTAGATTTCCTAGTAGTTCTTAGAGGGACATACGGACGCAGAAACTTAGATAGGTCAGTAATGTAAGATCAATAATTTCGCGGAGAAGTGAAAGTGGAAGTATATTACAGGAGGCGAGTCTGGGTTTATAATCAGCATCGGAGGAGGTTATAAAAGCTTATAAACCTAGTAGCGCGCCACTAGATTCTCTCGAGTTTCACCAAGTTGCGTTTTGAGGCGTCAGACCAGACTGGCACTTCCGTTTCCAGACGACTGCGGATAAGCGAAAGGTAGGGAAGCTTTTTATTATTTTAGCCGAGATGTTAGTACGGAAACCGCAAGTGCGCTTGATGAAACTGAGAGAACGATTGGCTTTCTTAGTAATCTCGTCTGCATTCTACATGGTTGTTCCAGGAAAGATTGGACATAATTACAAAACTTCGAATTTTCTTTTATCTTTATAAACTTAACTTGTGGAGGGCGGACGAAAAACGTTTCTGACATCAAAGAATCATCGAAGAATCATTGCTTTTGCGTTTTGAGTAGTCTTCAAGAGAGAGAACAGCCGCGGAGAAAAAGCCGCGAAGCGGCGATCAGCGAGCTGCGAAGCGGCAATCAGCGAGCTGCGAAGCGGCGATCAGCGAGCTGCGAAGCGGCGATCAGCGAGCTGCGAAGCGGCGATCAGCGAGCTGCGAAGCGGCGATCAGCGAGCTGCGAAGCAGCGAGAAGCGATTCGCAGCTCGCTGATCGCCGCATGGCGGCTCTTTCTCCGCAGCTGTTCTTTCTCGAAAACCTCTGGAACCAGGGTAGGTTAATATGAGGTATGGTGATGAAATCACTGCCAGCAGCTTTGCTCAAATGTTGGAGGAAGAAATCGATTAAATGAATAACTACGCGATTCCTAAGAAGTCAAAATTGATTGTTATGATCACGTGATTGAGTATATGTTCTCCTGCGCGCATCTTTCATTCCAGAAATTAATACATAAATTTAGTATATTCAACTCGGAAATTATACTAAAAATAAAGCAATTATTCACCTCAGTCGCAGTACATATTAGTGATTAGTATATACAACCGAGAACCTACATAGATCATGCAATTTGATTGGCTCGCTATCTCGGAATAATGAGCAATAGCGACCTACAAAACTCGGAATAATTTTGAAAAAAAAATAGCAGGCGTAAATTCACGTTTCGCGATTGTTTCCGATGCGGAAATTTTAGAAATTCAACAAAATGCAGTGCCCAAAAGCAGGTTCCCGTATTGTATATACTAAAACAATTATTCGCCTCAGGCTCAGTCGATATTTCGTCTCGGGCAATATTCACCAATATATTAATTGTTAATTATAACCCATCAAATATTTTCTTTCGCGCGTGATTGGTGGAATGAGTCACGTGACCCGATAGCGGCACTGAATATCAGTGAATACACCCCCTGCGAGCGTAAAGCGCGCGGACAAAGAAAATAGTTGAAGGATGATAACAACATAAAGAAATATGCCCTGATATTTGTCCTTGGACATTATCTAATCCTCGAAGCTCACTCTGAGGAACTGTTCTCTTCTCGAACAGATAATGTTCGCGGACGAAATATCAGGGCATATTTCGACGCCACAAACATGCAGGTTATTGTATTTATATTTACCAATATTCAATCATGGAGAACCATCTTCGAATAAATTCTCGTTTATATACTTAGTTTTAAAATGGAGAATTTAGAACTTGATCAAGTCACTTCCGCTGTTCTTGCACGGAATAGCAGTGGGCAGTGTTGTACTGGGCAACAATCCTTAAAGCAGTTTCACTCACAGTTCTTAGGAACGGGTTCGGGTAATGCCGGACATAAAAATTCAAGATTCAAACCCTCAAAAATAAGACCCCGTCGTCATATCAAAAAAAGATAGCAACTTTTACAAACTTTTCAAATACGCAAAAATATCTCCTACATCGATATCCCCTACGATCAAATGTTGAGATAGCGATGATTTTGCGTATGAGTACAATAAAGTTGCTATATTTTTCCCTGTCCAAAACCGTTTTTCAACATGACAAATGGAAGTCGTATTTTTGTGGGTTCGAATCTTGAGCCGGTGTCACAGCGATTTCGCCCCCCCCAGTGAATTCGCCCCGGGCGAAATCGCTAGTGAATTCGCCCCCCCGGGGCGAGATCGCTAGTGAATTCGCCCTCCCCGGGGCGAGATCGCTAGTGAATTCGCCCCCCTTCAGTGAATTCGCTAGTGAATTGTACTCGTAATTCTTATTGAAATCGCCCCGCCTCAGAAAATAGAGGCAGTAGATGTCAACGCACTGAATAATTTTTTTTTTTTTTATAAATCTAAAGTATTTTTTTAATAAAATGAAGTGTAAGACCCCTACTACTACTGACTACAAAAATACGCGAGTCGGTAACACTCCTTTTCTTAATTCGGAAAGTCATTTCAAATTCTTCCCGATTTGAATTAATTGTACTGCTAGAACTGTACTGCAAAACTTACCGCCGTTTTATCTTCTCATTAGCAGGTAATGGGCTCCTGTCATTAGTTAATAAGGGGAGTACTATATCCCCGAGTTTGGAATCGAGTCCGAGTTAGAGTTGGAACCCGAGTTGGAATCCGAGTTAGATTCCGAGTTAGATTCCGAGTTATTAATGATTTACCCTACTTATTTTGGAATATTCAGAATGGGCCTTTTGCAGTAGGACGGCAAAAATATCACTATTTTTAAAAGGCACTTCAGTACGAGATCGGTAGTGTTATTAGCAAAACCTGTTTGTAAATGCTATGTCGATCTTTCTAAACTGCGTTTTTGAATATTGTTTGGAACTCAATTCATTCGTTACTAAAGTGATATATCAGCACATAACTGTTTCCTACAAAAAGCCTATTAGATTGTAAAGTGCTCTTTCTTTCATAGCCGACGAGACGCACATTACTAACGTGGCCCCAAATCAGATTAAAATATGCTCCCCGTAATTTTGCACATTTTACGGAGAATGACCGACTGGGTGGGTATATGTATTTTGTGGATGAGCCCCTACGATACAAAATGAAGTAAATTGCAAAATAGAGCTGCGAGACTTATTCTTCTGATTATAATACATACTCACAATCTATACTCGAGTTTTTGGGTTGGGAAAGGCTCATTAAAAGGAGAGCCAAACAAAAAGCAATTATGATGTGTAAAGTCATAAATGCCTGTGCCCCAGATTGTCTCACAGCTCTGATTCAACACTGTAGGAAAAAACTGATCCTGCCACATGCTTGGTTAGCTGCAGAAACCGTCGAATTTGACCTCTTAAAAAGAGAGGAAAGAAGTGAGCGGCCATCAAAAGTCAAATTATAACAGCTGAAAAGTGCATTAAGGCAGAAAATCAAGCTGAGTTTCGCTTTGAGCACTTTTGATTTGAGCACTTTCGCTTGATCGAATTTCGCTTATAGCACTTTTGCCTTATTGAGTTTTCGCTTTGAGCACTAACTTTCTTCTTCCCCTCTCTCCATTCTCGTTCTCCTTCTCCCCTCCAGCATTAGCCTGCGTAGCAAGCGTTTCCGTGGGGTTTTTCGGAGCGTAGGAAAACGTTTTCGCTATTTGGCCGCGCGAAGCCCCCATTTTTCGCGCGGCCAAATAGCGAAAAAGTCTACCTACGCTCCGAAAAAAAACACGGAAACGCTTGCTACGCAGGCTACTCCCGCCTCCCCACTCACAATGTAAACAAGGCAAAATACGTTTGAAATTGTAGCCACAGCAAGCCCAAAACCAATTTTGAGGATGGTAAGCCTGTGTTCGCACGAACAGCTCATCGTTCAATGATGAGCGAGTCTTGGAGAAGGGCCCAGACCCTTTCGCGCATGTGCACTTCGATTTTGGCTGCCCTCGGCCGATGGACGCTCTCGGCCACGCTAGCAGTGCCAAAAGTGAAAATGCTCAAAGTGAAACTCAATCAGGCAAAAGTACACTTGTGCTAAAAGCGAAATTCGATAAAGCGTAAGTGCTCAAAGCAAAAGTGCTCAAAGCAAAAGTGCTCAAAGCGAAATTGCTCAAAGCGAAACTCGATAAGGCAAAAGTGCTAAATTAAAGCGAAATTCGATAAAGCGAAAGTGCTCAAATCAAAAGTGCTCAAAGCGAAACTCAGTTTGATTTACTCCCTTTAATGGTATTTAACTTTTGAGTTGTTGTAATTTAACTTTTGATGGCCGTCTCTCCTACTCATCGGCTGCACAATGACGAACTTTCCCGCCGTTATCAATCAAAGCTGCATGGTTTCGCTACTGTAAACTCGAATTCCAACTCGGAATCTAACTCGGAATCTAACTCGGATTCCAACTCGAGTCTAACTCTAACTCGGACTCGATTCCAAACTCTGGGATATGGGATTCCCGTTAATAAGCTGTTTATCCAGAAAGGTTTTCCTAGTTAGAACTGATCTAATTACCGAATTAACAAGCGCCGTTAGCTCAATTGAAATAGAACAAAGCACGCGAGTCGGTAACGCTCCTTCAAAGTTCTTTCGAAATAGATGGATCGACGCGAGCATTAACGGGTTATCAAAATCTTACATAGCACGATAATTACGACAACTTCATTATGGTTTTCATGCATGAAAAAATCATCAGACTATTTGGCAGTTGTTTCCAAATTTGAGTTCCAGTCGCTACAAGCTAAAGTAAGTTTTAAAACTTCCCGCCGTTTTAGATCCTGATTAGTTCATTGCTGCTTGTTTATTCAGGACGTTCTCACGCGAGTCGGTAACCCTTCCCTTATTCGGCAAAGTCTTTTCAAAGTAGGCGGATTTACGGGTTGTCAAAAACTTTAAGTGTCCACGATAATTACATCATCTACATGTTGGCTTCAGGCAAGAAATACTAACAACTAATCATTCGAAGATTGACGAAGATTGCAGAATCCCTTGTCGAGTTTCTTGTTGCACTGCTCGCGCGAATGAAAATTGCAGCGTTTACCGTAGCTTTACGTTTACCGTAACGAATTTTGGCGAAGAAAAGTGAAACGTGAATTTTAAAATAAAATTGAATTACATGCCTTTATACACATTACTGATAGCTTTTTGCCGTATTATTCTCCACGTGCAATACATTACATTAGTAATAATAAGGAAAACATGTATTCATAACCTTTTAAAAGGTTGAAGGGGAGGGGGGGGCGAAATCGCTAGAGGGGGGCGAGGAAGGGGGGGGGGGTGGGGGGGGCGAATTCACTAGCGATTTCGCCCGGGGGGGCGAATCGCTGGTACACCGGTTCAGTTATGTCCGCAAATTTTCAGCGGAAGCGACGTCATTTCATTAGTACTCAACTCAACATTGCACAACAACATGCGGGGCAGCTGTTCATACAAACCTTCGCTCGAACGTATAAGTAAAGTACATTTTTTTTACTATTTTTCCACAAAGGAAAGCAAAGAAATGACGTCACGACAGCAAACTCGCGGACGTAATTTTGACGGTAAACTCTCCGCAAAATTCGTAGTTTAATTTGGTCCTTTGGCAATATTTTCCACTGAGTTGGACATTTCCGCCACTATTTGTCCTTTTCGAGGAAAAAAAAGAGCCAAAAGAAATGGTTGAATTTCGTTGTAGTGGCACTTTAACTTCCCCCATTTAGTTATCTTATGCAAGTGTTTGGACAAGGCCAATGGCTTTTTAATACGTTCCTGCCCAAGGAAGCGGTCGGGATTCGGTGAACTATTCTGACCGGCGCTCTGCTTGTGATCGAAACATCTGTTTTGTTCATTGACATTTGAAGGGATGAAAACGAGCGTTTTACGTCAGCCGTGAAAGAATCGTGTGAATTAGCATGGACGCATGATGAAGTCACAACAAGACTTTTGACACAAAATGGGAAGTTAATTTAAACCAACACACAAAAAATCAATTAATACATTTTAAAAGCAGGCTAGAAGCCAGATCATGTTGCGACAAAAAAATCACAAATGTCCAAAAAAATTTTTTTTTAGAAACCAACGGCAATGCCATAGTGGACATACGGTAGGCGAATTACAAATATCATTTTATCTTACCAATGTGTGTTAATTAATATCTAGACAACTTATTAATTGCAATTCTATATATAATTTTTATATAATATATACCCCTCATTGTGAATATATACATGGGCACTTCCCCTGTCGTTAAATAGGCCATTATGAAACATAAACTTGTCATGCAAGAATGCACGTGCTGGAAAAAACTTCACCGCATGACTTCAACCATTATTACATTCTCTTCCTTTCCAAAGTAAAAGGTATGGTTACCCGAGGTTAAGTATTCTCTTCCTTTCCATAGTACAAAGTACGGACTATGGTATGATCAAATGTTTTATCCCCTATTAAGGTTCCGTAACTCACCTAAAATTAGAAAAGGAGTCAGATGGATGCCGATATTACACCTTTTGTAGTATTAACTTACGTGTAACCAGCTGCAGAATCCTGGGCCAGCCAAATGTCTTGCCTCAACTGGGCGGCAAGCTTGTGATCCTAAAACCAGCAATAAAATGTTTCTAAAACTCCAGACACGCTGTTTGTACATATATCTTTGTCTCCTGTCTGATAAAGGGCTTTTAAATTGCTCAAGAAATTATCTGGCCATATCAGTAGGGATAACCCAGTAATTAACGTTTCCACTGCGGGTGCACATGCAGATCCAAAGGGACCGGAAAAATAGGCTCGTTATATCGGGGGATTCGTCATATACTCGAATCCCGTTAACGCTTTTCCAGCAAAAGCACCAAAATGTTGGTTATATCGGGTTTTTTTACCTAACAGTTCAACAAGATTGTTAGAAGCTTTAATTAGTGACTCGAGCTAGGCATAAGAGAACATATGTGCTGAAATAAACAATATGTATCCGGCTGTGTGCAGTGTACCCTGGTTCCAGAGGTTTTCTCTATGTTTTTTCAAAACCTCTGGAACCAGGGTATGTGCAGTGTTACCGTTTATCAAGAATATGTAACAGAAAGTTGAGCCATCCCAGAGGAATTAAAGAATCAAAGTGACCAAGCAATTAGTCGTGCAAATGAAATGACAATTATTCGTTATATCCGTGTAGATTACAAGAATGAGCGTCAAAGTTGTGTTCTTTATAATGGGATTTCGTTATAACCGGGTTTGTTATATCCGGAATGTAATCCATACAAACTACTGTATTTTTGCCAGGCTGAAAGAAACAAACATGTTGTTATATCGGGGACTTTATTATAACCAGTTCTAACGGGGTTCCACTGTAAGTTTTACCGTGCCCGGCTGCGTATAATTTTATCTATTGATATACTTCTGCATCTAGCATGTCAAATAAATGAAACTGTACATTAACACATCAGAATATTATCATACTACACATGTACTACTAGTATTCAGACTCAGAGCTATCAATGTGCAGCATACTCATGCATATCATATCAGGTACCTCATATCATGCCCCAGGCTAAAACAGAGTTTGTGCACTATTTATAATTCGATCATAGTCTAACATACAGTGTATAAGAAAGAAACTCAACAGGCAATTAATGGCAGCCAGCCAAAGATAACGGAGACACCTCTTTAAAAGCTCACAAAGAAGAAGAAAAAAGTTCATTTCGAATAGCCATTTTTAAACAGTGCCTAAAATAAACGACCCAACTAGCCCTCTCTACCAAAAAGGTTCTCGGCTGGCAGAAACCATTTAATTACTGTGTTGACAGATCTAAAAAAAAATTCTAATATCTGCCTGTAGTCAAAGCTTATATAAAAGTTACAGTTGCAATATAACAATATTATTCTGGGATGTTATTTTACCCAGTGCTGGAACTTAACTCGTAAATCCACTAGCAAATGTCTGCTGGTAGGATTATATTTCCAGGAGCAAAAATCCGGTACTGGCAAAATGAAATGCATCCTTGGATACCCGGGACAGTTAGGGGGCAAAGTGCAAAAAAAAGGAGAGAGGGGGACAGGAACGGGGAGAAGGAGAAGGGGAGCCCCTGGCTCTTCTGGCTCTCCTTTCCCTTCTCCCCTCCCCCTCCGTCCCTTTTTTGACTGTTGCCCACTAACTGCCCGTGGGTATCCAAGGATGAATGAAACGGCACATACTCATATACGCTTGCAGTATAACTTTACTGAATTCATTTGAAGTACATTAACAATACATGTACACGAATATATACCTTATATATTTTTTTATAATATATTGGACACAATAGTACACACACTCCGATTGGCTAAAAAGCCATGTTTTATCAGAGTATATAACATGGTTTGCAGTCTTTTATTGTTTTCAACTGGCGGTTTCCTTTCACCGCGCATGTAAATCTATATTATAAAACAAATAAAGAAGCCTTAAAATCCATCATGTAATGCACCTATCAATGTTAAACTCAGGGGAGGGGGTGGGGTTAAAAAAATTAACAGACAGGGCTACCCAGAGGGTAGGGATTTTGACATACACTGCCTGCCCAGGGTGGGGCTATTTATTGGAAACATATATTAAGGAAGATAGGGCATATATTTGATATTTTGGACCAAACATGTAATGTTCCGAGGGTGGGGAATTTGACATTCTTTTGGGAGAAAATGTCAAATCCCCCTCCCCCCCCTCAGGCTTAACATTGATAGGTACATAAGAATTAGGCCTATAAACTTGTAATTATACCACGTTTGTTTGGGATTTTCAGGCTCCAAGTTGTATAATGACTCACAGACATTTGCTAGTGTTCACTAGCAAACAAAAAAATATGCTAGCATTTTGCAAGTTTGCAAGCGTTAATTTCGAGCCCAGTGTACATCAACTTTTTTTCTGATTTCCTCCTCAGCAACCTTACCTTATTAGTTTTTGCTTCCTGTAATTTATCCCTGAGGACCCCAATGGGGTCCTGCAGTTCCAAGACTTCTCTGATCATTCCATCCTGTTTGAGTTTCTCTACCCTTGCCTTTGTTCTCTTCTCCGACCTCTTTTTATTTTTATTTCCAGATTTGCTGCTGTTATCTTCATCATCTACAAAGTTTAAATGTATTCAGGGAAACTCCTAAAATTAAATCATTATGATAATTTTACAGTAATTTAAAAATAAACCAGTTGCATTCTTTCCTACATTTTGAATGAATGAGGTGCAAAAGTGTTTGATTTATACATGTAAGTAAGGAAACATGTGGAAATTTCTAAAGTTTGGAGCTCTTTCATCTAACGAATATTTACCCGTCCTGTGTCAAGATTGTGTGAAGTTTAAAGTTAATTAGTTCATTTCCTACTATTAATATGAGAACATTTCAAAATCTTACCTGTTCCTTTCTAATTATGTTGTCATAATTATACAGCAATTGTATACAAAAACTAACATTTGTTTGATGTTTGAAAGGCAACTCAATCTAGCTCAAATTTAATCCATTTATTGACAATTGTAATATCTGATTATACTGAAAATGTTATGCTCTTGTGCTGAATACTGACTAAATGCCGAGAGTCCAAAACTGTTATAAATCGAACACTTGTGCACCTCATTCAAAAATAACATTGAAAAAAAAAACGTTAATTGGTTTATTGAAAAAGAGACCTTTTCAGAACTCTATTAATAGTATAAGTTGGTTACTGAGTTCAGAATTCAAGACTGTTTATCGTAGTCTTACATCTAGTTGAAATACAGCAAGCAACAAATACAAGTCAAAATTTTGTAACTGACCACCACAATCGTTTAATTTTGTGATCAGATCACCCAATAGACCCTTTCAGCTTGCCTGTTTGTTGTCCCATTTCAGACCACACGACTTTTCCTTTGAGTAATGTCTTTTTGTTTTTCTGTATCCCAAGAGGAAATGTACCAGCTAAGTTTCTATAATTGGAAAACAATTAAAGCACTGATCATGAATCCTCTGGAGAACTGTCATGACTGGTCTGAAATGGGGCAACAAACAGGCAAGCTGAAAGGGTCTATTAATTGCAAGCATTCCTTGCCCTTGATAATTAATATGCCATTATTGATTAACACAACTCAACACCAATGTTTATTATATAGATACGTGTAAGTAATTTCCTGAGCTACAATTTTTTTATTACATGTATGATTGGTCAAGTTGTGGTCCACAACTTCTCGAACGGATCTTCTGCCCAATTCCGGTCTCAAAGAAAACGAAGAAAAAATAAGCCATATTATAATAATTAAACATCTTATTAACCTATATTAGTTCGCTTGGTCTGTACCATAAGTTATGGAGATCCTTGTCCCCCTCCCCTTTTGTGACCTGTGCACTTCCCACTAATGGGCCATAAAAAAAAGGGAGAAAACTCGGTCTATAACTTTATATACATGGTATGGCCCTCACACTCGGTTAATAAGAGCTACATGTACATATTGTTTCAGTGCTGTACATAATTACTAACTGTCAAACAGTTGTTGAACTTTATATTTAATATTATAATATAGATACGATAGTACGCACGCTCTGATTGGCTAAAAAAGCATGTTTTACCAGAGTATATAACACGCTTGAGCGTGTAATATAGTTTTGAACTGGCGGTTTCCTTTCATCGCGCGCGTAAATCTATATCATAAAACAGATAAAGAAGCCTTAAATCCATGTTTTATACTATCATAAAACACTCTGGTCATTTGAGAACACTCTAGAAATGTTGAAAGCACGCGCCTTCGGCTTGTGCTTTAACATTTCTCTCATGTTCTCAAATGCCCATCGTGTTTTATGATAGTATAAAACATGGCTAAGGCTTCTTTATTTGTTAAACAATAAATGTTGTATTGATTATGAAAATAAATGAGCAATGTTCCTTTTATGTACTCAGTGTTTTTATTTATATACTTTCCCATAGAGTTGTATAGAAACACTTGTGAAAGTTGGGAGAATTTGAAATAGCTGTAGATGAAAGCACTCACCATTCAGGCTTGCATGCATTCCCACAGCCAAGCCATCTTGCACTTGTGTTTCTATAACTCTATGGAAACACAGAAAATGGTTTCTATGTCTTAAATGCAAAATCTTTCTAAAGCCTGGTTTGCACTAGCTAGCAACATAAACATTCAGGGGTTTCAATAGAAGGCGGCTACCAGAGATAAACCGCCAGTTACTTTGCTTCTTACCGCTGGCTATTTCACATGATAGTTGTGTTTTTTTGTTAAGTGTTGAGTTAAATTTACTAGGTAAACCACGGCCTCTAACGTCAGGACCGCCAGTTGCCTAAAAAGTTATTGAAACCCCTGCACAAGCAACAATATGCAGACCCAGTGAATGCAGTGATCATTAGCAGAGGCTTTTTTCTCTCATGCCTGTGAGTTATACTAGAGCAAGTACTGCTAATATATGCAGGCACTGCCTGTGTATGTTGCTTGTGATTATGGCAGCTTGTCTTGCTAGTGAAAACCAGACTTACCAGCATAACATTACTACAGTACATTCTACGTGCACATAAATAATTTAGCTTCACCGAGATTAAAGTGGTTTTCAATAATTGAAAGTAATTACAGAGCCAATCACATCCACAAGTCCTGTGATTCACACTATAAATGTTGGCAATTAAAATGTAGTCTCTTTCACAGCCGTTCTTAGGGTCATCATGCAGGAGCGCATAAAAACGCAATGAGCCAATAACGAACTGAAGTAATTTGTGATAACTGGTTTTATTTCAACCAATCACAAGGAAAAGTAAATACAAATCATGGATAACTCTTGCTAAAACGAAAATTTATTGCATAATGGGCCAAAACAATGTTTGGTTTTAGTTTAGAACTTGATTGGCTATTAAATAATAACAAAACATTTTTCACGGCCAATAGAGAAGCTAAACAAACGTAAAACCAAAGTAATCACTTATTACTTTTGGCACTCGATCCAAAAATTGCTCTACAGATCTATGTTCAATGCACAGAGATCTTACTAATATAAATACAATGTAAGTTAGACTAGAACCGATATTTAATTTACTATGAATATCACAATTCATATAATTTAACTATGTGTTTTGTGAGGGATATATAAGTTATATCACATGTATTGGACAGCTATCCAATTATTTTAACCCAGCCAGATTAGATGGTTAGCAGTTGTACTGCAAAGAAACATACTACATATACATGTACCCTGTGCCAACCAGTAAGCCATTTTAACATACAGGTTGTACATTGTAGCTACTTCAATATGCTCTCATATTTATTGCATTCTTGTGGTTATTGCATGTGTTCTTTGCAGACTTATATCAGTTAATATTAAATACCTCTCATTAAACAAGCATGAGGTCCATATTATAAGTTATGGAACAGGTTTTCCCCCCTGCTTTATGGCCCAAGCATGAAGCACACAAAATATTTTTTTTAATACACATATTGTTATGTCCCTCCGGAATGAAAACTGTCCCAAAAAAATTTGCTGAAGGGGGACAAACTGACCATCTAATTCTGGTGCAATCATTGCATAATAAAGGTAAAAGAGGATCCATATAACTCACAGTACATTTACAATGTATACATGTATGGACCAAGCAAACAAGTTTAATAAGATTATTAAAAGTGACTCAAAAGTATTCAAAAGATAAAAAATGCACTACTTAAAAAAATTCCTTGATCACCACCTACATGTATGTAGAAATGCAATACCCTAAAACTACCCAGTTTCCTGTTACTGCGAAATTCGGTCCTGAAATAAGGTTGCTGGTAGCAAATTTACTCATTTGTGTTCATTTTAACAGACCCTTGTACTTTGCCTGTTTGTTGTACTGCTTATTGCTGTACTCAGATCCTCTGGGAAAAAGATTATATTGGAAAATCACACCCGACGCAGTAATTCCGTGAAAAATTTCTAACATGAGAAAACTGATATCAGCCGAGTCGCAAAATAACAAGGGCGATATCGTTTTTTCTAGTGCAATTTTCTGTGAAATTACCAATTCAGGCATGTGATTTTCCTTGAATCACATAGTCCGATGAATTACTTAATTATTTATTACTTTTGTTGATCAATTAAATAGCTATGAATGCACACACTCCTCTCAACCAATCATCATCTGATTTTGCAAATGAATGCAATTCAGTGCAATTCAGCTTTGACTATATATGCAATTCTTTCTTAAATATAGATGCATGCCAAGATTCATAAATAAATTGAAACTTACAATGCATCTTCTCGTGAGAGGATGGTACACATGGTCTGACATGGGGCAATAAAAAAGGCTAAATTACCAGCATAATTTCTTTAACTCCAAGGGCCTACATTTGTATGATTATGTACCCCCTTAAAATACCAGATTTTAGAAGTATTTGTTTGTTTTTCAGCTTAAATGACACCCTAAAATGCTAAAGCGCCAATTTCAACCCCTAAAAATTACGACAAGCAGACTTGTTTGCAAGGCTGCTGCTTTTTTAACCTTTTAAAATTAGCCAAAATAACCAAATTATGAGTTCTGAGACAAGCTCCAGAAGATTTGACATTCAAATCTACCATATACTTTATACCAGAAAATTGCAAAACTAAAATATACCCAATTTACCAACTGGTAATAATAGTGCATTTAATATGAATAGTGGGTTTAATACGAAGGAATTTCTGGTTCTGCACTGAAGATGTAAAGAAAACACTGTACAAAACCCTCGTTAGACCAAAACTAGAGTATGCTACAACAGCTTGGGATCCCCATTATAAATGTGATGTAGATAGGCTAGAACGGGTGCAAAGATCAGTGGCCCGCTTTTGCACAGGAGATTATCATTTTACTTCAAGTGTCACGTCTATGCTTGATAAGTTAGATCTAGAGCCTCTCGAAAAGAGAAGACAGATATCTTGTCTGATGATGTTTAAGATTATTCATAACATTATCGATATAGACAGCAAATTGTATCAGATTTCTATAATTCTCTAATGAGTCACGTACAAGAGGCAGCCATAAACTCAAACTCAACAAAGCACAAAGGACATTTTAAAACTCTTTTCTCCCTAGGACCACTAAGGAATTCTCAAACTCCAAATCCAAAAAAACACAAAGGACTTTATTTTTTCAAGTACTCTTTTTCCCTAGGACCGCTAAGGACTGGAATAGCCTTCCAACAAACATTGCTACAATTTCATCCCTAGATAAATTCAAGTGTGAACTCATTGAACTTATTCACTAAGGATACTCATTATTGAATTTAAGATTTTATTATTTATTCATTTCTCATTTATTTACTTATTTATTTAGATATATTTTAACCCATTTTTTATATGATTGTAAATAGCTTGATGACATTTTAAATTTAGTAGATTATTTCATATAAGGATTGTAAATGGAGTAGTTTTTATTTTATATTTGATATATATAATATATAAAATGTTAAAAACTTTAAAAATGGAAAAAAATAAAAAACTGTGTTACTCAAGTTTCACGCTCGAAGTGATCATCAGACTAAAAATTGTGCGTAAATTACGGAGGCTTATAACTGGCAGCATAGAATTTGTTTTCATGTCGGCATTTAGCTAAGAGTTCAGATCTTTTGTTCAACAGTTTTTCTTTTTTGGCTTTAAGAATACAAAGTTTTTCCGCTAAACACAGGTAGCATTGTTTGGAACCACTCTTGTAGGCGTTGGCCCATTTCATAACTGACCATTTAATCGTAAAATTGGTGTTGGCTTCCTTCAATTCCCAAACGTGCTTTGAGAGGGCGGTGCTTGAAGAATACTTCTTGTTGTTGAAAGAAAGCTTGTGATTTCTAAACCTTGTTTTAAAATCGTGTTCAGTCAATTCTGATATAGATTTTTGGCTCGTTATCTGCAGTATTTATATATAATTATATATAAATTGTGGGTTGAAGATAGATTAAAGACAAGACATCACTTTAGCTGTTACTCCAAGTTTAACGCTTACGCGATCATCAGACAGACTCTAATGAGGAATGAACCTTACTTTGACCTACCTATGTATACAAGTGGCACTAATTGTTCTAGTTATCTATTGTTGTATAAATGTTATTAGGCACTATTGATCTAGTTATCTATTGAAAAAATCGATCTATTGTTCTGCTGACCTATTGTTGTTATGTTATTTGGCTTTTGGTGATCATTAAGTAACACTTGTTCTCGTGGCGGCATTTTGAAATTAGTTCCGATCTTTTGTTGAGGCTGGCTTTGTCGGCTTTAATGATGTGAAATTTTTCCACTAAACAGAGATTGCATCTTTTGGAAATGTTATTGTATGGGCTTGCTGAGGTAATGATTGACCAGTTGATTGCATAGTTTTTCTTGCTGTCTTTGAGTTTCCAGATGTGCTTTGAGAGCTCAGTGCTGTTGGCGTATTTTCTGTTTCAGAATGATAGCTTGTGTTACGTGTGTCGTTGCTTGAATGTACCCTCTGTCAAGTCCAATGTAGTTCATTCCTGTTGTGTCTTCATCTGTATAGTTACGTGTGCGTTGTAGACTAGGCTGCTTGAAAGGCAGTTGTCGAGTGGGCATTGTTCTTTTTTTCTGCAGTTGCATCCGTTGTGAAGGGGGTAGGGTTGTTGCTGATTATTTTCTTGTTGTGCTTGTTAACTATGGATGCTATGTTTTCCGTGCAGCTGTAACTGACTTTTACGTTGTTCTTGTTAAAGATACAATGGAACTTGTGTTTTTTGGGGAAGTGTTTCTGGATAAGGTTTAGAAAAGTTTTGCCGACGTTGGTTTGGACGTTTTTGCTGTATGGGGGGTTAAACCAGATTATGTTCCTTTTTCTGTTCTTTCTTACAGGTGCAGGTGTGTTTCGGCTGGCGTATGTAAGGTTTTTGGTGAATCCGCTGGATTTTAGGGCTTTTTCGTAGTCTCAGGCTTGGCTTTGTCAAATGTTTCTTTGCTGCACAAGATGTCTGATATCCTATGGTTGATGGCTGCAGGTACATGTAGCTGTCTAATTATGGTAGGTGGGTGGTTGGATTTCGTGTTGATGTAAATCGGCTCGTCGTTTGGTTTTATGTAGGGGCAGTATGATCCATTCGTCAGGTTAAAGGTAACATCAAGGTAATTTTCTACTTTCAGGTTGGTTCGTATTGTAATCTTCAGGCCGTGTTCTATTATTTTATAGTTAGTGTGATGCCTCACGGCTTTACGTACTGACTTAATAAATGATGATGATGATAATGAGTGCGCAATGTTCAGATATAACCACTGGTTCCTGACAGAAAGCGGGCTGGATCAGGTGTAGTTTACAACTCCACTTGACAAAGGAGTCGTAAACTTTAGAGTCGTAAGTTTGTGGTGTAGTTTACGACTCCATTGTAAAATACATTGAATCTACATAAAGACTAATGAATCGCACACAGGCAAGAAATGAATCGGATAGTATCATCCTATTCGGACCTCTCGGTCAATAACCTTGGCTAAACTATAGACGCCACTCCAGCTAGATGGTATATTCAGTGCTACCGCGGTCCCGCAGTCAGCTTTATTAATATTCATGCATCGACTATGGGACTGCGTTGCCACTTAGTTAAACGTCTTACCGATATTAATATTCATGCGTCGACTAAGGGACTGCGGGACTGCGTTGCCACTTTATAGTTCAACGTCTTACCGATATTAATATTCATGCGTCGACTATGGGACTGCGGGACTGCGTTGCCACTTAGTTCTATATCCTTCGTTCTAAGAAAGCTAGATATTAATATTCATGCGTCGACTATGGGACTGCGGGACTGTGTTGCCACTTAGTTCTATATCCTTCGTTCTAAAAAAGCTATCGCGACTGCGGTACCACGGTAGCACTAACTAAATAACATAGCTTCAAAAAGTGGCGGGGTATTCTATAATCGCTCCATAACCTTTAAATACCGACAAATTACACGTACGTCTTATGTACCTCGCCGACTATACGATATAAACTGACTGAATAACCGTTGGGAAACTTACCCGCCATGTTGGAGCAGCATCAAACTTGGTAACCAGGTCTTGTTTCTTGCATTTTAAACCGGAAATCGGAAGTGCTAGCTGACATAAAGCTATTTTGCATAAATACAGGCATTTGTGGTCAAAATATTACTTACTGGGGGTAGAGTGGTTTGGCTAAGTGATAGTAAGTAGCTGCATACAGTGAGCTGTTAAAAGCGCTAGTAGTCGTTAGTTAAAGAAGATATTTCAAACGTTTCGATAAGTGATTAGGGTCAACCGTGGGGTATCCGCCGGGTACCAGGCAGGAGAAGAATTGTATCATATTTCACCAGCCGAGTCTGAAGCAACATCGATATTGGTCTCCCTAACTCGCCATTCTCTTTGCTGATATTTCAAATGTGTGCTCTCTTGATACATTACTGTAACTACATGGCAATATGGGCAATCGATAAACTTTGGAGCAAAATTTGACTCGATCGGGTGGACTGTCACCCGGGTGGGGGGGGGGGGGGGGGGGGGGGAGGGGAGAGGGGGTTCTCCCATGTCCAGCGGATCATCCCCGTATAGTCCATATAGGGTAATGTTTTTCGAACAGGGTATCCATTTTCACAACGACAGATCTTGAACAGGGTATTTATCTAGTGCCGTTATTTAGTCTAGTGCTTGATGAAGACTTATTTAGTTATGACAATCGTTATACAAGATCACAATAAACACTGACATCCAAGTATAGATAATTTGTTATTTGTCTTATAGAGGGAAAAAATTTAACACTTTGTCTTGAACAGGGTATGGAAATTTGAGTTTTTTTGTCTTAAACACGGTATACGTAATGGTTTCAGAGCCCCAGCTGGACACCCCTACCCATGAACTCTCGCCAAAAACATTATTTGCTGTACTGATATTTAACAGGCTATTGAATAAGCTACACACATAGTGGGTTTATATAGCAGCAAGATAGCTTTATTGACCATTTTTGAGACGTGAATTACAATGTTAGAAATCAGAAGCTAAATGTGACTTCGATTAAATTCGCAACTCGCGCGGCAAAGGCCCACAGGCAGCCCATGTAAAGAATAATGCAATAAGGATCGCCGGTCTTTAGTTTTATTAATTGCAAAATGTTTATCCTGGTTAAGGTTCCTTCACGAATATGATTTAAAGATGTAAGCAAATAGCTCAGTCATGTACGTTTTACATACCTTGTTTTTATTAGCGGTGCTCCAAGGCCCGCGCGAACGGTACACAATACTTAACGATTATTCACCGAAGTGAAGGTGAATAGTGGTGGATATTTACCGAGCCGCTTCTAGCACTGAGGTGAATAATTGTTTTAGTATATACCACATTACAGGTGAATAGCCAGCACCAAATTAGTTATTTTATTTTCTGTCAAATGGCCAAAAACTCGCGCGAGATGATCGCTGCTTTGCTCGGAGGTGAGATCATACTCACTGTTTGAGTAGCCAATCAGAGCGCGCGAAGCGGCTCGGTAAATATCCACCACTCTTCACCTCCACTTCGGTGAGCGCCCGAACCCTAGCCTGCGTAGCGGCTCAAAAGGGAAGGGAGAGGGAAAAAAGCGAGGGGGACTGGGGAGGGAGGAGGGGAAGGGAGAGCCTGCCGGAACGCTATTGTTTCGGCGTATTTACTCGTTCTCTCAGGAGACGAGAAATGTGATTGGCTAAAAACGCGAGAGTTGCAATTACAATCACGAATGTACAACAGTTAATTAGAAAACAATAATACGCCATGTGTTTGAAGGCTTCCTCGCGCTGTCCGACGAACTAAACTAACGAACTAAGCTAGGACAGCGCGAGCTAGGACAGCAATAACTAAACTATTTACAATGACTCTCTGCATCTTCTCCCCCTTTGGAGGAACTTCGGCCTGAAGTTATTAAACTAGAAAATTGAAACAAATACCATTTGTTTCTGTACATGTAGCTTCTAAAAGTCATAGTTTGACCTATTGGTCCAACCATTCTTGAAATACAGTTCTTAAGAAGTGTACATTATCTTGACAATGTAAACAAGCGCCGCTGTTGGTTAGTTTTGACAGCTATTCGTGACCGATTTCGTGACCACTTGACGAGAGGCGGATAACACCGAAACAATAGCGTTCCGGCAGGCTCTCCCTTCCCTCTCCCTTTCCCTCCCCAGTCCCCTTCGCTTTTTCCCTCTCCCTTGCCCCTTTTTTCCCTCTCCCTTCCCCTTTGAGCCGCTACGCAGGCTACCCGAACCCCGACGCACGACGCGCGATGCGCGACGTGCTGTACATGCGCGCACACTGCTATGATGGGCCTTTTTTAGGAATGCAATCACGTGGTTCACGAGCAATTCGCTAGCATGGTTCCTTCACAAACTAATCTTCAATGTGAGCCCGCCATAAATCTGGCCTTTGGAAGTTATGTCTAGTGTATAGGCATGCGCATTAGATATTTGATTCCATCACCACCCCCAGCGGATATAATTGTTCGCAGAGCGTTTGTGCAACGTCTGGACTGTGTTCGTCGCATGTGCGCGATCAAAAGGAGGAGAAAGTTAACTGTCACTGGCGAAGTTTGTATCACACTTTCAACCTACTTTAGCCACATTTATCGGATCTTCATAGCCTTAACTGAGTTGGTTATTTGCAACGAAAAGTTGTCACGAAGGTTTACGTCGAAATTAACATGAACTAACACGGGATATTTTGACTTTTGAATAACAACTGAACTACAAGAAGAACCACTGTCAGAATTTCGCATTCTCTCACCATTCTTCAGAGGAATCAGATGAAGTTGGGACTCTTTTCTGATCTGATGGAGAAGATAACCTTTTTCTGGATTAAAACTTCTGTGATGAAAGGTACTTCATTTTCAGGCGTTTTCAATACAACGGAGTATCCAAGTCGAAGTTCTGGTTAGAAAGTGTTTCGATTTCATAGGCAATACGATGGATAGCTTGAGGAAGAGTTGCGAGACAAAACTGAAAGCTATTCAGTTTTGGTAACGTTCTTTAGAGACTGCTTCACACTGGAATTTAATTCGACCGAATTTTGTTATTAACAACTTCAGCATTGTACTATAAATGTTACTATATTGTGGCTTTGTGGAAGGAAAACTGTAAGGAGAACCATTTTAACATATGTAAAAATATATTTTACTTTACACACTGGGCAACATTGTTGTAGTCGGATTGTCGTTGCTGATGGCTAACACCAGAATATTTCATCATTTCTGAACAGGTATGAGGCCCTCTCCATATCATGTTAGTTTCTTTTAAATTCTGTAATATGCAAATTACATTTGCTTGTGTTTATGAGTTTTACACACGCGATTTATGCCACAGACATTGTAAATATTACTTAATTTTGGTAGCTGCGCTGATTGTGATATTTAGTGTTTATAGTTTGATTATTTATTTTGTCTGTCTCATTCATTAATTTTGTTGAAAGCTAAACAACAAATTCTTACTATTTGGCGTGTCAGTTTACAAAAAAAATAACCGCCAGCCAAATTTATGATTTGATTTCGCTTACCCTGCAAGCAGAGGTTTCTCATCTCTTTGCCTTTGCTATCCTTTCCCTTTCTTTCGGCGGACGGGACAGGTAAAGAGATGAGAAACCTCTGCTCGCAGGGTAGATTTCGCTGCATGAACACAATTTGTACACCTGCATGCTCTTGGGCAATAAAACAAATTGTAATGATGAAAATAAGCTACATGCACATACCATGTATGTTGATATGAAAATGAAATATTCAATCAAAATTCAGCTATAATTGTTTTATCCGAGTATTGAGTATTCTTAACAATATCTGAGTATTATAGAGTGATTTTCATAAACCTGTGAAACAGATACTAGAATATTTAGTGCAATTAAATGCTAATTCTATTGTTTTCTTTTGTGTATATTTGACTATTAGATGTATTAACAAGCAATAGTTGTTTCACAGGTTTATGAAAACCACTTTAACATCAGTAGTACAGTCTTTGTATGTATTTTTAAATTTTGCTATTCTTTAAGCAATAAACATTGTTTTAAAGGAAGCATTGGCTTGTTTACACTTAAAAAGATGACTTAAGTTGCTGTCAGTTGGAACATTTCCTCTGTTTTCTTCAGATTTTGGCACTGGGATTGCTGTACTGAGCAGTTTATAGTGACATCTGAGCTTCTTTTTCTTGAATGGTGGCATATATACACCAACTACATTCAATTATTTAGACCTAGGCCATTAGAGCTACATGTATGTGACCCTGTGAACAGGATTAAAAAACACTTAAGTTTAATAAGCTTTGAAACAACTATAATGGCTAATCAAAGTCTGCATCTCATTTATCTCTAACAAGAAAAAGAGGTGGAATAGAGCTGGATTCTTGCAACTATAACTCTGTTTAAACTTCATTTGTTCTTGCCATTAGAGTTTCAAGCTTTTGTTCAGGTACATTCTTATTTTGATATTTTTGAATAATTAGAGGAGCAGGAGGTATACCTTAAGGCACATCTGATAGCCAAGTGAGACCAAGTAGCTGGGCTAGTCTCCACTAAAACAGCATTTGCTGACAACAAAAATATTCAGTTGATTCAGATTGTGTTGTTGGTCTCAAGATCTGTTTGCAATACTTGCACAAAAGTCTTTGAATTTTATTGTTTGAATCTAGATGCATTTAAGGTAGTTTTTGGTTTTATTTCTACAGGTCTTGAGGGCTTTCTTGTACTAATTTTGCTTATATTAGCAGTTGCTGGCTAGGGAGTGGGGCATGGAAGTTTAATTATAGGACAAGAAGTCCTTCAAAAGTTCCCAGTATTTTATAGCTCTATTTAGAGACTGATGTTTCTTTGTATTATTAAATTGTAGGAGAAGTTTTGTTGATGTAAATGCCTTTGTCACCACAAATTAGTAAACTCTAATGTCGATGGCTGTTATTTGGGATATATCAGTAGAAGCACCCTTGTCATTTAAACTGAAGTTATTTCGAAGTCGGTTAAATTTTATAGCTACATCTGTCTTTGAAATAACTTCTTTAATATCAGTTATTCTCAAAAATTTCGTTACAATTAATTTTCATGGAACCTTTTGAATTAAATCTTTTTGAGGCTTTCATAAAATCATTTCTCTTTTCCAAAAACACAACTACTCCAAACCTTTCATTGCTTTTGTGTAACAGTTTGTGATATGTTTCTCCAAGAGTATCTTTAGACAAAATATGAAGTGTCAGGGTAAGAATATTTACCATTTCTTTCCCAACACAATCAAGATATATAATGCCGTGCATGTTTTATAACAACCACTGTACCAGATCTACAAATACATCAAGACGACTAAAAATCACCACGTTTTCTGGAGGTATAAATGACGACCACTTCAACTGCTGCCGACATACTGGTAACAATTGCAAGATGATCCATCTCCTCAACCTGCGTTCCGTAGCCATCTCTTCTCGTACACTTCTCCTTGCACCAAAACTCGGTTACCTTAGCCCTACAATTTGCGTTTTACTGACCGAGATAATCGACAAAATGACTGAAGTCTAAGATTATTTCCGAGCGATCGAAACAACTAAACATCGCCAAGGCGCTCCTTTTTCAAGTAAAGCTCCTTGACAGGAAACGTTGTTAAATGTATGAACCTAGCGCTACTTAATGTTTGACAGATCACACATTTTACCTTTATTTCGTAAAGAAAAACTCGATATATAACTACAAACCGGCCGGCGGCTTTGACCACGAAAATAAAGAATCAAATAATAGCGCACGCATAAATTACTTCACAAAATGAGCCCGCGTTACATGCTTGAAATTTTGATTAGATTGGCGCGCGAAATGCTCGTGGGTTGTACTGGGTTGCAAAAAAATCTTAATTCATATATTTAAATGCACTTGTACGAGATCGGTAGTGTTATTAGCAAAACCTGTTTGTTAATGCTATTTTCCACCTCCAATCGATTGTCGATCTTTCTAAAACAGCGTTTTTAAAGATAGCTTGCCACCCAGCATTCCCATGGGGATCACGAGCTCAATTCATTCGTTAATGACGTATTGTATATATCAGCACGTGACTGTTTCCTGCAAAAGGTTGGCCCAAGGAGGATTGGAAGGCTAGCCGTTCCAAACTGTCACTTGACCAGATCATTATGCGTCAGCTTGATTTTACGTACCACTGGCAGCTCTTGAAAGCTCTGTATCTGCTCTGTGTAAATACACAATATTGAACTTTGAAGAACTTGTCTTGTCAGTATGAACCCTTCATAACCCCTGTTATGAAGGGGTTGGGCTGAGGGGGAGATGAGCGGCGGATTTTTCAGGCTATGCAGACCGTCCCTTTGTGCTCCTTTCGTTCCTCCTATTTATCAATTAGTCTATTAGTCTATGCTCAGGCTCGTTTCAGCTGTTGGGTGTCGTTTCTCCAAAGCCTCCCCCCGGCCCCACAAACGGCTGCATTGGCGCGCGGTCAACACACCATGTCCATGACGTCATCTGATAAAAATTCGATTATGCATGAGTTTGACAGCAAAAGCTGTTTACTCCGTTTACAAAACATTCGAATTGCAATAATTTAAAACTAAAACTCCAAGTGTGAAATGAATTATCAAGAACAAAGTGAAACGCCATGTAAAATCAGTGACAACCGACCAGGCTGCTTTGATTGCTTTAACTTGTTTGTTTATAGACTGATTAGAACCTGACTGATTTATTTAGCTTGTATATTTTTTGCCCCAATTCAGGTCACTTGACTTTTCCCTTGAGAAATGTTTTCTTGTTTTTCTGTATCCCAAGAGGAAATCTACACATTACTCTAACTGGAAAACAAAGCACTGAATCCTCTGGAGAGCTGTCACATGACCTAAATAACACATGTACAAGCCAAGGTGGAAGTCCAGATTTACTGATCTTTCTGAGCTCATAAAGGCGACGTCGAGTATTCCTGCTGAGTTATTTAACTCTCTAAAATTCTCAGTGTATTTGTGTCAGTATACATATGTCTTGGTTACAAAATTAAATAGGACCCACCTCCCCTCGAGTAGTAATATCTATATATGTATACTCCGCACCACCTTGTGGGTAACACGCAGAGATAAACATTAACATTTAAATTTAAAAATGTTCATACTGTATTAAAAAATTGGAATTAATGAAAAAATGTTCATGCGATAGAAAGTTAAAAAAAGAGACATTTAAAAAGAAAAAATTGAAATAATAAAACAAATGATTACACTAATGAGAAAATCACGTATTCACAGCTTCAAGGATACGGACGATCTCAAAGATTTCGTTAACTCAAATGGCGCGATGGGGAAAATGTCCGAGGAATGTGAACGCTTCCGAATGGGAATTCAACATGTTTTAATCATTTTAGAGGACTTTGTTGTGTTTGAAGTAAATTGACTTTATCTCAAAGGCGATGACACACACCTCGTCTGGTCTGTCTGGTTAATTGTGCAGCGATGGGCGTGTCGGATTACGATCACATCGCGGGCTCTTGTCGATCGATGCACTGCAACCATTCACGAGATTGAAGGCTACTAGTTCAGTCCTTTCGGAATTTGCAATACTTTTCTATTAACACAACCTTCAGTTCATTGAAAGAGGTGTTAAAAATGCCGACCGACAATTCTAATTACGATTTCTAAGGCTTTCGCTTTGTAAAGGCGATGGATCCTGCAAACGGAAGCGAATAAGTGGATGTTCGGAGAATGATGGCGGACTCCCATAGCAATTCTAGCAGTAGCAGCAGCAATCACTCTGGAAATCGTTTTGCAAATAGAAGTAAGATTTCTGGAGGTTCAAAACAGAGCTCTCCACATTCACCAGCATCTGTTTCGCCTTCGTCTTCGTATGTAATTGCAAGGAACTGGCCTGGTTTATGCGGGGATAGCATATTTGATGGTAAGTGAAATCTAGCACTATGCCTATGGAGTATGGTTTCACTTCAGTCGATTCAATAAAGAACTTGAGCGCGAGTGTCTCGTATCAGGACTGGAGCTAACAAATACCTGTGGCTTCAGCAGATGGTTGATCTTTCCGCTCTGTAAACTCTTCAGCGTTTATTGAACCAATAAAACCTAACGGCGTCTTTTTTTCAGGACATATTCCAATTGGCAGCAAATTGTACGACTCAGTTGATGATGAAAGAGAAATCGCAACCAAAGCTGTGGCAATAGTCGTGAACGCAACTCGCAAAGGAGTTGTTTCCTTATGTGCAGAATTTGCTGGATTATTGCGAACAAAGAGAAGGTATGCTTAGTTTGTTTAATGCTTCATGCGCTCTATGGATTGACTGCTTTTGTTTTATATGCTTTACTTTGGAATTTGAGCTTGATTTGGCCAAGCTGGCAAGCATAGGCTTCGGTCTGTGTTGAGTCACGACTCATAGTTGTTCTACATGTTAGTTTTGCTATCGAATTAATTACTTCCACTATACCACCAGCTAAGCCGGGAAAAAAACAGTCTTTTTTCTAGGTTGTTCCTCAGAAACAATTAGAAAGTTCTAAAGGGTTGCGTTTGTGAAATTACTGCGCCGATCAGTACATGTAATTTTAAAATTAATATCGCGCACTCGATGGTTGAGAGGTCGGATCGATTTTCCAGTAAAATGATACCTTCAAGAAGTTTGCCTATGAGTATGGGCTTGGCAGTTAAAATAACGAATGGTAGCCATTTTTACTTCAAGGGCAACAAAAATTTAGTGCAATTTGTCATCTTTTAGACAAGAAGTCCGAAGTAAAAACAGCATTTTATACTTGAAGCCCCACTTCTCGAATTACAACTTCATTTCTTGAACTTTTCTTAACCCGATCGCGAACGGCGTCCTTTGTTGTTGCTTTGCTTACGAATTTAGCAATTAAAGAAAGCTGGCATTTCAAAAGAATCAATGAGGCGTCTGTATCTGTTTATTAAAAACGATCGAAAACGATGTTTGCTTTTGTTCTATGCACAGAGTTATTGCGAAGCGAAAACTGCCCCCGAGGCCCGAGGTCATTCGTTGAAGTCTGGCCATCTAACACAATTTTGATCTTGATTGAAGAATCCTGCTTGGACAACATTTAATAGGGTTTTGGGTGTCATATTGCTCGAAGATTAAAACTTATCGTTACTTTCCCAGCTAGGAAATCGAGTTTTGGTAATTATATGAATCAGTGCTAAAATCATTCATGGTTAACTAAAAGATATTTCGCCTCGATTAATCTCTGTCAATTTTTTTTAATTTCACGGTCTAGTAAAGATCCCAGGTTTTCTATTAAAACTGTCATTGGATATTCTTAGAAATCGTTTGATTTGCATTGAACTCGTCTCCATTTCTGATAAGAAGTGGCGTTGACACAACTGATAGTTCCCCAAACCTCAATGGTCCGGTTTCCGGAGAGCTAGAATTTCAAAATGATCCCCAGCTGAACTCTCTGTCTGAATTTCGACAATGCGAACACCATCATAATCACCCCAAATTACAAAGCCCTATAATTTATATATAGCCATTCTGAAACTAGAGAAACACAACAGGGTTGAGGGTTGCATTGGTAGGTCATATGGACTTTGGAAACTAGAATCCAAAACTGTATTTCGAAAGCTTGTCGTTTCAGATGAAGATATAATTTTTTTCTGTCATTGGGGGGCACTTGTCAGTAAACTCATCAGTGGCTGAAAATCGAGCCACTGATGAAAGGTTGATGGAAGGCCCGGGATATGTAATTAAATAGCTCATGCGTGCTTTGGATGCATTGACAAGACATTAAGCATTTTTAATAGTGGATTTCTATCCATCTGTAGTCTCCCAAATCCTGAAGAATGCACTTACATTTATTTTTCTGAGTGTTCTTTTGATTCAAAATTCCATATATTTAGGAGTTAGGAGGCATATTTACACAAACTGCCAACACAAAATGCTCAGGGCTTTAATATACACTACATCATTATTTTATACCCATGCTAGGATCATCTAGCTGTCAAAGGGATTTTTGTGGCTTTCAGAAATGGCTTACCATATTCACTCATAGATAAGCCACACCCCGAGTTTTGAAGCCTGATTTAGGGGGAAAATGTTTTTGGAAGAATATCAAACGTACATTGTAACTTTCATCAGACTTTCAAACTGGAGAAAACTCCAAAGCTGAACCTGTAATTTTAGCTCTGAAATAGTATAAACTTCATGCCTACATACTTAGATGTATGATTTATCTTTCCATAGTATTTGTTTTATACCAGGATCTGTTCATTCAGGTCACCTTTTAGATCAACGAAGCCAACAAATTATGTGCTCATGTTCGTCCATAGCTTAGTAACCAGGCACCTGTCGAAGAGAGAGAACTGGACACTAGAAGTTTTGTTTTCGCTGAACAACATGTAGTAGTTTCCTTTTTCACCAGCTGTCTGTTGCTATCATATCTAAAAGGGTATCCAGAAGCCATCTATTGGAGAAAACTTGTTACTCAAAGAGAGGTGGAAGACCTGTTCGACAAATTTGCTGTTAAAGTGCTAAACAGCGAAGAAACAGGCCATTTAGCCTGGTGTTTAATCGCTTACGGAGGAACAAATGAAGGGCTGGGTGGAAGAAGGGCCTAAGTAGTACGGTGGATCGATTTTTTCTATTTTGTCAAAAAATGCAAAATGTTCATTCTTCCCCCTATTTATTAGGGAAGAATGAAAATTTCACATTTTTGACAAAATAGAAAAAAATCGATCCACCGTACTACTTAGGCCCTTCTTCCAACCAGCCCTTCAAATATTTACAACATAAACAGATCTGTTAGGAGCCACCAGACTTGCAAAAGCAATGGCCAGTGCTTACTTTTGGTTTGATGTAGTGTTTATTACCTAGTATAGCTTATAGTATATCTTTTATAATCATGTTAATTTAATGAGATTTAATAATCATAGTTAACTCATGGGAGATTGGCCAGCATATTGTTCTCATAATTGCATGCTTAATGGGTCTTCTTGTGTGACAAATTTGCCCCCGTGGTGAGTTATTTTAGGATCGCTTTGCAAATACTGTAGCTATTGGCCAGCAGACAGTGCTCATTTGGCGTATGCGCAACGAGGTCGTCAAATGTGATGAGTTTGCCCTCATGCTCAGCTCTAACTTGCTGCTTTGCATTGGCTTGCCGGATTGCCCCACCCAACCGTCCCTAGTATCTTTTTCCACTGTGAAACCAGTGTGACAGGTGCTGGGGTTGACCCGTGGCTTGGTTGCCATGGTTCCCTCCTTAGTTGTGCATTGCTTGCCTGTTGCTAGTACTTGCATTGCAAATGGCACCTACCCCCCCCCCCCCCCCCCCTCCTTTCCTACATTAACAAATTAATGGCAATTTACAGAACCTTACATGGACATGTATGTACGGTAGATGTTCTCACAGATAAGCTGCACCCCGATTTTAAATGAAGATTTTGGATAAAAAGGTGCAGCTTATCTGTGAGTGAATACCGTAATTTCCAGCCTATTACCCGCACAGCGTATTACCCACACCCTCTGATTTTAGAGTCTTGAAGAAAAATATATCAACAGATTACCTGCACCGACAGATTACCTGCACCTCTCAGTGTAAATTTAGGTAACAATAACGGTACCTCATAGTAGGTAACTTTTAATTGTGTCTTTGTAGCGGCGTAGGAACACCAACATGTGTACATTCTTGATAGATAGAAGTCGTAAATCCATTTGTATCATTCCACAACTAATAACAGGTTCATCCAGAAGATTTGATACAGTGCGTTTTCACAGCAATTTAGTTTGACAACAATTGGAAAACTCCAAAACTCACCTTGGTATTTCGAGTTTCGAGTTCAAAGCATTTCTGACATCAGGCAAAATCGTTCAGACACGAAACAATTATAAAAGAAAAACTTTAGGAAATGTTTAGTGCAATCGTGAAGCAAAACAAACACTGCAGACTAATTGATTATTCAAATCAGTTCGTGGAAAAATTCACGCTTCTGTGTTGTGTAATTCGAGAGACTCGAACCTCCTCACCTTTGAAAATGGATTCCACATTAACAAAAAAAATCCAGAATATTTTCTTTGGTGGACCTTTTCCATTTTCACAAAAAAGATGAGAAGCTGTGTGGTGAATAAAGCCACACTTATGCTTCCCGCAAAGTTCACAGAGCACAACACTCTGTTGTTGTGTCAAAAACCAGACAATGGCTGAGAGAATTCACATGTCAACTCCAAGAATGGGATCTTTGATAAGCTGGCTTCTTGAAAACAACTTCTACTCAAAAGATTGGATACCATAATTATAATTTATCTTATAATCAAACTTGAAAAGCAAGATTAGTAACCACATACAGTACCGCCTGGAATTATTGAAGCATTTACCGCGGTTTTACCGCGTCCAATGACCGCGGTAATACCGCGGTTTGACCTCAGAATGACCGCAGTATTACCGCGGTAATACCTCGGTAAAACCGCGGTAAACTGCGGTAATTAGTTGGCCGCGGTCACGGCCGCTGAGATTTGTATCACGCCGAAATCATTGACTTTAGTGTGAAGATGTAGCGATGACTCGGCGTTCTTTTCATTCTTTATTCAACACCGCTGTTAACTTTAGAATCTTTTATTTTCGTTTCATTCAGAACTCAAACGGCGGGTAAAGAAGCACTCATCGGTGAAACTAAGACTTTAGATTTAGAATCTTTTATTTTCGCTTCATTCAGAACTCAAACGGCGGGTAAAGAAGAACTCGTCGGTGAAACTAAGACTTCAGAATCTTTTATTTTCGCTTCATTCAGAACTCCAACGGCGGGTAAAGAAGCACTCATCGGTGAAACTAAGACTTTAGAATCTTTTATTTTCGCTTCATTCAGAACTCAAACGGCGGGTAAAGAAGTACTATTCGGTGAAACTAAGACTTTAGAATCTTTTATTTTCGCTTCATTCAGAACTCAAACGGCGGGTAAAGAAGCACTCATCGGTGAAACTAATTAAGACTTTAGAATCTTTAAGATTCTAACCCGCCGTTAGAGTTCTGAATGAACGGCGAAAATAAAAGATTCTAAAAGATTCTCCGCTGAGCGCAAAACATAACACCAAAATAATAAACTTTTGCTTCAGTGTAGTTTCACATTTACGGCAGATCCTTGTCTTGTTACTAGTATTAAAAGGTTTCGGCAGAAATCATTGTAAATGTTTGTGTATTAAAATCTCAACTCTTCTGAATTTCCACGTGCAATCAGTCAGGCGTGAACGTATCAGTCTGAAATTTTACAGAAAAACAACAGAGTTATGAAGCAACGTTTGTCATATTGAAAGATGTGCAAAAACTTCTATACTCTTACCAGAAAACTTCTACTGGGAAAGTGCAATTCCTTTTGAATTAAAAGAGCTTTAATGCATCGGATCAGATCAGTCAGTTCGCGTAAATGGAAATTAATTGCGCCCCCGCGGTATTTGTGTCAGAAATGAGACACGCGTCTGGCTGACAGTTCACGATTGACGGGGACTTTTATTAAGAATCTTGACTTTTTGACGCCTCTGGCACGCAGGTTATTTACCAAAACCATCTTACTGTTTGTCATGAATTCGAATTTGTCACGCGTTAATCCTAGTGAAAGAAAGGTTAAAATACAAAACTGGGCAATGAACACGTACGCGAAATTTCGGATCACGATATTTCGATAACCTGGTCCGAATTTTCGTTTGACAATCTGAACGAAATATCGTCGAAATGTCGCTCGCAGGTTGGCGATATTTCGCCTTGGAATTCGAATTTTCGCGTATCTGATCAATTCTTCGTCGAAATTTCGAACGAAAAGTTGCCCGTCGAAATTTCGGCGACATTCGTAGGAACAAAGAGCGAAATTCGTCGAAACACGTTTGCATGACTTTTGCACAATACTACAGTATTGTGTCATGACCGCGGATTTTGACCGCGGCTTTCATTGCGGTGAATAATTTGACCGCGATAAAGCCTCGGCTTTACCGCGGTAAAACCTCGTCCATGGTGCGGTAATACCGCGTCCAATGACCGCGGTATTACCGCGGTTTGACCGCGACCCGATGCTTCAATAATTCCAGGCGGTACTGTAGGCTCTGTTTCCAGCCGTGGGGGTTTTGGTGAGCCCGCGATCCTCTCCCCACTCACAGCTGGGCGCGCGAGCTGAGGCATTGTCGGTTTTTAGCCAATCAAAAACTTGCCACTAAAATCCTGTCAGTGAATGTATTTACATAATTTATATTGTAAACTTTTCAAAGCCGGACCAGAAGCTTTGGATTGCTGTTCCGAAATGTGTTTAAATTTGCTTTGGAAAAGTTTGCTTTAGAATAATTCAAGGATTCACACAAGGCGGCAGTAAGAGTCAGTTAGTTTTGGGTGAAGACACTGTACATGTGTCAGTACGCACCGGGTTTGGAAAGTCACTTGGGAAACCGTCACTTGTACCAAGGTCGCGAAACCCGTAATGTTCAGTCATTTCTTTGCCTATGCAAGACCAGGTAGCCATTCTTACTTCAAAGAAAATTAGTGCTGCTTTTATCGGAGAAGAAAAGACGGACGACTCCATATTAAAAGAGTTATAAGAGAGGAAATCATGTCTGACTCAGGCCCCGTTTACGCGTTTAACTCTGCGATCACAATTCACTTGAAAATCGCTGCATCAAACAAGTTTTACAATTCTTCAAGTCCTACATATATGTACTGTGCATTTTTAAGGTCTCCAAAACATACTCTAGCTCTACACAAGTACTGAACGGGAATACTCGACTCTAGCTCAGAATAGTTCCGAGATAATATCATTCTGAACTTTATCCCCGTATTTTGGCGTTTAATTTCTGTCAACATGGTGTCTTGAGCGGCACTAATATTACAGAGTAACAAATAATGCAGCTTCTTCTAGTTTCTCAATAATTTTAAATGCGTTTGTTCTTGAGAATTCATTCCACACTTAGAGTTTTAGTTTAGAGTTCCAGTGTGTTTTGAAAAGTTTAGAGCCTACGCTACATGCACAGTTGTGAAAGGGTAAACGGATTTTATTGTCAAAACAGGCAAATTGAATAATATTGAATTTTAATCAGCTGACATCGCGGACACGGTGTGTTGACCGCGCGTCCAGCCATTAGTGGGGGGAGGCTTTGGAGAAACGACACCCCAACAGCTGAAACCGAGCCTATATAGTAACCACGTTGTCTGATTTTTTATATTTTAGCAGTGTCTTTATGTCCGATTATATATTAACATGGGGTCATAAACGGCATAAACATGAGATGGGCTTATAACCGGAAGGATATTTACGTTAGCAGATAGGTGGACTTATAACCGGGGGGGGGGCTTTATAATCAGGATTTTAAGCAAATCATTGTAATACCTCGGATGCAACCAAAACTCATAAATTGAATTGACTGAGAGGCGGTGGTGTTTCCAAACTTTTACAATAATGTAGAACAATAACAGTCAGAGAGAGATTTCCACATGTAGATACAGCATGGAGAAGTTGAAAAACTGAAGCAAAATCCTTTGAATAACATCACGACAAAAAGCACAAATACGTGGATGAATATTCTATGGCTTTCTCATGCAATTCTGGATTAATTTGAATGGGCTGAGACATGCAATTTTGATACTTTTTGAAAATCTCACTCGTTCAAATTAAGCCCGAATATATACATTGCACTCAAATCCATAATATGATTACCTATACATATAGAACTCTTAGTGAATTGCTTTGTGATCTAATTTGCAGGCTTGAGTTAGCTTTGGCAATACAGAAACAAGGTTTACCAACACATTTTCAGGTGCAATCTTCTCATGGTGCCAACCGCCTGTCAAATTCCTCATCAGGCTCAGGTGGTTCTGTTGGTTCAAGAGACAGAGGCACACAAACAAAGGTTAGTCTTTAATATCAATTTTACCACACTGTAAGTTCAAAAGTTAAATGAACCCCTGAAAGTAAAATAGTTTTTATATATTATTACAAATAAAACATCACTGCTCAAATTTGCGAGCAGTACAGTCACAAATATAATGTGACCAAATTACTATTGCTTGCAACAACAACTTTTCTGACAGTCGTAAATTTGGCAAATAGTTTTCACCTAAATACTGCAAATTCAGGTTGAGTATTAATTTAATGGTGTCTGATTTTGTGTTCATTGCAATGGTTGATTGCTCATGTTTCCATCTTCTACGCAATTTGACATGACATTGTTGCTAAGAAAAATGTAAACATTCTCATTTTGCCACACTTTTTGTTCCTTTCATTCAATTTTTCAACTACATGTACAAAATTAATGTGCTAGGTAGAATACTTGTACTATTGTGGCCAAACGATTTCATTTGTTTTTAATGGTAGAAAGTATTAATATCAAATCATGTTTTGTTTACTCACACAACCACCATAATGTACAAAGCCAAGTGGGCAACTGATGGCAAATTGGATATAGCAACATGTCAATTTCTAAATGTGACCGATCAATCATTGCAATGAACACAAAATCTGACAACCATTAAAATAATGCTCATCCTGAATCCATGGTAAACAAATTATAAAATACAATGTCCAACATCCAGCGTCCAACAACATCTCGTGATGGTGCTATTATATTAAGCCTTAGTAAAGATAGCTTTAGTAATTCCAGTTGGGAACCTCTGGGTAATACTACAAGTACCTCGTATTTAAGATAAATCATTGAAACAACTTTTTGTGTGTGTGATTTAATGTTCTTAAGCAACAAGGCTTTTACTGGGTACTATAATGCATGTAGCTGTCATAATAGCTGGCCTCCTGTATGCTTTTTCACTTCCCCAAAGTACATGTACAGTACATTGTAGCAACCATCCGAAAGTAATGCCAGGATAGAATTAAGGCTGATAAATCCAAAAGTAAATGACCCTCATTACTTTCAGACCTTTTTGGTATTCCCCTCTCATTGCTTGAAGCTCAGTGTTCATTCTTGGGCACAATTTTATGATCTTCTCACACTTTTACAACTCATTATCGCTAATGTTCAGCATGAATAATGCGAGCCATTTCACACTCGTAGAATGATTCAGTCATTCTAAGTCATCCCCTTTTGATATACATATGTGCAAGTCTTGCAAAATTTGAGAAGCAATGAGAGAAATGACCCACCTTACTACATGTACGTTTCTAGAATGAACACTACATGTGCAAGTTTTGTAAACATTTACAGTTTTACATTTTTACACTTTCAAGCTTGGAATTTCATATTGTATGAAATGCACTCAAGTCTCACAAAGCGTAATGTCTCTATCAGTTCCAAACCTCCAAAGACAATATTAATCAACAAAAAGTATGGCTCAAGCATATCAAACAGAGACTAAAATATAATGAATTCCAACAATGGTTAAGCAAAGTACATAATGACGACAGTAAATTAAAGACCCCAACAGCAGAATTTGCTTGAAATGTCAAAACAATATGAAAGACTAAATGCACTGATGTATAACAAATTAAGAGAATTAAGCCTTATTTTCAACAATAAGACAGACCAAAAATGCCCTGAAACTATGAAGGATAAAAACTATTTTTCACAATAATCAACCCATCAAAAACACTACAAAAAGCATCAGCTAAATCTGTTTGACTGTTTCAGAAACAGAGAAGACATACCGTAATAATTTTACAATAATAAAATTGTAAAATTTTAACCACCTCCCTGTTAACTCAGTGGTTAAGCGGGGATCTGTTGTGCAGGAGGTCGCGGGTTCAAACCCCGGCCGGACCAACACTCAGGGTCTTAAAATAACTGAGTAGAAGGTGCTGCCTTTGTGAAACAATTTCGTTCACAAGCTGCAAATGGTTAGACCTTCATGTCTTCTTGGATAAGGACGTTAAAACGTAGGCCTATCAGTGGATGAAGAGCCACCTCATGGAAATGCCACTGATTAAACCCATTATTATTATTATTAATAATAGATTTTAATATTGTGATAATTATTATTTGTAAAATAAATATAATAAGTTATTAGTAAAACATTTTTTTATGACTCGTAAAAATTATAGCATTATTTACTAAATCTAATTTGGAATATCCAATCAATGTACCAAGGCAGTACAAGACCATATAAAGTGTATGTATGTATAATGATCGACAGAGAGTCTTTAAAATTAATAATATTTTTAGCAAATAATTTTTTGTTGAAAATTGTGGAGAAAAAAGTTGGCTAATGTGGTCTGTACTAAAATAATATATTATTTCTCTCTTTCCTTTTAAGATATTTCACAAGTCACTGGTTCATCAAAGCACAAGTACAACATTAAGTAGTCCAGAATCTAGTGATCGCCAAACTTGTCCAACAACTGAGACTGATTCCCCAAGAAATCCATCAAGTGTAAGTAGATTTTAGTGCAGTGTGCAGTCCCTTCCAGGTGTACGTAAACTGTGAATTGCAAGATGTTATTGTATGGGTTATAAGCAATGGCCACTGTGATAAAGGATTTACCATCGCTCATAAAGCTTAACAGCCACAAGGACATATAAATTACAAGCAATGATACATTATGTAAATCCATTATTAACCACAGACTTTAGTATCTAATGCTGTTTCACCCAGAAAGATATGAAATTTTAAAGCTTACTTGCAATTTGGAGTTTGTTGGAAGTGATGCATCTAAAGAACAATGGTGATCTTTTTTGTGGCACTTGATGAGCAATTTTCTTTTAAAACTTGTCCATACAGGTACATGTACATATAATCGTGATGATTGCATGCAGTCCTGGGAAATAAACAAAACTTTCAGCATGTTCAGAGTTCTGGCTAGGGCTGCACCTTGCACCATTGCTACAAGGGTTTCAGAAAAGACCATTAATTAGCACAAAATATTTGGGGCTATAGGGTACATACATGTATATATGTACAGTGTACCGTAAAGACCTGTAGATAAGCTGCACCTTTTTACCCAAAATTGTCGTTCAAAATCAGGGGTGCAGCTTATCTACGGGAACACCTAGAAAGGAGACCCAACATTAACATATTATTATTTACATATTATGAACCTGTATGAAGCTTTTATTATGAGACAGTGCATCTATTACAATCAGGTTTTTTCCCTAAATTCAAGCTTCAAAACTTGGGGTGTGGCTTATCTGCGGGTCTTTGCGGTACTTCATTTATAAACAAAGGGTAACTTACACGTACATGTACAAATGTAGATAATTTAACCCTTTTTAGAAAAATGAGATAAGGAATTTTGCTCAATGTGCCAAATGACCAGCCAGAATGTTTATTTAATTTAAACAGGAGAGATCTCTGAAAGAAACTGCCTCTGTGGAAGCCCTTCAAGAAGAGTTGAAGAAAGGTATGAACACTACCATAATTTATCAAAATAATTGCCTTACAATTATTTACTGCCCTAGGCCCTAATTGTTTGAAGCAAGGGTAGCTTTTATCCCTAGCATGCATAGTGCTAAATCGGTAATAAATATTGTAATCTGTACAGTTTAACCTCGTGTTAGCAATTTAACCCCCAGCCCAGAACTACAATGTCCATTGTGCATGTTAACCTCAAGTGCATTATTTTGCATTCACTCTGAATCAGTTCACTGTGCTCACTTCAAGGGATTCTTGTCGCAATGATGGACTAATTTTTCAAAAGAGTGACTGTGTAAAGTGCCATTGGACATCATTAAATCGCGGGCTTACCTCATAATTAAAGAACTGTGGCTAAAAGGCAATTTGTTATCGCTGGAGGTGAACTTATAATGATAATTATCATACATGTTGATTGCACAACTCAAAATGAAGAATATTTCTGGAAATATTGGATAAAACTACTGAAACTTTGCACATACATGTAATTATAATATGGCACTATGGAAAATACACATCATTGTGCAAATTATAATTATATGGTGTTACTGTGTGGAAACACTCTTGCTCCCTGATGAGGAACCTTTCACTTTGAACATAACATTCCAATTTCTTTCCTTTTAAAAAAAATAGGTTTCTTAAACCACTCACATACATGTACAGTACAGCCATTTAATAATGCATGTGCAAGAACTTTTTTTTGCATCCACAAGCCAACAGGTTCTTGTGTGCAGCTTGTGCTTGAATTTGCCAAACAAACGCAATAACTTCAGACCCACAAGAAGTTCTTTCCACAAGAAGGTGCAAGAAGGTGCACAAGGCAAGGATGTGTATAATGTTTGTGTTTTATGTGAGATCGCTAATAAGAAACGGAACCTTTGAGAACCATGAAAGTTTACTTTAATAGGTTACCAGATACCTTCAGGGTGCATTTCCAGTCTAAAATATGTAGCACCTCGAGGAAACATATTAGATACATCATCAATATAAAATTATTATCATTTTAAAGCTTATAAAATTGGCTACAAGAATGCATAAAAAGTTTTGAGTTCTTTGAAAATCTTGAATTTTCCACCATCCCATTTTTCCGATCTAATGAGATGGCTTTGAGAAGCTCCAACTCCAAAAATATTTTAAAGATTTAAGATATGTGTGCTTTGTTGCATTTCAGAGAAATCATATTACAAACCGTGTCCGGGAATATCAAAATTCGATTTTCATGTACATGTAGTTCAAAAGTTACAATGTATCATGCTTTCTGTGAAAAGGCGAAAACATAATCCAAGTAGATATGTGGGAAATGCCGTCAAGAGCTGTCTTTTTAGAATTTACTAATTTCCCAACTGTTTTCTAACTGATATTTATTATTGACATTTTGTGAAAATTACAGAATCACCATCAGACTTTGTTTCCATCTAAGCTTTCAAAACAAATCTTCTCTCGGCTGGCTTCTATCAATTCTTCTTTATGTTCAGAAGTGGCCCCTCAGCAGTCAGGTTTTATTTGCTTGCTTGCTTGCTTGCTTGCTTGCTTGCTTGCTTGCTTGCTTGCTTGCTTGCTTGCTTGCTTGCTTGCTTGCTTGCTTGCTTGCTTGCTTGCTTGCTTGCTTGCTTGCTTGCTTGCTTGCTTGCTTGCTTGCTTGCTTGCTTGCTTGCTTGCTTGCTTGCTTGCTTGCTTGCTTGCTTGCTTGCTTGCTTGCTTGCTTGCTTGCTTGCTTGCTTGCTTGCTTGCTTGCTTGCTTGCTTGCTTGCTTGCTTGCTTGCTTGCTTGCTTGCTTGCTTGCTTGCTTGCTTGCTTGCTTGCTTGCTTGCTTGCTTGCTTGCTTGCTTGCTTGCTTGCTTGCTTGCTTGCTTGCTTGCGTGCGTGCGTGCGTGCGTGCGTGCGTGCGTGCTTGCTTGCTTGCTTGCGTGCTTGCTTGCTTGCTTGCTTGCTTGCTTGCTTGCTTGCTTATTTATCAGATGAAATAAATACACCGAACTAATGATGGGACAGTATTTAGTGACACAATCTCACGCAACCTTTCTTTTGGTGACCCTTCAATATTTTTTTGTTAGGA
Organism: Actinernus sp. WN-2022; assembly: GCA_030867875.1. Classification (NCBI taxonomy): domain Eukaryota; kingdom Metazoa; phylum Cnidaria; class Anthozoa; order Actiniaria; family Actinernidae; genus Actinernus; species Actinernus sp. WN-2022. The sequence goes on from JAOWCC010000577.1 coordinate 152,664,014, forward strand.
TGACAATAAATTATGATGTTTTGGCTAACCATCAGAGAGCCTGTCGTGACCGTCCATTTGAACATTTTGATGGACCATCAAGGAACATACATTGGATTTGAAGACTACTGTATATCTTCAAAAGCTTAGTTTAACAACACCGTTTTCATTGCTACCCAATGGTGTGATTGAGACACACTCCCACCCAGCCGGATTTTCGCCACTCGTGATTTGCAGTAGAATGATAATGATAATTTTTTTTTATCTCTATCTCAAACTAATACTTGTTTCCCCTGCATTGGATTTAGGATCCTGGATTTACACTCATTCACTCGAACTCGTGGTTTCTCAACAATTTCCCTGGAGTGTTTGAGATAGCAGGATCAATTCTACTTCCCCAGCTGAGTGCTTGGATTTATACATAAATTATACTTTATTTGCTTTTGGGTTATCTTACTCTAGAAAACATTTAGATCCAAGAGGGGAATAAAAAGGTTCACTAAAGTCGAATGTCGATATATGAAGTTTGAATTTGAATTTCTAAATATATTCTTAGCCAGCTGATGTGCTTCCCAAGCTCAAATCTTGCATTAAGACTTCAACTTCTTGCGTTTCAACTTCTTGCAGATAAGCTCAAAATATTTAGTTTATGCCTTCTTGCGGCAGCTTGCATGTTCTTGCACTGTAAGAAGTTACTTGTGCATGCATTATTAAATGGCTGTACTGTACAATGCCTATGTTGTTCCTAATCTTTAAAGGAAGCCTGGGCCAGAGTGTTTCCATGGCAACACCATTTACACAATGACGTGTATTTTCCATGTGTCTTGCATGTGCAAAGTTTCAATATTATTTTTTTACCCAATATTTGTGCAGAGGTATTCTTCATTTTGTGTCTCCAGGTTGTGCAACCAACATGATGACATACATGTACATGTACAGTGCTGTTCGAAAGTAACGCAACCGAATTTCGCCAAATTTCGTAACTTTGAAACGACATTACGATACTTGTGAAAATACGTTGAAAATTCGAAAGTTTCATTGTTTAAGTGCTGCGAGTTTTACCGAAAACACTTCGAAATTTCGATAAGGAATTTCGAATAGAAATTTCGTAACGTCGAAATTTCGAATAGAAATTTAGTAAACTTCGAATTTTCGAATAGAAATTTCGTTTGGATGTTTTATTAACTCCTCACAAAGTGATGAAGTAAAAAAGCTGAAATCAAAACTCCAAAAGATTCAATACGGTTCGTGCGATCTCATCTCACGCTAAATAGCAGACAACATATTAAAACTGTGAATATCGAGAACTATGGACTCAAACCATTTTTCGCATCATGTGGAAACTGTTCAGATACGTAAATGAAGTGAAAAATTTCAAACCGTTTGATTCCATAAGCATCTCGATTTCTAAAAGAAAATTTTATCTGTAGATATTGTTTGTGCAATCTCAACACAAAACAAACACTGCGGAGTCATTGATTATTCAAATCAGTTCGCGGAAAATGTCACACTTCTGTGTCGCGGAATTCAAGACTCGAACCTCCTCACCTTTGAAAACCGATCCACAATAAATAAAAAGAACTCCAGAATATTCTATTTAGTAGACGTTTATCATTTGCCAGTAAAGTTGAGAAGCTTTGTGGTGATTTAAACTACAATGCAATAAAATCACACTTCCCGGGAAGTTCGCGGCATTCTTGTTGTGTCAAAAACCAGACAATTAGTCTTCACGGCTGAAAGCACATGTCAACAGAGAATCTTTGTATCTCCAAAAAGCTAAAAGCTGGCTTCTTCAATTGATAACATACATTGTACGCTAGATAAACGGAAAACAACAAACCAGCGCTGGGACGATGTTTCGTAACGCAATCCTGTCTTGGTCTTGCACAAATGTCGAAAATAGTTGAAATGTCGGCGTATCACCCATATTACTGAAATTTCGGTGTGTAAATATTACCGAAATTTCGGTCGGTCCTGTTCGAAATTTCGATAATTTTTTATGCTCAACGAAAATTCATTGAAATTTCGACGCATTCACACTCGAAATTTCGACGAATTTTCAAAACGTAAACAAAGAACGACATTCAGCGAATTTCGCTGAAATTCGGTTGCGTTACTTTCGAACAGCACTGTAGGTCATTTTCATTTGCATATTACAAAAACCTGAAAATCTCTGAAATGCGATGAGATGTTGCCAAACAGAAAATGTTTTATTCTTCATTTTGAAAGCATTTTAAAATTAGATCCACTTAATTTTCGGACCAATCATAGCCCACAAAGTTACTTAGCCATATGGTAAAGTATTTTAATCAATTATACACTCCTTGATTGATTGATCAATCGATTCATTGCTTCTTTTTTATAGCTTTGGAGAAGAATGCAAAACTGGAAGCTGAACTTTTTGCTATTAAAGCTCAATTCCAGGTAGGTCTAAACTTATATACATGTAGCACAAATTCATATAATATATGAATATATTATACAAAATAATGAACTTCACAAGGGAGGACCTGAGATACGGACTGCTATTGTGCACAAATTGCTGCAGTGCAGATTGCAATCGTGATTGTTAGACTGTACCTCCAGAATACCAAGCTGTTTTGCTGGGAGACAATCCCCTACTTGTAATGAGTGGCTGGCCAGTTTTAGCAGTTTGATTTAAAGAGTTAAGGCTTGAAAAAAATTCAGCTGTATAAGGGCTTAGACTGAACGTCATCCACACACACATTGTATCATAGTAGACCATTCTAGCAGCTCAATGGCGGATAAGTCACTCGACAACAGTCTATCGATCAGCTGACAACAGTCAACCATGGATGGACAACCACAGTCGATCAATCACTTGCTCGACCATGGTCAACCATGGTCGATCAATCTATGTTCGATCGACCAGCCGACCGATGGACCAACTACTCTCGATCACCAACTACATGTATGCTCGATCACATAAGACAGTAGAGTCTGTAGAGAAATGCATATGTGACCACACACGGGAAAACGTACACTAACGGTTATCCGTTTAGTGCTCTTAACCGTTTGTTATCCGTTTAAACGGGTAAAAAAGTTGTTTAAACGTTTTCGAAAATCGTTTAAACGTTTTCAAAAACCGTTTAAACGTTTTCGAAAATCGTTTAAATGGTTTTGAAAACCGTTTAAACGTTTTCCAAATTCGTTTAAACGGTTTAGAATTTCGTTTAAACGATTTGAAAAATCGTTTGCTTTTTCAGCCTGCCCGTTTAAACGTTTTCGCAAATCGTTTGCTTCAAAACAGAAACCGTTTAAACGATTTGTCAGATTGTTCAATAGTCCGTGTTTGGCCGTTTAATTGCCTTGGCAAACCGTTTAATCGAACAACCAAACTATCTTACATGCCGCGCTTCGTAATTCACCATGAGAACTTATGTTACTTTTGTTTTGACAGATCGATATTGCGTATTTCTTACCGCGGGCGAGTCCTCTGCCATGGACACACACGAGCCAGTAAACAAATGTTCGCCCTCACATTGAGTTACTGTACAGTATTGTGCAAAAGTCATGCAAACGTATTTCGACGAATTTCGATGTTTGTTCCTACGAATGTTGCGACGAAATTTTCTCGAAATTTCAGGCAACTTTTCGTTCGAAATTTCCACGAAAAATCGATCAGATACGCGAAAATTCGAATGCCAAGGCGAAATATCGCCAACCTGCGAGCGACATTTCGACGATATTTCATTTATTGTCAAGCCCCGTAAAAGTCGTTGAGAAACCTCTGCTCGCAGGGTACGAAATATCGTGAGCCGTAAAATAAACAAAACGGCTGCTCGCTTATAATTAGTTCCCAAACCGGCGGTGCGTGGCCCGCTTTAAAGCTTGACTCACTCGCTGAGCGCAAAGCATAACACCAAATAAACTTTAGCTTCAGTGTAGTTTCACATTTAAGGCAGATCCTTGTCTTGTTACTAGTATTAAAAGGTTTCGGCAGAAATCATTGTAAATGTTTGCGTATTAAAATCTCATCTCAACTTGGTTCTGAATTTCCACGTGCAATCAGTCAGGCGTGAACGTGTCAGTCTGATATTTTACTGAACATCAACAGAGTTTTGAAGCAACGTTTGTCATATTGAAAGACGTGCAAAAACTTCTATACTCTTACCAGAAAACTTCTACTGGGAAAGTGTAATTCCTTTTGAATTAAAAGAGCTTTAATGCATCGGATCAGATCAGTCAGTTCGCGTAAATGGAAATTAATTACGCCCCCGCGGTATTTGTGTCAGAAATGAGACACGCGTCTGGCTGACAGTTCACGATTGACGGAGACTTTTATTATATAAGAATCTTGACTTTTTGACGCCTCTGGCACGCAGGGTATTTACCAAACCATCTTACTGTACGCTTGTAAAACTGTTTGTCATGAATTCGAATTTGTCACGCGTTAATCCTTGTGAAAGAAAGAAAGAAAAATACAAAACTGTGCAATTGACACGTACGCTATTTCGGATCACGATATTTCGATAACCTGGTCCGAATTTTCGTTTGACAATAAACGAAATATCGTCGAAATGTCGTTAGCATGTTGGCGATATTTCGCCTTGGCATTAAAATTTTCGCGTATCTGATCGATTCTTCGTCGAAATTTCGAACGAAAAGTTGCCCCGGCGACATTCGTAGGAACAAAGAGCGAAATTCGTCGAAATACGTTTGCATGACTTTTGCACAATACTGTATGCATTAAAGGTCTTTTAATTCAAAAGGAATTGCACTTTCCCAGTAGAAGTTTTCTGGTAAGAGTATAGAAGTTTTTGCACGTCTTTCAATATTAGGACACACGTTGCTTCAAAACTCTGTTGATGTTCTGTAAAAAATCACACTGACACGTTCACGCCTGACTGATTGCACGTGGATTACAACGCTCTGAATTAGAATAATCAGTGTTCTTGCAGAAAAACAAGGGATCCGCCGCGCCGAATCATTTGCGCGAGTATAATTTATGTAGCACAATATTTCTGATTAATATGTTATTACCAGTAAGTCGGAACACTGGAACCCACTTCCAAAACAAACCACTTGGATCAGGAAAGTTTGCATTCAAAATCATTCGGTGCCGCAAGATTGCAAAGAAGACATTGTGAGAAGGAGAGGTTTATAGGCCTGCAAATGGCAATTTAGTCAAGTTTTCAGGTGAGTTTAACGGCTTGCTATTACTTTCCCCGTTGCATCAGTCGAAGAGCAGGGAAACTGACAGCGGTAGAGAGAGTACCTTCTATTATGTTAGTGCATTCGCTTTGTATAGTTTACTTTCGTAAAATCTAAATCTAAAATCTTTGTTCCTAAATCATGACCGTGAGAGTAGTTCATATTCTGATTGGATGTAAGTGTACAATGATTTTATTGAAGTTGTCTGAAACCTGTTAGGGCATTTGAAGTATTGTTTTCCTTGCAGTTATTCGCAAAGTTGAAAGTGACAAACTGCAAGGAGTTAGCGCTTTTCGTTTCAGTTTTAACTCCAAGATCACGCCTTTGAGGGGAATTTCTTGCCCCTGTATAGAAATCCATCCAGTGACGCGCTCTTATCCGCAAACATTTACGGGGCCAACAGGACACTCGCGAGTTGCTTTCCGCAAGCAGTTTAATCGTTTAGGCTATCACTGAAAACCGTTTAATCACTTTCCAAGATTGTTTAAACGTTTTTAAAAACCGTTTGCTCTTCAACCCAGTCCATTTAAACGTTTTGGTAAACCGTTTGCTTTCCAAAGCTGCCCGTTTAAACGATCTGAAAAATCGTTTAAACGTTTTGAAAAAGCGTTTAAACGATCTGAAAAAGCGTTTAAACGATCTGAAAAAAAAAAACGTTTAAACGATCTGAAAAAGCATTTAAACGATCTGGAAAAGCGTTTAAACGATCTGAAAAAGCGTTTAAACGACCCCAAAAAGCGTTTACTAACCGTTTAAATTTGCCCGTTTAACGGAAAAGCGTTAGTGTACGTTTTCCCGTGTGTGGTCACATATTATAATTAATTGATGAGTACCCAGGTTGAGAATCTTTCCAAGATCTTGGGAAGATCTTTCAAGGATCTTCCCAAGATCTTTCCAAGATCTTGTCAAGATCTTACTTATTTCTTGCAAGATCTTGTGCAAAGACCCTGCAGGATCCTGTAGGATCTTACAAGATCTTTGCAAAGATCTTAGCAAGATCTTACAGAATCTTTATAAATATTGCCAAGATCCTGCAAGATCTTACATGATCTTAAGAAAAAAATGCCTAGATCCTGCAAGATCTTACAGGATCTTTATAAACATTGCCTGATCCTGCAAGATCTTACAGGATCTTTATAAAAAAAATCCAAGATCCTGCAAGATCTTACAGAATCTTTATAAATATTGCCAAGATCCTACAAGATCTTACATGATCTTAAGAAAAAAATGCCTAGATCCTGCAAGATCTTACAGGATCTTTATAAACATTGCCTGATCCTGCAAGATCTTACAGGATCTTTATTAAAAAAATCCTAGATCCTGCAAGATCTTACAGGATCTTTATGAAAGTTGCCCAGATCCTGCAAGATCTTACAAGATCTTAAGAAAGAAATTACCAGGTCCTGCAAGATCTTTATAAAAATTGCCTAGATCCTGCAAGATCTTACAGGATCTTAAGAAAGAAATTAACAGATCCTGCAAGATCTTACAGGATCTTTATAAAAATTGCCTAGATCCTGTAAGATCTTACAGGATCTTAAGAAAGAAATTACCAGACCCTGCAAGATCTTACAGGATCTTTATAAAAATTGCCTAGATCCTGCAAGATCTTACAGGATCTTAAGAAAGAAATTAACAGATCCTGCAAGATCTTACAGGATTCCATACCAATGATACATATCTTGGTAAGATTGCATACTAAAAGATCTTGCACTAAGGAAGCATGGCTTGTTCTCCATCCTCATAAATTCGGTAAATATGAACCTAAAACTTGCCTTGGTTACTAATTTTTGCTTGCTCTTTCATTTCTGGCATCCATATTGTTCTATTTTGGCTCCCTTCACTATTTACACCCAAATTGTATACCATAGTTGTCATTAAACACAAAAAAATAACACTGACAGTAATTGTTTTAAAACTCTATGTATAGTTTTAATTAATAGAAACATGCATACATGTAAGTGAGTTATCATTACAATCGCCAGACAGTGAAATGCTCCTACATTGTATTTCTATAAATAAGTTAAAACTATTCAGACATTTACAAACTGCATGTACATGTAGTTTGAATTATATACAATACACATATGTAATCCATTTCAAAATTGTTGTATTCTACTAGTTTAAGAGTCTTGATGATTTCGATAAATAAACTAAATTAGTAAGACTATTTACTAAATGACCGACTATATTATTAAAGTTAATGTCACCTAAATTAGAGGGTACGACTGCAGCTCTAAAAACCTTGCATTTTATTGGGCCCCCTTTGAGCCACACTATAAAGAAAGTTATTGTTTAGCGAATTAAAATGACATAGTTGAGATGCAGTAGCAAAAACTGCATCTCATGGAAAATGTAGGAATTCCATCACTGTAACTGGACTTCAGTGACTTTTGAGATGAAATGTTTAGAGATTTGTTGCTTAGCGAATCATGTTATCATGCCATATAATTATGTACAAGTATCTTAGGCAGACACTAGAAAATATTCACAGTAAGAGAAACATGAAATATCTAGAACAGGGCTTTCAAAATCAGAGTAGATGGTCAACATACATGTACACGTAGAAAGGTTGGCTGCCATGTCAGTGCCAGGGTATTAATGTATAGATGATCAGTAGATTCAAAATTCAAGTCTAGTAAAAAATAGCTGCTGATTTGCCACAAAGAAGCTGCCAGAGTCCCGATGGGAGTCAGGTTATTTTGAATGCCTTGCTAGGAATTTCAAGCCCTTGCTTATTGTAGAAAAGCTGGAAATTCCTAGAGAATCTTAAAAACAGTAACTGCAGGTCAGCCAGTCTTTGAATTCCTTGGAATTTCAGGTAATTACATTGAATCTAAAAATAAAAATAAATTGACTTTGCCACCCATATTAGAACCAAATGTAAAAACAAGAGTTTATTATCATAGATCTGTAGAACTTTAAAGTGAGCCTTTGCTGAAAAAAACAATGTTTGCTCTCCAATGCTCCTTATGGATGCCTAAATCTGTTATGGTGTTTGCCGTTAAACTCATTTGAATTTCCCATACGCTGCCATCTTGAATCATATGATATCACAGTGTTGCTTCTATTGTCATAAAACAAATAGCTCCTTTGTTGTGTAACAATAGGGGCAACACTGTGACTTCATAAAATCTAAGATGGCCACACGCAGAAACTCAAATTAGTGTTACAGACAGAAAAATTGAAGGGCTGTGTGCAAAAAGGGCGTAAGTGACTCTTGATCACATTCTAAATTCTCCTTCAATTTCTTTGTTTTCTAAGGGAGGATTTAGAATGTGATTAAGAATCACTTACATGTACGCCCTTTTTGCACACAGCCCTTCAATTGGTCCATAAGTGATATCTAGTGCACAATTTGCAGGCAGACAAGACATCAGCTGGCGGCTAAACAAAAAATATTTGCAACCAGTTTTGAAAGTTTGGTCACCAGGGCAAAAATCTTAGTTATATTGGCGACCAGAAGGTTGCAATGTTGAGCCCTGGCAGGACAGTTACAATGTACACAGCAACAGATACACAAATACACAGGGAATAAATATTTGAGAGTGAACATTGTTTTTCAACTGAGGTTCCCTTTAAACATTTAGCCACTATGAGTTTTTAAATCTGACTACATGTATATAATATATTCTTAATATAATTATGCTGAAACTGCTGTCAGAAATACATGTATAGTAAAACTGATTTATAATACAAGTACCAGCATCAGTACAGACTTCCAATTATGGTTTTATATTAAAAATAATATTTATACTAAAGGTTAGAGTTTAAAGGGGCTGTGTCATGGTATTCATGATCATGAGCGGCTTTTATAATGATCTCCTTAACGATCTCCTGACAGGTTTGTAGCATGAAAGGATTAAGTTAGAGCAAGAATTTCAGGAAAAAAGCAAGTTGACTCCAAACATGGACAATTTTTGCAAACAAATATTAATTTTTGGACAAAATCTAAAAACCACTGAATGTGCTTGGAAACATTTTGCAGTCTCGGCTGCACAGTTATTTTCAGCAAAGTTTAAATGAACTAAAGAACCTTGTGCATATGTGGGGTGGTTAAAATGAAAGCAAAAATGACTAACAAATTGTATGCAAAAAGAATGACTGAATACAGGTGTTACACCTTAACATAGCCCCCTTAACATCTAGCTTAGGGTTGAGGCAAAAACTAACAGAGTTAATAATTTAATGTTCCATATGACATTATAACTTTTAGTTTATTTAGTTATAGGTTTTATAAACTATACAGTTTTAAATACAAATGTTTCTGATCTTCACTCACTACTTGGCAGTCAACTTTTCCCTGATTAGCTTTCATTGTTGGTGATGATTTAAATAATTAACTCTTCAGCCCCAACATTTGCCATTTGGAGTCTGATCAAAATTTAACCAAATGTATAGAGAAAAGAAGAATTTGGATGTGACTTTTGGGGCTGAAAGGGTTAAAAACTTTGGTCCTGCATCTTGAATTCTAAGCCAGCCTGTAAAAAACAATTAACCAAAATAAGAATGAGTGCCGGTACTGTGGAGTGTGGTGTATATTCAGTATAAAGTCCCGTGCGGTTTGCCAGCTGGAAACTGGAAAGCGACAAATATTTTTCTACATCCACTTCCGTTACGTTTCTACCAAAGTGACTTCGGTTTTGTGGCAGATTGTGTTGATCAGGATATTGAGATTTAAATGAGAAGCACTCTAACATGAAACATTTTAGAATGATAAAATTCGAAAGAGGATTAACAAGACCCGGGACAAAATCGGATGAGTTTCCTCGTTCCAAAAAGGCAGAATCGAAAACTTGATCTCTTGCAAGGAAAAGCAAGTATTTGACAACATAGGAGCTTTCATAAATAGTTTCTCCAAATATATCCTCGAATATATTCAAGTATACTGACTACAGGGCTCCAACTACATTATAGCAAATGAGCAAATATATTCTGTAAGTTAGTAAGTGTAAGAACAAATTTATTAACGAACCGAACGCGAACATAAACTTCTGCTCACCTTCTGAATGAATGTCTTCAGAAATTCATCTCTTCCAGAACTGAAACTGCCTCTCGCTTGGAGCAGTTATTATTATCTTTCATCTGATGAATATTGGCATTGAAATGCTATTGAAAAGACTATGTAAGCGACCTTAAAACTCCAACACGTCCGAACCGAAGGTAAAACGTGATGGCGCCTATTAACATTTGAAATGTGCAAGTGCTACCAAATATGGACGTAGACTTGGTTCTAGGCCACTCGGTTAAAGCACAGGCAGCCGAAGCTAAAACAATTATAGAATTGCCTCAAACCAAAAATAAACACATCAGTGATGAACAGGAACAACTTCTCAATGCACAGGTAATATTTCATGACTTTATTTACTGTTTTAAGACAGTTTCAGAGTTTTCTATAAAAAAAACATACATTCCTTGTACAAATCATTAACTTGGACTGCCTGTGGTTAAAGTGCAACTTCATGGCTTCCATGTTATTCGAATTTCTCAACGAAAGCACAGATTTTTAAAGGGCTGGATGAAAATATTTTGCTACATTAAGCAATGGGAATTTTCTTTTTCGACAAGCCAGCCAAATCGGTGAGTAATACCAAGGATTTAGTCTAAAACAACCAGGATAAGATATATAGCCATGTTAGACTTTTTGTTATCCTCTCAACAACAATCAACATTACATGACAGTGTGAAGTTCGGAAAGTTTTAATTAAGCTACTTTATTTCTTATGAACTGATTTTCACTGTAAAGTTTGACCAACTTACAAATAAAATATTTAGAGATTACATTTGAGTGAGAGTCTTTCCAAGATCTTGATAAGATCTTCCAAGATCTTTAAAGAATCTTTCCAAGATCTTGTAAGATATTGGTAAGATCATACAAAACCAATGATTTCAAGATCTTGTAAGATCTTGTAAGATCTTAATAAGATCTTTCCAAGATCTTGTAAGATCTTGATAAGAACGTACAAGAAAATATTTCAAGATCTTGTAAGATCTTGTAAGATCTTGATAAGATATTGGTAAGATCTTACAAAACATGATTTCAAGATCTTGTAAGATCTTGGTAAGATCTTGCAAGATCTTTAGAGAATCTTTCCAAGATCTTGTAAGATCTTGATAAGATCTTGATAAGATCTTGATAAGATCTTGATAAGATATTGGTAAGATCTTACAAAACATGATTTCAAGATCTTGTAAGATCTTTATAAGATCTTTCCATGATCTTGTAAGATCTTGATAAGATCTTACAAGAAAATATTTCAAGATCTTATAAGATCTTTAGAGGATCTTTCCAAGATCTTGTAAGATCTTTATAAGATCTTTCCATGATTTTGTAAGATCTTATCAAGATCTTACAAGAAAATATTTCAAGATCTTATAAGATCTTTAAAGGATCTTTCCAAGATCTTGTAAGATCTTATAAGTTCTTATAAGATCTTTGTAAGATCTTGTCAAGATTAATTTTTTTTAGTAAAAAATGTTTTTGTAAGATTATGCAAGATCTTGGCAAGATCTTTGCAAGATTTAGTAAGATCTTACCAAGATTTAGTAAGATCTTGGCAAGATTCTTTCCAGGTAAGATCTTTGTAAGATCTTACAAGATCTTACAAGATCTTGACAAGATTCTCAACCTGGGTAGCACAATCACCACACCAAATCACGCAATTATGCACTCTACATGTTTTTTATTTTAATATCTCATGCACTCAATATTAAATATATTTTTCTAAAATGTTTCACATTTGTAGCTTGATAGCGTACCTTCAAAACAGCATAGAAATATAATTGTGTTTTATCATGAGTTTTCGAAAATAATTCCTAGTTTTAATAAACATGCTAAAATATGAGTGTAACGCGTAACACTGAAGGCGAGCTAAAACCCCCTAAAACTTGTAAGAATGTGAATTTATTGTTTCATGTTACATGTATAGCTACAGCCATTATTTTGGTCAATTAAACAGTAAACAACACAAACAACACGCTGTATGATTTTCAGCAGAAATGTTTTATTTTATCTATATTTTATTTTTTGAAATCATAAGTTGTATTATTGCCACAGCTGTAACGCTGGTATTTTTAGAAATTACCCCATGAAAAAGAAAGAAGGATTTTTAAGTTCGCAATTTCGTCATATACAAATCTAAAAGTGGCAATGTAATGGGCAAGATGTAAGCTCTGTGCAGTCCAAGTTTGTACTAAATTTGTTGCACTGATTTCCTTCCAGAGAAAAATACAAAATTCGGAAACACTTTTCCTAACACTTTTGAAGAGTTGAAATCTATAGCATGTGTACCTGGTAACCCGAAAATTTAATGCCAAGCTAGTACAAATGAGTACTCACTCCGATACCACTGCAATGGGCTTGTGTTCATCCTGTATCTCCAACGTTTTCAGCCGTTTCTGATTCATACAGCGCTAGATATTTAAGTTTAAGCGACGCAGAAACACTTTCGGCCATTATTAATGTGTTCACGAAGCGTAGCAAAGGATATATCAGGTAAGAAAGCTGAAGAAATGACCTTGTAACCTGCATAAAATTATGTTCTCGACCTAAAATGGCTTCTTCTTCGTTCGATATTCCACAGTCTGTCACGTGCATTCAACTGCTTAATAGGGGGGTCCCACAAGAAATTACAGGGGCAGATGTTGTAATGTTTTAAAAATACAGTGAATGACCTAGAGCACGTGCGTTCGCTCACTCGGAAAGTAAAAGCTGAGAAAACAAAAGATATTAATCCCTTGCCAGTTTCACGCAAAAAAAGCGGCTCAAGAAAGAAAGGCAGACGAAGAGAGAGAGAGAGAGGGGGGGGTGGGGGGGCTTATTAAAAAAAATTATAATAATTTTGCTGTAATTATTTTTATTACTTCACTTTAATATTGTATTGTATCATTATGCAAGAAATTTGTGATGGAAGTAATAAAATGAAAAAAAATGGGGGGAAAATGAAAAGAAAATCACACAAGTTAAAGAACGAAGCAATTCAAGAGCTGTCAAAGCAGCCGGCAAAAATGAGAAGCGTTATCAAGAAAGAGAAAGACAACACAGAGTGAAAGAACACAGAGAAGTGGCTCGGGTTGTCTTACAAATTAAGAGAGAGAAAATAAGAGAGCAAACAAGGGAGAGGGTCCGAAAATATCAAGAGGAAAAGCAACGAGCACAAGTCCAACAAGAATAGTAAACGGGAGAGAGAGCCCTCAAAGGCCATTTTTATCTGCGGGAGAATATTCATGACATGACATGACATTCACCGTTGACCTCAAGCACGCTGCTGTTGTCTATGCTGCCACCGTCCGCCATATTTGTGATGAACTCCCAGTAAAGAAAAAAGGGAGGAAACCCATTTATATGCTTTCTCTCAAAGAAAATGAAGAGATAATTGCCTCTCTTTGAACTATGGTGACTTAAGTAGAGCCACAGTTGCATTTTTGTAATTATTTACACATTTTTATCTTATTATGTTATAAATACAGAACTCTGCCATGCCCGCAAAGGATTATGGGTAAAAACAAAAATGGCTTTAATTACCTAAATAATATAAATATTCCATTTTTTTAATTACCATGTCCATTGTACATAGAAAGGTAAATAAATATAGATCAAAAGAGCAATAATAAAGACTTAAGTAATTTTGACCTGTGTTACAGCAAATGTATAGGTGACTGTGCTACTCATCAATAATTATTCTATTCTACATACATAGTACAGTACAGCCATAAAATAATGCATGCACAAGAACTTCTTTTTGCATCCGCAAGCCAACGGGTTCTTGCGTGCAGCTTGCGCTTGAAATTACTGAACTAACGCAAGAACTTAAGACCCGCAAGAAGTTATTTCCGCAAGAAGATCAACCCGCAAGAAGACGCAAGAAGGTAAACTTTAAGAAGACCTGCAAGAACTCTGAAGAACACGTAAGACGTGGCATATGAGAACATGTTTGTGTTTTATGTGAGATTGCTAATAAGAAACGGAACCTTTGAGAACCATGAACGTTTACTACTATCTTAAACTGAAGTAGAGATTAGCTGGATACCCGTAGACTTGAATATTTTATTAACTCGTCACAAAGAAGCTGAAATCAAAACTCCAGAAGATTTGGTACGATCTCATGCAAATTATTAATCAGACAACAAATTACAATATCCAAAAAAAATATTCACCAGTGTATCGATTTGACAGAATATATACATTTGTAGACTGAAACCAGTTTTCACATCAGGTGGAAACTATTCAGATCCGTAAGTAAAATGAAACTTTCAAAACATTTGGTTTGGTAGGTCAAGACAATTTTTAGTGCGATCTCAAAGCAAAACAAACACTGCGGAGCTCATTGATTATTCAAATCAGTTCGCAGAAAATGTCACACATTCAAGACTCTGACTTTGAAAACGGAGCCACATTAAATAAAAAAATAAACTCCAGAATATTTATTTGGTAGAATTTATTATTTTCCAGTAAAGCTGAGAAGCTTGTGGTGCATTTTAAACTACAAGTACGCAATAAAATCACACTTTCCGCAAAGTTCGCGGTACTCTTGTGTAAAAAACCAGACAATCAGTCTCCACGGCTGAAAGCACACGTGAACTCAGAGAATCGTTGTATCACCGAAAAGCTGGATTCTTGAATTGAAAACAATCATAATTATGCAATAGATGACTTTTAAAAATACTGAATGATTGACAGATCTATTAATCTACAAAAGCTACAGTTTATCAGATAAAATAAAAACACCGAACTAACAATAGGACGGTGTTTAGTAACGCTATCCCACGCAACCTTTCTTTTGGTGACCCTTCGATAATAATTAATTTGGTCAATGGTGAGCCATTATTTTATTATAACATTTTGGTAGCCATTAGATAGTCAAGACCACCAAGGAACATTCAATATGGATTTGAAGACTGATAGCTTCAAAAGCTTAGTTTAATACCACCGTTTCATTGCTACACGATAGCGTGAGACGTACGTGTACATTCCCGCCGGGCCAGTTTGATATGCAGTCTTGAATACTATCACTAAATGAATATCCTGGAACTCGCGGTATCTCAAACATTTTTTCACTTCCCTTTAGTGTATCAATATTTATTCTACTTGTCTGCTAAAACAGCCGAGTGCTTGAGATACATCGTACTCTAGAAAACCTTTAGATCCAAGAGGGAAGTAAAAGGCGAACAATGATATCTGAAGTTGGAAACATAAATCTTAGCGTACGAAAACAGCCGCAATTTCTTGCGTTTCATCATCTTGCGGATAAGGTCAAAATATTATTTAGTTCTTGCGCTTCAGCCTGAACTTCTTGCAGTTCAGTAGTAGTTGCGTCTAAAGCGCAAAAAGTTGGTTTAGGCCTTCTTGCGGCAGCTTGCGTGTTCTTGGGTCGCAAGAAGTTACTTGCGCCACTTCTTGCGCATGCATTATTTTACGGCTGTACTGTAATTACTCAACCTCTTTTTTAATACAGTATTTGCAATATCTCGATCATTTATTCATCAAATGAGAAATGTACAGCATATTACATTACATTAGTTATAAAGTACATTAGCATTTTAAATTACATGTACGTTTATTGTATTTAAATTATTAAATTAGCCATAATTATTTAGCTTATTTAACTTAGTTATTGTAATATTTTGATCATTAATTTTCATTTATTTAATTAATTTAGCACATATTTAATTTATTGATTTAATCACTTTAGTTTGACACAACCCCACAAGCTTCCAGCTTATAATACTTATCGTGTATAAATAAAGGATATTGATTGATTGATTGATCACAATGGCAGGTCAGTTGCTCAATGATGGTCTATCAATCAGGGGTTACATTGTATGTGGCCAGGATCTGGTTGCATCATTTGATTGGCTTGTATGTAATATAATTAGGCATACTAGCCAATCAAATGACACAACCAGATCCTGGCCACAACGTCATTAGTATGGAATTTTTGGCCTCGAATCACTGACGTCTCTCGGGGGACACTTTTTGATTGTGGCTCCCGATACGAGATGGCTGTATTTGTAGGCTAGTACGTACCGGTAGATTGTAATATTTGTGTTGCTGAATCATCTCTGATGGGAGGGAGGATTTTTTTGATTGTGGTGGTCAGATGCTCTAACAAATGTATTATCATTATACCATTCAGCTTCAGCAGTCTACAGCTAAAGAGGGAGCTTTCTGCACAAACCATGGGACAAACAGAAGTGCTGCCAACACTCACAACAAGCAAATATGCATCAAGGAACAAGAAACATTGTAAGTTGGAGGAATAAGTAAGAAAATAATAATATATTTTGCAAAGCAATGCGTACAATTACATTTAGGTTTCAGTGTACGTGCATATGGGCATGAGGGTAATAATTTAGAATAGACCATTTTCTCAAGTATGCGCACGCAACAGGCTTGACGGGCCGGTAAGTACTTCATGTGGGAATCACGTAATGGTTTCCTATAACCCTCCCTATTATTTCAACCAATACTAAATCCAAGCTTTTTTGCTCTGACGAAGGGCTAATGCTCAAAACGTCAACTGCTACTCGCTTTCCACGGCGGTTAGCATACCTCAATCGACTTTAGTTGATTACATACAAGTCTAAATCCAAGCTGCCTACATGAAGTATTTCTTGGCGGGCCAGGATTTTTGTTAGCTTTTGTTAGACTCGTTCTGATGCGACAGCCTTTGTTATTCAAATTATCGGCTATTGTTCAAAAATTGGCGGCTATTGTTCAAAAAGCGATTTGGCAGGCCAATATTGTGTGCGCATACCTGAGAAAATGGTCTATTAGGTTCCAAAATTCGTTGTTGGTAGATTGTCAGTGAAAAACCTGTTGGTTGGTTGTTGATATGTTGTTGGTACATGTACATGTACTTGTAGGTTATTGGTACATTGTTGGTACATACATGTACATGTATGTATGTTACAGGTCAAATTTAGTTTCAGGTGAAATTTATTTTAACCTACATGTGTAGGTCATTTTTTTCAACCTAGGTCAAATTGAATCAACTTAGGTCAAATCAAACTCAACCTTTCAAAATTCCTAAACAAGTATGACTTTTTCATAGTTCCTTGTGTTTAGGTCAAGGATGGCATTGCAGCAATTTAAGAAGATATCAAGTTCTATTGTCAGAAATATTTTGCAATAAAAATACATCTACATTTGTACCTTACCTAAGCTATTGTTCATTTCTTTAGTGGTTTGGTTTGGCTTACCTGGGAACTTATGTTTACTGATGGTTAGGGTATTTTTAAAATGTAGGATTAGGATTTGTATTGTAGTTCTTGTGCAGGACTTTTGAAGAAGGATTACAGTCTGTTATTTAGTGACTAGCTCTAAACACCCTAAATTAGCAAGCACCCATTGTTGACAGTTAGGGTATTTTTAAAATGTAGGAATTAATTTTGTTCTCATGTAGGACTATTGAAGAAGGATTAATTACAGTCTCTGTTATTTAGTGCCTACTGTAGCTCTAAACACCCTAAACTAGCAAGCACTTGTTGTACGTTGACGGTTAGGGTGTTTTTAAATGTAGGGTTAGAATTTGGATTACTAGTTCTCATGCTGGACCATTGAAGAAGATTACAGTCTCTGTTATTTAGTGAGTAGCTCTAAACACCCTAAATTAGCGAGCACCCGTTGTGGACGGTTAGGGTGTTTTTAAATGTAGGGGTAGGGTTTCTATCAGTTCACAGGACAATTGAAGCATAATTATACATGTACATGTATAGTGCTTGCGTAGGGTATATTCAGACTGCAGTTGCCCCATTATTTTTGTTACTTTGACTTTATTGAGGGACATTATGGTGCTTGCCAGTGAATTGTTTTTTACTACATTTGTATAATAGTACAAAATGTACAAAATGTATATGCTTGTAATCCTTTTATCAGATGGTCATGAGAACGGCACAATGTAACAAACTGACACTGACAGTTGATAACGTTTTGAGTACCTGCATTTTTGGCACTTTTTCTTGTCCTTCATGTGGTATATAATTATCTAGACTCTGATGACATGTACACAAATGTAGGACGGAACAGCTACATGTAGCTCCCTTTTCTCCAGTCACTCTCACTTGAGAACTGTGGTCAATTTTCTATTATAGTGCAGGTGTATGTAGAGTCATTCTATGAATGACTTTGGAGTCGAAAATGGTTAGGGTTTTTTAATATTGCCTTTTTGGTGGGTTACGTTTATAGAAGGTTTGTATGAAAATTTGAGAGAATTAGTTCATATTAATGACCCAAATGGCTGGGTATTGTATGCAGTTGCTCCCAGTTTGAAAATCATTCCTTTTCTGCGTGCATAACCTGATGTGAGATTTAAGAGAAGCTGGTTTACTTCCATAATTTTCTTGTCAAACACCGATGTAAATTGTCGAGACGAGTTCTGAAGTCTATATAAAACAGTGTAGGAGATTATCTTCTTTCATCGCTTTTTACAGATATTGCTTCACTCTTCCATATAAACTTTCTTCTAAATATAAAGTGAGAGGTGAAATCCTATTCTCTGGCTTTCTTTTAGTTCGCTTTTAAAGTCTGTTTGGTTCACAATATCCCACTTCTAATCGTGCAACTCGGCGATGTTTTCCAAGTCCGACTTTGTTTGTAGTGCGCATGTGTTGAATAAAATTAAGTGGCCGAGAGGGAACTACATGTAGTAACTAATTTCCATAAGGAAAGCTATATTATTCCAAAAACGTGACTGGATTTCCAACGCAAGTCTCTGTGGCACAGTTGGTAAAGCTTTGGTCTTCCAAGGCATTCTTCCAAGCGAAGGGTTGCAGGTTCGAGTCCCACTACCGGCGAACGAAAAAGTGAAACAAAAGTAAGTAGTAATTGAGGTGTCATTAATGAATGATTTAATAAGTTGGTTGTGGGGGTTAGAGAAGGGAAAGGGGGTTAGGGACATTGAGTACCATAGAGGGAGGGGAGAGTGGTCAAAATGTTTTGCAGGGGGAGAGGGGTGGGTGGATTGTTTTTCTTTTTAATCCCTCCCCCCCCCCCCCCAAAAAAAAAAAACTAAAGCCCTTTTTTTTTATGACTCCCCCAAAATTGAAAAATCCGTTTTTAGAATGATCGATAGGTACCTTAAAAATGACCTAGGTTGAAAAAAAATGACCTAGCTTGAAAAAAATGACCTGATGTTAATTTGGTATGTATTATATGAGTTTTTAATTTTGATTATTTTTTTGTCAGATCGACACAATCAACATCTGGTCCTATGGTAGGTTTGTTGTTATTTTCCATTACCTTCCTTTCCAAATAAATAAAAGTAAATTGTGTGCTAATATTAGTGGGGAAAGCAGACATTTCATACAAATTTTAAATTATGTATATTATACATGTACATCAACTGTTTACATATGTACATAATTATGCAAAATTAACATGACATTTACAACTGATCATGCTCTGCATATTAATTGTTTATAGGAGACCCTAAACAAGGAATTCCCACATATTATTCAAACGGAACAGGGCCAAGCCCATGAAATGAACTGTAACTTAAAGAGGTAAACACACCAGACCTTAGCTAAGAACAATATTATTGTTACACCTGCATGTCGTAAAAATTCTGGACTCACAACTTTCCATTCCAGTGCAACTCGCCTTTGGAATAAACTTGAACCGACACTCAGAAGTATGAAATCACATAAGCATTTTAACAAGTCTGTTCAGGATAAATGGAAAATATGTTTCCTGTACATATTAGCTGGTATATAATTATAGATGTTTTATAATGTTATTGTACATGCAGTGTGTCTGTTTACCTGTTTTGGTTTTGTCTTTGGGGGGGGCAAGGAGTGGGGATTTGACAAGCAGGGCTATCCAACAGAGGGTGGAGATTTTGACATAATTATGCTGCCTGCTCCAGAGTGGGGTAATTATAGGAAACAAAGTGATTTTTGTGGGGAGAAAATGTCAAATCCCCACTCCTTGCCTGCCTCCCACAGTAGTACATGTACATAGCAAGTTTGTTAGGTTATTTTGTACTGTCAACAGTCAATCAACCTTAAAACCCATCAATCAATCGATAACCTTTATTTATTCATAATAATGTTTTAAGCTAGAGGTTTGTGGGGTCATGACAGTCATTCAATCATGTATATCATAGTGTACAATGTACTTACAATAAATTCTCCGTCAATTTTTTGGTTTTCTAAGGGAGAATTTAAAATGTGATTAAGAATCACTAATATGCCCTTTTTGCACACTGCTCTTCAATAAAACAAAATGACCAGGTTCAACCTTGAATTACAATAATAGCTGAGTGGAAATTCCCCTCTACTAATTAAGGAAATCTACATTGTACATTAGAATATCTAACAAGTTATAGAGTACAATTTTAATAGCCATTCATAATGAATTGCATGTACATGTTACTTGTGTATGTATAAATGTGTTTATTATAACTAATTCATTCATTTACATGTACACCATGAATCATAATTCTCACAGTAATTTTCAATTGACTCTCGATTGCTTTTCCTGTAGTTCATCAATGATTATTATTTTTTTCCCTTTGTTTTGTTATCTACATGTGAGGTTTTGTTTCTTATTAGTGATTAAGTATTCAATTAATTAGGCATAACTCGTTATTCCCTTAATTGTTTGCAGCTGTGTTAAACACAGGAACAAGATTGGCATCAGGCCATTTTCGTCACCTTTCAAGGTTTTTCCAGTAAGCACTCATTTTACTGCCTGGTCAATGTGAACTTGTATTGTCTTTATTGCTAGTGAATTGTAGCACACAAAACAAGAGAGAATTTTAAAAATGGACAGCAAACTTAACAATCTAAGAATATTATTTTGTTTCATCTTAAGACTTGAGCATCTCAGTTAAAGAGTTAAAGAAGCTCTGGAATCCTTCATTTACAGACTGTACAGTCATTGTAACATGTAGTTAAAACACTCTACTCTCACCTGTGGTCCTGGCTTTGATTCCCAGCTTGGGCACTTGTATACATGTACATAATTATGAGTTAGTTTTGTTGTTGATTCCTTATCCGAATTTGAGGGCTGCATTTCTCTGGGTTCTCCAGTTTTCCTCCCTCCCTAAATATCAATAATTAGGTGAGTGGAGTGTTAAATGTGTTCAAAACAGTTAATGTAGTGAGGAGTAAAAGAAGGCCTACATCAGCTTTAAAGCTGCCATAATACATCTAAGCCTGCTTGTGATAACAAATAAAATATTATTGTTACAGTGAGCAAATTATCTTACCAAGAGTTGCACACACATTGCATGTGTATAGAACATGCATGTACATGTACATTGTAGTATCATTGACAATTCCCTGCTTAATTCACATTATTAAGTCACCTCTTATCCATTAGAGTCCACCAGTGGACCCTCAATTGGTGAGAAAAGCTGCAAGCTTCACCAATGGCCAGTGCTTGTCTGTCACCTCAAATGAACTTGTGCAACCCCATGAGAACCACTTTACCAAAGACAAGAAACCTCGGTGTTCAAAGTAAGGGTGACAGGACACAACTTTGAGTTATTTACAACTGTTTGTCACTATACATGTATATGCAATGTACAAAATAGAACAAAAGTGTCATAAAATTATTCTGATCAAGAATAAGCATTAAAATTTATTTTAGTTATCTTTTTTTTTAGGGTGACTGTTTGATTGACCACATTCCAGAATAAGAATACACATATTACTCTTACTGTATTTTTAGCCACTGGAATACTAAAATAATGTATTGTGAATATCATACACAGTACATGTACATATATATACAGTCAATCCCAAAAAGGTTGTCCAGCAGAACATAATATAATACTTTAATATCCATTGTTTTGGCCTATTGTTTTGCCCTAGACAATAGCCCAGTATTATATTATATTCTGCTGGACAACCTTTTTGGGATTGACTGTATATATACATACATGTACATGTATACATGTATACATGTATACATGTATACATGTATGTCAATAAACCCTTCGTATTATCAATAGTTCTTCACGAATGATGACAAGCGTTAACCCAACACCATTTTGTTTTGACCGCATGGCATCACTGGTTACCAGACCTCAGGTTGACAAAAGCAAAAATTTAATAACTATAAAAACAAAATGGCAGCTGTGAAACGTAACGTGGTCGAGTCGTTAGATATTAGTACTTGGAACCTGGACTTGGATGTCCAAAACCTGAATGAAACTTGAATGAAAGCAATCCTCTGAATTTCTAACGAGACCTGAAACAACCAATTGGGGGCTGATCAAAGCCAGGTCCCAGCTAATCCACAGATCGAATTGGAATTTAGCATGTTGGTTTTTGCGGAGGGAGGAAAACCGGAGAACCCGGAGAAAAACCCTCTGAGCAAGGGCGAGATACATGTACCAACAAACTCAACTCACATATGGTGCCCCGTCTGGGAATCGGACCTGGGCCACAGAGGTGGGAGGCAAAGCGCTTAACAACTGTGCCACCCCGACTCCCCTCAGAAGTAGTCTGGTCAGGTGGCACGTCTTCCTCAACTTCAAAGGCTGCTGAATTGTTTAGTACTTTCGAGGAAAACATCAACTTTATTGGCAAACTATATGTATTTGGAGAACTTCAGAGGACTTCCACTCCCAGAACTTGGACATGGAACCCTTGGACATTAAAAACTTAAAAGAAACTCAAATCACAGCAATCCTGAAGTGGTCGGCCAACCACTTACTGACCACTTTTTTACGGTGCAGATTGTTCACTTTAGCCAAAATGTGTCTGAACCAGTGACTTCCAGAGACTCTTCCATCTACATGTATTCGTATTCTGGAATACGATAAATAGAACGCACCCTAAAATGTACCTGAATATCTATTATGTCAGCATGTGTTTGTAGTGTACAGTGCAAAATGTGTCTGAACCAGTGACTTCCAGAGACCATTCCATCTATTCTTATTCTGGAATACAATCAATACAACGCACCCTAAAATGTACCATACATAATATCATACATGTACATGAATATCATACATGTATGTCAGCAAGTGTTTGTAGTGTACAGTGCAAAATGTGTCTGAACCAGTGACTTCCAGAGACTTCCATCTATTCTTATTCCAGAATATGGTCATTCAAACACACTCTTAAACATCGTTGTTATAACAATTGCAGGCCTGTGGTTTTGCCAAATTTAGGAGATCACGTCGTCATAGAGGGGAATCTGAGAGGTGAGAACAGTGAGATGTCTGTGATGACCAGCTGTTGATAGCAAAGATGTGTACGTTAGCTGTATGTACATTATAATGGAGCTCAGTCGCTAGGAATTAAAAATAATAATAAATTAATATTATATTCAGGTGTAAATATTTTACATGTATTGAAATGTGTTTTCTGACTACAGGTATTGTGAAACACATTGGACCAGTTCAAGGTGAAATTAAAACTTATGTGGGACTACATTTGGATTGCCCAGGTTAGTTGGTTATTCATTAGTATTATTCCAACTGTGTGTATACGTGTAGCACAAAATCCAAGCAGATGATTGGCTATTTAATGATAGTGCTTTATTGGTGACAACAGCACACTGTGCACTCGGTTTGAATATTAAAAGGGTTAGAGACTTTATGTTTATTGGTAAATACACTTGCTGACTGCTGACACTTGCTGACTGTACGATGACTCAAAATTTCTTCATACTGCATTCGGCCTCGTGCAGTATTCATTATTTTTCGTTCATCGTACAGTAAGAGCGTGCCTGTATTTTTCAATAAACATGCACATCAGTCTAGGACCTTATTCACACAGCGGCCATGTTTAATCCCAGGAGAATAAAAACCTTTGTTTTGGACCCATGAACTCTTTCTGAAACTGCTCAGCATGAGGCTATGCATGGGAAATTAATTGTTTCTAGCCAACATGGTGCTGCGTAATCAAGCAGAGATCTTGTCCTTCCCACAGCGAGCGAGAAGTGGAAGAGACCTCTTACAGTGTACAGCACTTTCATTGCTGCGCATGTGTTGGTTTACCTGGTAGCAACCCTTTCATAATAAAGCCCCCATGTGACTTTGATGTGGGCTCAAAGTGTAAGCGATATGTACGATTTGAGCATGTGCACCACACATTTCCGGTAAAAAAAAAGGTTTCAAAACTTGTTTGGTTTGTCCACGGTTGTGGACGGCAGTATATCAAAGAAAGCGTTGAACACCGGCAGAGGTCTCTTCTCTTTCTCTCTGTCTCCCCATGGTAAGGAAGAGATCTCTGCTAGCAGGGAAACCTGACTTGGCCATGCTAGGCCATAATTTATTTTGCATGTACATGTATAAAATCAAGACATGTATGTATGTATGTCTGTTTATGGCTGTGTTAAAGATTTTTCCTCTACAAATGTACCAAATTAAAAATAGTTCATCAATAATATTGAAAAGCTAAATAAAATACAATTTATGTAAAATACAAAATGTGATGTATTTCATTATTGAAACTTCACTGTACGGTACTTAAATAATGTACATGTAAGCTTATAGCAGTGCCTGTGTATAAACTGATACCTTTTCATTAGTTACTCAAGGGATATGCTTCAAAATTATTGCAACCTGCCACAATACAATGTACAACGTTTACAGTTTCATTTACTGAAGTCTGCATGGATTTGTCCAAAATATTAATGTTCAAGCATACTACTTAACAACAATTTAAATTTAAGGACAAACTAATACATTGTATATATTTGTATGATAAACTAGAATGTACGATTGTTACAACTGTATTATTTTGTCTTTTTTGGCTGCAAATGTGCATACAGGTATGTAACAAAAAAACAACAAAAAAAATTATGCTTTGTGTTCCACCAAATGTTTTCCACCAGTTCACAGAACACTGATTACACATGGACTGAGCATGCATATGTTTGTTCCTTTTCATTGCAGTGGGAAATAACAATGGAACTATTGATGGTGTGTGGTATTTCAGTTGTCCTCCACATTATGGGGCATTTGTACCCATAGAAAGTGTTGTGTCTGTTTTGGCAAAGAAGGTGTGTAGTAGTACATGTACAACTGTACATACATCAGACTGGATTTATCCGAATTACATACAATGTATACATCTTCCAGGGCTGTCAACTAAAGCAGTAAATAGGACATACAGTACCGCCGGGAATTATAGGGACATTTACCGCGGCTGTACCGCATGCAATGCCCGCGAAAAACTGCGGTCATTTTTGCGGTGACCGCGGTCACTCCTGAGGTCGCCGCGGTCACTTTTGAGATAGCCGCGGTCACTTTTGAGGTCGCCGCGGTAATCGTGCCGCGGTGGTCATGCCGCGGTGCTAACCGCGACCGCATGTAACATCTACATGTACATCTCATACATTTTACTTTGAAGCAGTTGGCTTCGTTAGAACGTGAGCGTGAACGGCGGTCTCGAGTAAGAAAGACAACTTACGAAAGTTAACAAAAGATTGTTAGCGCGCCGTGTCTTACGAAATGCTTATTTTGAAGCAGTTGGCTTCGTTAGTTAATAAGAACGTGAACGGCGGTCTCGAGTAAGAAAGACAACTTACGAAAATTAACAGAAGATTGTTAGCGTGCCGTGGCTTGTAAGAAATGCTTAAAAAGAAGCAGTTGGCTTCGTTACAGTATTGTGCCAAAGCCATGCAAACATATTTCGACGAATTTCGCTCTTTGTTCAGCGACATTTCGGCGATTTGTCAAACGAAAATTCGGACCGAGTTATCGAAATATCGTGATCCGAAACGTGTCTGTTGATTGCACAATTACGTATTTTAACCTTTCTTTCACTAGGATTAACGCGTGACAAATTCGAATTCATAACAAACAGTTTTACAAATGTACGGTAAGATGGTTTTGGTAAATACCCTGCGTGCCAGAGGCGTCAAAAAGTCAAGATTCTTATACTGCGCAACTGACACGTTCACGCCTGACTGATTGCACGTGGAAATTCAGACTCCAAGAAGAGTTGAGAATTTAATACGCAACTATTTACAATGATTTATGCCGAAACCTTTTAATACTAGTAACAAGACAAGGATCTGCCATAAATGTGAAACTACACTGAAGAAAAAGTTTATTTGGTGATATGCTTCGTTAGTTAATAAGAATGCGAACGGCGGTCTCAAGTAAGAAAGACAACTTACGACAGTTAACAGAAGATTGTTAGCGGGCCGTCTCTTAAGAAATGCTTATTTTGAAGCAGTTGGCTTCGTTAGTTAATAAGAACGCGAACGGCGGTCTCAAGTAAGAAAGACAACTTACGAAAGTTAACAGAAGATTGTTAGCGGGCCGTATCTCAAGAAATGCTTATTTTGAAGCAGTTGGCTTCGTTAGTTAATAAGAACGCGAACGGTGGTCTCGAGTAACAAAGTTAACTGAAGATTGTTTACGAGAAATTTAATGCCGGTGATCGTTCTTTGGGTGATTAGGCTCAACGAATAAGCTGTTTGTCATCCATCACATTCAAAGCTTTCAAGTACGAAGACTGCTAACAACGTACATGTATTTCCATTGCAGCACCGCGGCAAGCACCTCGGTTTATCACCTCAGTTTGCAACCGCGGCGTCCTCAAAAACTACCGCGGTCATTTGTGCGGTGACCGCGGTCATTTGTGCTGTGACCGCGGTCATTTGTGTGGTGACCGCGGCGCCGTACTGCGGCTCCGCGTCTGGTGCACAAGGTTTTTCCGCGGTCGGATGTCCCTATAATTCCCGGCGGTACTGTACATGTGTACTGTACTCAGTCACTAGTATTTATTTATACAGTCTAGCAGATCAAAGTGCCATTTACCAAAATACCCTTCCAGATCACAATATTCTTCAAGTTGGATCCCTTTATTCTTACCAGTTTGATATTTTTTAAAGTATGTTTTCAGTTAAGAAGTTGAAAATTGTAACAAATTAATGATTATTGAAATTTACCTATTACTGAGGAAGGCATAAATTTATGGATTCCCACACTGATAAAGGAAAGCATAAAGTTATTGATTCCCAGATGCAAAGGAAAGCATAAATTTATGTGCTCCGTGAAGAAAGACCCAAATTATTTAGTTTTTGTTGAGAAAGTTTGCATTTAAGTAGCCAAAATCTAAGGTTGGTATTTTCAAAAATGTCACTTGACAACCTTTTTCCCTAAAACAGCAAAAAGCTTTTTCCCCCTACCCTTTGATGATTGTAATCAATAGGACATCAGACCTACATGTACAGTGTAGGACATGGGACATTGAGACCAAGAATAATGCATTTTGGTTTCAAAGAAGCATTGTTTGATGAATTTGTTTATTGTGGTGATCAACATTTTTATCTGCTTTGGCATCACACCATATTATTTTAATAAAGTAAAAGTAAAGTAAAGCTACTTTATTTAACGTCGGTAACTCGTGACAGTCTCACTAGACTGATAAACTTGAGGCCGATGGGAGACCTACAATTTAATGTCCTTATCCGAGAAGACGCGAAGGTCTAACCATTTGCAGTTGTTTCACAAAGGAAGCGCCTTCTACTCAGTTATTTAAGACCCTGAGTGTTGGTCCGACCGGGGTTTGAACCCGCACGCACAGATGCACAGTTGCGAATACATTGTACGTGTACAACCCATTTCGGTCTGGGAATGATACAATGTATTCTACTGTATTCCAGGAATATTGTGTATGCATAATAGCCCATGACAACATTATTATTTTTCGAAATACTGTACATTGTACATGTATGTGTATTCCGTATAATATTATGTGTAGTAGATGATGTTCATCCTTCTCTTTACTTTATTTTCAATATATAGAATATTGTCAAAGATGTCATATCCATCAGCAATTTGGTAAGTTAAATTCCTTACACTGAAAAGTAAGATTTATGTTGTCATGTCAGCAAAATATTGCATACCTCGTTTGCAGTTATGGACCAGGTTTTTTATTAATTTCTGTGGCCCAAGCGTGAAGCGTGCAGGCCATAAAAAGGAGGGGGGGCCAAGATCCATAACTTATGGTACAGACCAAACAAACGAGGTTAATAAGAATACAATAAATCATGTTTATTATGTCTAAAGCTTCTTCAGTTTCTTTGACACCAGAAGTGGCTATAAGGTCCATATGGGAAGTTAGGACAACAAATAGACCAATCAGAGCTTGTCACATTACTTAGCTATATTTATACATTATTTGACAGTTTAGTGTGTTATAAGTATATCAACAATATTTCGTTTCCGTGCGTGAAAAAGTTTTGGGTTTGACTGTACGTGTACTCGTGGCTTGAAAATATGCACCGTCCAGTTGATATTTACATGTACAGTGCATATTTTGAGAAAGAGCTAATGTCCAAGGACAAAGGAAGCCTGGCTTTATTGTGACTTTGAAGGACTCTACACCAGAGACCCTGTTGATGAAAATGAAATAAGTTGAATGATTAATTTTTCAAATTCAATTCTTGCCATTCGTTTCATAGCCAGTGAAAACTAGAAGAGGTGTTCAATCTTTGATGAGTCGTGAGAGATCAACATCTAGTCCATTGCCTAACTCACCTGTGGAGAGACAAAGCATAGAGTCCGCTGCTTAGATACAGACAAAATAATTTGCTCACCGTTACCGTGAAGCCATCTGGAAGTGTTATGAAGGTACCATAATACCATAATATGAGCATTAATTGTAATGCTGGTTCAATTCCACATTACTGGTTCTTTATCACCCTTGACCTTTAGGTGACTAAAACAATTATATTTGCCAACTTACCAATACTCATGACCCATTGCATAAAATGTTGTCCAATTTGAATGTTTATATATCTCACAATCATGTTAAAACACTTTTGTGTGGCAATGTGAACATGAGGCTAAAATCTCCAGGACAGTACCTATTTAAACTGGACACCATTATTAAAATAATATTATTATGCAATGGATTTATTAGTCTCCAACTTGGCTACATGTACTAACATTTCCTGACTAGTGACTAGATTTTATTTGCTAGGTTACTAAGGATATTGTTTAATTTCGAGGCCTGTACTGTAGTTGTTATGACCAGCATACAAAACAAAGATGAGTTAGAATCCAATTCATGATTAATCTGACTAATTATCTTCCACCAGCAGTGGGAATTGTATCTGTACTTAGATGTAGAAAAAACTGACAATGTGGACAAAAGGAGGTGGGGTAAACGATGTTTGAGGCTGACTTGATGAAAATACTTAAGCTGACATCTTGTGTACTTCAAAGAGAAACTCTTTCAGTCCATGCAGCTTAATAATTATTAGTTTTCTTTCTTGTTTCGATTTCAAATGTCATTTTACTGTGTTAGTCTCAAAAAACTGTTCTACAGTAGTTTCGTTACTATTATTATTTTGTTGATTGTCGTGGCTGATTTCATTTAAGAGCATGTGATACTTTATTATCAACTCCTGACAATAATATTATTATTGACTTTTTTAATCAAAAATGGGAAATTCCACTACTGCTGCTGCTCGTGAAACAAATATTTAGATAATAAGCAAAGCGATAAGACAACATTGCTGGTGTTGCTAATGACGACTACTAACACTTGTGATAGTGTTGGTTGAAATTATCCTGATGATTTTATGTAACAGATTTTGCAGAATTTGGTTAGTCTCTGATTTGGCATTTGATTAATTAGTGTGTAATTTGGCATTTGATTACATATGTAGGTTACGATTTGTAGTAATTTATTTGGTCAATCTGTGATTTGTACTTTGAATAGTTTAGCTGAGCTAGCATTTGATTGCAGTGTAATTTGGCATTTGATAGATTAATCTGTGATTTGGCATTTGATTAGTCTAAAATTTTAATTTGATCAATCTGATCGAATGGTGTGGGCTAGCATTTGATTACAGTAGTGTAGTTTGAAATTGTTCATTTAATTACTGTAACTTGTGATTTGGCATTTTAATAGTATATAATTTGTAATGTGATCAGTCTGTGATCTGTACATGTACTTTGAACTGTCTGGGCTATCATGTGTTAGTTTTAAATTTTGCATTTAATAGCTTTTGATTGGGTGTTTAATTAGTCTGTGGTTTTGGCACTTGGTTAATTAGTTTGATTTGGTATTTGATTAATCAATAATTCGTAATTAATATTTTGGTCAGTCTAACTTTTACTTTGAACTCATGTCTGAGTTAGCATTTGATTAGTTAGAAATTTTGGAATTAATTAGCTTTTGATTTGACATTTTATTAGTCTGTGAGTTGGCATGTGATTAATTTTGAATAGATACATGTACTGTTTGTGTTGTGACAAGTAGTATCCAGCTATTTCATAAAATGTCAGGAGGAAAACCTGAAAAGTAGCTTTATGTTTTTATTGTATGCAGGCCATCTGGTTCTATCATAATTTATTGACTTGAGTAGGATGATCATGTTTCTAATGAAGCCATTGTCATATGATGATATTCAAATTGTTCTTTTGCTTCCATTTGTCACTAGTAACATGTACAGGCATGAGCAAACAAAACCAAAATTACGTTTACCTGTAGATAGAAAAACTAAACTATGATTGAAGTCAGTGGATTTGTTTATTCTAAGTGGCAATGTGTTGTGCTGGTAAGCAGTGGATGACAAGTGGCTATATGAAGAGTTATGTGACATGTAACAAAAATAAATTCGCACACAAAACAATTGCTACACTACAATTGTTTTGTGTGTGAATTTTTCGCATGTTAAAGCTTGTTGTGCAGACCAGTGTTGTGCTAACGTGGCCCCTACATTGATGTTTATTTTGTATCTGTTCTACATGTACATCAAGTGAATAGTTGAATGGTAGAATAATAATAATATTAGTTCTTGATTTGAATGTTGCATATCTGTGAGGTTATAGGTTATTATATCTCGTATTTTGGCATGCATGACTTGTAAAATACACAGCCATATTAGATGCTTAGCTGATTAGTAAGATTAATAAGTAATGAAACTATTATTTGATTTTTATAAAATGTTTGTTAAATTCACTGATACAAACTACGATGATATCATAGATGATTGTTTACAAAACGTCATCTATCTCTACCAGCAGGTTTTTGTGTAATAAATTATTCCTGGTTTGACGTCACTTCATTAAGACGTAACTCTCATCAAGAAAATTAATATTCTGCCATTCACTTGATGTAGAATCGATATTTGTGATAACTAAGTAAATGTTAAGTGCACTTTAAGTTCAGGTCATTATGTTCAAGTATTTTTAGTCAGGAAGAAAGAGAAGAGTTGCAATTCTGAAACAACATAGAATATAATTATGGAGAGATCTTCATTCAAAGCTTAAAATGGCTTTTAACTAAATGTACCGTACATTTATATTAGACAAAGTCTACAAAAGTTATTTTTCTATATAGATTAATTACCACGTATTGTTGAGCCAAAACAAGTTATTTTTCTTGGTCTTAATAATAGATTCCCAAGCCTTATAGTGCTTGCTTTTTACAATAATATTATCCACAGCAAATATAAGAAGCATAGGCACAACATTTCAGTGTAATACTCTGTGTTGTACTGAAATACCAAACCCCGTTATACATTGTAAGACACATTTTTGAACGTAGGCTTGATGTAACCTGTAGCTAGTTCATACTACCCTTGACATGAGTCAGTCTTCTACTTGGGAAACTGGACGAAGTCCATCATTGTAATACTGCAATAACAACTGAAATATATCGTAAAATATTTTTATTTTTTAAACATTCTCGACAGTACAATGTATTTCAGTGCTTGAAATCATGCTCACACATTTTTAGATCTAACAACAACTCGCAACGGTTGTTAGTAGAATCTTGCTGAGCTCATTTCAAGCCAGGTAAATGTATTTACAAATTGTGAACTTGTGATATCTGTTCTTGAAGTTGTTGTTTTTTCGAATGAGGTTTACTATATAATGTATAGTAATTAGATAGAATGATAGGCTGTTTTACAACACTGTTGCGTCGTTGTGTGATATGGCCCTATACATGACTATTTAGACTTTAAAGAAACTCAGAACATATAGAGGATTATACCCATTAGATAATGAGAGTACAATGTATGTAGCTGTAGTGGCTGTGAGCACTGAAGTCTTAAAGTGCAACTAACCCCTTTTGCAATTTTTATACATATGAATCTTTGAAAGGTTTTGGGTACTTCTGTGAAGACATTTTTGGCTTACATAGAATACTCTATGTTCTATGCTTGTTTGAAATGGTGAAAATTTGACCTTTCCTGACCCATGACCGCGTAAGAAAAAGACTGCGTCGATTCTTGATCTTACGTCACCTCATTAATGCATTATTCTCCATGTCGCCTTTCTATCACAACAACATCGATATATAGATAATATACACAGTCTGTGAGTTGTTAGTAAAGAAAACAGTTATTTTAGACAAGCTGCTAAATATTTATTAAAATTATTGCAAAGTGGAATGAATTAGATGACGTAAGATCAAGAATCGACCCAGTCTTTTTCTTACGCGGTCATGGGTCAGGAAAGGTCAAATTTTCACCATTTCAAACAAGCATAGAACATAGAGTATTCTATGTAAGCCAAAAATTTCTTCGCAGAAGTACCCAAAACCTTTCAAAGATTCATATGTATAAAAATTGCAAAAGGGGTTAGTTGCACTTTAAAGTGTGTCTTTGGGAGCTTTCCATTTGACTTACAATTCGTAACTTCTCGTGAACCGAGATCAGACCATCGATCAATTTAAATAACTTGAATAAGTTAGAGTTTTTTTTTGGTTTAACTGAGTCTATTTTGTACTCATAAATGAGCAAATGTCTGGTCTGATCAGGGGGGAAATGACTGAGTGACAATGACAATAATTATCATTGTGATCATGATGTCGATGATGAGAAAGAACTTGTTTGTAGGCCAAAGGGAAAGTATGCATTGACTTTGTTTGGTATGGAAAAAGCAAGCTAAGATTACGCTGATATTTGGGTTAAAGAAGGATATTTTCTTGAGGATAGAATACAGACTTCATTTCGTTTTCAGCCATAATTGATTTTTTAAAGGCACTACATATGTTGCCAGGAGTTTGGTCAAAACCTTGTTAACTGAAATAGGTAGCTAGTGTTTTTACGAGTATTCAATACAAAGTTAAGAGTAAACGTTAAGCCAAATTTCAGAGACAAAGTTAAACTTGAAAACGTTGGCCCAAATGTTTGAAAAATATATCGTAATCTAATCCTTAACGTGCATGCCATCTGTAACCTGATAAGTTTCGCATTTTCTCTTCATTTATGAATTTTTTTTCGTTTTTTTTGGTTTGTATGTGACGTCTTAAAAATTTTGAACTATACTATTTCTTTAGCATTTTGTATTATGTCCGTGATTTAAGTACATGTACTTGCACGAAATTGTCAGGTCTGTACGATGTTTTGCTTCCGACTTGTAAGTGGTTTGAATTCTGCCCCAACAGACCCCAGGATTAGTAATGAAATCAACAAATTTGTGCCATATTAAAGGTCGTTGGCTACATAAATGTTTAAAAGTTCAATTTAATGGGATATACGTTGTAGTGAAACGAAATGTCAAGCGGATGAAATGTTCGCTTTATTTAAGACTTTCAAGTTTTGGCAGCCATGTTGGTTGATCGAAGTTATCATCCAAGATGGCCGCCCCATGCATTTTAACTAACAACTTCTCATATTTGTTTGCCCATAACTCTGAAAGGAAATTTGCTTCCGTTTCAAAATTTGGACCAGAAACGTAGTTTTAATCCCTCTTCGAGCTCAAAAACATCAGGTTATTTCATTTGGAAATCAAAAATGTTGTGACGTCATTGCAAACCAATAAGGCTGGACAATCACTATTATGTTTGGCTTTCCATTGGTGAATATTGTCTCGAACTTTCCAAAATGATACTAATAATAGCAGCCATATATAAATGCGTGTACTCCCTTTATACACAATGTCCACAGCTAATTTGAATAATGTCAATGTAAAAGGTTTTAAAGAGAAATAACTTTCCTCTACAAGAGGATGTTTATGTAAGTAAACTTTATTATGTCTGTGTATAGTTATCACGTTTTGGAATCGGAGGGAAAAAAAAACATCAAAACGAGGTTGTGTACGCATGACTGCAAAATCTCATATGGGATTCCATGCTTAATATCTTTTCAGGATTTCATCCTAAACTATTAAAACTTTCCCAAAATGTTGATTTTTTAAAACATTTTGTATGTGTTTGCCCCAAAAGCAAATAAAAGCTTATCTAGGGGGCTCACGCTTTCAAATGTTGATTTATAGGTGTTCCTTGAGATGACAGTGGTTATGTAAGGGTTAGAAAGATCTTACACTGAATATCAGGGGTAACATGTTTGCTTCCTCCATCCTACGTCTTACAGTTAAAACTAAGAAGGTATAGAATCGTAAATTTAGCTATTTAATGAGTAGTATTTTATTTGTAACTATTTAAATGTTGATGATCATCTTAGATGTCGTAGGTGGAATGATGACCATAACGTTCCATCACGTATAAGTGTATACATGTAAGGTAGTAGTGGGCTGAATAGGTTAAAAACCTAAATGCTCATGCTTGAGTAAGATGTATTTGTTTGCCAGCGAGTGGTACACAGAATTCGCTCCCCTTTGTGTTGCCTAACGGTTTATCAAGACCGCTTTACGTAAGTACATTTGTTGTCCCAATTCAGGTCACCTGACTTTTCCCTTGAGTAATGTTTTCTTATTTTTCTGTATCCCAAGAGGAAATGTATCAATTTCTCTAATTGGAAAACGAAGCACTGAATCTTATGGAGAGTTGTCACATGATCTGAATTGGGACAACAAATGTACAAGCTAAATCGGTCAATAAGGCAATGTGAAAACCGTTTACGATGAAAGTATAAAGATTGAGGAAATTGGTTAATCGTTATGGCAATGTCATGCTGTAATGGGGCACGTAAATTAACCAGATTCCAAGGCTAACTTCTAAAGTTTTTAGGATTTTCGTGTTTAAACCTTGTGTGTAGAATTTAATCTAATGCAAAACAAATTCCTACAGAGTTCAACAGTCTAGACATTATTTCACTTGTCTAGTTGTTTTTATGCACTCGTCATTGAAGTATTGAGTAGGAAAAACATTCTAATGACAATGAACGTTGCTGATCAGAAAGGGGATGTAAAAAGGAGAGTTCAATTGTGAACAAATATTGTGTTCACTTGAATAGGATTTACTTTGTAAAACATCTCTAAGAACCATTTTTGAGGGTATGCCCATCTCGTGACGGAAGCCATGTTGGATGGCAGGAACAATATAATTTTAACACGATTGAACAATTTTGTATTGTTCCTGCGATGCAACATGGCTTCGTCACGTGATGGTGCAAAACCTCTATTACAGGGAGAGTTCATCAGTCATGGAAAAATCAGCGAAGCCTATGTTTTTCAAGATCATAGAGTTTAAAATTTTCTGTATTCCCTCTCTTCCAACAACGTTTCTCGTAATTATCTACATCAAGGTTTACGTACCATTGATAATGTTTAGCTTAATTTATGAATACGAGGTCACATCGGCATAAAATGTCATGTCATTTCGAGTAGAGTACTGGTGTTAGTGGCATAGTCCTTTTGCTTAAGACTGATTCACACTTGGGACATAAGCATAAGAACATACGCAAGCGCAGATTGTACTTTAAGGTTGGATGAATGCTTTGTTCTACTCAAGCTTAAAGGGGTAAAGTGCCACTATAACGAAATTCGACTATTTCTTTTCTACTTTTTTGTCTTCCAAAACGACACACAGTGTCGAAAATATCCAAATCTGTGAAAAATATTACCAAAGGACCAAATTGAACTATGAATTTGGCAGAGTTTACCGTAGAAATCACGTCCGTCATTACTGAAGTGTGTTCCAAATACTTCGCGATTTTGGACCAGTGGTTTGCTGTCGTGACGTCATTTTCTCAACGCGTCGCTCTTGTAAATGCATATTTCCATTCAAAACTTCGTTCTTTCCTTTCCTTTTTGGAAAAAATCGTATAAACACGTACTTCACTTGTAATTTCGTGCGAGATTCGGACTTCCCGTCGTCATATTAAAAAACGGTGTGAATAGGAAAAAAAAATGGCAACTCTACTTTAAAAATACGCAAAAATATCACTATCTCAAAATTTGATCGTAGTGGCACTTTAACTAGCCATGAAGTACACTATGCGCTTGCGTAAGTTCTTATGGTTAGGTCGCGTTTGTGAATTAGCCTGTATTGTAATGTTTTAAGCCTGTTGCCACTAGCGACATAAAGCCTGGTTCCATGTAGCCTTTTCTTGTTTTTCCGTGGTTTTCTCGTGTAGTTTTTGATGTGGTTCAGTTCTATCTGAAAAACGTGGAAAAACAAGGAAAGGCTTAAGTATAATTAGCCTGCTATGCAGACGTATTTTTTCACTCATAAATTCGAAGAAAAAAGTAACGTCTGCTTGGAAACTAATTAAGCGCTCGGGTAAGCAGACGTTACTTTTTTCTTCGAATTTATGAGAGTGAAAAAATACGTCTGCATAGCAGGCTAAAGTATAATAAGTACAAATACGCAGACGCAGTAACTGATGTATTGGTCATTAACGGCGCTTGTTCTTATCTCGCCTCTGAGAAGAACAAGTACGACTAATGAATCTACGCGTATGTTGCTTGTGTGTATGCTAATGTGCTAGCGGAAACGTGGTTAAAAACCTGGGTTTTAGTTTAGTTTTGTGTTCTGAACCCGAAGGCAATGAAACTGAATGTTTTGAACGTCACACTCTTTGCAATTACTAACAAAACAAAGATGATGATGAATTTAAGAGGAATTTGTTTGTCGCCTGATGAGCAAAGAAAAAAAAATGGCCAAAGAAATGGTGATGGTATGTTGTTACCATTCTCGTTAAAGCGCAACTGTGGACGTTTCAAGTCACGTTGGAATTTTGCTTTTAGCGGACCGTCGATAGCCCACTTCCGCGATATGCTTTACTTGTCACGCACGAAGGTTTCAATACGAGGCCCCGTGCTAAATTAAATTTATTATTTTCACAGAGAAAATAATAAATTTAATTTAGCACGGGGACTCGTATTGAAACCTTTGTGCGTGGCAAGTAAAGCATATCGCGGAAGTGGGCTATTAAACTCGTAACCGCCTATATTTAATGAAGTGTAGACTACGCGACTACGAGTTTGGTCTGAAGATTTTTATGAGTCTAGATGGTGTTTGATTGACCGTTGAACTTCAAAAAATTATAATAAAAACAAATTCCAAGAAAATACAAAAATCTCCAGTTTGCCATAAAAAATGGCAAGGGTCAATTACACGACGAGCGTTTTGAGAGTAGCGTGCCCAAGTTAGGAGGGCCGTGCCCAAGTTAGGAGGGCCGGACTTAAGTCGGGTCTCATTCGAACGATGGATTTAGAGATTTTGTCAAGTGAATTTTCATGATGACGTCATGTAACTATAGATACCAGAACCGTTTAGAGCTACAAAGAAAGCCATGCAAAGCGTTCTGGTAAAGTGTTGGATTCGGTAGTAAATTTCTTCAATACGTCAGTGCGACCCTTAGTAACTATTTTAACAATAATGCAGTTTCACATTCAAGAATTACCGCTGGACGCGATGACTCAACATTACTCAACGTTAGCCTCATTCTGATGTTAAATATTCATAAATACCAGCGGCAAGGTGGGTTATTCACAACTCAATGTATTGTAGTTTGAACTTATTCACCTTCTCGTTGTCATTTGTGAATATTTTACATCAGAATGAGACGTTGGGTAAATACGTCTGTGGTCATCCTGACATCCAGCGGTAATTCTTGAATGTGAAACGGTCTATTAGAGATTTTCTAGTAAAGTTTCGCTACTACCCAGACTTGCAGTTTCTTGATTACTTATTAGAGAGCTCAAGCACCAGACGTTCGTGAGTCCCGGATGCATGGTAACCGGGAGTATATTTTTAATTGGCGCATTCCGACGTCAGCACGTGACGTCACAAACGTCAAAACAAGAGGCTTCCTGTCCGTGCATGCTGATCGGCCAGAAACGTTTTCCAGGTTAGTAAGATTTTACCGGCGTTTTCTATCCAGTCTTCTCTCGGTCTTGCGACGTCCGTGAAGTCAAAAACGTCTGGTGCTTGAGCTCTCTATTAGTGGCCAGGCTTTGATTGACATTGGCGGAAACCATAGCGACTGCGGACAAGAAGTGTTTGAAACAGAAACTACTGTCTGCTGGAGTTGCTTTCTCTTCCCAATTACAGAAACAATAAACTTGTCAGTTTGAAAGATCTGGCCGATCCTTTCTGAGCTATCCTGGTTTAACAAACCTGAAGTATTTTTGGTAGATTTGATGGCGTCTTATGGTAGAGTGTACAAGTTGTGTAGTACTAAGGGAAGGCGAAGTAGTGTCGCAAGGGAATGAAAGCCATTGGTACAATGTGTACCGTCAAGCTCAGCTCCACTGAGAAATCTGATGCGAAACTGGCTTTTAGCTCTTAACGATAGCCTGTGAACAGGCGGAACAAACGCAGGGTGGAGGAGAGAGGACTGGGGTGGAGTCCACCTTCCCCACCGCAAATGAGCTTCATCGTAGGCTATTTTGAAGGTACTTGTATTACTTTCAACAGACTTGATAAAAAATAGTGATAGACCGGTTTTAGGGCAATGTTCTCACCTTGAACCACTCCGATGTTACGAAAGTGAAGGAAACGGGCTGCAAGTTTATTAAGTTTATCTTTTAAATGCCATTCGACTTTTGAAATATATTCTACCGTGTACTGACTCGAAATCGTATATAATACCAATGTATTTGGGGAAAAGAGGAATATTTCTTTTTTTTTTCCAGATTTTTAACCAGTCAAAACACTACAGCTTGGCCTATTCTTCACTGTGACGTGCCATCGTAATTGGAGTCTCTGTTAAAAATAGGAGGATATCGACCTCCTGTTTCTTTCACTGAGGTTCTTGAATTTCCAATCAAAAATATTAAAGAACATGTAAAAAAACTACTTTTAAAAGGGTTCGTCTCAACCTGCTTTCTTTGCGCATCTCATAAGCTATCAGTTTTTAGGATCTGTTGATTACCGTACGTATTTCAAATCATTCTCACTAGTTTGGGTTGGCGGCTGTTTTCTATGGCATCGAGGCTGAGACGGGCTCTAAACGCTGACCATGCGAAGTTTGAGTTAAGTTGCTTAACAAAGCCTTACTTTAACGAACCATTTGAGTGTATGCACAGACGAGTTTTTCAAATTCTTGGGTTACGGTTTCATTAACTGATTCCTGAAAAATGTTTTTACTAGCAAGAAAAGCTAAGGAGAAACTTACTTTCCTCAGCTGACGTGGTGGCAATAAAAAGCGTTCAAACAAACTATTTTTTTCACTAATTTTTGCCATCCCTTTTCGATCACAAATCTTATACCGAGTAATTTTGGTGGCTACTCGTTTGTGCAAACGACTTTCTGGGTCTTCTGATTTGACTCGTTTAGTCTGTCTTAAGGCGATAGGTTTAGAAAGCATTTTGTGTAGAGAAGGCGAAGATAAATTGGCAACAAAGTTGCCCTTAGTGTGTGAACAGTTTAGTTGCTGCAGCATCTGAAATGTTAATGTCTAGGTACTGTAGTTTTGATGTTGTTTAGGTGTTTGTAGTTGCTTTTGTGGCATTGGTGCTTTTGTAGCATTGGTGCTTTTGTAGCACGAGTGGTCAATAAAAAAACACTTTGAAAGTTGTTCTTGAGTTCATTCTTTTTCATTACCACTTTTGACTCTTTCTTTGCTTGAAAAAAAAAGAGAGGCAGAAGGTTTCAGTTAAGAAGTCAATGGTCACACAAAATGTCGATGGGTGGGACGTAACTACATGTACCAGGGTTCGTACGCCTTCTGGAAAATTCTGAAAACATTTTTCGTCCTGGAGAGTCATTGTACTCTGTGACGATAGTATTTGGTTCACAACCGAGATACAGCTAGGGGGGAACCGGGAAATGTTGAAATTTAGAAACCTCAGAATCACGGTCATAAATTATCAGACTTGGATATCATCCTCCACCCCTTCCCCTAAGATAAGGTAACCCTCACAGGTCGGAAAAGGGGAACGTTCAAAGCAGTATACAATGATTTTTCGAACCGTCGAAATACCAGAAATACGATACCTAATTAAGCTGAAGACTAACCAACTATCACGGACATATCTAATAAATGAAGGATGTTCTACTCTTTCTCATCATTTCTTACTGCGCATGCTCGGTTTTGTCGCAGTAAGAAATGATAAGGGTCGGTTGGGGTCGAGAATGCATAGCTCTGTTTTTGCATAAGAAATGAGCGTGCGCAGTGAGAACTTTGCGAGGTCCTTACTTTAATTTTGTTAGATCATTGCCACTGCAGTAAAGATCTGGACTACTGCACTGACTTACTCTGGCGCTTGGTTCGGAGATGGGGAGCACGGGATCACCCTTCCCTTGGTCCTTTGTGCTATCTCTGAAGATTTCCCGAGGTCCTTTGCTCTCTAGACAACCACTTGCATATCTTGGAAGGGGTTTGACATTTTTATTGAACTTTTTCAGTCGGAAAACAATTGTGTTCAGGAAGCAACGTAAAAAGACGTGCTGTTAAACGTTTTATTTGTACACTATAATAAAGCGCCTTAGAACGACTTCTGCCTTTTATTGCGAATTCTTCTAAGATAAATACGTTTATAGTGAAAGTCGTATAAATTTTGCAAACCCTTGATAGCACGTGTATCAATGGCAAGGTGTCGCTCTCCTGGGGAGGCGCAAGTGGAGCTGGCGTGGCGAAGTGGTTTAAAATGCAAAGAAGCCCTTGCCTTGCAGCTTATCAAAGTGATTTTACAACAAAAAAAAAAAAATTAGAAAATAGCTTAAATAACAAAGAAATTCAGCAAATGTCTGTGATGACATCACATCATTAGCATATTGGAAATATAAACCTTTATATCTCGTTAGTCGCAACACCCAAATCAATATCAATATTCTACCGTTGGACTATCCACTTTATGTACAATCGATATCAAAGATAACTGGATAGGGCTTATATGCACTTGAAGCGCTTCGCCTCTCACCTCTGTGGCCTGGGTTCGCGGCGCGAGTTTGTTGGTATCCACACCGCGGCAAAACGTCGCGTGCATGCGTATTTGCTATTTCTTGTCGGCGCGCGTCCGCCCTCAGTTTCCCGCGAAAACTGAAATGAAACAGGCACATGCCGTGTTTTTAGAATTTCTGCTTAAAAGTATCCATTTGTGAACTGTTTTGTCAAAAAATAAGAAAACTACTTAAAAGCTAAGCCTAAGACTTTAAGAGGTTGAAGTTTTCTTAATTTGTAATTCACTGTGAGTTTACTAAGTTATAAAATTATTTACTAAAAAAGTTTAAACCCTCGGTAATTTGTATTTGATACCAGAGCCTTCGTTCTTTCGGCCAGCGGAGCATACCGTTTTGCCGCGGTGTTGTTGGTATCTCGCCCTTGCTCCGAAGGATTTTTTCCGAGTTCTCCGGTTTTCTATCACATTTCCTTTCCTTTGTTTCACACTAAGTATTGAGATATGGTTATCTGTTAAATAAAATATTTTAAATAATGGGAAATAAAGGTGTCATGATATAATTTGTACATAGTGGTTAAAGTAGCAAAGCTTTCGTATTGACCACCATCTATTGAGAGGAAAAATGGCAGGCCACAAAAACCAATACGCTAAATTGCAGTTGAATCAATGTGTGGTTTAGCCGGGTCCTGACTTTGTTCAGCCCCGTTAAAAAAAATCGGTGTTCTCCCTGCTCGACTGCCCTGTTTCCCCGTTGCTACAATTCAGACTTGACTTGTGTATCAAGCGAATTAAATGTACAAATCCTAAAACCTGTTTAGATAAAAGTATAAAAGGGCTGTGCTAGTACAATACTGCCACTTGTATAGTGGTTTTTCATGGTTATATTTTGTTCTACTTTATGACACGTCACCATACTGTGACGTCATGCCGTATCTTGCACGTTTCTAGAGTGCAAGGTCCTCTGTACGGACAGTGCGATCAAACGTGCTGGTGTGTTTCCTTCTTGTATATCATTACATTTTCGCTCTTTCAAAAATATGTGACCACAGGGAGGGAAAACTATGCAGCAGAGTTGTCAGTCCTCGGTGTCGGTGAACTCCTTGCCCTGTCTGATTGATTCCACTCCTTTTGTCTCGCCTTCTCGTTAGCCATCGCGAGCTTCCTGATGTTCAACAGGCAACCAGCAGCAGCTTCTTGTAAGGCTTCGTCGTAGGACCCAACCATTTCGACCAGCGGCTGAAAAGACATTGAAACTCATTAAATTGATCAGAAAGGTATCGTGGGTTTGGTGTTAACGATCCACCACTTACAATAGGTTTAAATTCGAAATGAGCAGTTTCAGAACGAGTTTAAACTAACAAAAACAAAGGTATTTATCTTCCTGGGACCCAACATGACTGCCATGTGAGAGTAGTC
Source organism: Actinernus sp. WN-2022 (assembly GCA_030867875.1). Classification (NCBI taxonomy): domain Eukaryota; kingdom Metazoa; phylum Cnidaria; class Anthozoa; order Actiniaria; family Actinernidae; genus Actinernus; species Actinernus sp. WN-2022. The sequence goes on from JAOWCC010000577.1 coordinate 152,706,496, forward strand.
GATGAATAACTCCAGGGCAATATACTTTCTTAAGTCCTCGTTCTATATGGAACTTAGAAATCGACGTTTCTACGTTTTTGCAGACAAAAAATCTGGGCTACATTTACTTTACGAGTTATTGAGTCTTGCCTTTTCTTTGGTCTGCCATCAGTAAGCCACAAACCTTAACCACTCCATTGGAGTGCATTTTAATACAACTCTCGGGATTCCTTGCCAGCTGGTGTAATGCACGGACAGCAGATCGCTTGAGGATCGTGTCGTCTGTTGACAGGTATTCCACCATTGCCTCGACTGCACCCTCGTCGGAGAAGTCGCGGGCGTTGCTACCCCATTTGCTGCACCTAGGAGCGAAAACAGCAGCACAATAAATACATGATGTTAAAGGAGCTGTGTCAGTCATGGTAAGACATGTTTATATTCGTAGTCCGGGCCGGGCAGTTATTCTCAGCGATACTGACGAACATCGAGTACATGTGGGATAGTTTAAATCAAAGCAAATGCACACATGACTTACAAGAAGCCAGCCTGTACCGCTCGAAACGAGCCACAGCATCGGCTTACCCAACTATACAAAACACCCTAACCTTTAGAACGTGCAGTACAAAACAACAGCTAGAGTATAATGGTGCAATCAGAATACAGGTTTCGAGCGGTACTGTATTCCTAACAAACTGTGTGTACATTGTAGGTCGAGATTTCTAGTGAAATATTGCATGTCCTCGGTTTTAATCAAGCAATGAGGGGGAGATACCCTGGTTACCAGAGCTTCTAATCTCTCGGAAAGCGAGGAGCGAAGCGACGAGAGAGAGAGAAGCTCTGGCCGCAGGACCTAACAATCTCACTTCCATGTTAAATCTAGATTCAGGATCCTGAATGTAGCAGCTGATTGGTCAGTTAAGATTAGCATGCTTTCATGCAATACGATTCGCTAGATCGCCTCAAGTGATGAAAACCGGTTTAGCCTTTGCCGCAAAACAAAAACATGGAAGACGAAGGACTCGCTGAGTTTAGGAGACTGCTGCTCTTAGAATGTAACTCCTCAAGCCTAAATCCCAATGAACTGAGAGAGGATACCCTTGTGAACAATTGTCATACGTTTGAAGCTCCACTGTGTCAGAGCCCATAAACTGAATAGTTTACTAAAGCGCTAGAAACAGCACAATCTTTTCGTCATTATGCACTAGTCAATTGAAACTCCGACCCCCGGGACAATTGGGAAGAGGCATTGTTAAATTGAATATACATAAGCTTCAATCTGTTGCTCCATTATTTGAAGAAAAAAAATACATTTCTGAAGCACATCACTAGCGGAGACAGGGGAGGGGTTTCGGGGATTGCAACACCCACTATGATTCCTGTAAATCACTGTAAATTCAATTTTGAATCTCTAGATTTAAAAAAATCGTTTTGCAAACCCCTCTTTCACAAAATCCTGGATCCGCCCCTGTACATTTTCTATTACTATACATGCTTTCCGCACTTTTACAGTCTCGACCATTGTCTTGTTTATCAGAAACCGTTGTCTGTCAACAAAAAACAACAATGCGACAAAGGAATATAAAGGAAATGTCATGCAGCTGCGTTTAAATATATTTAAGTAATGATCCGTGTAAAAAGTACGACAAAATCCATTATGTGGCATTGAGCCTCCCTCACATGTGATTTGTCTGTGTTTTAGACTACGAAAACAATGGGTGATAATTATGATTATTCTGAAATAAAAGTAGTATGAAGTCTTAGTTTCGTTCCATTTTTATGAACAAATTGTCTTCCAACCAATAGGAACAGCCAAAAAACAATAGCTACGAACAGGCACGATTGATAAAGTTCTGAACATACGATTTGTTTTACAAACGACATTTGGAACCGCAGTGCAAATCGTAGTTTTAATAGTTTGAAAAATTGGAGGAAATTAACCGTCTTCCTAACCTTTAAGGCGGGCCCAACCTCGTCCCTAGGGTCGATACTTTCCCCGTTCCACCGGAAAAATGCAGCGTTAAATGTGCGTTATTCCACGGCCATGTCCCCGTTAATGCCCCACTATGTCCCGGGGGTCGGGGGCCGGGGTTTCAATTGACTAGTGCATTACGCAAATAATGCTATGCACCATGTTCTGAAAACTAAGTGAAATCTCGGAAAATGTAACTCCTGAAACCAAAATATCCTGCTGAACTGAGAGAGGATAGCCTTGTGAAAAATTCTCATCAGTTTGAAGCAATGAAAGTTATTATCCACTGTGTGAGAGCCGATAGACCGAACAGTTTACTAATGCGCTATAGAAACAGCTACGGCGTTTGCAAAAATACACTTTGACTGCTCTTGCACAAATCGGTATCAGTTAGTTTTCGGATTTTTCGAAATGAAATCCTTTACCAAATATCCTGATTTTCGCACACAACAGAACACATATCCAGCACATTCAAAAGAAAAACATTGTGGCATTTGGACAAACAGTTTAGGAGAAACTAACGCGATAAAAAGACAAACATTCACGGCATGGCAAAGTTGTTCAGTTAAACTCTGTAAAATAATATTGTACCTTACAGAATATAAAATCTATTTTTGTTAATGTTACTTAGCCTCTTCCGCAGGCATCTCTAATAGGAACCGACCGACCGGGCCCGGGTTTCCTGTGTGAAGCGCCGAGCGCGAAGCGCGAGGGGCTGAGGCGAGCGCGGAGCGCGAGAAAAGAGAGGGGATGCCTGCCAAATATCGAATGGTTTGGACGTGTCGCTGTACCTTCATGGACGTGTCGCTGGACCCAGGGTACCCTGGGGATTGTCTGACAAAATATAGCAACTAGGGGTATGCTGGTAAACTGTTTCTCTCGCAAGTCACACAAACATGGCGTCCATTGAGGTTGACAAGGATGATAACGCAACAAAAAAAAAAACGTCGAAAATACCGCGTTATGTAAAAAGCAAAATCCCAGTATGTAGTACCGCGTATAAGAAGATCGTTCGAGATCACAGGAAACCCAATTCCATTTTTTCTTCTTCTCCGGTATAAATAGAGATGCCTGCGGAGGAGGCTATATGTAATGTTTAAAGTCCGACAATGAGGACTGGACGGGGATTTCAAGTCCGCGCAATTTGTTCCAGTCCGAGGCGCAGCCGAGGACTGGAACTAATTGCAAGGACTTGAAATCCCGTCCAGTCCGAAATTGGAGGACTTTGAACGACTTCAACTCCTCATTAATTATTCGGGAGGAATCAAAGACAAATAAAAGTTGCTGGTAGTTTAGTATTTTGCAAGGAAAACTAAAAAATATCGAGAAAATAGGGCTACAAATTCTTTTAATCACTGTTATTATGAAGAGCAAAGTTAATTGAACAATCAGTGCTATTCAATTGCATGGAATTTGAAAGGAAATTGTTTAATCTGATCAATAAAAGAGTAATTATGCATGCCATGATGTTTTTCAATAATTTATTCGTAGTAACTGGAAAAATTTCCAGTTACTGGAACAACTTGTTCCAGTAACTAGAAACTTTTCCAGTTACTGCTAGGAGGACTAGACCAGGTATCCAGTGTCCTCAAGGGATTAAAATCAGACCATTGGATTGGCTGAATACCTCGTGAATAATTAATGAGGACTTGAAATATATATAGCGATCCTAAAGTCAGTCAAAGTGAATCAAATTTCCATCGAGTGTAAAATAGAGGCAGAGTTGCTTCCAAACGGCACCGCCGACATTTCCGTTGATCTAGTCGAAAATTGATAAGATATTTCGATTATTCGAAAACCAGCAGAGCAAGAAGAAATGCCAAGACAACTGCCCTGGAACCCGCAAGCGGTAGCTAGTTTTTATTATATACGGAGCGTTTGCGTTTGTACTCCATGGCGAAGCTGTGAAAATAACACGTCGGAACGAAGCTGTTAAAATCTCAGTTGAAATTACCACAAACACGCTTCTTCTGCTCATTAATTGGGCGCTCGTTGATTTTTATTTCCACGGGTTATTTCAACAGTCGCATGTTAGTTTATATGTATCTGAAGTAGATCGAAAATCACTCGTTTATGTTTTGATTAACGGGTTTGATTGAATCTGGAACTTTCACAGTTTTAGCGGTCGTGCGTGATACACATGAACGGAGCCATAATATGCAAATGTGTTGTGTTTCATACCGTGTACATAGATATCGAGTGCGACGAAAACCTTTGCAGTTGATTTAGTCGAAAACCTTTGCAGTTGATTTGGTCGAAAACCTTTCCGAGAACCTTACCAACCAAAAGCCATGTAAATTGCAATTTGACCGAAGAAATCGTGTCCTCGATTGTGTCCATTATTACAACTAAAAGTTGTTTATTTTATTACTTCGTGCTCAGTAGACTATACATTGCAATCGGCCCAGAAGAGTCAAAGCCAGCAAATGACACACCAGTTTTACGGCAGCTACTGTAAAACTTGAGCTTCAAATTGTAATATTCCTCAGGGCTTGCGAGCTTGATCCGGCGATGATAGACTAAAATCGGCTAGCTCCAAGGTGAGGAGGAGGCTGTATTTCAGGCTACGACGATGAGCGATTTGATTGCTTTCATTCACAAAAATTATGACCCACCCCTCCCCAAATACATATTATTATGCGCACAAAAACCTGCGCGAAGTGGCGATAACATGTCGATTTTTGGCAGGCATCTCTCTTCCTTTCTCTCTCTCTTCTCTCTCGGCTCCAATCTCCCTCTCTTTTCTTCACCTGCCACAGGGAGCCCATAATCTGATTTCCTCAAAAATTAGAGATGCCTGCGGAGGAGGCTAAATGTTACTTTGTTCTGTTGTTTAAATACATATAAACCATCAGAAAGACCTAAATTCACTGTAGGATCAATATAAAGACAATAGAGCAAGTATTGCCTTTGCTAAAATTGTAAACACATTGACATTCTATGGTTTTAGTAAATTTTTGGGTCAAAATTGTATTAAAACTGAAATTCTAATGAGGATAACTTTGCTACAGGTTGCTCAAACATTATGAATTTCATGTTACAATATCAGTGGCATGTATAGTTCATGCATGCAGAAACTGAAGATCGTAGCTGAAAGATTTCTGTGAAACTTAGGCGACATTCTGAATGGCATGACTGATTTCTTTAGTCAACTTTGTACAATCATGCTGTAAAATCTACGGATCGAAAGGATCACCAAGCTCTGAAAACTGAATGAAATCTGTTAGAATTTAACTCCTGAAGCCAAAATATCCCGTTGAACTGAGAGAGGATACCCTTGTGAACAATTCTCATACGTTTGAAGCTATAAAAGTGCTTATCCACTGCGTGAGAGCCGATAAACCTGATAAACCCAACAGTATAGCTTCGCACCAGATGATATAGTTCTGGAACTTGTCAACATTGCAGTTTTGACAGGATGAGTGACATTTCCGTATAAACCGGTTTATACAATTTTACTTAATTAGATTTAACATGGAAGTTAGATTGATAGGTCCTGCGGCCAGAGCTTCTCTCTCTCTCGTCGCCTTCGCTCATCGACTCTAGTCGCTTCGCTCCTCGCTTTCCGAGAGAGAGATTAGAAGCTCTGGTAACCAGGGTAAGGGGGAGACAGCTATCAATCGAACAATGATTCCAAACGTGTGCAACACCATGAGATATATATACCCTTTAAGGGGTTGAGTCATAATGGAAATACATTTTAGTAGAAACCAACTATAGTGTTCTATCACGAATCCTGCAATATTGATTGGCTAAGATACTCACTATCGATTCTGTGATAGATAGTGAATAGCGATAAAGCCGGCTTTCAAAAGCAAAACAATGGCTGCAAAGTCGTCAAAATGTCAAAAATATTCTTGTTTCAGTTTAAGATTGATTTAGAAGTACTATACTAGTTCGTTTCTACTAAAACATGCAATTAGACTACTCGCTCTCATGCAGTTTCTATACGCTCCTCGTCAACTACCAGTTGTAGTTCACCACAAAATTTTGGTGCGCGCTCATTGGCCAAAAGCGATCACGTGGCGTGATAGTTGACGTCCGCGGATGCAAACTATCAGGCGATAGTGCCCGCTGAGAGCGGAAGACGATTTTGTGATGAACAATAACGACAAATAGACTGTGTTTGTCTCGGAACTATCGGCTGATAGTTTCCCTTGGAAATTTGATGTTCTTAAAACTAGCATATAGGCCCTCGAACTTCGTTCTCGGGCTTATATTTGTTTTAAGAACATCAAATTTCCGCGGGCAACTATCAGCCGATAGTTCCTCGACGGACACAGTCTATTTGTATAATAATGCCCGCTGCATGCATGCGCTGAGAGCGGAAGACAATGTTGTGATGCACAACGACAAATAGTGTGTAAACTTGTCTCGGAACTATTGGCTGATAGTTTCTCTTTGAAATTTGATGTTCTTAAAACTTGCATAAACCGTTCTCGGACTTTTATTTGTTTTAAGAACACCATTTTCAGTAACTCGACGTGTTAATGTAACTCTCGGAAATTGTAGAGCAACTATCCAAATGATTACTAAAATACCGTGGAATGGATGATGATAATGATATTTGAAATAACAAAACTGAGATGCCTATGTACAAACGTCGTTTCTTGTTGTTTTACCTCGCAATTGCTTCTGCCAGATGACGTCTCAACAACATGTCAGGCTAAAATATAACGCATAAGCATACAAGCATAAATGAAAATTATTGTGCAACAGAGCAAGTTAAAACAGATGGAAGTTACATGTGGAATAATATGTGGGGACTGCCAATGGCGAAAATCGTTTTTCCAAGAGCCGGAAAAGATTCAAACTCCTTTGTTCAAAGTCATATTCCGCGCACCTTGGCATACTGAGTACGCATGAGAGAGACATTGAAAGCCAAGAGTTCTTATAAAACTATAACGTCATGGACACCCTGTTTGAAGAAGTTAGGAAGGGTTTACCAGATGTGTAAGTCGAGCCAGTAGTGGCACTACGCCATAGTCTGTAATGACGCCAATGTTCTCCCCATCGTTGGCGACGTTTGATATTGCAGCACAAGCACTGGTGAGAACCTAAGACAGTGACATAAACATCACAGTCAGGTCAACGGCTCAGATGAATAAAGTAACCGCCTTATTGAGTACATGGGTAGTGGTCTCTTGTACACTATTCGACCGCAAACATGCAGAGTCTTCCTAAATATGGTTATAGTGATGCCCACTTTATATCAATAGAAAGAGCCGTACAAGTATAATTACAGAATGCGATTTCTCGGGCTACACTATTCGACCGCAAACCGAGTCTTCCTAATGTTTATAGTGATATCCACTTTATATCAATAGAAAGAGTCATACAGGTATTACAGAATGCGGTTTAAATCATATTGAATCGTCAAGATTATTTACATTGTCTAATGAAACTTGCCTCAGTGTCATCAGATCTTAATAAAGTGACGATTAACTCGAGACCTCCAACGAACGAACGGGCATTCTCCCAAGCCTCCTAAAAAGGAATTTGTAATTTATCAAAAGGGTTTATTATAATAGCGTTCACATTTGATGAAAATAACCTTTTCCTGTAAGAACATGAATAAAGTACCGGCGCCTGTTCTAACGACTACGCTTGTTCCACAGTAATTTTATGATTCGTGTACCATTATTTGAACCGTCAGAATTCTTTTCTGCTCTTTGAAAATCAGAAAGCTTGTCTTATTTATTGCACTGAAGATAATAACTCACAGGGGTGTCTTCCATTAGTCCATATAGTCCCCATGCTGCACTGGCAACTACCTGTAAATAATCTATATTTTAAAAAACTATAATAATGAGAAAACCAAATCCAGCCATATGGGTTTACGTACAAGCTGAAATAAAAACTGTGTAACCAAATCGTTTCTGTAATCCATCCTCACCTTTGGATTACTTGACTTCAGTAAGGACCATAGCAGTCGCAATCCATCCAGACTGTTCATGAGGCTGTAGACGTAAGCATGCATATATAATAATGCTTGTAAGAACATCAGCTTCCTAAAAGACGGTGGAAACTAATGGCTACGTCTCTCTTTCAACGGTCTTGCATCCTCGATTCGTACATGTATCTCGGTTAAAGTATATTGCTATCAGTTTAGCCTGACTTTTACATTACAGGAAATGTCTTCTCTAGCATACCTTAAACCTAAATACATTGCCATGCGCAAGCGACGCCGTCTTTCCACTGTATCACTTACTCTCTACATTCGGGATCTTCCGAACAAGCTGCGATGGCCCTCGCTACCTGCTCCACTAACTCTTCGTTCGGGTCAACGGATAGTTCTACAAATGTTCTGCAGCCCTTACAGGCTAAAATCTCTTTTCGTCCTCGTGGTACCTTTGCAAGTTCCGACAATGCACCAACTATATGTACTTGAACCTGTATGGAAAAAAGCAAGGCAATTATAATGGTATTTGTCTTCAATCGTCAAAATATTACCGTTCACAGGAAAAAACGAGCGGCAAGATTAATTGTGACTACCATTATACCTGCTCTGGTTGTCTATTTTTGTCATCCTGTAGATACTTCAGAAGGGTTTCGATGACTTTGAAATCAAGGAACCTGGATATATGAATTTACATGAGAAACCTGTTTTCAATTGAGTTAATGGGCAGGTGTAGCAAAACATGCACACATATTCAGTAATGACGACACTAGCAAGGGAAAAACGCCTTTGGAAAATGTGTACACGTAAGTGACATTGCCATGGTTACATATTGCCACGATTTTGCAAGAGAAGCAAGATGTTGTAAATGTGTAAACCAGAAATATAAGTTGCTAATGCCGATGGGGTAGACAACTCGTATGTCAGCAGTGCAATGGGTCACGGAGAAGCACCCGTTGAGTCAGTATACCACCCCATCCAAATAAGAATTATACTGAAGTAAAGTCAAGCAACCTTATTTAACCGAGTCGGAACTCGTGACAGTCTCTTAAGCCGAGTCTGATAGATAAACGTGATGCCGACGGTACACTCGCACTTTACCCCCCTTCAGAGCTCCGGCCGATTAAGATAATTCAAAGCCGTAACAAGCTACTCTGTTCCCTGCTAGCAGGGAAGCTACTCTGATCAGAGAAAAGTCGGTGCAGATGTTCTGGTCCGACACAGAAATCCGCGAACTCGGGACCGCATGCCCAACATGTGGTGCACTAACCCATTGCACCACACACTTGAGTCAATTGTTTAGAAATGGATACCTTTGAAAATAAAAGACACAACTTTTCGTTACCTTTTTGCATTTTCAACACTGATGGAACACTTCCAAATAGCTCCAGTGATGGCCGCCAGCTGTTTCTTGTTTTCTGATTGTGATAGTAATTTGACGAGAGGCTCCAGGCCTCCAAATTGATTGACGACTTTTCGGGTGTCTTCGTCTTCTGCGCACTGCAAGCAAATGGTAGTCAAAACTAGATATCAATCCGAATAGCACTCGTAAAGCATTTAAAGCCTTGGTCGAGCGGATTCAACATTGGTACAACATTTGTTGCATCATGTTGGAGGGATGCTGAAAGCACGGGTGTCAAACGGATTCAACATTGGTACAACATTTGTTGCATCATGTTGAAGGGATCATGTTGAAAGCATGGGTGAGGTCAAACGGTTTCAACATCGGTTAATCATTTCCGAGAACAATAGAACTAAGTTAATTAAATGTTGGACAGATGTTGAATCAAAGTTTGAACGCATTCAAACTCTATTCAACATGCTTTCAACATCTTTCGACACCTCAGGGGCGGATCTAGGATTTTTTTAGGGCAGGCGGGGGGGGGGGAGGGGGGGAGGGGGGGGATGGCTGTAAACATAGCGCCATTTATAATAAAAACATTTCCGGGATTTAATAAATATTCTGCATGGCTTTAATTTATGAAGTTCAGAATAATACAACTATTACATGAATACAGTTCCATAAAAATAAAACCGTAAGTAAGTAAAGTTAATATCGTACGAGCTTGAAGAGCTGCTCTCGAAAGGCCAGGAAATCTGAATCTAAAGGGGGGTGGCTAGCCACCCTATCCATCCCACCTAAATCCGCCCCTGCACCTTCCAACAATATTGAAAGGCCATGTCAAAGGGTTTCAACATCGCGTTTCAACTGACAAATGTTGTACCAATGTTGAAAGGCCCGGTCAAACGGTTTCAACATCGGGTTTCAACTGACAAATGTTGTACCAATGTTGAAAGGCCATGTCAAAGGGTTTCAACATCGGGTTTCAACTGACAAATGTTGTACCAATGTTGAAAGGCCATGTCAAAGGGTTTCAACATCGGGTTTCAACTGACAAATGTTGTATCAATGTTGAAAGGCCCGGTCAAACGGTTTCAACTGACAAATGGTGTACCAATGTTGAAAGGCCATGTCAAAGGGTTTCAACATCGGGTTTCTACTGACAAATGTTGTACCAATGTTAAAAGGCCATGTCAAAGGGTTTCAACATCGGGTTTCAACTGACAAATGTTGTACCAATGTTGAAAGGCCATGTCAAAGGGTGTTAACATCGGGTTTCAACTGACAAATGTTGTACTCGGCAATGTTGAAACCGTTTGACCGTGACTTAAGATAATAGTTGACCGATAGATGAAGTTCAATATAAATTGGTTAATTACCTTTCTTTAGTTCTTTTTCAAAAGGTAAAAAGAACCTTATTTGACGTCGGTAACTCGTGACAGTCTTGTAAGACTGATAAACTTGAGGTTAACGGAGGGACCTACGATTTAACGTCCTTTTCCGAGAAAATGTGATGGTCGATCTAAACCTGGTTCCGACTAGCGTAGCAAAGCACAAGTAACATGCGCATGACACAATGTCAAAAGAAGAAGCGCCATTAATGATCAAAAGCAAATATGAAGTCGTAATACCCACTAGACTTTCCATATTGCACTGTAGAATACATGTTTGACGGGTAGAACTTTTAGAGACATTCCATGCCGCTGCCTTATGATCTGACACTAGAAACTGGTTTATCAAGTTTCCTACAATTGTCACACTTCTTTAATTTTACCCAATCACATTAAAGCATGTAATTGGCTTCTGCACGTGATTCGTCATCACTGATTTCTTTTCAAATTCTATTTTCCTGGATAGCACTGGCTCCGCGATAAAAAATACGTTTTAAATAGAACAGAAACCTATGAATTAAGAAAGTTGTCGTATAATAAATCCATTATCAGATGTTTTTCCAGGTATTACGTGCTGATATTTTACTCATTGCTCGTGCGGGACTCGGAAAAATACATTCGCAACTCGTAAAATATCAGCACTAATAACCCATGAAATATTTTCTCTCGTGCGTGATTGATTGAATGAGTCACGTGACCCGATATTTTCTCCGCGAGCGGGAAATATCAGTGAATACACCCCGTGTGAGCGTATAAGCGCGCGTCAAAGAACATATTTGAAGGATAACAACAATAACATTGTGGCGTTGAAATATGCCCTGATATTTGTCCTTGGACATTATCTGTTCCTCGAAGCTCACAGTTTCCCTCGAGCTTCGCTCTCGGGAACTGTTCTCTTCTCGGATCCGATAATGTCCGCGGACGAAATATCAGGACATATTCCGCGGACGAAATATCAGGGCATATTTCGACGCCACAAATAAGTTATTGTATGTGTACGTTGCTTGTGCTTGCGTCGCTAGTGTGAACGGGAGTTCGAGAACGAGATCGTTTCACAAAGGCAGCACTGTCTCATGTTCAGTTATTTTAATACCCTGAGTGTTGGTCCAGCTATATAAGGTTTGAACCCTCGACCTCCCACACATCAGACCGGCGCTTAACCACTGAACGGACCAGTAGATATTTTCAGGAGCCATTACCTGGAGCGTCCATATATACTATACCCGCGAGTCAGCGTATGACCGGTTTGAGCTATTTTTAGAACATGTTTCCCGGGTAACTGCCTTCTGACTCTGCTGCGATCGTGCATATGCTTGCCGTAATTATCGAGATTAAGAATGATCTATTGTTCTCTGAGGTGATTTTACTAACGCTGCATTGTCCTGACTATGGTTTGATTGGATTCCCAAAGTGTGGGCACGTGAACTCCCGTGAGATCTGTTCTAAATATAGCTCAATCCGGTCATATGCTGACTCACAGACCTATAGTATGGGAGATGGACGCTCCTGGTAATGGGCTCCTGATATTTTCTTTCAAGTGGCACAGATCTGATATATGTTTCACTTAATGTTATTCAGTACAAAGGCTTCGCTTATAAATTTGTGCATCTAATTATAAGCTACTCCTAGTGATCCCTAGTCCTCTTGGCTGTGATTTTTATGAAACAGTGTAAACACGTGTTTTGCTTGTGTTACCTTGAAGATGGCATTTGCACAATAGATCCGCAGTTCTTCGTTCTCAGTTTGGAGATGTCGAACAATCGCTTCGATCATGTTCTCATGTTTGAATGCATGGCGGTACCGCGCCTATAAGGATAGAAGTAATAACAAGTTTATTGATCCCTGAAAGATCTGCTATTTTCTTAGAAGATAAAAAGACACCTTAATTGGGGTGGGTTCCAGACTAGAAATAAATGAAAATCCGGGAAATCACTGCATGATTGAGACGCATTTTTCAATATAAGCTACAGACACATTTAGTATTCCAGTAGCTAAAAAAGTCCAGATATAAGCGTGGAATACGGTCAATCGAACGAACCCTTAAACAAACTCTGCCACGCACGTGTGCTACAAGAAATTACGGTAAAAGTTTGCATATTAAAACACTGTTACCTCCACGGCACATTCCTGCACAAGCCCAACTATAGGAATCAACAACTCTTCCCTGTCCAGTTTGATCAGTTTAGCAAGTAACGGAACGCTACCGGCCTTGAATATAGAAGTCCTGTTGCGCATGCTCGTACTGCAGCTCCACAACGCGAGAGCTGCGCAACGAGAGACCTCGAGATCCAGGGTCTGTTGCTCGTACGACCTGATCTGCTTGCGTTTGTTCAGTTTTTCGTCCTGGTAATTCAGTAACTTTACCTGAAACGAGTATCAAAGTCAAAGTCAAAACTTTATTTAGACACGGTGATCTATCAGGTTAACTATACAAAAATACAAAAATATATAAAATACCACAATTAAAAAGATTATTCTAGCGCTAATTATAATGCCGAAAACTACTGATATGTACAGGACTGTATGAAATATACAATATAATAAAACGAAAAATCCCTGTTTTACAAAGATGCCGTGTTTGTTGTGAAATTGAAACTTCGTATTTGAGCTTTGAAATTTATCAGTGATGGCGCTTGCCTTATTTGCACAGGTAAGTTATTCCACAAAGCCGCTCCGCTGTAACTATAAAGCTCTTTTTGCCATAGTTAGTATGAGGCAGTGAAAATATCAGCTTATTTTCCGAATTCCTTCGGTTATACTTTGAGTTGTTATTCCAATGGAATTTTGTTGTAAGGTAATCCGGAGTTTCATTGTGCAAGGTTTTATAAACCATAATTGATTTAGCAATTTCCCGCTGATGGCTTAACCTTTCCCATGCAATTGAGGGTTTGGAAAAGTTCGTCCGCGTGGCTATCATAAGTGGCAAAGGTTATGATACGCGCAGCGCGAATTTGGAGTTTTTGAAGTTTTTCGGAAAGGCCTTTACTGCAATTTCCTCAGACAACATTGTAATAATCGAAGTGAGGTTGGATCAGGCCTTGGAATACAGTGAGTAGCGTTTCACGTGGGACGAAACTGCGAAAGCACTTAATTGCTGATCACTGGACGGTATTTACATCAGCCATGCCTAAAAAGAACTAGTGCTGGCGAGCCATATGGATGGTACAGTTTCTTGGTGTCAGGATCGAGGAAGTTCGTGGCGTTGTGCTTTGCTGCATGTTTGAAGTGCTCAGCGATCAATAGCCATGCTTCCTTTCGGTCATGTCGCATACTAGGCTTTCATCTGACGAATGCAAATTTGTAATTTATTTGATAGAGAGCAAAAAGGCGGGAGCTGAGAAAAGGCTCTATTTTAGCCCAATGAAACAGTATTGTATATATATAAAATAATTAACACTTGAATGTACTTGAGTACCATTTTACGAATTCCTCCACATCTCCTTAGGATGTTTCTTGCCCGGCTCGATTTCGTTATGTTGGCCAACGTAGCTGCCGCCAGAGATTGGACCTCCTTACTACCTGATGTCACTAGGTTGATTAGCAACTGTACGCCTGAATGAGATGTAAAATAGCCTTACGTTAAAAAAATATTAAAAATAGCTTCAACAAAAACCGTTCATTACTAAAAATAATCCAAATCGCACATGCTGAGACGAAGGACTGGAAGAAATAACTGAACACATACCTAGTCGCATATCGAAGCCTACCCCACCCAACGACTGGTGTGAGCCCGGCTGAATTACTCTTCGGGAGAAAGATACGCACACGACTTCCAGAACTGAGTGATGTGCGTTACAAGGATAGTGAACAGAAGAGTAAGGGCAAGGCATATTCTGACGCTAAGAGGAATGCGCACTACTCAGAGGTGACCAAGCACTTGTGCAACAAGAGAGGCAGACTAAACTATCGACTAGGTTCGACCCAACTCCATATACGATAGTGAGCAAACACGGAAACAGCCTGGTCGTACAGTCACAAGAAGGAGCTCAATACTCTCGCAACACCTCGCATGTCAAGAAATTGTTGCAGAACAGCAGTGCAGAGAGCAAGGAGGAAGCAGAGACGAAACCGCTGGACACATCAAAGGAACCAATCCAGCAGAGCATGGAAAAGTGTACAGAGCAGAAGTCAAGTGATCCCAAGGCGGACACTCCAATCAGAAGATCAGAGAGACGGAGAGTGAAACCAAGTTACCTAAAGGACTATACTTAATTTTCAAGGACATGACAGATAACTTGAACTGTTTGAGACACTTTTGAACGCTAACCTATTTATAGGTTAACTCGTTATGTTTTATTGTTATCACATTATTATTGACTGTAATACTACAGTTCATTATCAAAAAGGGGAGGGATGTAGTGTACGCACTGTATGTTTTAGGACCCAGTCCCCCACGCGATCAGGCGGAGGACGCCTGTAGTACATGTAGTAGTAGTAGCATTAAGTAGTAGTAGTAGACAGTAGTAGTAAGTAATAGACAGTAGTAGACATTAGTAAGTAGTAGTAGTAAGTAGTAGCAGTACTAGTAGTATAGTAGTAAGTACTAGTAGTAGCAGTAGTAGTAAGTAGCAGTAAGTAGTAGTAGACAGTAGTACAGTAAGTAGCTAGTAGCAGTAGCAGTAGTAGCAATAGCAGTAGTAGTAGTATAGTAGTAGTAGTAGTAGCAGTAACAATAGCAGTAGTAGTAAGTAGTAGTAGTCGGTAGTAGTAGGTGTAGTAAGTAGAAAACTAGTAGAATAACGTTGAATAACGCTTCCCGTCCTTACCTCCTAAATTAATGATGGAATTCCTATTGTATTTACTCGTGGTGGTTAGTGGTTGAAGTATCTGTAGTGAGCCAATCTTGCACTTGTCGTCTTCTGTCTTGAGCAAGTTAATGAGAATCTGAAGTCCGTTAATGTCCCTGATGGCCATCTGACACATCTCCTGGGACAGGTTGAAGTCTCTCAGGGCACACAGACAGATAACTGTTGCTGTTGGGTTACCGATCTGCCACAAAATGGAAACGTCTGAACGGCTTGAATCTAATTCAATTTTAATGACATCAGAAATCCACAACCGCATGTATAGCCCATAATTCTAATTAGTTTTTGCCATTTATTATATCTTACTCTTTAATTTTTTTTACTTTTTGATTTTGCCTTGACATACATTTTGATTTACTTTAACCAGCAACTCTGGCGATCACCTATTAGCACTGATTATCATCATCATTATTATTGAAATATTTTAAGTTGATTTTCTTTAAAATACTTCGTTTAGTCAGTTGCATAATGATACTTAACCTTGTACTTATATTTAACACTGAATAGTTTGGCACTATTAAAATGGCGTGGAAACTGCACTTAAAGACGCCTATATTATGGCTCGGTTTCCAGCCGTGGGGGTTTCGGTGAGCCCGCGATCCTCTCCCAACGACAACCCAACGGCTGAAACCGAGCCTACCTTTAAGTCGACTGTGACTCAAAGGTAGGCTCGTGATAACTTTGAAAATCATCTTTGCACATCCTCACAAGTAATTTTGACAGCATTGATTGTAATTTCCTCAGTAGTTTCTACGGTTTCTTCACTTTTGCACAAAACCATAACCTCAGAAAATGCTACAAAATTTTGACTAAAAATAATCATTATATTTTTAACCAAATCATAGAAAGTATATGCATACCTTAAGAAACTTTACCATCCTTTGAATTTGCCAATATTCTGATGGGAGATCTGCAGCTTTCTATAAGGGCATTAATACACAATGCACGTAAAATAAAAATTAGGAAAAAGGGACAAGTAGATGTTGATTAATGAAGATATCAAATTACTATCGCGAAGGTCGTATAAAGTTGTGGCATCTTCACTAAGGAAGACTGTTCAACTGAGATATTGTATGAACCTAGGCGCATCAGCACTGCAGAGTGTGTCAACTAAGTGTCGATAAGGGTGTGCTATAAGGGTGTGTCAACTGTGCGTCGATAATGGTGTGTCAACTAAGCGTTGGAACGGGGTATGCTAATAAGGTTGTGTCAACTAGGCGTTGTTAAGGGTGTGCTGGTACGGTTGTGTCAACTAAGCGTTGATAAGGGTATGCTGATGAGGTTGTGTCAACTAAGCGTTGATAAGGGTTTGCTGGTACGGTTGTGTCAACTAAGCGTTGATAAGGGTGTGCTGGTACGGTTGTGTCAACTAAGCGTTGATAAGGGTGTGCTGGTACGGTTGTGTCAACTGAGTGTTGATAAGGGTGTACTGATGAGGTTGTGTCAACTAAGCGTTGATAAGGGTGTGCTGGTACGGTTGTGTCAACTAAGCGTTGATAAGGGTGTGCTGGTACGGTTGTGTCAACTGAGCGTTGATAAGGGTGTACTGATGAGGTTGTGTCAACTAAGCGTTGATAAGGGTGTGCTGGTACGGTTGTGTCAACTAAGCGTTGATAAGGGTGTGCTGATAAGGTTGTGTCAACTAGGCGTTGATAAGGGTGTTCTGATAAGTGTGTGTCAACTAAGCGTTGATAAGGGTGTGCTGATAAGGGTGTGTCAACTAAGCGTTGATAAGGATGTAGTACTGCTAGCAAGTCCCTTATATTCCGCTACATTTTTAAGATTGGCTAAACATGGTTCATGATGGCTAACGATGGAGAATGATGGATAGGCATGGCATACATGGTTCAACATGGCGTGCTATAAACACAGTCATGTAAAACCATTACTAGCCATGTCAAGCCATGGTTGTCAAGCCATCTTGAACCATTTTTAGCCATTCTAAAAAATATGTGGAACAGAAGGGACCTAGCCTGTTTTGACAACAATGCTGCTAGTTCGATCCTAGCACGAGCCTAGCCTGTTTTGACGACAATGCTGCTGGTCCTAGCACGAGCCTAGCCTGTTTTGACAACAATGCTGCTGGTCCTAGCACGAGCCTAGCCTGTTTTGACAACAATGCTGCTGGTCCTAGCACGAGCCTAGCCCAGTGTTTTGACAACAATGCTGCTGGTCCTAGCACGAGCCTAGCCTGTTTTGACAACAATGCTGCTGGTCCTAGCACGAGCCTAGCCTGTTTTGACAAGACTAAACTTACTAAAACAATCACTAAACAAAATAAGTGCATCCGAAACATTTTCTTTGCCAATCATAGAGAAAGTGCAACTCCGTTTTATCAAGTCATAGAGCTTCTCAAACTAGACAATATTTTAAAGTTCAAAATGTCTCTCTTTGCATATCAACTAATTAACAACAAAAACAAAATTTCATGATTTAGTTAAGCCGGCTTCTGCTGGTCCTAGCACAAGGATCAACCTCCAGTCTTCATGTAAATGGCCTAGGCCCTCTGTTACTTGATAAAGATGTTGATGAATGTTCACGTGAACAATTTGTGACCGTATTTGTTGGGCTTGATTTAGGTCCGTGTTGGTTTTTAATCATTGCCTTTGGTACTCCTGGTCCGTATGTGTGCACGTACCACTTTCCCATCCATAACCCTGTCGTCCTCGTCCTCACTTTCAGTCGAACTCCCACTGTATTCGGTATCGGGACGCGTGGCCACCGAACGACGCTCTGGAAGTAGGGTGAATCTTCGACTGTATATCAAGAGAAATCCATAATTAATTGGCCACTAACAAACTGAAAAAAGGACTGGGGCAGAATTTGTACAGTTGACCTAATTAAGAAATATACTCATCACAAGAAATAAATTAGTAAGTTTATCAAGTTTGGGGACGTTTCAATGGTATTTGATGAGCATGTGGTGAGCTTTCAAAAGTCGCAGAAATAAGAGACGTTTGTATCGATTGGAGGGCCACTTGTCCTCCAATTCATATAAACGTCTCCTTAATTTTTTTTAAAGCTTGCTATCCAGTTTCTATTTACCAAGTCATGCTCAAACTCGGTATTCTTGCCTAATTCTCATGTGGTCAGTTTGGTAATGTAAAATGGCCAGAGCTATGAAAGCTTTTGATATCTAAACAATTACAGGAGCCCATAACTAGGAGCGTGCATCCCGCATACTAGGCCTATGTCACAGCGTCCATCCCGCATACTAGGCCTATGTCACAGCGTCCATCCCGCATACTAGGCCTATGTCACAGCGTCCATCCCGCATACTAGGCCTATGTCACAGCGTCCATCCCGCATACTAGGCCTATGTCACAGCGTCAATCCCGCATACTAGGCCTATGTCACAGCGTCCATCCCGCATACTAGGCCTATGTCACAGCGTCCATCCCGCATACTAGGCCTATGTCACAGCGTCCATCCCGCATACTAGGCCTATGTCACAGCGTTTGCACAAGTTAGGTCATTTTTAGAACGGTTTCCCGCTATTGTTGAGTTGCAATCATTCCTAAGGGAATCAAATCACAAAAGCGTAGCAGCCATGTTGTTTGGTATAACAAAAGTAGCTAATGAGGCATCTTTTGTTCCGCCACGGTGCGACCATTAATTGGCGGGGAAAATTATCTAAAAATAGCCCAACTTGTAAAAACGCTGTGCCAACTATATAGATGGGTTGCAGTCAATCCCCAGAGATTCAAATGACAAAAGGCATGGCGGCCATGTTGGTGTACCTAACAAAAGAAGCTAACGAAGAATCTATGTTAAAGGTACACCAACATGGCCACCGTGACGTCATGTGCAACCATCTGTAGGACATATCGACGCTCCTGGTTATGGGCTCCTGACAATTATAACTAAGGGTGCTTTCGATTGACCGAATACCGGAATAAAAATACTCAGGATGTCACTACTGGAATACTAAATGTATCCCGAATATCATATGTCAGCAAGTGTTTGTAGCTTACAATGCAAACTATGCCTGAACCAGTGATTTCCAGAGACTATTCCGGAATACGGTCAACCTAATTGACCTACTAAAGCTATATTACTGATCATACAAATGTTATTAGATAATTGAGTGCGCGATATGGCTTGAGTGTTTGGTTGCCTTCGTTTTTTTCCTTTGAGTTTTTTTTTAAGAATCGTTTTTGAAAAACGGCAAATGCAGCAAAAGTAACGCATATTAAAAGAAATAAACTATTTTTTTAAAGCACCTTTCTTTTCTGCTTGTCTTTGGCTTGGTTGGTGTCTTGTTATTCATTTTCTCCTCATCACTGTATTAAAGAAACCGATAGGAGTAGATATTAAGGGGACACTTTGATTAAATTTATATGAAATGGGATGAGAATTAAGCCGGAAGACTGAAATAAGAGAGAAATACTTGAAATCCTTGAAATGACGTCATTTAAGGAGGTGCGAAAGGGTTATTATATGACATTATATCACACTTGACACGGTTTTCTTTGTTCTTCATGGGGGTGAAACTCTGCTATAAACCCGTCGAACAATAGACTAATTAAATAACAAATCTGAGGTTTATAACTGTTGCAGGGAGGTTTATAACTCAGTTTTAAACCTCCTTTCTACTCGAGAAAACCTCGCCAAATGTGATATAAGTCACTTTCATACCGAGAACCTCGGTTCTCGGTATGAAACTCTTACTTTGATACGGTTTTCTTTGTTCTTCATAGGGGTGAAACTCTGGTATAAACCCGTTCAACAATAGCCTGTACAGGGAAACCTCCTTTACGGACGAGTTACTGTTTTGGGGTTTACCAAATGTGATAAAAGTCAGTTTCGTACCTCAAACCTTCGGTTCTAATCCCTAAACATCCCTCGGGCCTACTAATGTGTGCGTTCTAATGGCAGCCTACCTTCCTGTGTCGTTATCAAACAGTCTAAGGTTTTTCCATTTTGTGGATGGCTCGGTTCGCGGAGGTCGCCTATTTCTCTCTATGACCTGGTTTTCTTCTCTCCTTTTTGGCTTCTGTTTCTCTTCCTTCTTCTTTTCCTTTACCTCGTTTATTTGCCTATTATTTTCCTGTGTTTGTTTGCCCTTCTTTCTGTAAGATTATAATAAGTTGAAAACAAACAAACATAGTTTCGGTGGTAAAATTCCGATAGGGACTAGCAATGAAACTTTTTTCAGATCACATTTCTCTGCATAGGTTTTCCGTTGCTGGTACAACGTCAAGCCAAGATATAGAGATAAATTAATTAAGTGGGAATGGGAAACCCGCCTGACCTACAATCCAGGGACCAACACAATTAAACAAGTAAAGCCATTGTTTTCCGGTGATGAAACACGTGTAAAATTAAGCTTTATTGAATTGGCCCCAGGTCAAACAGGTTGGGACACTTAGTCGGCTATTTTCTATGAAACAAAACCACTTCGTATCACAGCCCCCAGTCGCCCCAATCAATTTTGGTTTATGTAATTGTTTTATGACTTATCATTACAACAACATAATAAACCAAGCTACCTTAAGTCTTTAGTAGTTTTCATGTTACCCTGCTTCGCCCTTGTGTTTGTTTTCGTATTCTTGGCTTTTTTGTCAGGTTTCTCGCCGTCTGCATCGCCGCTCTCAAAATCATCCTCCCCGTAGCTATCACTGAGATAGTTCTTGAGAAATGAATCCTGGAAGATTCAAGATAACATCAGGACTTACTATTATTGTTATTATTATTATTGTTGTTATTGTTATTGTTATTTATTTATATTTATTTAAGGATTAAGCATAACATGCATGGTTCAGAAACAAAAGGACACGAAGTCCCCTACAAGATTTAGGCACCAGTAACCCAGCCCACAATAAAAACCTGATCACACCCATCCCTTACACCCTTGGATTAAGATAATAAGATAGTAAAGCAAAGATAATAATAAAGCAAAGAAGGATCTAACAAGAACAGATAATAAAAGCATTGGCACGGCGACACTTAGGACATATAAGCTTGTAGCTGCGAATGTCGTCTTGGTTGAATGCATGTTTAAGTCTATGAAAAAAGAAGTGTCTAAGTTTTCTCTTATAGGTCGCTAGAGTTGGGGATGATTTGATTTCATCCGGGATGACATTTCATAAGTTAACAATGCGCAAAAAATACGAGTCCCTAAAGCTGGACGTCCTAGGAATGAAAGATTGCCTAACTGTACAAACCAGAGGAAGCACGGCGGGAACGACCGGAACATGAGCTCACGTATTTAGTGATGTCAATACTAATAGCATTAGACTTACAATTGTAAAAGAAGACTGAGATCTAGGTATTCTAACCAATACTGAATTGATAGGTAAAAGGTTTAAGGACACCAAACGATCCTTATGACTAGGTCGAGGCAAAGTTTTACAGATAAATCTAGTTGCCCTGCGTTGAATAGATTCTATAAGCATAATATTTCTAATAACAGATCAGTTGAGGAGCCCATAACTGACTACAGTATCCTAAGTGAGATTTGACCAGAGCTACGTCTTTATGGAGTTGGAAGGTAGGTCCCTTGTACAGTTTCGCTTTAGAAACCCAAGCATTTGATTTGCTTTCGCAGTTATTGTGTCAATGTGGTGATTCCATGATAGGTCACTCGTAATCATGACACCAAGATCCCTTTGAATGGGTTCACAATAACTTACCGTCAAAATTAATGAAGTAGGAACGGTCAAAGCTGTAGCGTTTACGACTGATACGAAGGTTTTCACATTTTTTCGGTTGAAATTCTAGTTCATTACATGAAGACTACTCACTTAGAGCATCAAGATCTGACTGGAGGGAGGCAGAATCCGACGTAGAAGTGATGACTTTGTAACACTTCGAGTCGTCAGCGAACATAGAAATGCTGGAGTTCCGCACGACATCTGGCATATCGTTAACATAAAGAAGAAACAATACAGGACCTAGAATTGAGCCATGAGGAGCTCCCGAACCGCTCACGAAGAATAAGAGCCATTTATGACAACGCGCTGCATCCTTCCAGTCAGGTAATTACCAAACCACTAAAGCAAAGAACCGCTAACTCCATAGTATTGGAGCTTCCATAGCAGTCTCTGGTGGCACACTGAATCGAAAGCTTTTGCGAAATCAAAATAAATTATATAATCAAGATAAATAATATCTTAATTATTGTTATTGTTATTGTTATTGTTATTGTTATTGTTATTGTTGTTGTTATTGTTGTTGTTGTTGTTGTTGTTATTGTTGTTGTTGTTATCGTTATTGTTGTTTTTGTTATTATTATTATTGTTGTTATTATTATTATCATTGTTAAGAAATCTGTATTTCGTACCTTCAAGTGCCCCTAACCCCGTCCCCTTTTTTATTTCTTCGTATAAATTCTTCATAGAATTATATATTCAGGCAAGCCTAAAAGCGGAGCTTTGACGTAACGACCCGGAAAAAAACGATAAATTATATAAAGAAAATAATTGCAAAGATAAAAACGCAGAATCAAGGGAAACAGTGCATAAGGTTTAAAAGAAAAAAGAAGATAACGAAAAACGGGGAAAAAAGCAATTATCTCAAGCTACTGGCCAGTATTTCGATGTATGGTTTATATGCATGGTTCGGCCGCTTACGCGGGCCGAATAAAATATAAAATTATTCTGCGAAAAAAAGTTTTGTGTTTGCTTGAATCCTCGATTGTCTACGACCTGCTGAAGTTTGCTGAAAGCGACCAGGCTCTTTTCACGACCGAGCCACAGTACACTAATTAGGAGCATGGGCCTAGTACATCGTGCATTGTGTGTGATGCAAGATCGGGAACCTTACAACAAGTGCTGGTGAACAATGGCTTTTTGTCTGATTTTACGTCACTCGACCCAGACCTCAAACTGCGCGGTCGTGAATCAAAATGCGCGGGATGAAATTTAATATTTTTCTTTTCGTTCGTCTTCAATTTTCATATCTAGACTTTGAAAATAATGAAAATTGAAATGGGAATTATATTGGGGCACTTAAAAGAATATACTGTTCCAATTTAGTCTTTGGCAATACACTTCAGCCACTTCACACTCACAAACTCTTTCAAAGTTTCCATTGCACTTAGGTTCAAACAAAAGTGCTTTCATCTTCGGATAGCAGTTCAGACTGAACAAATACATGTACCAATATACAAGCAAACATTAACTTAATAACCGATAAAAGTCAAGAACCATCAGCCAACCTCTTTCTGTCTTTTGCTGTCTTTTGGTGAGCTTTGTCGATCTTCTGATGCCTTGACGGGAGACTGTTCTTGTCTTCTTGCAGATGGATCCTCTCCCTTTGGCTCTGTGGCGTTGACACTTGTCTCTTCCTGTTCGGGACTAGGTTTTTCGTGTTCGGGAGTGGACTGTTTTTCAGTACGTTCTGGGCTATTTGTTCTGTCCATAGTACTGCCATCGTCCTCAGTTCCATTGCGTTCTGTCTCACCATTTTTTTTCTCGTTCACCGTTTGTCCTTCTAGACCTTGATCACTTTTAGCTTCGTCTTTGAGGTCCGGAATCTCCTAGAAATGGTGAAAGAAACCCTCCAGCTACAAATCCAAATGTTACTTGATTCACGTTTTTGTTTTTCGGCTGGATCGCCCAGCACTGATTTTTTGCTATAGTTTTTTAACTAAACCCAAAGAGGTTAGGGACTTCGCAAGCGAGGAAACATTATATTGTGGCGGAAACATTTGTGAATTTCAGTGTGTTTCGTAAAATGTTCAGTCCTCATTTGCGCGTGCGCGGAACATTTGTTGCGAAAGCAAAATTTGCTTCCGAGAAGCAAAATTGTTTCTGAGACATTAAATTTTGCTTCCGAAACTATTTTCCGCAACAATGTTGACTAGATCCCAGGGCTGCGCTACATATGTGGCGCCCGCGCACACTTCCTAACATATTAACGCGCATGCGCTAGCATTTTTCAGTTCTTGCTTCCTGCTCGTTTGCTCGCCCAAGAAATGTTATCAGTGACAATGTTTTCGCTACAATGTTTTCTCTTTTGCGCAGGCCTGACAATCAAAAGTCTAATAATCGGATATGACTGCACTCGTACCAAAACAATGGCTGATGTCAACAAACTCCGTACCGTAATTAAATACAGCATGATAACAATAAATATACGGCATGTCATGACATTTAAATGGCATCCCCACTGTTTGATTCCTTTTTATCCAATCAAATTACAGAGGTAACATACCGTAAGGATAGAAAACGGCTATGATTTTTCATATTTCACTCTTTTGCAGATCCGAACTTTGCCCACAAATTTATTTTATATAAGGGATTTGATTCTATTCTCGGGCAGTTTATCTTGCACGCTCTCGCCAAGACTTTTCTTCCTTTATATATACTTTTAAAATTAAAGTGTTGTAACAAAATGTTGTGTATCGTGATTAAGCTAAGGGTGCTCTTACTTAACCCGTGCATGAAACAAAGATTAATAGTCAGTATCTAATAGTCAAATAGAAACAAAATAAAACAATGGAATTAGGGTCTAATAGTGTCTATTAGTCTAAAATATATTTCACAGGTTTAGTAAAATCACTCTTCAAGCTTAGTAAGATGTAATGTACTGGATGCAAGGACCAATACGGACGAAGTGCAGGAACCGGATCACCTTGGATCGGATCTAATCAGCAAATATATACGAATTTCAAGACAAGATGAACGGCTGATTGTACGGTTATGACTGGGAATATATATAATTACTACCGATATTTCGGTTTCATGGTACACAAGTATATGGCAAGAAACCGTTAGTTAGACATTTTAAATTTTGAAAACATGGTTGTGAGACTAGGAGATAAAATTACAAGTGATGAGTGGGCGTGATAGAAAAATAAGATAAATACAATTTTTTAGTAGAGACTGAGTAATATAAAATTACATTTCTTCCTTTCTATTCATGCCTTTAGGTTCTAATGTTTGTCCTTTATCAATAAGAAATGCCTCGCGAGCCATCTCTATTAGAGTGGATGAGTTCTAAGGGAATTAATTGCATGTCATTAGGGGAATGGTTGTTAGTTAGAAAATGATCCGAGACAGCACTGACAGCAGTAGCTTTAGATTCGTTAGTAGATTTGTCAACAGGGCGGCGGTGTTCATTAAAGCGATCTTTAAGGCGACACTTAGTTTCTCCTATGTGTATATGACATTTTTAGAGTTACAGTCAATGTGATGTTTGATGGGATTTTCTCAAGTGAAAAAGTGACTGAAGAAGTTACCCATCCTCTCAGTCTCTCAAGTACTCTTCAAGTCGTGTAGCTAAACCTATTCTCCGGCCTGGATCCTTCTTCAGCTTCTTGAAGCAGCGGAAACAACAAGTACAAAAAAGTCGGGGCTTATGGAATAAAAAAAAGTCGGCCAAGGTTGTTGTGGGACGGCGAAGTGCGAAGGTTTCATTCAGTCCGAGATAAACCAACATTTTCGGGAAGCTCTTCTTAATTCGCCGTTATATGGAAAAATTCATGCCAAGGGAAAGCGCTATTTCTTCTGCAAGCTAACTCTTCTGTTTATCGAATAATATTGAAAGGAAAGAAATAAGATGCTTATAAGGTTAGAATCGATACAAAACGTTCAGACTTCGTTTGATCGATTTCCGGCTGAGGACAAAAACAATAATTTAGAGTGGCTGCTCAATTTGCTCCCTGTTTTTGTTATATAATGTTTATGGCATCAGTTTTGTGTGCTGCAGTTTGCCTCGTTTTGTTTTAATTCGTAGTTTACTTATTGTTGAATTTGTTGTAAGTTGTTTTAGTTGAACTGAAGAGTGATTTTGATTTATTTACATATAGCAATTTTTTAAGCATTACTGAAAAGAAAGTTATTTTAACAGCAAACTATGCTACAAAGATTAAGATAGAGCTTAGCAGGGAGGTGATCTTAGCTAGTATTGTAGGAATACCGATTAAAGCCTTGTTAAGAAACATCTTAACTTTAGGAGGGCTTCATGTATCCAGCTCAGGAGCTTACGGAGGTCCTGAAAATTGGGGGGGGGGGGGCAAAATGATGAATTCTGGACATTTTCATTCTGGGGGAGACAAAATTATGAATTTTATCATTAGAAAAACGAAGCTTTCTTTTCTGACAATGATAAATCTGGTAAATCTACGGAGGATTTTACGACTTTAGAAAACTTAAGGCTTACCATTGGTTCCTCGACTCGCATATCCATCTCTTGTTCAGTCTCGACATCACTCACATCAGCCATATCTGATTGACGAAAGAAGAATTCAAAATCTGAAACAAAATACTCCCTAATTGCCGAAAACATCATGCAGAACCTTATCAACACTCTTTTAAAATATCTCGATTTAAAACAGTCACTTCATTTAACAAAATGTTTCGGCAATTAACACTAAATGAGCTCTGTTTGGAAAAGCTAACAATATATTTACATTTATATTTTTTAACGCAAACGAAAATGCATGCTTTGTTACGAACTACAGTGTAATTGGCCGGATTCAATGCCGACACAAACTTTGGGGTATTTAATTCCGTCAACCAGGCATTAATTTGCAGAGTTCGAACATGTAACACAAATAGCGTGACGTCATACATCCGGGAGATGAGCGGCGTATTTTCCACATCTTATTCCAGCGAGTGAAATATGGATTCTACGAATGGTTAAGTTCCTGGTAAAACACTCTCGTCCAATAATAAATAGAGGATATTACATGGCCTCGCGGAGATACGAATTTTATATTCGTGTGTTGATGAAATATCTTACGAGTGAGCGCAGCGAAGGAGTAAG